>BJKM01000296.1:0-704450 GCA_015082035.1 Chaenogobius annularis
ATAACAGTTGTGGAATTACCTCTACCTATGTCATAGTCGCTGACCATGTCCAAACAGGAAGTGACATTATAAACATCACCGAAATGGTCAAATTGGAGAAAAACAACAGGCTAAATATTAAAAAAAATCTTAAATATAAAATCATATTCTCTTTGGTTTACAGAAAAGTGTCTAATGTGACATATGCACTTTAAAATGTGGAATTTAAAGCCCTGAAAACCAATGCGTTGAATATTGAGAAGGTGAATTTTACACCAACGCAATGAAAATAAAAATGTAAACGGCAAAATTCAGAATTAAACATAAAAACACCTCTGCTGATATATCAATGCTGCAAATACGGCTAAAGTTACTAGTGACAGTAACAGTAGTAGTAGTAGTAGTAGTAGTAGTAGTACTAGTAGTAGTAGTAACAATAGTAGTAGTAACAATAGTAGTAGTAACAATAGTAGTAGTAACAGCAGTAGTAGTAACAGCAGTAGTAGTAACAGCAGTAGTAACAGCAGTAATAGTAGTTAACAGCAGTAATAGTAGTTAACAGTAGTAGTAGTAACAGTAGTAGTAGTAGTAGTTAACAGTAGTAGTAGTAGTAGTAGTACAGTAGTAGTAGTAGTAACAGTAGTAGTAGTAGTAACAGTAGTAGTAGTAGTAGTAGTAATAGTAGTTAACAGTAGTAGTAGTAGTAGTAACAGTAGTAACAGCAGTAATAGTAGTTAACAGTAGTAGTAGTAACAGTAGTAGTAGTAACAGTAGTAGTAACAGTAGTAGTACAGTAGTAACAGTAGTAGTAGTACAGTAGTAGTAGTAGTAACAGTAGTAGTAGTAGTAACAGTAGTAGTAGTAGTAACAGTAGTAGTAGTAGTAACAGTAGTAGTAACAGTAGTAGTAGTAGTAGCAGCCGTACCGTTTGTTGGGGTCCTTGATGAGCAGCAGCCGGACAGCAGGGACTTGGCGTCTGAGGACAGAGTGCGCGGGAACTTGATCTCCTCCATCAGGATGAGCTCGAACAGTTTCTCGTGGTCCTGGTTGTAAAAGGGCAGTCTCCCGCACATCATCTCGTACGTGACCACGCCCAGGCCCCACCAGTCCACCGCGCGGCCGTAGTCGTTGTCCTCCAGCACCTGAGAAGAGGCGAGCGCCGTTTAAATGCAGGTGTGAAGAGTCGCCCGCCGTCGTTTTAGCCGTCGACGAGTCAAATGAGCATTTCTATTCAACACCGACACTTTTGAAATGATTATTACACCTCATCGACCACATAAAAGTGACTGAAGGCTTCTGGGTTATATATGCTTATTCTTTTTTTTTTACATTTTGATTTGATAAGTTCAAAAAGACATTTTACAACAAAGTTTTAGAGTCTGTTAAGTCTAGATAATTATACGAAATATGATTGTTTTTTATAGTTGAAACATTGGTAGCACCTCAAAACCCAAAAATTACATTCTATTCAGGTAGGACACTTAAAGAAAACCAACAACATAATTAATGCGTGATACTTATGCTATATAAATCAATAAAATACATATTTGAAAGGTTCTTTATCTCAAAGCCCTCAACCCATCAAATGCTAGAGAACGTTTACGAATAAAGTGCATTATAGATAAAACATTGTTTATTAATTTGTTTGTTATTAAAAGGTCTTTTTTTAAAGTGCTTTAGTGTCTCCGTAGTCCAGACTGAGTTTTGGCACCATCTACTGGCTGCAGGGGGAATTACACAAGCTTAAAAACTACTGGAAGTTTTCTCGGAGATGCTAGGTAGACACGCAGGTGTACTGATCATAATCAGATGGGAGAGTCTGGTGATGATTTATGGACTCAAACACCGCAGAGAAAGTTCTCAGAGCGTTCTGAATCTCTTTGATAACTGACGTTTTCGCTGAGTGTTTTTGAAGCTCGGAGGGGAGAGGACTTTATAACCAGGACCCAGGACTCATCAAACTAGTGTGAATGAAGATAAATGCTACTTCAGGTGTGTTTTTGATGAGGAACAATGTTAGAACAGGGTTAAAAGCTCCTGTATCTGAACAATTTGACTTTTCCCATAGTGAAAATACAGCCACAATTTCTAACTTTCTAACATAAAAAGTTATAATATTTTTTGGTAGTGCAATATCTGTAATACACGCAGACTTGATTTCCCCGTAACGAGTAAACGGTGAGATGTCGTTTTTACCTCCGGAGCGAGATACTCTGGCGTCCCACAGAACGTCTTCATGGTGGCAGTGTCAGTGATTCCTTCTTTACACAAACCAAAATCTGTGATCTTTATGTGTCCGTCTTTGTCCAGCATCAAGTTCTCCAGCTGCGACACATAAAAAACAAACATTAACCTTTCAAACGGCCGCCGCACGGTCAGGATTGTAAAAAAATGAAAATTTTTAAAAAAGACCGCAGCCGAGTCAGAGTCGGTACCTTGAGGTCGCGGTAGACGATTTTGGCCGAGTGCAGATAATCCAGAGCCGAGACGATCTCCGCCCCGTAAAAACGAGTTCGGTCCTCGGAGAAAACTCTCTCTCGCGACAAATGGAAAAACAGCTGAAACAGAAAAAGGTTTTAATGAGAAAACGTTGAAGAATCATAGCCTTTAAACATTCTTAAGTGGGATTTTTAACACAAGAATTTCCCAAAGTATGAAAAATCAAGGAGTTTTTTGCAAAGGAAAAGCACTCGGACACATGTGAGTGACGTCAGAAACTGGTTTAAAACGCAGTTACAATAGGATTTTACATCATCAAGAGATTATGAAAGACACTTGGCATTCTCAAAGGTTTTTTAGGTTTTTACTGGACGAAAACGTACAGCAATATCGACCGCACACAATAGTTTTTCATTTTGTCTATGGATATTTTACCTACTTTGCCACAAATGTCTCTTTGTGAAGCTCAAATACCATTTTCAGGCTAGACAACAGTACTTTTTCCATCATTTGAAAAGCAAACTCAAACATTTCTACACTGGAAATTAAATTTTTTTAAACTTATTTTGTTATTTTGCTTCCATTATGGGATTTTGACATTTCTGATGACATTTTGAATATAATATAATATAATATAATATATATATATATAACATATATTATAAAATATAATATAGGTTTGGACTTCAGATAAAAGATACATTTAAAATAGACTTTAATTGCTCTAAACGTTGAAACTTCCACAGCAACCAGACATTTAAACAATGTTAAATGTCTTTTACATTTGGGAAGATTATTCAGACAAGGGCTGCAACTAACGATTATTTTAGTGGTCGATTGATGATTTCTATTGTACAGTTTTAACCAAACAAAAAAGGTTGAAATATGGTGAAGGAAGGATTCTAGCTAGAGAATATTTACCAAAAAAAACGTATTTTTGTGGAAAATCTGACATATTTGATTCTTTTTTCAAATTTAGATTTAATACTGCTATATTATTGTCTTTTCGTACGCGTTTTAGAGTCTGAATAGTCCACAGGATGATTGCGACTATAAAAAGTAGCAGAATTATTTAAGGCAGCAGGTTTAAATCGCAGTCGAATTGCAATTTGAAATGACGAAATCAGAAAATGTTTTAAGTCCCATAATTTCCTCCAAAAACAACGAAACATCCAGTCTTATTCTGCATAAAAATAAAATGCTGCACTGGTCAGTTCAAAGTTCACATTTTCAATTTGTCCGGGAGAATTGACAAAAAGACTGAACTTTGAACCGAATCCAATAATTGAAACACGAATCGCAAAGTTACACTTTTTACGTAAAAAAGTGTTTAAGTAACAATATAATAACAATATGTTTTTTTCATCTGTTCGCGTCACATCATCTTGTCTTTATCATTCAGAAAGTTTGAATTCATAAAGTTGATCGCAGGCGAGTATTGGACAAAGAAAACTAAGGATTTCAACTCTTGTGTGTTTTTTGGTCTCGGTGTCAGTAATCGTGAATAATCGTAAAACCGTGACGTCCTTTCTCACAACAATCGACACTACAAAGTCTGATATTGTAACGATTCTTTTTTTTTTAAGTCACGTTTCAGCCTAAATTGTGGCTGCGGTTCGTCCATTTTAAAAGAATAAACCGTATAAAAGTGTTCCCGTGTCTGACCTCTCCTCCGTTGACGTATTCCATGACAAAACAGAGCCGGTCTTTTGTCTGGAACGAATACTTCAACGACTGAAACACAAACAGAACATTTTTTTTTTTACAAGAAACTATGTGCAAAATCAGGTGTATTTCAATGAATTACACTTCTGCATTTAGTTTTAATCCACTTTCTTTGTAATACTCACGGTAAGGAATGGATGCCTAGTGTTTTTTAGTACTCGACTTTCTGTGAGCGTGTGAGCCACTTCATCCTGACGAGGAAAAGAAGAAAAAAACATTCAAATCCAGAAGTGGAAAGTTACAAATTACAATAGTCACTGTAATTGAGTAATTGTACTTTTTTTGGGTAGAGCTTTAAACCTGTAATTGTCCTGGAGAATAGTTACATCTAAAGTTGGAGTTATGATGGGCCGATATGGATTTTTTGAGCCAATATTTGTCTTCCTTCTGTTGCCGATATCGATATTTAGATTTTAAAATTCAAAGCAAGGCCCACAAATCTATTTCAAGTTAAAGTTCATAAATTAACATTTCACTTTTAAATAACTGATAACAAAAATTTTAAAGTAACAGAATGCTTTTATCTGGGATATAAAATAATGCGTAGCATGATTGTGTAAACATACGGCCAGAGGTGGAAAGTAACTCATTACAAATACTCGCGTTACTGTGATTTGACTTTATGGAGTTGATTTTTAAAACTTGTACTTGTAATTGAGTACAATTTGAGCCATGTAATTATAATTAGTTACATTTATGTATCATGCGAGTTCTGAGTACAGTTCAAGCTCCAGTCGTCTTCATCGGTTTCGGCTTCTTTACACATTCGACGAGGCCGTGTCATTTTGTGAGGAAACTGTAGTTTTAACAACTAAATTCAGTCTAAACAATTTTTTTATTTGGTATAAAACATTGATTGAAAATGCTAGATATATTGCATTTAAAAAGTAACTGGTAACTAGTATTTTTACTTGAGTACAAATATGCAGTACTCAGCATACAGCCATATTTTTTTGCCATATTGCGCTTCTATTCCTATTATTACTCATTAATCTGTTACTCGTTTATTTATACAAATATCGGCCACTTTTCCAATAATCGGCCCAAAAAACAGCACTGCTCTGACCAGAGCTCGGAGAATCTGAGGAGTGTCGTTTGAAACAACAAATACAGCTTCAAACTGTTGAATTAATCAACCCAAACTGTGTAAAAAGTACTCGTAACTAGTCCTTTGAGAAGTAGTAGTTGTCATGTGTATTATGTGTACTTCATACTAGGACTGTGTGGGCCTTCAGGCGTTTAGTCTTTTTCTAATTCTTCTGTTGAGGTTACTAGGATTTACTGTAGTTTAATCTGCCTTTTTACAGATAAATACACGGTTTACTGGTAGTTTTCTGTATACATATTCGTAATAGCGTGAACTCCTATGATCTTGTGGTATTGTGAGTAATGGTATTTTAAGTTTCTTTTCCAGTGCTCTTTCCACCAGTGTTAAACTCAGATTTTTTTAAACCAAGCTCCAGTTCAGAATGCAAAACGTCTAATTGCGACTGCCACTCCACATTTATCCCAAACCGCCGCAGGCTGAAAAGTACCTTTGCGATGATGACTTCCTTCTTGAGGATCTTCATGGCGTAGTACGTTCCGCTCGCCTTCTCTCGCACCAGAATCACTTTCCCGAACGTGCCTTTTCCCAGCAGCTTCAGATAGTCAAAGTCGTTCATTGTCTGAAAAGAACAAGACAAAACTGATCAGATACAACTCCTCTCCCGTTTGTAATGACACGCATTCAGAAAAACTGTTGTAAAAGTACAGTCAACTCTACATAATGTCAAGTTTATCTTTGTAAAGGCCAAATGAAATGGGATACAAATGTGAATCCACTTGAATGAATCACTTGACAAAAACGGCAGAAACAGGGACTTTGTCTGACCCTTGAAGAATTTAAGACACATCCGGGGAAAGAAAATACTTCACACTAAATGATGTCAGTGGGTTTTACGATTTGTGTGTATTCGTGTCCAAGATCCCACCCAGAGCGGCTCAGCGCGGATGAACTTATTATCACTAAATGCATCTGTGCTCTTACTGTTTTAAAAAAGGAACAAGAATCACACTGAGCTTTAACCTGCAGACAGAGACACAAGCGTTTGTCCGTCACAGTTTGTGTCGGGTTTGTGTTTCTGCAGAGGCCAAACGAGCTCTGATTCATGATTGGTGCAGGAGCTGGGCTTTAGGGACCGTTCAGATCAGAGGGAGGACGGAGAGGTTTAAACGCACTGGATTTGAAACTGGCAGCACAAACAAGAGACGCATGAGAGGTGCATTTTGCTTTCTGATTGGACAACCAGCTTGAACCAAACACACATTAGAACAACTTGTCCATGATGTCCAATGTTGTACGTAAGAATAAATCAGCATTTGTAATGCCAGCAGCTCTTACATACGGAACAATGCAGTATTTATCTATTCCTACATCTAGTTTTGTTCAAATCACTAAAATGTCATTACAGTAAAGAGTAATGGCAGAGTTATGACATCATCTACAGTCCCACAGTCGACAACTGCCCTAGTTACTTCATAAATACAACTTTTATTCACCATTTAGGATTGGGGTTAAAAATAAATTAAAAATAAAACTGCTCACCAAGCAGATTGTCCTCACATAGAACTGAACATTTAGCAATGGGGCCCCCTAGTGGTTTAAGAGACTCTGAACAGCTCTGCACTATAACTACTAACGTACCCAGAAACAAAACCCGTTTAGATGTACAAAGATGTAGAGACGAGGCTTGACTTTCACATTCATCCGTTGGTCGCGCTGAGACGCGAGGGCTAACCACTTTGCCACTGTGCGCTAAAGAACTCCTCACGACTTCCGCTTGTTAGTGTTGGTCTGGAGTTCTCGTACCTTCCTCTTGTAGTGGCTGATGGTGGTGTCCATCTCCTCCTCGTTCACGTTCTCGATCTGTGACGTCGGGCTGCACAGGATTCCCTCCTCTTCCTGTTTCGCCAAAGACTCTGCCACCATCGTGATCGCCTCGGCCCATTCGTCCCTGCGAGGCGCGACACACAAGAGGAAAGACCAGGTTTCACTGTGAGAAGGTGTTCAAGTGAGAAAAGCATGAGAAAAGCACAAGGTTCAGTGGACCTGGGACTAAACCAGAGCTAGAACAGGAACAAGTCGACTTTGGACGAAACTGGACTCAAACCAAAAGTGTGAACACACCTTTAATTATTATTTGGACTTTTGGCAACTTTTAGTCAGTGGTATCAAGTAACAAAGAACTTGTACTTTGCTGTACTTAAGTAGATTCTTTTAGGCATTTGTACTTGACATGAGTATTACATTAGTCAACTTTTTACTTCTACTCCTCACCTCTTTAAACCAAGTATCTGCACCTTCTACTCCTTATATCATCAAAATAGGCATGTTACTTCACTTTTTTTTCATAAACTGTACGTTTTTACTTTTTTAGTACAGTTGCAATTGTGTACTTTTACTCAAAGAAAATGACTCTGGTAAAAGTACAGCTGAAACTCCTTCACTTAACCAATTGTACTTATACTGGAGTGGTGAGTAGAGTACTCTGCTTAAATATATGAAGTATTGCTCTTCCACAACATTAACCAGGTCTGGTACGAGGAACTTTTCGTTTACTTTCGTTTATCCTGATGTAGAAATCTTTTTTTGTTAAAGATTTGCCTTGGCGACCAGAAGAAGAAATGGCCAGTCTCGTTAAATACTACAGCCACTTATTGTTGAATAAATGGTGGAACAATCAATTTTAGGGGTCAATATTTATTGTGGCTGCATTTCTTTGTAATAGTGAGACAAACTCTAAAACCGATACAAAGACAGTGACGTTATTAAATTAAATTCATCAATAATACACATTCTAAAATATTCTCTATCTAGAAGCCTTCAGTCACTATATTTCAACATTTATTTGGTTCAAAGTGTATTTAAAAAGTCTCAATGTTCAACAGAAAAGATCATTTGAGTCGTTCTTTCATCGTTCGTGCATAAATCCTTAAAATCCCAATAAATTTTGAATTAGGCGACTAATAAAAGAACAAGATCGACGCGCCAAATAGCAAATTTAATCGAACTAAATTAGCTATTACTAATCCTATTCACCATCCAATTAACAGCTATATGATCAATATACATTGATATAGTCTCTGTTGATATCCCAACAGCACCTCATACCAGGTGACAGTTGTCCGTGCTCTAAAGACTCACAAAGAAGCCCTTCGTCCTTGGATGATTGTCGTCTCATCGCTTTGGCTCCAGTATGAGCCTAAGTGATCTATTTAAGCAATGATACGTGTGTCCCAGGGTGTTTTATGTAGCAAAGGTTTCAAAGAACAGTGCTAATCGAAGCATAACTCGTTTCTTCAATTGAGGACTGTATACCGCTGCAAGATGTAGCGCTATTTGTGGATGCTTCGAACCTGTCAACCCACTGTCTTGCGTTTGTACTGATGATCCAATATAGGTGTTAATTTGCTCCTATTGTGCCTGACGTCAACGAGCAGACTACTACATGCTCTAGATTATCGAGCTCAAATATTCTAATGACGAACAAATTAGGGTATAGTGAGAATAAATCTTAACTCACAGCCCTGTAGCTCTGTGTGTTGGTTATGAGATGACAGCTTAAAAGGTAGTACTAGACATTAATTTGGTCGAGTTGTATGGCATGAAGTTTTGTTTAAGTCGATTGACACTCTAGCGAAACACGCTCATACAGATGTAGTTCTTGCTATTTGCTCTACAAGAGAACGTAAGATTGTTTAAACTGTTAATCTCTAATCTGTACTACCTTTTCTACAATCGATTTCATAAATGTGCTAAACGATAATCCTCTGTCTTAATTAATATATTGAGTTCATGTAATTGACAGATATGCAAATGATTACTAATGTTATCTTCATGCCCTTCAATATCGAAAAATCACATATTTCTACTCATTTATCCTTAAATCAAAAAATAGTAAGAGCTTTCATCAACAGTAAAGATGTTTAGTGGTGCCAAATAACTAAATAGGATCGAACCGTCCCAGTGTACTTTCACATACGCATACTATTCAACGCCGATTTTGCTGATTTTCAGAATAATCTGGATCGATAACAATGATAATACCACGGAAAAAGGGCTGCTACATTGCCATTGAACTGAAACACAAAATTACACAAACATAAGGAATATGTCGCCGACCTTTATGGAGTATACGTTGACTTTACTATAAAAATCATGTATAACATCAAATAAACTACCATTGTTAACTATCAATACTTCACATTCCAATATGAAGGCACTCTTGCTATTCACCAATCTATTACTTCAAATTTAAACAGTTATCATAATAGTTGATAATTACAACTTTCTTCATTAGAGCCGACAAGCTGTCACTTGTCTCTCCAGATGCGAGCAGTTATGATAATTTTCCAAAATTGATGAGTTGACACGAAGCTGACTTTAGCCGTGCTAATAGTTGCGGGCTAGTTGAGCGTGCTCTATTAGTCTAGAATGTGTTAGTTGTAGCCATGGGGTGGCAGGTGTTTACATTTTCATGTGTACTTACACGCGCGGGCACGATTTGTACAAGTAGGTTTTTTTCTTATACTATTTTCTGTCTGGCCCTGGAGGTTGGTCGGACCTGGACGTCCGAGAACTTCCTGAATCGAGACGTAGAGAAGGTGTATGTCACATAGTCCAAGAAGATCATCTGTGTTGCTGATATAGTGTGAGTTCACTTTAGACTAACACTGAGACAAACCTGACTGTCGGCCCCAGACGCACACACTGGACGAGTTACCAACTTATAAATTATTTTAGGATTTCTGAAGTCCGCAGCTGAGACTCGCCTTACTTCTAGTATGGAACCGACAGCGAGCTTACTGTTATGAAAGCACGATTAATTCTCTACTAAGCAGCTGCTTTTTAATGTGTCTCTCCTGTCGATCTTGTCTAGTGTTGGCACTAATCTCATCGACAACACTCTCATTTATCGGTGAGCAAAAACACTGCACGCTCTAGAGCTCTTAACTTCGCAATGACACTGCGCTTCATTGCGGTGTATCATCGTGACTCGATGATGTTATGGAAAGTTCAGTCGGGTACGAGCTCTAATGCGCAAAATGCATAGCTCAATAGTCTCCTGGCGATAAGGAAGACGTTACGTAGTGGCTCTTCCAATCACACCTGTGCTCTCTGCATGTCACTCATGTACTCTTGTGTGTCTATGTTTATATTTTCATTTCTAAAAAATGTTTCACTACGAAGCGGGAATGTCTATTGCGATCCACATGTAGTCAGCTCTTTAGAGTGCAAGACGCGGCATACCATTATATGATAACGCGAATACTACAAATTACGGAGTTCTCAGCTGTCAGGCACCGCTTACAAACTGGTAAATTTCTCGAATTAACGGATGGCATCAGCCGTATCATATCTCCTGGTGGATTATTTAGCACTTCGCACTATAAGTTATGTGCTCTCAGTCTTGACACTTCTACAGTTGTGAGCACCAACACTCTTGTCTCTACACTCTAAAATACTCGAGATTATGATGCAATCTAGTATAATAAATTTGTGAATGATTCATTGTTGATTAAGTGCTTGACGATATAGTCCTTTTCGGAAAGAGGGCTCCAAAGCTCTTTACATCAAGGAAACATAAGTCACCATACACCAAGCTGTCATTGACGCAAACAACGCGGCAAGGCCTGAGTATGATTAGAAGTTGCATCATTGACCCTTACAACCGAGACACATACTTAACACTATATACCGCTTTCTGAAACAGCAGCTGAGCTATTTCTGAGTTCATACCACTGATGCTCTGGCTTGGAGGATGTAAAGGTTTGGATACTAGACTACATCTTATCAGTGCTGCCAATTCAAATATAGTGTCCTTTGAGATGTAATGATGCGCTGTGTCGCTCGACCAAGCTATGATTGCATCGTGTATTAGATTGTACTGCCGTGATTTATCTTGGTACTGTTGTCCTTTAATCTCTCATCTGTTTTACATGTTGACTGTTCTTTGTGAATATTTGATGTAATTAGTATTCGTAATTCAAAGACGCTTAACTACTCTTTACTCTTATCTCATGCAAATTCTTCTCCTTTATCGTAATAGCCGTTTGAGGATCAATGTCCTGCAGTTGCTTATACACCATGAACTCTGTAATATACTGTCTATCGAATGTATGATATGCTATTACTAGTTGTATATGATCCACTATCTTTGAATGTTAATGTGTTTATTAAGGTGCACTAGAGATGTGACTAATTCCATAGTGCGATTACAGCTCCATGTTGAGTATACTTTGATTTCTGTGGTGATTTTCTATCGAGACCACTCAATCACCAAACAAAAGTTTATTAATTTAATCTTTTACATACAACTATTGATTATATACGAAATAACACAATAACCAACATCTATAGGAATATATTTAGAAGTAATTAATAGCTATATTTAATCCAATCAATATAACTATAGTCCCATTCTTTCCATTGTTTGTTAAATTTGTCTATTTTCAAGTTGATCCAGAAGTTATTCCAGACTTTACGTACAGTTCTAGTATTCGAGTCACTACTGATAAGTTTCAATACTGAACTAAACATATTCAATGTTTTATATACTATAATGGAGCGTAATGACTATATATATATATATATATATATATGAAGTTTTAAATCATACTGTGGAACATTCCAGGCAAAGCAATTATATTTTCATGAGACAAGCAGGTGACGGAAACATGAAAACTTGCTTAAACTTGCTTGTTTAAAATATATTAAACTTCTATACCACCTAATTTACAAAGATTGAATTGCATTGATTTAACTTTTTTTTCACAATGTTTGGATTACTTTCAGTTGACTAGTGTATCTGTGTCATGCATACCTTCTACCCCACACATGGCTTCTTTTGTTCTAAGTCGTCTGCACAAACTCTTGACAGTGACAGCATCAGCTCAAAACATTTCTCTGTTTGTCTGACATCCTTTTGGAAGTGCCTGTTCATGGAAGTGCCTGTTCCTGGTTTCTCCTTTCGTTTTTCCTCTGTATCACTGTGAGACCTGCTCAAAGCTCACAGTGGGGGATTAGTCCCCATCACAGCTCCAGCAATACTGAATCACACCACCAGGGCTAAGGAGCAGCTTTCTCTGAAGATACTCAAGGCTTTAGGGGTAAAACTCAAGGAGCAGTGTCTCTCAATATGTGGTATGTAATGATGGAGCCGGCCTCTTTTGGTCCTACTCAGGAATAGGGCTGTGCAGTTACTCAAATTTGAATTTAATTGACAGTCTTTTCAAATTGTCAATGATCAGCATGCATCTTTTTAATCAAGAGGTCTACAGCCAATCCTCTGTCAGTAAAAGCATGTGGTTTGGAGCAGAGTTCATACTTTAGAGGAAAAATAGTCTATTTTTTGTGGCGATATTGAAAGACTGTTTTGCCATATGGTTCAGCTCTTGGGATTCAGCTAATGATTTAGTCTTAGTTCAAGTATGGGATTGCCATGGAATAGTCTTGGTGTAGGCCCATGTTGGTTCCAATTTATCTTATTATTTCTTTAGTATCAGATCTGCTTGTTTTTAAAATATTGGTTGGTGCCTTTTAGTTCTAATTCAAAATCCAGTCCCAGTTTAGATTGCATATGTGTCTATACCCATGGTTTAGTTCTCGAATGGTCCTGATTTAGTCCAGGTTAGATGGATTTGGTAAAAATTTAGTTATGTAATGGTTTAGACCTGATTATCTGACTTTCTTGTGTTTCAACCAATTTTAGTTACCCTTTCATACTGTCCCAGCTTTGTATTGCTACTTTGCGATTTGAATAAACATTTTGAACTAACTGATCCCATTAAACGTGGAACTTGAAGCTACATTTTAAGTGAGATTGAGAAATCACAACTCTCGCTCTGAAAACCCATTTTAGGACTGCAGTCTCTGGGTAAATATTGTGGCACATTTTGTCTTTTCTTTGAGCACAAGACCCAGAGGTTTGTACCACTCAACATTATGAAAGGAAGAGACAAATAGGAAGTCTGGTTTTAATGACAGTAATAAGACAAAGGGGATTAGAGAAAGACGGAGAGGAAGTGGTACATTTAAGACACTTCTATATAAAAGGCAATAAAGCGGACCTTCAAATTACTGCAAAATTACATTCTTCTACTAGAGTTTATAAGATAGATTTTAACCAAGCACAGTTCATACTCTATTTTAAAGTTGTGCCCAAAATATATACATCTGCATCTTGAAAAATACGGAGGGGTTTCCGTTTTGTTGGAATTATTTTAGAAAAAAAATATTGTATAGATCATTTGTAATTTGCACATTAACCGGAGAAAAAAGGCATGCATATTTGAGGATAGAAATCAGTAAACATTGTGAGCACAGGGTAAAACAGTACAAGGCTTGTGTTTACCCCGATACAATTATTCTTATTCTAGTTTTACATATTCAAAATTATCAGTGCTGACACTGGCTGTGTTGCCGGAGCAGCCTTGTAAATTGAAAGTGGTATACTACAAAGCACTGCTCTTGAAGGTGAATGCTAATAGTAACACAAGCTCACATGTATTCCATCGGGGGACCTCTGTGTTTACCGCTCTGGATCCACAAAAAACATTCCACAACAGAACTGTCATAGCTCACTAATTCCTAATCTAAGGGCCGCCTGTCATTATAAAGGCCTGTAGGGCCCGGTTGTTTACGACGGTGTGCAGTTCTCTGAGGCAAAGGGTTTTAATAGTCAGCTTCAATTTAGCTTGGCCTTTTAGCAAAATTAAACATGTACATTTTATCTTGTGCAAAATGTTAATTTAACACGTGGCTCGAAACCTGAATTCACGTTGACTTAACAGCCATAGTAATTTACTTGTTGCAATCAAGAGTGGGAAGTGGTTGATAACTCTTCCTCTGTAGTTTTGAACTATTTAATGTTGGTCACAGGGATAACTAAATCTCTCATAACTGTTTAGATTAGGAATACAGAAATATGATTTCATCCTACTATGAAATCAAACCCACAAACAGAGGAAAGGCGAGGGACCAACCATTCTGCAATTTCTGCAAAACACATTTCTGACCCATCACACACCCAATTAAAAAAAGAGTGAACATGTGTACTACATATACATATGATAATTATGTATTTAATTATTTTTATTTTTATTCTTGCTTTAAAGGGTTTGTCCTGGTTGGTTTACACTGTGATCCACTCCAGGGTTTGTAACATAACTAGTGGGAAGTCATGTAGTACGCAGTGTAGTACGGATCTGGTTGTGGTGCCAAAGCGCCCTTGAAGTGCTGAACATGGTGCTCGAGGTGCAGGTGATAGCTGACGTAAGCCAGGCTCCTTGCCAGCTGTGGTGGATGCAGTTTGCCAACAGAGCCAACAGGTCTGTAGATGACGCCATCAACCTGGTACTCCACTTGATCCTGCAGCATCTGGACTCCCCGGGAATCTATGCAAGGATCTCCACAAGGCTGTGTGCTTTCAGGAGTTTTACGCGGCCATCATTGAGTCCATCCTCACCCTCTCCGTCACCGTGTCATACGCTGGCGCCACAGCCAGGGACAAACGGAGTCTACAGGGCATTGTGCGCTTTGCTGAGAAGGGCATCAGCTTTAGACTTTTAGCTCTGCAGGACCTGCTCGTCTCCAGAACTCTGGGATGAGCAGGTCGGATCGCAGCCTGGACATGGACTATTTGAGCCACTCCCCTCAGGCAGGAGGCTACGCTACAGTTTTTTTCCCCTCTGCCATTGGACTTATGAACACTTATTAACACCTGCCACTTTTTGCAATATTTCTGACCAACTGTACATTTTTTAATTTTTAATTTTATGCATGCCTTATTTTATATATTTTGCAAAAGTCAGTAGACGTATGAAAGAGAGTCATTTATTGTGCTGCCTGGTGGTCGAGTGGTTAAGGCACAGCACACGTTTGCCAGGCTCCTAGTGCAGCCGGCCGCAGTGTTATGAGTTCAAATCCTGACTCTGACATTTACTGCATGTCCTCCCTTCTCTCTCATCCCCCATTTCAAGCTGTCTTTCCTGTAATAAAGCCTACAGGCCAAAATCTTTATAAAAGAAAGATTGTCGTTTATTGTAGTGCATCCATTAGATTTGGGTTCTCTCTCTGCCAACCAAGACACAATGTTAAAGTTAAGGAACCATGTACCACACAAACTTTTCTTTCTTGTGCACCTTGCTTCCTGAAATAGTACTTCACATAATACACAATTAGTAGATTCTTGTAATGGCCTTGGGTTAGCGTATCTGGGTTTTATTTTTGAAGCCAGTTATTACACCCCTGAATCCTGTCCAGTATCCTGCCTCTCAATCAGTTCACGCTGGGATGATGGGATAAGCTCTGCCCCCCCCCACGCGAGCCCAAATTGAAATCAGCAGGTATAGTCAACGCATGAATTAAAATTGATAAATCAGGGCCAAACATTGTTGGGTAGGAGAATGTAGTGCTGTGAAGTAGTAAAGTTCTTTTTTTTTTTTTTTACATTTCTACTGTTGTTGGCCTTTAAAACATGGTCTTTGTCAATGTATTTTATAGAGCAATACTGCCTATGCTTATTACTTTCCATCAGTCCGCGCTCCCTTATCTCGCTTTGGTGTTAGCATGGCATGTACTGGCAAGAGTGGGAATTGAAAAAAAAAAAGTGGCTATTCAAGCAACGTGGCTTGGATGCTAATACAAGCAGACAGATGTAATAAACACAATTTGACAGCGGAAATGCTCTGAATGTCTAGCAATGATTTATGGATCTAAAAAAAGCACAATAGACCTTCCGGGGAGAAAAAAAAAAAACACACCACGTAATTAACTCAAATGAATGAATTAACCACAGAATACAACTCCAGGTATGTTTTGATGAGGGAACAATGTTATGACATGGTTAAAAGCAAAAAAAAAAAAAGCAAAAAAAATTGCGAAAAAAAATAAAAATAATCAATGATAGGAGGGGAATTTCTTCATCTGAGTTCATGTAAATTTTTTGTAATTTATAACTGCATACTTATTTTTTTCTTGATGGTTTATTGAAAAGCAATATACAGTATAATTACCTCTGTACTGACACACTACTGTTTTTTGTAGCTGGATTGTGATTCCTTGACTCAGCATGTATCCAACTTCTCTCTACCGTTCATTATCAGTGACACCAAAAACATGCCATTATGTTCATTAATTAAAAAACAATCTGTCTGATGTGAACAATCACTTTGAGTAATGTATTTTTGCATCATAAAAACTTTGCAAATGTTTTGTTGTTCGCAGTCCGTGTTGACAAATGTCCCTTTCTGCATTTATTGATCTGAGACTTCGTAAGAAACGACATTAGCAGGTTTCCAGATGTTGTTGTACCGTCCCATAGCTCGGAGTGGGCGGGGCTTTATGCGATTTCCATAATTAGCCTGGCTTTTTATAGCACAGTTGATATGTAATCCATCAATGCAGTGAGTTTTTCCCTCCCTATTGAAACTAATCATGAGCAGAGTAGATAGTCTTTGTCAATGTTGGCACCGACCACCTCAGTAATGACTGAGGTTAGGTTGTTTAGCAGCTGACAGAAGCACCCTGCCCTGTCTGTGTATGCCTCAGCAAGCATTTCCATTTAGCTCACTTCTGAAGCCCCTGCCTAATTTCTCTTTGGAGACAGAAATCCTTTAAACCCCATTGTATCCCGCGGCAACATATTTACTGAGGGCTGGCTCTTTCCAATACCTGAGAGAGATTAACACTGCCGGCTGATTTATGAATCCAAACCCACCACAGGCTTGGTCAGGGGCCCGAGCTCCTCTTCTCCCTCAACTTCCTCGTCACACAATGGGATTTGGGTGGTATCAGGGGACGCATTCTAATACAAACAGGGTCCTGGGAAGTTTGGCGAGACTGGTTGTCAAAGACTAGCAGTGAATTCATGTTCTTGAATTAGTGACGTATGCAACAGAAAGACAAGCATCAGTACCAGCAGACAATTTCAAGTTGATCAATAGGGTATCATTATTGATTATCCTGCTTGTCTTTTATGACTGTTTGATTTTCAAATTTCTGTTGGTAAAATCAACTATTTTGTAATGCCTTGCAAGGCAACAGCTGCTGTGATTTTAAGCTCTAAAAAAATTTTATGAATTGAATAAACACTCTGTAAAGTATAATGCTCAAGGACACAATGGCCTACACTGGATCAGAACAGGAATGAATCTTATCTATGCTGCGGTTAATGGATCTTATTAGAAATATATGTTGGTTTGCTCATTTTATTTTTTAAAAAAAGGATTCATATTGACAATGAAAGTAATATATAAAAAGTAGCTTTAATAGCTTCACTTACAGGCATGATGTGCTGTAACTCATATCAAAAAGTTGTAAAATAGTAACGTCTTCGTTAAAAGAAACCTTTCAGTCTTACTATCACCAAGGAGAACAGTTATTTAATGAGGCAATCCACTGAAGGTAGGATAAACAAACATTGATTCTAAAGATATGAAAGGCATTGAAAACTGTTATAAGCCAACAAAGTTTCACAATTCTTCCGTAACAGATGAATGGGGAGCAAACAGGTGTGTACAGTGAGGACTCAGAGAAAGACACGGCTGACAGTGACTGAGGTGGTCCTGCCGCCTCAGAGTGCCTGACAGAGTGGGGTGGTCTATACTGCGGCCTGTGTGCAATCTGTGGAATCTGTAATGGTTTGTGAACAGAAATACATACAAAGAATGATGCCAGAATTTGAATAGAATACATTTTCTTTTGAGGAATTTATCACAGAATATACTAATATGTAGGGATGCAACTTATAATTATTTTAGTAGTCGACGAGACAAAAAAATATTATTATAATTGTTTTATTAATTGACTAGTAAAACGCTTATTTCTATTGTGCATTAAGACGTTTTAAATAAATGATCAACCAAATAAAAGGTTGCCATATGGTGACTGAAGGTTTCTTTAGAGAATATCTAAAAATAAAGTGTATTATTGTGGAAAAAAGAAACTGTTCATTTTTATTATTTTTATCTTGCATTTTCATTCAATAATGCAGGTGTTTATAAAAAATTTAAGTTTGTATTCATTAGTCCAAAGTGACGTCACACACTCCTTGCTATTGCCACCTTTAGGACAAAAGCCGCATGTTGCGCTGTGGGCTGTCGTCAAAAAGTCTCAAAACAAAGGATTTCTCTTCTTTAACATCCCCAAGACCCCGTTTGTCACCAGAAATTAATTACTGTGATCAAGAGGGACCAGTGGATTTACAGTAATCATTTCAGATTGAGCTGTGAGCTGTTTGCTTCAGGTAGGTAGCAGCCGGCTAATGCTAGTTTACATATTATTAAGTGGCCATGCTAATAAATGCTAGCCTACTTGCAGACAGTTTTAACCATATCTTATATTTTAGGATCACTCACCTGCACACAATGTCCGTGCTCTTGAAAGCTTTGAGGGTTTGTCCGGTGCAGATCGCTTTTGGACGAGGAAGCTTAAATGTAAATGTCTGCAAAAGTTTGTTGTGGCAGGTTGTTGCTGTGTTGTCAGCGATTTACCACTGTAGATGAGGACCAAAGCCCACTTCCGTCTTCTTAAATTATCAATCCTTTGCATTTTCAGTTTTATGCACATCTTTTCATGATTAACTAACAGCGGAGATCGGTAACAGCAGTGGAAATTTCTTCAAATTGGCAAATAAGACACGTGATTGAAAACCATGAATAGCCCAGTCACAATTAGTCAATTAATTGTTTCAGCTCTAATAATACTATCAGATACAAATGGCAACAATAAACCAACTCACTTATTGGTATTTTGGTTTGCAAATCCACACCATACTGTATATCTGCCCTGGCAATTTGCATCAAAGTCTGCTATATTCAGCCCCACATATTTCTTTGAACAGAGACAGTCATAATTAATGCACACTGGATTCAATGGTACTGTACATCAGAGAAGTTCAGGCTCAATATTTTGACAACAGCACATTTTTACACATTTACAAGTATTTGCTTTCTCATATTCAAATCACTTTCAAAAGAATGAAAATCTTGTAGCCAAACTGCACTGATCTGAAATCCTCATTTGTCCACTGACACCATGTCTAACCTTTCAGCAAATGTCCCCTATATTCATGCAAGAACACTTTTTAACCATCCTAATTTCAGCTATAAAAGGAGTGGTGTTTTCGTGCTGATAAATATTCAACATTAAAACACCAGACGGTTATAAGACCAGGCGCATTGGCGTGTTTTATGTTGCAGTCTGACTAAAGGCCTTAAACCAGGGCCTCTCCCCTCAATATGTGAACACAAATGCAGCAAATACACCTATTTTCTTTTATTTTAATAGCATTTAATTAAATTTTTTCATTATTTCTTCAGACTGGCTTTAACATATTCTGTTAATGAAACTGCTTCTACAACAAAAGCTGTCGTTCCGGAGACACGTACAATCGCATGTTCATGTTTAATTAACAGACCCTTTATAATTAGCAGTTTAACGAGACAGGTTCTTTTAGTTTCAGTGCGTGTGTTTTAACAGTGCAACGTTCATTTGTGCTCTGCTCTGCGGAATATGAAGAGGCCCCTTTGTTCAACTGGCATAATCCGACCACTGCTACGGATAAGGAACAATCAACCATTAAAGGCTGCTTTGTTCACAGGTTACAAGCGCCACCCGCTTTTTGGTTAGCTACAACCTTCACTCGTTTAATTGCCTTTTAAAAAATCGTTTCCTTTTGACTTTTCTTTTCAGGGGTTGCTACTTTGAAAAACCTCCCATTATATAGTATAATACATTGCACTTTATAATTAGGTTTTTATGATTGATGTTCTCATGTTTTCTATAAGCACAAGTTTGGAAGTTTGGAACATTGTAAATAAGAATTTATTCTCAATGTTTTGCCTGGTAAAATAAAAGGTTGTATAAATAAAACTAAATGCAAACCAAATCAAACCTATTCTTTATAAAAAAATAATAATAATCTAACGGTGAACATTCTATGTCACCAAATTTGTCCACACAGTTTACCATAAAAACACATAAATGCAGCTTCCAACACTTACTGTGTGAAAGAGTAAGTTAAATCCTAATATTAAATACCGTAATTTACGGGCTATACAGTGCTCCTGAACAAAGGCTGCACCAAATTGTACATAAGCCGCAGGTGCCCACGTTGTAATATGAGATATTTACACACAAAGATGGTAAGATGGGGCAGACCGCTGTATCCTATGTCCGCACGTCCAATTTCAATTCATCATTAGACTAATTTCTCAATGAATATGAGTTGGATTGTAATAAAACACAGATAATTCGGAAGCTTAACATACAGAGAACAGGTCTGAGCTGTCCATCCGCTCTGTCCTTGATTAGATCAGAATCAAAATCAGAAATCAGAATCAGAAAAAAGGTTTATTGCCATTGTCAATGACCTTGAGCAATAAAAAAAAGAGGAGGAGGAAGGAGGAAGAGGAGGAAGATGTGTGTTGTTTGCAATAGCGAAGCCGCTGTTACAGAGAATATACGCATATTCATTCATTGATCTGGACCCATCTTCCTAAAAAAAAAGCCAGCCAAATACTATTATAACACAGGATTCGTAAATACCTTGAATATTGTCGCCGTAGGCCAAGAATATGCCGCACATATGCCGGCGATGATACCAGCTGAAGCAACAGGCGCTTAGTTTATTGAACTTGACAGCCTAAAATGCCATAATTATATCATAAAGTTTGTCATAAATACCTTGAACATTTACATTTCCGACTCGCTTCATGGTTCAGCTGAGCTGTCCAAAACCCACGAGGCCTCGTCTGACTCGCCTTCACCACCCGAATCAACCTCATCAATGTTTTGAAGCATTGCCAGGGCTTCTTGTACGGATAATCGCTTCAAATCCATTTTACCTTTAGCTTTGTTGTGAGAGACACTAAAGGTGACATGACGCTCGCGCGGCACTAACATCCGCGGTGAAAAATTTCAATGTTATTAATAGAGCCGTCAAATTGACGGGCGTGGGAGTTAGAGGAAGAATTACTCAGACCTCGTTTTAACGTTTTTATTTCAGTTGAATTGTAATATGGGGATGATATACACAAAGGTAAAGAAAAAGTCATGAGCCCATGAAAGAGCAACGTAACCAGAATAATTAGATGTACAATTCTGAAAACCGTCAAATTGACGGCCTTGGGAGTTGTTAGTGCTAGTGTTAAAGTCCGAAAATTACGGTACTCCCTGAGATAATATATGGTATGAATTGAAAAGTATAATTGTAATTCTAAGGTGCACTGTGTAATTCTCTCTTGCTTGTCTCCATGAATATGTTATTGTTTATGTTCCACCGTATGGCATCACACACATTTGTTTTAAAATTGCTCAACAATACCTTACAAAACATGTATTCTTACTGTGACTGACATCACCTCAGGCCTGTATATAGAGGAGCAAAATGGTGCATCGCAACCTCATTTAATATGTTTGCACCTCCATTTGAGGATGCTGTAAAAGAATGACACTTAATTGAAGAGTCTTTGCACCCTCTTGAAACTCAGACGCATCCTCAGTCAGTTTGGTCTCGACCTGGCACTCCATGCTTCTCTGCATGGAGATAGCTGCATTTAATGCCTTCGGAACATTTCAAGCAAATCAATAAAATCTCAAAACAAGCTACATACAGTAAACATTTAATAAAGCAGTCAATTGCCCAATACAGATTTTGTTTATCACGTTTCAGAACTTGCCTTTCCATTTTTAACTTGAATTCAATCTTTTTTTTTTACCTCTGCTTTGAGGCCGAATTGCACTGAAACTTCATGAACCGTATCTAACATAATGGACAGATAACTCTTGTTTTTATATGAGATTCCCTCACTATTGTGCAGAATGACCACATTACAGCCTTGACCTTACCGTGGATTGCTGCCCCGTGCTTATGATGGGACAATAAAGTTATAGGTGGACCCATAGCTCAAACTGTGGTGTTCTGTGGGCTACTATGTCCCAGGCCAATGTGCGAGAGCTGCACAGAAAAGCACACTGGAGCACCTCCGCGGTATTAGTCGTTTCAGTTGCAGACGAAGCGTTCTTTCATCGCCGAATGTGCTAAGAGAAAAGCTATAGTTAGTTTAGAATGGACCAAATTTATTCTGAAATCTCAAACTAAAAACAGAATCTTTGGGCAGTAGCAAGACTACACCAAGGCTAAAAAACAAACCATTTGATGGGATAATAAAATGGGCATGAGCAAAGGACTTCATGGAAATAAAAACTCAAAATATCCTTTGAGTAACTTTTTACAACTTTTGAAGAAAACAAGAAAGAAGGGGTTTCTTTTTTTGGACGCACATTTCAACAAATTTATACAACAAATATTTTTTTTGTTTTTCTTTTTTATGAAAGAGGTTTGTTTGGCCAGGTTGTGAATTTTGCTATTGCCTTTGTGTTCCTAAATCAAAACTAAACTTGCTTCTGTGTTGTGGACAAAACAAGAGAGTACTTCATTATTTATACTGTATACATTCCAAAACAATAACTAACTCACCACGCGATTTTAAAACATTTAACACAAACCAAGTATTGTCAGACAGTTTGAGTGATTGCAATTGATCTGAACCGTTGACTCTGCATGGTCCTCATATAATACTAAAAATGCTCTTATTATATACGTTTGTACAGTTGAGAAATCAATATCCAACTTCTGTGTTTTAGAATGCAAGCTGATGCACTCTAAACACTGTTCCGAGCTGTAAAAATAAACAATGTAATACTGAAAGTAAATTGCAACGTGACATTGTGTATGAGCACTCAAGCGCCTCAAATTCAGGATTCCTTAAAGTGGACACAATATGCATAATCAACTTTAATGCACTTTTAACCTTGTAACAACTGTTTTTAATTGTTTCATGCATTCTTGAGTAATCCTGTATTGTCCTGCAACTGAGGCTCGGAAAATGTCTGTTTTGACCTACCCCCATCCCCGCCCACATCCCTGTACTTAGTTGCGATTATTTTTTTTAAATATTAAGTGATACACCTAGATTTCTAAGATATCATGTAGTCACTTGTAAATGACAACACACTGCTTGTTACTGTGAAATGTCAGTATGAAGAGGTGGGACTTATCAGTTCAGCAGTTTTGAGTTAATGAACCTGTGTCTAATACAAAGCAGCTTTAGATCAATATTGCGCACCAAAATGTAAAATTATGATCTACTTAAGTTATAATTCAATACTAATACCTGAAAAAGCAAAGATGTCCTCCTTTAAATATGCATGGGTCCCTCAAAGGAATTCTGAGAAAGCTAATGACGAGATAAACCATTCTAATATAGTTTGAATTGGCATGTTATGTCCTTTAAAATGAAATACAAGACTGATCACTAGTACTCCGAACAGCAGTCTCACTTTGCACTCCAGTTGTCCGTTATCTATAGACAGTCAGACTCGTTCCTCTTCCCTTGAGAATAAGCTTCATGGCACCAAAGTTTAAAAAAAAAAAGAAAAAAAGATGAAGAAGGTGCCAATCATCTCAGCGTCTGCGAGGAGCCTTGGAGAGACAGCACCAGGAATTTGGCATCCACAATTAAGAAAAACCATGCCGCTATGACCAACGCAGTCGCCTGCAGCATATTTTGCACAAACTGTGATAGAATACATGGCAAACATGCTGATAGGATTTGGAAACAGTCAGGTGTAAAAAAAAATACAGAAATTGCGAGTCACAGTGATTGCGAAATGAGAGTGCCTAGATGTACCAAACAGAGCAGCATAAAAAGGAAGAAAAAAAATCAAGGCCCTCTCTATTGTCTCAGTTCATCAATGGATAAAGTGGGTGCAGTTTCATGCTAGAAATCATCACAATCTCACATTCAAACACATCCATCACAAGCTTTTTACAATGTGATTTTTCACTTTCAGCATCTATTCACAACCAGCTCAGTATGTGACGCAAACTTCAACCAGTCATTTTTGCATGTTTTTTACCAAAAAATATGAGTCAGTTTGCTGCCTGCTGCAATTTATGACTATATGATTCATGGTTTAACTAAAGGTTCTGAGAGGTTGTTTTTATAAGAAATGTTAAAAAAACAGATTTATTTTTGGGTTCACCATGTACTGCAATAATGTAAAATTGTCTTCTACTTTACCCAAGATTTTGGAGATTTTAATTCTTGGAAATATATTTTTTAGAACAGAACCAACCAGGAAGCTTCAACAAAACTTGTCTACATTTTAGCCTATTTAAATATTAAGTGAAATACGGCGGGAGTAACGCCATGGAGGCTCAAACAGCAACAGCACCGTAGCCAGCTATGGGGGATGGACACTTGAGATGTCACTGAATTGTGTTCTACATTGTAAAACTTTATCTCAATCACAATTTACCTAAAGCATTACAGATAAAATTGAAAAATATTACAGATATATCTGCCAAAACTCCACACAGAACTCCACACAGAACAAAGACATAAATACAGTGGATGTTTTAGAAACGTTGTCCTCAGATGTTAAGGACATCCTTCATTTTATTCCTTGCAGTTTTGGTAGCTTCTGGTAACCTACCAAAGACCATTAAATGGTCTTATTGGCTCTTCACACCAAAACAAGTGAAGATTTTAAAATAAAAGTCAACGCAAAAGCTTTCAATTGTGCCTTTAAAAAAATATATACATATTTGTTTGTTTGTTCTTAATATCATCCAGGGTTTCCATGTTGTGTTTTTCACTGTACTGAAAAAAATATTATAATATAAAATTTGAATATTGTTTTGTAATCATATTGTTGTGTCTTATATCGATATGCATATTTCGTTCTAAAAACATACACCCCACTATAACAATTGCATCTGCTGTATATAGAGACAGTGGACCCCCCAACAGAAAAGTTACATTTCGTGGACCTTTTCTCTACCACCATCACTCTGTAACAATATTTTAACTTAGGCACATACTTAAGCTTGATTAAATCCAACCTCCCCAGACAAATAAGCCTAACCTCATCTGCATTGGTATCTCATTTGTGGGAGCTATTTGCCAAAAGTTGTCGACAAGGGGCGCACTGAACCATTACCAGGCAACTAATAGACCTTAACACGTTAATTTAGCGTAATCAGAACTATGACTCAACCAATCGTCCCATGTCTGAAAAAGTATTTAATATGGTATGAATAGGCTAGTAATTGTTTCTATCTGACTGTTGATTCTGTGATTACACGTGGGCATTGCCGCATTGGGCGCTCCGGCAAGAGATGATTAATTTTCCTCTTATTTGATGTACAGTAATAAAAAGTATTGAGAATAGTTGTGTGTGCGCATCCGCAGAGACGCGCGGATGAGAAAAACTGCAGATGTGGAGGCTTTAGCTCATTTACCTGAAGGTCTCTGCTGAATGGCACGGATAAGACACTCAACACTCAGCGTCTGATTAAAATACAACACTTACAATGATGGATACTGTCTATGTGTTTTTGTCGATTTAGGGAAATATAATGGCAAATTAAAGGATTCAGATCTTTAATATGAGAAATAATTATTATGTTTTTATTGATTTGCTTATTTTGTATTTTTGGTTCATTGTCCAATATTTTTATTTATTTACATGTTCTGTATTTTTATGTATCTGTTCTGTAATATTTTTTATTTATTCATCTATCTATCAATTTATCCATATGAATTAATGTATCTATTTATTTATCTAGTCATTTATTTAATTGCTTATTAATTATCTATTATTTATTTTATTTACTAACTTATTTATTTACTGGGGGATGGGGATTATGCTTCTTCATCTGAAATATATTTTTCATATAAATGTATTGTAGTTTTTGGGAAGACCTGAAAACCCAGACTCATCAAACACATCTACTCCAGGAACATATTAATGATGCCAAATTTGTAAAAAAAAAAAATAATAAAAATAAAAATCAACAATAGGTCAGGCACGTTTCATGACGTCATGACGTTAAAAGTAAAACATTTGCTTTTTGTTGTGAAAAGTAATCTTTGTACCACATTTACCGAACAATGATTTAGTCTTTTACATTTTAGGGTGGCACTTTTTACATGACTTGAACAAATGTTCCTCCTCACGAGGCGACAACCTCACAAGCCTCTTTACACCGTTACAGCTCGTAGCAACGTGCGGCTGGGGAAAGCTGAACTCATTTTAGTGATGTAAAAAGAGCCTCCAAAAATCTATATCAATTAAGAATGCCGTGTATTGAGATCATGTTGCCATCAAGCACCCCTTCTCAATAAAAAGCCTTGAAGCGTTCAAATGATTAAATTGTACATCAATAGAAACCGTTTCTGTCAATACAACATGCGGATTTGGGCCTGAATGATGAAGCAGCTATTATAAAGTGTTGATGGCGATGGTGAACTTTGATAATATTTTTTGGAGCTTTTCCTCCACCCAAGGTACTATTTCTCACCCACTAATGATGTTGAAATCTTATTTGTAGAGCAGAGTGGTCCCTTTAGGCAAAAAAACACACACAAACACACACACACACTAAAGTTTGTGGCCTGATAAAGCAACAAACATGTGGCCAAAAGTGCATTTATTCTAGTTAAAAATACACTGCAAACGTGGGAAAATGTGTTATTGGATTTACTTAAATGTGTGATGCTGCTGGCTACGTTACCCTCACTAAAGAAAACTAGATTATTACAAAATTATCTTTCAGAATAGTATAATTGCTTGACAACTCCAGTGCAAGTTTCTTACGTTACTCCAGCCAATGTTTTAATTTGGAATCAGAAAATCAATGCTGAACCGATCCTGAAATACACGGAAAGGAAAGTTAAGATATACAGTAGGTCGAATAATATAGAATTACCAAAATCGACAGTCAGTTACGTAGAGGGAGAAAACTGTTGGCGCAGGTTCACTCACAAAAATTAAAAATCAACAAAGGCCCTTATAGCACAATGAACTTGGAAGATAAATAAACTCATTTCTATTCATTTGTTTTCTCCAGCCTCTGCCTCTTTGATGTTGAGCCTCTTATGCACTATCTCCCCTCAGTGCCTTTTATAATAATATGTTTGCATTACCATATTTTCCTTCAAATAATAAGCAAGACAAATGCAAACCTGTCACTAAAATGGAATACGTTTTGCAATTGAATGGACTTCCTGCTTCCATGGCATCAGTCCACTTAAAATGAATTATTATGATGCTTCAATGTGAAATGAACATATAGCACTTGGACATACTATTATGGCATATATGTTGTTCTTTATCGCACGAAAAGAAATCCGCTGGATAAAAGGTGCACTGTTTATTGTAACCTTTCTGGTGTTAGTCATAATGTTAGTGCATATTGACTTTTTATCACCACTTGTTTTCAAATTCCTTCTTATTTACTGTAAAAAACCCCAGAGATTTCATTATAAAAAAAAAAGGTAGTTTTGTATCAGCCGTGTAAAACAATACTTGTGGTTAAATAAAGATTAATAATGGCTGTCATAAACATTGTCACCTTTTGAATGTCAGCTCAGCTTTGTTCGCAGCTGTAGTGTAAAAGTTTCCCTCTGCCTCAGTCTGTCACAAATCAAACAGTTCAAGATACTGATAAAATGGCTAACTCCCACGCACACTGTATGTTTAGCACGTTGATAAATTGTGCGGCCCACACAAGTGACACGCCGATCACTGCTATAGACTAATTACATTCACTTTTTATAACTATCAAAGGAAACTTGTGCACCTTTGCCTCACATCGTCACTGTTCACAAGTCACTGTTCTCCAAGTCATAGTGCAAAATTAACCTAATTTCTGGACCGTTTCATTTTCTTTGTGTTGATCTTGGCCATTCATTCCTGATTTCTACTGCTGCACTGAGGAGAAGCACATTTCATTAAGCTAAGCATAGCGGATAATGTCAACCTTGGTAAGCTATTGGGAAGGCAATTTAGTCATATTGAAATACACAGGAAAGGTTCTGTGGAGGTGTATGGACTTTAAAAACACAGAAGAGTTTTAAGCTCAGTAGAGGGATACGGCCTGAAAATGCAATATTCTTCAAAAATGTGTAAATAATAAGCCAATACTAAGTGACAAATAGCATTCAGTAAGTGTACGGTAATGGTTGAAGAAGCACATATGCACTAAGCAGTAAGATTAACTGGGATGAAGCGAGACAATTCTTACAAGACGAGTCACGAGATTGGGTCCACAAGACGAGGAAATATATTTACATAATTATGTATAACAATTTTGTATTGATTTTATTTTATTTCAGCTTTTTCTTTTTTATATTGCTTCCCCACCCCTCGAAGTAACAACATATTGAGGTTACACAAGAATACAACACAAGTTATTCCCCTAAATATCAAGCATTCATAAAATCATATATACTTCAGGAAAAAACGACTGGTGGCTTTGAAAATAAACCTCTCCCGGCAGCTTTTATTGTGCCTGCTGTAGATTCACCTTTCAGATGTTTAATTAATGACGAGGCTTTCAGAAGATGCTCTTTCATTTAAGCTCATAATAGTCTCATTGCCAAAAAACATGAATGCTCAGTGAATCGACACTATGATGTAGTTATTTTCAGCACACTAAAAAGACACTTGACACTTCAACCATATTAAAGAAATGTCCCATTTGTCCTTGTCAACAAGAGCCACAGCTATGAGTGACTGAAGACAAACTATGAGCAATCAAGGACCAACGACATGTGGATAAGTGCACAACAGCATAATACTAATGTAAGAGTCTTATTCATCCGTATCTCTCTATAGGCTTGAAAAGGATTAGCGTTGGTGGTTTTAATATGCCTCATCTCCCATTTGTATGTACAAGACGTAATTAGCTCTTATTCATCATTGTTAATACAAATATTTCCATGCAAGTGTGGATTCAGTCTAGGATTCTCCTTCTAATTACTGTTCTCTCTTGTTTTTGTTTTTTTTACTTTTATGTCATGTGGTCATTCTGAACTATATGTGTGACAACCTGGCCACTGCCCAGCGAGAACCTCAGCTCAAGGCTCGTACTTGCCAAGATGAGAATATTGTCTGGTAAGAGTCCGGTGTTGGGGTTTGGGGTTAGGGTAAAACGAGCTAGACCTGAGCTGGATCACTGGGTCTGGTGGAGACGACGAGCTGTGTTAGACTTTACCAAGTTGAACTGACCAACCACTGTTCTCTGGGGAGCGTCCACACAATATGCATTTAACACCATGCAAAAGGAAGACGTTCAGTAAAACGGCTCAATTGCTTTCAATGAGAAAAACTCCGAGCTGGACTTTGCTTCATTGGAATATTGTTTAATACTGATGATGAATATATACTATTATCTGCAGTGTCTAAAATGTCTCGATTTGCTTTTTTTTTTTTTTTTTTTTATTTAGAACATCTAGCAGTAGACTCTTTACTTTTAAGGTCCAATATTGTGAAAAGTTGACTCCTGTGACCTTTTAGCCCAAATTCATTCAAGATGTCCAAGTCTAAAGACGTATAGTAGTTGTAAAGTTGTATAGTACCTTGAAACTTAATTTACTTTTAATTTATTTTGACTTCTCAAATGTAGGCCTACAAACAAGAGACTATGAGACTGAGTTGAGCCTCTGTATTAAATCAGTAGAACACAATTTTAATTGAGAGATTTGATCGTTTCCAATTATCAGTAATCAGCACCCGTTTTTTTAATAGCTGTGATTAATGGTCTGTATTGTATTGTTTTATGTTCATGAAATATGGAAATATGGAAAATCAATTCCATTTGTTTTTTTTAATATAACACTGAAATTATTCGCTATGAGGGGAAGTGATCATTTGCGCATATTGTAGCAATGCTCTTTGGAACTAAGAAGTATGGTTTTCAACACTAGAAAATAACAGCATGTTTGATAGGAGTATCATGGTTGGACGTTAGCATTACTTCCAGCTTTTTTTTTAGCAATTTCAAAGCTTCACATTTTTGCTAATTTTATAGTTACAATAGTTTGAATTCACTCGACACAAACATCAGCTCATTTTTTCCTTCACTATCAACCGACGTTCCTTCAGGCAGTTTAGCATCACCATTGACTTGTGAAGGCAGGTCAGGTGTTTGGCGGCTCTCAACTCCAGCTTGGGTTGTATCTCTTCAGTTTACTCCCACTTGTTCGTATGCACTGGCGCCTGCTCCACCCACAGCAGGCTACGACCTTGGGGCTACGCTCTTGATCTGTGCGCATGCCTCACCTCTTAATGATAAAATGAGAAAAGTGGGTCGGAGATGTACGTTCCCACCAGAAATAGTGAAGAAGTTAACATCTCGAAGCCAAGCACCAACCACGTCCAACTGGGAAATCATCTCTAAATAAATCAAATGAGTTTCACAAATAGGTGAGGAGCCATTGGGAGAGCCAGGTTTGCTCCGGGGAGGGATGAACAAGTCGAGCTGATTAACTGAAGAAATGAATGACCCGCTAGTGTGCAGCCACTCCAAACCTACTTGAGTGATGAAATGACTCTAAATTAAATGATGTGTGATACACTGGGTTATTCATACTAGCATTTGTTCTATCAATGTTTGTTATCTGGTAAATAGCTGCTCATAAAATATTGACTTACAGTGCGAAGGCCGAACCCATTCACTACAGTGGAAGTACAGCAAAGCACTCACCACTTGAAGATTTTTGAGAGCACGACTTTACAACTACGATCTTCAAAATGTTTCAATGATTAGAAACATTTCAGTGGCAAGTGGAGTGCATTTGGAGTGGAGAGAAGAATCAATGTTTTCAGGTTTGAACAACTTAATACAGTTGCTACATGTATACTTTGACAAAGTCAGGGCAAATAATAATTCATACCGTTCAAACTAAATCAGTAAGCATCAAACAAATCTGGGATTCCCAATCTATAAGGGTCTGGACCGAAATGTGGGTCCCCAAAGATTTCCAGGGCTGCCATTGGCTTCTAAAAACAAGTTCAACCTAAACACCGTGAATTTTAATAAAATGATTGCATGTAGACTGATAATATGAAGTATTTTCTTGTGATTACCTTTTTCTGACATCTTTATTAATCATAAAACAGGGATTTTTTTATTTTCTTTATAAGACAAGCAAAATAAGTGTCACTAAAAAAAAAGCTGAGGTATCTGACTTTTTTGTAAATGAGTACATTTTTGGGTTTTCCCTCAAAGAGTACCTTGTAAGCAACACTTTGAGACAAACATTAAACATGCACTGAATAATGAATAATTGGATCTCTTGTAAACATGAAAGCAGTCTTCTTTCTGATTGGCTGTGTCTGGGTGGTCCACTCTACTTTCACTTTGCCGTCTGAAAAAAGCCGTTTTAAAGCCGTGCACAAGTCCGAAAATGTGCCAAAGGGTTTGTGGGAAGAAGGAATGAGTTTAAAAACATTTTGTTTTGCGGTGTGAAAACTAGGTACTCCAATTTTAATCAATCATTCTAATTGCAGATTTTTTTTGTTTTATGTAATGAGTCCTCATAGATTGTCAATCCACATGTGTATCTTGAACGAAGCATGGACATTCCCAGCGTTGTGCATTGACTCACCAGAGTTGGGGTCGGAGTTGCCGTCGGCCTCGGTCCTCTTGTCGGGGGAGGCCTGCTCGTAGAAGTCGTCCTGCGCCTGCACCAGAGGGAGAGCGTGTGTGAGGAGAGAGCCACTGCCCACAGGCTCGTGGTCGCCCAGCCCACTGTCACTGCAGCTCTCCTGGGAGCCATCCGGCAGGTGAAACGTGACGCGCCGCTGCGACTAGAAGAGAGCACAAAACAGAGCCACCCCAAATGTTAGTCGCTCTGCTCTCTGCCCTCACGCTTATTGATTTAGATTTAGTAGTTTAGGAATTGGCGCTCGTCACACGCAACTGTTTGACTCCAAATCCAGTGTTAAACAAGCAGCGGTAAGATTTAATCAGCACGTTAAACAAATGAAGAGAGGGGATGATGGCTTGTCAGGTTGTATTTAGGGGTAATTTTGACTTTGGGTCGAGTTATTGATGGGAGAAGGGAGTTAACACATGATAAATACAGTCACGTTTCACTGCACAATGACAACCAATAACACCATGCAAATTGAAGCACCATGCAAAAGTCAGGAAGGTGACAAACTGTCGAGTGCATGTTAAACGCAGTGATTTATGAGACATATCTTAATATAGACAGCAGTAATATTCAAAATCTTATTCGCCTCAAAATGTGATCCATACATAATTAATCATTTCCTTTCCAACTTTGGTTTGTGCTATTAAGTGTGGAAATGAGGGCTTTCAAATAGTCTTATGGAGCGGTAATGGCTCAGATCATCTTAAAACTGGAAAGTTGAAGGTTCTATCACAGCTTTATGAAGTGAATACTGTTGTTTTGTCCTTGTGCATGACTCGTTAAATAGATAGATAGATACTTTATTGACCCCAAGGGAAATTGTACCTACCTTGCCCAAGTAAAAATGTTGTTGCCAAAAATTTTACTCAGCAAAGTAGAAGTAAAAATTAATGGTCCAAGGAATTACTCAAGTAAGAGTGGGGAAAATACTGCATAATTGTAAGAATTGTAAGACTGTCTGGACCTTATTTAGAATTAAGAGTTAATGTACTTGCATAGACAAAATATTGAAAATAAATGCTTGTGGTTTTTCAAAGCTGAAGCAGAAGTATTGGCACTATTTTATTCAATTCAATGTATTTTCGTAGTGCCTTGCAGGGCTTCACAACAAACAAACAAAATCAACAAACAGCAAATTAGACAATCAATGATCAAGCTATTGGTCAATAAAGTCAATTAGATTAACCAACATTCACAGGAAATAAGCAAATGGATAACTGTCCCAGAGCATCCCTTGTCCTTAGACTCGTTTCCAAGGCAAGGAAAACCTCAAAAAAAAAAAAATGTGGGGGAAAAAACAAAACCTTGGGGAGAACCACAGTGAAGGAGAACCGCAGTGAAGGAGAGACCCTAATCTCCCATGGACGGACGGGCTGCAGATGTGTCCAGGACTGACACGCATCCATTTGCAAGAAACCAAATCTGTCCGGCAGTGGCAGAGTAACTTATGTTGCCGAAATACCTTATTACCAGCGAAGGCACTATGAATACCCATTATTATACACACTATTCACATGGCTTTATCTAACAGGCATGAGGATGGATTAACCTAACAACTGCATGAATGTTAAAACTTGATGTAGATTTTGCTTTTGAGTTTGTATTACCAGACAGTGTGATAATGGACTGTGAAGTGTACATAGGCTGCCTCTGGGGTGCCCTTTATTCTCTAAAAGCCGCATTTCCTCAACCCTCACTCCTGTCTCTCCGATAATTAAACACGCCTCATGCCCGCTGTCCTTAAAGCCACCCTGATTGAATTTCCAATAGTTAATTCCCAGTTTCTTTCCCTTTTGCTCTAATGACATTTTCCTGCAGCTTTTTCATAAGTCCGGAGTCAGCCCGCGGCTAACCTTTTCGCTCGCACAAAGAGGTCCCCGCCACGTCCGCGCCAATGACAGACCCAGACGGCTTTTACAGTAATTATTGGCAAAAGCAAAGGTCGCCCAAATCTGCAGTCTAATGCAAATGGCCTCATTATATATTTTAGAAGTGTTGCGAAAGCATGCAACATTCAATTAAACAAAAACTGGCCGTAAAAGAAGGGATAAAGGAATTTGACAGGAGCAGTGAAGATGGAGAATCTTGGAGACAATATATTTGAAGGTTTCAGTAAGTTCTGATTGAATATTCTAGACATTTCTTTGGCTCAGTCCAGTTAAAATTCACAAATGATTTCAACTGACACTAGGAAGTGGAAAGTGAAGTACTGTTAACTGTAAAGGTCTCATAAAACACAAAGAAATGAGAATAAATGTCAGTGTTGGCCATTATGAAGAGGCAGGTATCCAATCTGACATTTCAAATAGAGACAGGGCGAGGAAGGGAGCCAATTTCCAATACTGAAAATGTCTGTGTTGTGAAAGTGGAACTAATTAAAGGTAACTGAAAATCTGACTCAACACAACTCAAAACGGCGTTACATTTAAACTAACTATATAAACTTAAGATGAGGAAGGCAACACAAGTCTCACAAGCAGTAAGCATCATGAATCGAAGCGTTCATGACTTTTGTAAAACATTGTGCTTTCAATATTGGACACATTAAAAGTTGGTGCATGTATCGTTAGCAATGTTTGTTGGTTAAAAAAAAAAAATTATGTCAAATTTGAAATGTATTCAGAGTGTTTATTTTGGCGGATTAACCCATGATGAACAAAAAAATGTTTTCACACAAATGAATTTGATTGTCATTTGTGTGATTTTTCTTGCATTGAAAAATGCAGAGGAAAAAAAAACATGCATCCTTACTTACTTTTATCTCCACAAACCTGACTCGTACTTGGCCAGGAGGAGCCTTCTCCTGCGTGTTTCCATGGAAATGTTCCTTTGGCATTAATTTGGCACAGTATGACAGCAAATGTATTTCTATCTATGAAGAATTTTCTGAAGTGTGGTATTAACTTTCTATTTCCATGGAACCATGCAGATCACCTCCAGAAAGTTACACTGTTTCTTTCACTTACAGATTTCACAAACTCTTTCTAAGTCCTCATGAATATAGTTATATTGTGGTACTCTTGAGTATAAATTCTGGCAACTCTGTGAATACAGTGAAATTAAACACATGTCCTGTGACATCTAGTTAATTTTGTACACACATTAATATATTTTCTATTGTACATTTGCCAGCTCAGCCTTAAAGCCCATTGAATTGACTAGCCAGTCTTTACGTTTTTCACATAATGCTACATGAGTCAGTATAAGCCCTATTCAGATCAGGCTCCTCACTCTGGAGCTTGCACCACCTCAGCCTATTTATACCATTACCACATTCATTTATCTCTGCTGCAGTCAAAGGGGCCCTAATCCAATAAGTGATATCTGACATTGACCCACTCTTTACTAACATATAGCTTTTAAATTACATTCATTATAGTCTTAATAAGTCCCAGATTGATTTCCTTGAAACCTGCAGGACCTCTTGGGACCCAATACTTATAGTTTGATTCCACACCTTTAGCTACAATGAACTACACAGCAGACTTGCTGTCTCGCACATGTGGGAAATCAAAGCCCTTTTTAATGATAGTAACAGTTCAAAGGTTTACGAGTTTAATAGATGGAAGATAATACAATGCAGTTCTTTTAGCTAAGAACAATAAAAACATTTAGTCCAAATAAATTCCTTCCTGGTTAATCGGAAACTAACTAATACTTTGTGACCAGATGATTGGCAGATTGATTCCCACTAAACCCAATCGATGCTGCCATTGTGCCCATGGGCAAGATACGCCACATCACTTGCACTGATGAAAGCAGCCAGCGTATAGTCAAGAGCTTTGGGTTACATCGCTAAAACTAAAGAGGGTTTATGGGATGTCTATCCAATGGACTTAGCAGTGCTGTTTTTGTTAGACTTTAGTTGCATCAATACACTAATGTGTTCTTTTGTAAATGTTTCTGAATGTAGAATAGCATCCCAAACAGTATATCTTAAGTAGCCACTACCCTGCCTCAAGTGTGTATTTTATCAGTGCTGTAACCCCTTAAGAAGTCACAAACACGGCAGAGCCTGGGAGACACTCAAGATGACATTCTGATATCGTGTCTATACATTTCCACCAGGAAACGTATTCATGAAGAACATCTTTGCCTGCGCCACACAATGCACTGTCCCATTGAAGCCACTGTCTACATGTTCAAATCACCATTTAAGACAGTTTATCAAACTTTTGTTTGCAATCTGTGACACCGAGTGATTGACAGGATGCAGCCAACAGTGTGACAATGGAGAATGCTTTGTGCTCAATGCATGAACACACAGCCCTAATTCTCAATTAATCACACTGTAATTCATGTCAAATGTGATATTAGCACAAGTGTCTTCTAAAATGCTTGACAAGTACAAGCTGTAATTGGATTAGAGCGTGTATTTGCGTGTGTGTGTGTGTAATAACTCTGCACGCAATTTGCTTTGATTTTGACTTGTAGGGAGAAAAAGGGAATTGATATTGATTGGGTTAATAGTTTTAATTTGTGCTGTCAAACAAGGCCCGGGTGACGTGACCTTGTAATGGAAATTGTACCACGTGAGGTTTTATTGTGGACTTGTCGAATAAATCTCATTTTCCATTCTGGACAAAATAGACACTGCCTCCATAGTATTGTAGATTGGATACATTACATCTTATTTGGGCTGGCAACCTTTCAAGAGTGTAAGACAAACCAGGTCTGAACAAAATAAACCAGGTCTGAAGCAGAACTAAACCATCAGGACTAAGCCATGCAGGTATGTGTCATGAGAACAAATCCAGTTATACAAAGGACAAATACACGTTCAAACTTAGGACTATTGGTATATTAAAAGCCTTTCATGGCATCATCTTATTTTAATTTGAAATTGGGTTTACACCAGATGCCCTTTCGATTTATCCTGCACAATGAATCTCTTGCCTTATACTTGTTCAATGATGAAATAATACATGCATCTTTGATATTTTTTCCCTCCTGAATTTATCAAGCAAATTTATTTATTCATGTTTATAAATGCGTTGGATACAGGGAATCAAAGGTCAAGTTGTAAATTAATGCAGTGCAGGAGAGTATTTGTGTTGTTTGCTCGAGTATGTAGTGGTGGATTTAAGCGCGTTTAAAGATATTTGTGTTTTGCTGTAGCTGACAGTCACTCTTGGTGATATTAGCATAAGACCAGCTTAAACTATCCCCGCTGCCAGTTTACATGATATTAGGGCTTATCGCGCCTGCTAACCCTTATTATCCGCTTGTTTTTATAATTTGCCTGACCAAACACTCTCATTTTAACAAATATAAAGCAAATATAATACTGGTGGCTGAAGGCGGTAAAGTACTGCACGCCTAGGAATTAAATGGCTTCTACTAAAGCTACCACAGCGAAAATTAATTTGACAGAAAATAGCTACAATAGTCCAAGAGGTCGAAGAGGCTGTTTTTAAATATCAAGGCCACCGTTATTTCTTTAGATTTTCCTTTATATAAGACCACGTTTAAAACTTCGGTCCGCATATTGCCTTGTACTTAGAATATGTTTCATTTCATATATCTATCCTTTTGAAATGAGAACTAAAACTGTTTTTCCAGTCAACAATAGACCAAATCCTCTAGAAAATACATGAAAAGGTTTGATAGTACTTTTGTTACCACAGAGATATTTAAAAACCTAAAAATAATGTATCATTGTTATTATTTTTAACCATATAATAGTTTCTTTGTTACCATGGTTTCTGATTGAGTCCTAGTTTTTTGACCCTTCTCAAGGATTAATTATGCTACGTTTTCGTTCAAAAACAGATTTGTGTGTTTGAGGCGTAGTTACCATCACTGCATTTACACTTCCAATTGTTTCTCATGTCAGGTCCGTGTTATGTTAAATAACCACAGAGGGCGCTCAAAATTAGTTAGAGTATTGAGACAAACAGAAGAAAAGGAAAAACAAATATGGAGGCAAGTACCTACAGCAGTTTTTAGATAATTATTATTTTTTTGCTTACATTTGTGGGAAAAGAGCTAAGAAAACAAAGGTGAGAGAAGTGTTTATTTGTTTTACAGCTTGTTTTATTTTAGTCTTTGAGCTTCCACTGTCGAGCGATGTTCACTACAGTCAGCACATGTACGGCTCCATTGCTACACATCAAATTATGGATAGAACGAGGCAGAGGACGGCCATAATCCTCAAGACATAACAGTACGTGTTTCCAAATGTTCCACTTTGCACTCTTTTTTTCAATATTAATACCTGTTAAAATGATCTATTTTCCTAGTTTATTTCTTTTATTTTAAGTTTTATTATTAAAAAACCCCACAACGGAACAAGAAAGCAACTCGAGATTTTGTGGTCTTCCAAAATTAGTATCAGGATTTGGATTTTTTTCTACCCGACAACTACTTGACCAAGCTGACAAATCTGATCACATGTATTTGGTTTTTACATATGCATTATTTTTACTGCTCAAACTAATTGCCCCTAGTGGGATTAAGAAAGTCGTCTGAATCAAAGCCTAGCTCAGACAAAGCTCCCCAGAGTGACAATAAAGAATAACTAAACCTTAGAGGGACTTCCTAAAATGTACCATAAATCATTTCTTATTCTTAGTCATTTTCCATCAACGTCTCTCTTTGCAGTGGTTTACATACACCGTATAAAAAAGTATAACCAAAAAAGTATAACCAATACTTTCTCCCTGGAGTCACAGTTTAAGGAATATATCTACAGAATGTACAGAGATGATTCGTATGCATAGCAGATGGCACAGGTCATAAAGCAGAACAGAAGCTGATGTATGTACCGACTGTCTCCAACCACAGAGCCACAGCAGCTGCTTGTGTCTCCCACCATAGTACGCACAAGTCAAAAGTAACATAAAACAGACAGTATTTTCTCTGGGCTGACAACGAAACAAATCTGCACAAGGCTTATGACTCCTTAGAAGAGCAGTGAGCCTGATCATGTGGAGCACAGTGTGAAAGTCAAAAACAACATGTGCACTGTAAGGGAAAAAATACTTCCAGTTGATACAGTTGAGAGAAGTTGATTCGGATATACTTCACCCACAAAGTGATTTATAAATGACTACCTTAAAAGCTTAACATTGCTTGAATTCGATGAGAGTATTCATCTAGATTCCGATGCAGTACAATATATCTTGTTTCATTTTGTTACAAGTAGAAATTACTGAAACAACTTTAATTATAAAGAAAACCAGAATAAATACATGGGCCAGTGAGACATCTGCTCAAATATATAGTTAGAGGTAATTAAAGTGCTCAAATAAACTACAAGAAAACAAAGCAATTAACTGCTAAAATCAAGACCAAAGTGAACATTATCTACACCAAGAAAGAGGTAAAAGACAGTCAGTATGCAATTAGATCAGGTCACTTCCACATTTTGAAAAGAAATTGTCAACAACTGTCACACTAACCTTCACAAATCAGACAACCTTAAATTATACATTTGAAAGATTTAAACCAAATTTAACAGTGCGATATTGTGTCCGAATGAGCTGTAGCTTTATGTGAGGCAGAGAGTTAATGAAAAGAGGCTCACGCTGGGATCTGCACACACACACACACACACACACACACACGCACACGCACACAGTCCTCATAGTCCTCAGTCCTCCCTTCCCACAAATAACCTTCTCTAACAGCAGCCGACACCTGTGTTGCACCGACACTTCCTTACCAGGCCGCTCTCACAATCACACACCACTGAAGGAGATCAGTCAGCCAGGAATCCCAAACTGTCTGCAACTACTGCTGCAACTGCAGCCTGGGAGACCAACGGGGCTGTGCCATCTGCTGGACATCATAAGAACTACACCTCTGTTAACATGCAGGGACAAAGCAAATGAGGCAGCTGGGCTATAAAGTAAACAGTCTAAGACATATTTTGGGGTGATACACTTAGCTATGTTCATTGTTTTAATTATTTAGGATGAAGATTTGTGATTGAAATAATTATCAATACTATAACTCCCTTTTTTTTCTTTCTAATATTAAAATCTAATAAAATGTAGAGCACAATTCATATAAAATGCAGATATGGATATTACAAAAATACATTCAAATTACAATACAATATAAAACCACAATTCAAACAATTTAAAAGAGAAATGGCAGACAAATTTCACTCATGAGCACGGCCAAACATAATAGATTTGAGCCTCGATTTAAATATATAACTTGCATCTCCCACGCAATTCAAATAGTTACCATCAATAGATCATTTTATTGTATTTCATTTCGTTTTTTTTATTTATTTAGTGAAAAGGGCGTAGATATAATCAGTTTTATACTTTTTTGCTCCTTTACATTCACATATTTATTGTAGCAAGACTTTAATCCATTAATATTAAATTATTATTAAAATAAATAAAAAGGAATTATTAAATGCATGTCCTTCTAAAAAACACGCAAAGCTTTGTCTCACACTCCAAGTACCCCCAACTCTATTGTCAATTATTACTATTATATTGCCTTGTTTTGATCATATTTATGTCCAAAATCCTTACAAAGAAAAACAATTTATTAAAATGAAACCAGTACCCATGGTTGGTAAACAAACTACATGGTTATCCAGCTGGGAACTTTTGGATTTTTAATGTTCCTGCTAAAAAATCTGATTCAAACTTGTAAAAAAAATTGTTATAATAATCATAATCTTCAATTCCTTTACAGGGGAAGTTTATGTGCTTTCATTTCCGCCCTAAAACAAAAAGTCTGCCATTCTCAGTTTTCTGTTTCTTCTCCCTGCACAGCCCTGACAAGTCTTTACATCCTGAAAAACAAAACAAAAATCTGAGCTAGCATTAGCGCCTCATACTCATTACCTGCACCGATGCATTTCCTTTGTGCTCATCCCCAAAGCAGCATCAAACCCTCACTCACTCAGTCAGGCCTGTATTTTGATGACATAAACAAGGATTTTTAGCCGTCGTAAAAAAAAAGATGAAAGATGCACCCTAGATAAAACGCTCTCTCAGGGAAGAAAAAAACTTGCATCTGTAAGCAACCCTCAAATAAAAGTGACAAATAAATCACAATGTCTCACCTGCTTTGATTTCTGTGCTTAATATTGACGTACTTTGCACCCCTCGCTCTCTCCCTCTTCTCCTTCCATTCTCAAGAGTCTGCCTTCTGCTTTTCATCATTAAATCAGAGCTCAACCAAACATCTGCATTGTGCCGTACTCACAGTGAAAGCTGATTTGTCACTACATAGAGGCGCTACGAAGCTAACGCGCTCGCCAGCACAAAGACTCATAAATCTACGTCCAAAACTGACCCACTTCCAAAAACTGCAAGCGCGTACCGGCGGACATGTTGGCGTGTGTGTATATTTCTGCAACATCTAGCTTAGCACATGATTATCAGCACAGTCCATCATTGTGACTTCTTCAGCTAAAATGATCACAGATGAGATTTGTGAATGTATTCTGTGCTGTTGTCCATTTTTGTGTTAGTTAAAGCATAAATCTTTGGGACAGGCACTGGCCAAGATAGAGATAAAAGAGCCATTTCCAAAATGTTTCTTCAGGGTAGTGACCGCTTCCTTCTCCCTGCCTTCTCTGTTTGTAACTCAACTAAAACTCTTCTGTTACAAATACTACTTGTATATAAAAAGAGGTTACTGCATTCCTAGCCATGTAAGGTTGGTTGATACATACTGTATGGCGAGGCGAGCCTGCTCAAAGAACAGATGCATGTTTTTACAAGGTACGACTTTGGCAATAAAAACAACTGTATTTGAATCAATACAATATGGAGAGGTTTAATGTCATACTGTGGAAGATTCCAGCCTGTTTGTTTGTTTGATTTATGTATGTATTTATGTATGTATTTATTTATTTATCCATCGATCTATCTATTTGACAAGGCCATTGCACAATAAATATACTGCGCAGACCATCTGTAGTCCCTGGGCAGACGCAAAGTGACAGCAGGTTAACAGTGTGCAGGTAATCCATAAAATGGCCCATGTAATATTTAAAATCCAATTAAAAGACCAACAAACACCAACAACCGATGACCAGCAGAGGGGGCACCTCATCAGCAATCCAACTACAAATTTGGATGATTATGGACATCCGGGAGCATTAACATTCGATATATATCAAAAATAGTTACCATTTTACATATTTAGTCCATTTCAACAAGGCATCAGTAGATATACATAGCTGTGACATGATTTGATGCGACAAAACACTTGCAACAACAGCAATGCAAATGCTATGTAAAAAATAAATAAATAAAACAACCCCAATTAATCCAATAATGGAAGAAAAATACAACGTACGCCTACAAGTTCACAAGCTCAAGACTTCATATAGAGTGTTGAATTAAATGATCCTGCTTTTTCAGAAATCTTCTCCCACTACACACCCACAAGCCTTTAGTACAAAATACATCTTACACACACACACTTTCCAAGACACTGACAAAGTCCAACTCCCTGCATAGTGTGAAGTTGTGCAGCTAACAGTCAGTGTACGGTAAAGCTAACCATGTCTGACTCTACTTGCTGCCTACAGCTAAAAAAAAGAAAGAAATGCACGGCCTAAGCATGCATGTCTAAGTGTTTTATACAGTAGTTACATCTCTGTGGCCCGCAGTGCTGTGCCTTGTGTACTGTGCCTATGTGGGTGCCATAAGGGGGCGGTGTCGGAGACGGCTGTTCAGCTGGTGACAATGCAACCTAAATGGATTTATCAGCAGTCAGCTCGTGTTCGTAATGAGGCTTTTCTGCTTTTACACTAACGCCAGGCTGTGTTTTATCCTTGCTGACATTTGACCTTTTAACCCACTTTTTGACTCTAAGTGCAAGTGAAACAAGGCCAAACTGCACAAGACTAACCAGGGCAAATTGAAGCCGCGCCATGAATACATTACGAGTCTAGAGTACTTCCATCAGCAACAGTACGACGCAATTTCAAAAAACACTTCATCATTCTCTATGATTTACTCTCCAAAATCAGTCAGTCAGTGTACTCCCAGAAAAACAAGGACATTATGCTCTTGTGCAGGGTTTGAACTGCCAACCCTCCTGTTGCTGGGTGACAGCGGAACACTACATCATGTTGAATACAGTACACTACGTTTAATGCACTTGTTTAAAGCCTTGTCTCATAATAAACATTTGACATTTACAGTATACACCAACGGTAAAACAAATAATACGTTATTAGTTAAGGATGGAATCACACAAGACTGTGCTTTAAGATCGTGTACACATGTGAAAAATTTTGATTTATGTTTACATTTGGCTCAAACAAGAAGGTGTCGTTCCAGAAAGCAGAGATGTAAGGAAAATACCAAATCAAAATAATTCAAATAATGTGAGGCCAAAATTGTGGACTGAACCATGCAATATGTTTTGTTTTTTTAAATCGCGTACATTTTCCATTTTGTCTCACTCTCTTGTGGGAATTGCCTCAACAGGCGTCTGAATTTCCTGTGAACAAAAAAACATTTCTGTTGTTTAAGGAGCAAAATACAATCTAAATTTAGTACCGACAGTGTACATAAATATGCTGTTGTGGTGGTATGACAAGTAATATTCTCACTTGTGATATTTGACCTTTAACTCGTCTATAAGCCTATATCTTCAGCCCTGCACTACTTTCTGCACCATGACATTGCCCTGGTCCTCTCTGTACTTGGGCCAGTGTCCCTGCTCCTCTTGCTCTCCTTCTCTCTCCTCCTTTCTCGTCTGAGCCTGGAGCACAAGAGCTGGTGCCACACAGGATTATCTGTACAGTGCACGGCTGCTCCTGACTCAGTCCTGGTCCTAGCCTCTCTCCTCTCCTCGTTGTAAAACCAGAGACGCAGCACTTCTTCTGTAAACGCGCCCGTGTCTGCTGCAGCATCGGGATGAGGGATCTGACACTCACAGACAGTTAACTACAGCGCCAGAGCAGAGAGAGCGAGCGAGCGAGCGCGAGAGCGGAAGAAAGAAAGAGAGAGAGAAAGAGAGAGAGAGAGAGAAAGGATGGAGCGTGAGGGACAGAGAAAGAGAGATGAGTGAGAAGAAGGAGGGAGAGTGAGAGGGACAGAGAAAGAGAGAGAGATTAGCGAGAGAGAAAAAGGATGGAGGGCGAGTGAGAGGGACAGAGAGAGTATAGACGAAAGAGAGAGAGAGAGAGAGAGAGAGAGAGAGAGAGAGAGAGAGAGAGAGAGAGAGAGAGAGAGAGAGAGAGAGAGAGAGAGAGAGAGCTAAGACTGAATGTGAGGTATTGACGTGTTAGCTACAGTCCACGTGATCCTTAGAGGTTGAAAGCTAGAACATTTGTACTAAGTAAAAGTATAAAAGGCTAAAATGTACTTAATTACAAGTACACATTCTGCTGCCAAATTTAAGAAAGAAATACTATTAGGGTAGTCAAAGTAGGGGGATTAATTGATAATAAAATCAGTACTGAAACTATCAATACTGGAAAAATCACATATCCGGTTCTGAATAGGCTTTGAACTGTTTTGATCGATATTAGAATAAAAGTACTGTTAATATGAGTTTGAAATTTTAGTATCGTGATAACACTACAATGTACGCATAGAAAAGTATTGAAATTGCTAGTTACTTACTTTAAACAGCATTTTAGTGGCATTTTAGCTGGTTGATGAAATTGTTAAAAGCTACTACAATCCTCATATTCGCTGAGCTCTGGCCAATCGGAGCCGGCGATACTGTGCTGTTATGTGTGTTTGTAGGTAGAAATGAGAAGAGCAGAACGACTGGGACTTCAAATGTAGCTAATTACAATTGCATGTTTTTGAATGAGACATTATTGTAAGTACAAGTACTAACATGAGTATTTGTGATCGTCTGTTCTGGTCATAACCCAGCTAAGCAACATTATGTTATAGTTGTATGAATACTCAGCTGTAAAATGAGTCTTGATTTACTTGAGATTAAATGAGTGAATGTTGACTGGATACGAGGGCCAAGTACGAGGGGCCGATACGTAGGGGCCGATACGAGGGTCCGATATATAAGGAAGTTGGAGTTGGAAGTTGGAGAAGAGATAACTGCAGATATATTTAGTTATGTTAAGAGAAATAAAGAGTTTATAGGCAGCTGATTATAAAAAGTGTGTCAGGCTCTATTCATTTTAAATGAGGTGTATTAAGGCGACATTTATTGTTATTCTGCCTCTTCACATTCCTTTTGAAAGACTTAAACTATTGAAGTGACTTTACGAGCCTGAGGTGAGCCTAATTAATGCGTGTGCGCCGCAGTAATTAATATGCATAAATTCCGACCATTAACAACTCTTTTCACGACTCATTTACATGTCACTGTCAGTCCAGTAAACACGGATACAGCCATAATCACTTTACAGCAGCCAATGAGAGAACAGAGGCAATGTTTACAATGTTGTGGAAACACTTCATGTGCTAAGCACTAGTTCAAGTTATAGAAAGAAATGAAGCATCAAAATGGACACATCTATAACACTCACTGCATGTTATATATAATATAGTTCTCATTAACTGCATCACAAATTCTCATCCGTTTTGTGTTAAAATTTAGTGTACCTTTATTATGGAAAGAATATTCAGTCATTGTTTGTAATTTATTTTAAAAGCAACTGTAAATTAATTAATTTTCAATGGGATTAAAGTTTAATTTATGTTTGTAGTGCCGATTAAACAATGTTCATAGGAAATTAACAAATGTCCCAGCATCACCTGTCCTTAGACAAACAGACAAATAATTGAAATATAAAAGTTTTGTTAATGACTGTAGCTAATTGCAATCACAATTAAAATTGTATCTAAATGTCATTCATTAAATGTCAAAGTTTACATATTTATTGAGGCTCTGTTATTGCTTTGCTTGATTTCTCTTATGTGGGACCAAAAATAAGGAAAAATGACGCGCACGTTTTCAAACATATCTGAAACAAAGTCCCAACCACATGCGGCTTTGTTCTGGGCGCTCAGAAAGATGCTATTAGACGTCCTGAAATCCTGTTTGTGTTTTCATTACACTAAATAGGTACAGACCCACACATTTGTTTAAAGGGATTTGGTGTTTATCTTGCGGAAATATTAGCTCTTTGCACAACCACGATTATCCAGCTTTAGAGATCAAATGTAAATCAATGCATCGTGGAGGTTTGGACGACTCTGGCTTTTGGAAACAGAGGATTCCACATGAATTTTTTCCAGGATCTTTGCGGATTTAGTGGTCGTTTTTGTTTGTGAGCTTACAAAATAATTGATTTTCGTTATTATCTTTTATATTCAAAATTGGAATCCGGTGTATCAAACTGTATAATGAAATACACCACTGTTTTACTTGGCATGAATGTTGATTATAAAAGTTTAAAAAAGTTATTTTATATTATTGGAAATTACTCTTTTGCCTGAAATGTTCCTCAGTATGGCATTGACATCTCCTTTGCATGCATTTTTATTGATCGTCTTTACAAACATGCATTCTTACAAAGAGCGGGCTCCCCTCTCCAAAGATCTGACCTGTAACTTAGCCTGCTGGTGTCCTCTGCTTGTCTCCATGGATTTATACATGTTAAATGTTAATGCCATTCTGTATATTTGGATGCAAATGAGCAGCTGCCCTTTTCCCTGGTTAAACAACAAATGAAGCTTTTTGTCTGCAGGCCATTAGATGTGACTGTTGATGGAATTAATTTAATTTTGCAAATATGTGACCGCTATTGCAATGCTATATTCATGCTTGCATTATTACAAGCTCATGTCGAAAATGAGCCAAAACTGGTGAAGTGTGCTAAAGTGTTAAAACTTAATGAGATGGGCAAAATATGATGGGGCCGGGGCTTAAATGGGAACAGCGCGCACAGTGAGCACTGCTTAAAGAGAAAAATGAATGATGGAGTCTCTGTACAATGAGATTCTTTGTTTTAATAAACACTTGCGGGAGGTGATTTTGACATTACATGAAACGTAACTTTGAATAAGTTTAGAAGTCACTCAGAAGTTATAATGCAACCCCAGAAAATGTCCATTTAAAAAGGTAATTTTTTTAATGTATTCATTTCTATTTTATTTTTTAATTAAGTCCTATATACATTTACAGGCACGTTCCTGATGTTTTCAAGACAACAATCTGATTAATTTGTAATGTTTTTCCATATATTGCCTAATCCTCCTCCAAGACCTTGAGAAAATTAACTGAACCAAAATCAAAATAAACAAGGTTGTGACCAAGGCTGAACCAGTATACAAATTCAAAATTACCTCAAAAATATCACGCACTTAGAAGAAGTAGAGCCGGCATCGCAACGACTGCGTGGGAAGCTGAACGACCTTGCAGGTGTTGAATAAGGTTTATTAAAGATGCCGCAACACTTTTCAAACAGGGACAGAGCAACAAAAATTTTGGATAGGTTTAATCTAGGAATGTATTGGTTTAATTAATCAGAACGTAATATATGAAACTGTAGTGTTATCGTCTGTGCGTGTTGAGAGTTGTCATGAATTAATTGATTTATTTACTCTATACTTCTTTTTTTTCTGATTTGACTCTTTTGTGATGACCCACTGAAAAGATATTCTGATATTAAGATTTGAATTGTGTAATTGACAATGTTGCCATGTCAACTCCTTCAAATCAGGAAGGACCCCTTATGCATGAAACCTATGAATAGTTAGGGATGAGCCATCAATTGAAATTCAATTGGGATTACAATTATTGCACCAATCCACTAAAATTGAGGGGGGGGGAAAGGTTACGCATTCTGCCAAACCAAAACTGGAGCAAAGTTACGGGTACTTATGAAGAATAAAATAAATAATACAATAAAACAAAAACATTTCATGCAAAAAGGGTGCATTCACATTTATTTAGTCCTAAATTGAGCCCACTTTAGTCCTTATTTGGACTTGGCTTGGTCTTGTTCAAGTCCTTATTTAGTCCTGATATAGCCTAGGTTTTGGGTTTAGTTCCAGTTTAGTCACAATTTCATGTGGTGAATGTACAATTTAATATTTGGTTTGGTTATTAACGTTCATTGTTCAGTAAATCATTATTTCAAACTCTTTTCCATTATCCTCCAAATAACCTTTTTATGTCTTTTTATGTCTGTCTTCTTATCTTTATTTGATCATATAATTGAGCATAATCAGTGCAACATTATTTTTCTGCAGGGGAGTTTTGATCGCTCTCCTCATTGCTGCTATTCAAGTTTTTGGGTAATGGAAAGTAAGTGAGATAGGAGGTGATGTTTGATTTTAAGGCGTCATGGCAAGGCGCTGAAGCTTCCAGCACACATCAGTATTGACACACTGCATTTAGAGAAGACCAGCCCCTTTTACCACTACAACAGAACAACATGCTTTAACATCTGGCAATGACTCACTCCAGTGTTCCCAAGTACTAATTTCACACACAAACTTAGTCTAATGGTATTATACATGATTCGCTGTGTACTTTATTTTTTTTTATCGACCAAAGCTTTTACAAGGACAAACGCACAACAAATCCAGACTGCAGACTTCAACAGATTGCAACCGACTGAACTCTTTGCTACCTAAGATAGTCTCTGTCTGGACTGAACAAAAGATAGAAAAACAGACTGAAATGTCCTAGCTTATCCAATGTGTTATGTGAATAGTCAGGACAGTAATGCTAGGCAACAGTCTTAAAACCTCTGAACTCATTTTCACTCAGCATTAAGGTTCATTACAGGAGAAGGATACAGAACTCACCACGCAGAATTATACTTAAAGTAGGGGGGCAATCATGTGAGAAGAGAACAGCATTGCATTTATTTATTTAAACAGGCATTCGACCATTAAGATCACAGGACATTGTTATTTTAGAGTCTCACAGAGTCAATACGGAGCTAGGGAAATTTCAGATTTGAAAGAAAAGGCGAATAGCCATTGGCATGAATATCATTCCAACAAGAAAATACACTAGTTATGATTGGCAATATGCGCAAAACTGATTCATAAGTAGTTACGTGATAAATGGTTTGCTGATAATACGAGACAAATCGTGTTCATTTAAGCATAGAATCAAGGCCTCAGTAATTCAACAACAGTTTGTATGAAACAATAAAACAGTTCATTAATGTACTTTTGCGTGAAAGCCCAAGACGCATTAAAGCCACACATTTCCATCCCAGCTCTGCACAGGATTGTTATTGTTCTGACTAAACACTGAAGCAGAGCCATATTAAAGATGGGCCCAGTGGCCTGACCAAGTTAGTGGCTTAAATGTGGAGTTGGTCCCCTGAGCTGCATATAACCTGCCCACTGCTGGAGGCACCACAAGATTGATGAGTTCAATGTGAGATCCTCCCTGTGGGGCCAGGGGAAGATGGCGGTATTCTTTATTGTTTTGAGAGAAAAACATTTGCTGCATATTTCGTATTAGAGGCACTGGGTGACATTTTAATTGCACTTTACACAGGCCTGTGGAACAACCATGGTAGAGGTTAGATACATTTTAAAATGAGTTCACTCAAGCCAATAGTTTTGGCTTTTTTTTTTCTTCACAAAGTTGTATAATGGTTTTATTTTGGATGCTCTTCCAAACACAACACAATCCAGGTTCGGGCACTAATAGAATGAGGCAGAGTTTATTTTTTGTTTTATATTTGTTTATAGAGTAGAGTTCTTCCTGGTTGGGTCTAAGGACAAGGGATGCTCTGGCGCATTTATCCATTTGCTCATTTCCTGTGAACGTTGGTAAACCCTCTAACCTTCCACTGGTTAAATCAACTATTTTGAGAATCCCTGCAGGGCAACTACAAAAAAAAACATATAGAATTGAACACATAACCTAATAAACGTTTTGACTATTACAATGTATTACAATGTAAAAAGTCCTTGTAGTGCACACGTTCAGTATTTTTTGTACAGCCTTCATTTTAACATCATTTGAATATCAGTACTATATATGCCATTATTCTGACTCAGTGCATTCATGTTACTGCAGTGAAACACATCCCCAGTGCAGTACTAGCTTCTTGTCTAATCACCACCGCTGTGCTCCACATTTGAGTGTAGTCCAACCTGCTGTTTTGCTTTTCCACCCATCAGGAAATGAGAAACTTGCATTTTCATAGGGGACAGTCACACAGGGAGAACGCACAATTAAATGGGAACCTGAATCATTAATTTTATGGTCAATGATAGTTCCAGCAATTATTTCTAATGTATCGAAATCATCTGGAAAATAAGAATCACTACTGAGCTTTGCCTTTCTCATTTGTTTTGTTGCCAGGAAGCCAGCAATTTCGCACCAACAGTTTCGGAGACGTGGGTATAATGCATAGAGCTGGAGAATGCGCCGCTGTGCATAATTTGTTATTTGGTTTAAATTTGATCGCCTGCCTGTTTGTGTTTTGCGTAAGCTGTGGTGGACAAGGAACATGTCTGCACCTTTGAAAGAAAGGAATGGTGGAAATACAGACGAGAAAGCAGAATGAAAGTAACAATAATGGGAACTCAAGATGGGTAATATATCAAAACGTAATAATAATAAAAATGTTGTTTTGAAGATATGCCAAATGTGAATATTGTGTATTTTGTTTATAGTTTAAAAATGCTACATATAGAGCTGATTAATTCACTTTGATACTTTTCATTTTTTTACTTTTATTGCCACATACTTTACTTGTTTAATCTACTCATGGTCTTTTCTGTGTATATATACACCTACATTTTCGCTTCTCTAATAATCAATTGGAGTAAAAAGAGCCTTTTGGTATAAGAAGATTATTCTGGCGTTGTAATTTATCTTAATTGCCAGCATGCAGCGAAGAAGAGAAGTAGTTGTCAACATAGCAACAGGAACAAAAACATCAGTATACCAGAAAATTGCAGTAATGATCCGAACGAAAATGCAATGCTTTTATGTTTTAGTTTGTGTATTTGACAATATTCAAACACGCTAGAAATAAGCCATTTTATATGGGAGAATGTTAGCGAGAAGATCCTGTTACGTCTTTGCACAGGGCCAAATGGCAAACAGCAATCAAATAGATAGGAAAGTGCTATTGCCTTCAGTGACTCTTTATGCATACACGTCAATCCAGGAGAGTGGGGTCAATCCAATATGGAGTAGTATTGGGTTTCACAGGCTGTTGCATAGCAATGTATAGAATGCAGAGTGACATAGAGCCACAAGAATCTGACAAGATTCTATTTGATCTTAAAGTTAGATTCAGTTAAAATAGTAATCCATTACATGCCAAAAGCCTGAGTAATCTTTCTAGCAAGGACATGATGATGTGCATTTAAAAAGTAGCTGTAAAGAAATGATGATCAACTTGAAATTAGTGGTTTATATTTCCAGTGTAAGTTGTACATTCATCCCGTGGTCTGTCAGCTTCTTGCCTCTTCAATATCACAAGTAAGCAACATCTTGTTCTGAAACCTTGTCGACATTTTGTGTATGAAAGCAAGTCTATTTTTGTCAGTTGAATAGGGGCTCCCTGCCATCCTCGGCCTGGCTGCACAGGAGGGTCCCCCTAAATAATGTACACCTGCAGCACAGTCGGCCTCCTCTCGTGTTCTGATGAAAAAAGGAGGTTTTTTGACACTTGAATGGTCTGTACAAAGCATATCTGCGACTTCACATCTGAGTATTTTCTGGAAAATATGCTGCTTTCCTCTGCTGTTATCCATCTGTGTGAGTGTGACCACAGCACTGCCTCACACACATCAAACCCCTTTTGTTCTTCAGGAGCTTGTCCCGTCTGGGCTTTGTGCGCGCTGCTCTGGTCACCTCTCCTTTAGCGCCTCTTCTTTGTGAGGCTTGCTGCTTTAGACGCCGTTTGTAGTTTAAGTACTTACACCAACAGCCTGGGGCACAGTGCCCTGATTTCCCACAGTGAGAGTAGGTCTTGAAGTGACGACAGCTTTTAAAGCAACCATGGTTTATTCCATTAACTGGACGGAAAGATCCAGGGAAAATAAGGAATATTCCCTTGTAACCATAATATTACTGTGAGATTCCAAACTTCACCAATATGGCTATTTTTTCTAATTGTATCAGATATTCGAAATGCATGAAGACAAGTCTATGTAGCATGCATGAGTATTAAAATATCAAAATGACCAATAAAGCTTTAATTTCTTTAGCAACTACTTCATGCAAATGTTGTACATAGCAGGTTCAATGGGCTGTACCTGATTTTCACTGTTTTGAAACATGTAAAACAGAAATAGTTCATTTACACAATTGTTTTATATGTAATAAAGTAACATTTGTTTTGCCCCAGTACTGATTTATTGCACACGCATCTATTCAGGTGAAAATGAGACCACAGTGCTTTTGTTGTATGTTTATAGAGCGTTTTATTCTCCGAGAAGCAGGCTAAGTGATCGTTAGAATTGCTAATGTTTGTTAGCGTTACCTGGGATGTGAGCTCAGAGACTCCTGAAAAGTTCTTATAAACTCATCGCAAGAAATATTTAGGATGCTGAGCATGCATTAGGTAAGTGAGTGATACATGTGGAGATGTAAAGAGTTTAAAATGAACTATTTCTGTTTTTACATTTCAAACCAGCAAAAATCAGGTACAACTCCTTTAATAGTATAGTATCTAATATAAGATAACATATTTTGCTAAATTAACTTAAAATCAACAAAATGTATAATAACTCTGCAAAGAATAGTATGTTCTTCATAACAGAACATAAGAAATATTAACATTGAGCATAGTTTATAGTTAGATCAATAGGCTTCTTGATCTCCCATTGGACAGTCTTGTAAGTTTTACTCTCCACTACATTTACCTTTTCAGTGCAAAAGCTGCTGAGGTGCCAGACTTCCTGGGTAATAAAGGGTGTCACTGCCGTTCTGTCATATATTTTCTTCATTTGGCACAAAGGTACACTTTCCAAGTCCTAGATTTACACTCCAAAATAATGTTTGCTATTAAAGAATATCCCAGAGCAATAAATTATTACAAATCCTGTGATAAAAATCTCTGGAGAGATGGAACAAGGATGTCTGTGAGTTACACAAACTGAGAGAATTTGTTTTCAGCAACAAAAGCTGAATGGCACATGCCCTAAACATACAGATCTTAACTGTTTGTAAAATTTGCATTGGTTCACTTGGGACTATCTCAAAACCCCGTCAAAAAAATATTACAACTGGGACAGAGTGGAGCTGAACTCATAAAAATGCTTTGTATATTAGTTTTTCTTCTTGTTAGACGTTTATGACTGAGCAGCGAGAAAGGCAATATTAACATTTCGAAATATAGAACGACGGACCAAGTCTTAGAAAGCAAGTAATGTTATTTGAGCAGAAATGGCTGCAATATCCAAGCGATCATATAAGAACTGTAGCTCAGCTGTTCCATGTAAACACACTCAGTGTAGACAGGCTCAATTTCCATATATCAAATAACTTGCGATTGCATTTTCTGGGCTTTCCATTCAGTCCAGTGGCTTATCACATAAATGATTATTGACCACATTGCCAGTCATCAATAGCGACAGTGCAGTTTTACATAAAACAGTTGACTCCATCACGATAAGCCACTGCTGAAAAGATGCAGAAGTTAACAGTTTACAGATAATACATACACAGCACTTAAAGTACTTTCAAATAGAGTAAAAAAGTGTAAAAGTAAATTAAACATAAATGCTGTATTAGAAAGTAGTTTAATACATAATTTTAGTCCCATGTTGACTTTTGTTGAATAAACCAATCAAAGGAGTTGCCAAGTGTAACAGATTAGTTATTACAATGTTACTAATGTAGCAATAGCAGAGACACAACAGTAGATATTAGGATTTGGTGTTGGTACCATATATTGTGAATTACAAACAAAACAATACAAACAATTAACCCCCAAATTATTTACAGTTTGAATTAAGTTGTGCACAACTTAAGAGGTAAAGTTCTGCTCCAGATGTTCCACAGTTCGAGAATCTCGCAAAAGGTTCTGGTTTACGTGCCATGTTATTGAGAGGTGGGAGAGAACAGGCTGCACCAGCCTCCTACCCGACCAGTAGCATGCAAGTTTTAAATACCATGGCAATCACTTCAATGTGCAATATTCGTACATTCAACAGTTCAATACAAATATAGTAAAAATCAACTTAGGCTAACACTTAATGCACTTAAGGCAAACATTTCTCAAGACCGCATTTTTGCATTAGCATGTAGCATATCATGCTAACAAACAATGACATAAATTCACCAAACCACAAATATTCAAACTCACCAATCCCATCGATCAGTATTAATGTGACAAAGTCCCTTCAAAACGTATTCCAGTGTTGGCTGGTTCTACAAGTAAGGAGGAGTGGTTGAGTATTTTGACAATAATTAGAATGCTGAAATTGTTTGGTTTGAGAACTGACCTGGGGCCTCATTTATAAGCCCGGTACGCACAAAATGAAGCCCAAAATGTGCGTATGCATTTTTGCACGCAATGAGTGTGATCTATAAAAAAAATACTGGACGTGAAAATGTGCAGACTTCCATGCAAACTCTGTAGCTTGCGTGGAAGCTGCGCAAAGTTTGGGAAGAGGTGGGCAGAGGTGAAATAGCGACACACATGGCGGCTTGGTCGAATGAGACCATTAACAAAAAAGTTAATTCAGTAAAACCAACAGTAAAATGTGTTTTACGATCTTTGTGAGTGTACGCACACTCAAATGGCCGACACACCCTTCACGCGCAGGAACATGCACGTGCACCATCGCGCAGGAGCGTGCACGTGCACCACTTGCTTCATGTACGCAGACCAGTCACGTATTTTAAAGTTTTCCAATATTGCTCCTCTGTTCAGATGCCCTCCCTCAGTGTCACAGCTCCTTAGTGCTTTCCCTTCTCAGAGCCCCTCCCCCACTCTCCCCCGCTCTCCCCCGCTCACTGACCTGCTCTCCTCGTCTGACAGCTCATGTCAAACGACGATTTCATTCAGGGTCCTTAAGTGCTGTTGTTCAGTCTGGTGGTTTACTGTTGCATTATTACGATCAAGGTTTAGATTGATCACTTTGCACATGGGATTATTACGCAGGGCAGTGTAGGCTACAGTCTGATCTGCGCACATTCGGCACAATCAGGCTCATATTAGGACAGATTACTGATAGAAGGGAGAAGTCTTGTTTCCATTGACCATCAAATTGCGCGTGGGTCCCGAATTTTTCTTTTTTGTTTTTAATACACCGCTATAGGCCACGCCCTCAGATGAGCAGCACCATGTGAAGGTTTCTGTTTAAAGACTCCTTTGCAGGCCTCCACCGCCGATTAGTGTTTCCACCTCCATCTCGGAAAATGTCCTCTTTTTCCACCTTTTCCCGTCTGTCTGTGACACCGTGTCTCACCCTCATGAATATGCTAAAGATGTTAATTCGGTGATTTGCATAGCCAGATATTGTATATTAGGGCGGGCTCAGGTCGGGCTCAGGGCGAAAACTCGTGAGGAATTGCGGCGGCAATTTGGAAGAGGGAAGTGCGTACAGGTGTGCTGCGCAGGTTTTTATAAATCATCTTTTTTTTTGCAGTTGTGAAATTTTTACGTTACGGTATGCACGCTTTCAAGCGCAATTTGATGCACTCTTTTATAAATGAGGCCCTTGAGCAGGTGTGTTCCAAGCTACTCTCCCACACTACTGATAGGGAGGAAGTCTGGGGAAACAGTTGTTGAACTGCTCTACAGTGTGATTGGCTGGGAGTGAACACGTGATAGGGAAGTGTCGGTGTAATCCCTCATTCGTCCAGGAGTGTTCCATTGTAGAAAAAGATTGATGCTTGTTAATTTCTTCTGCAAAGTTTCTGTTCTGTCTTTCAGTTTAACAATTCTGAAGTTGTCTTCTTGGATCCTTTTACTGAGCATCTGCATTAAGTTCCTTCTCCAGATCTTCTCTGCTCTGTGTCCTTTAACTGGTGGTTTGATCTGTAGGCTCTTTGGGATCATATTGTTTTGTCTGCATCTGAGATTGAACCTCAAGTGGTTTCAATTGTCCCCTAATTTCCTGGCCGTGGATTAGAATTCCCAAACTAGTTCCAAGGTTTTTTTTCCCAAAATTCCTTAGAAAACATGTTGGTGTTCCATTGGAGAAAAATATTCAAAAAACAAAACGAATCACAGCACATTCAGGTACTCAGTGAGCAGGGAGAGAAAGTCAGTGTACAATAGGATGTAAATTGGCCCATCTCATTTAGTTTCAATTGGCCCATTATCAGGAGGTCCCGCCCTGTGGGCAGGGCTTTCACAGAGTAGGATATAAACCTGAGTTCTCAGACTTGTTTCACAGATTGAGAATGACTCTTGGATGAGAGTCGAAACGTTTTTGTTTTTTCTAAAACAGAGTCCAGATGACAACAACTGAATCTTTTTCTACAATGTGCTAGGGACATGTGACTTAGTGATTCAAGGACTGGTAACAGGGTGGGAATTTGGAAAACTGGGCATAAAACTTGTTGATTTTACCCCAGGTTACACCAACTTGAATACATTTAGAGCAGGCTTATTCAACGTAATGTTCCCAAGGGCCAGATTTTTTCAGAGAGCCAAGACCTCTGGGCCGGAGGTGCACAACACGCCACTGTAACATCAATTTGGGTCAAAATATGCCCACATTATTTCAATAATTTTAGTTAATACAATAAATTAAAAAAAACTACTGATAGATTTGCGAGAAATAACATACTTTACCAACATTGCTTACCCATCAGTATTAGACTACTACTAGCCAGGTCTAAAATAGAGAAGGTTGGCTTAAAAACGGTATTAGGTAATAGAAAAGACCCATTTTGATATTTGACATTCATTGAACTAGTCAGTGTAATCCCTCATCTGTCCAGGAGTGTTTCAAAGGTAGTCATCCAGACTTTGATTTTTAAAACATCGTCCAGATGATGTCATGAAAACTAAAACATCTAATATATAGACTATTGCATGTATTACGAAATATTTTCTGTGCTAAAATGCAGTCTCAGTTTAAATTTTTCCTCTCTTTGAAATCTCCATTCTCGTTGGTATGTGGTCATACATTTTTTGTCATGCCACTGCTGCGTATAACCTGAATTTGATGTCTGATCAGTGAGAATAAAGATAACTCAAATTTTTTCATGAAATCTGAAATGTGTCACTTTGAACCCTCTGTGCATTCCGAGATCTGTCTATCAAGAAATTTTAATGGTATAAGAAAGAGCAGAATCACAGTGGAGCACATTGCTCATGCAACAAGTCTGAGCATTGGTGCGATGCAATTTTTACCAGAGCAATATGAGACTTTCTAATGGCACTACAAATACTAAGATCATGGTCACATTTATGACTTTGATAAAACAATGTATGAAAGCTACACGGGAATATAGCAAAAACATAGATGCTGTGACACCAATATTGATTGTCTTCGATATATAATTTTTTTTCGGTCGTATATCAATTATGCATCAACAGATACAAATCAGACATGTATTATTTAAACACATTTGACCAAACAAGGGCTTGTTAACACTTTTTCTATTAGTACCAACTCGACTCGACTCAGCCCTGCTTTAGTGCATTTCCATTTGGTGCTACCTCCTTGGGCCAAATTGAGCCAAACAGGGATTAAATATGATGTCCACAGAGGGTCAGATGCTGATTGGGTAAAAGTGCAATGTTTCTGCTACAGGAGACAGAACACCGATGTGTCTTCCGTAAACATGCAGCGCACTTCACAAGTTTAGAGGCATAAAATGCAGACCACGGACATGAAGTGAGTCTTATAGCATTTGTATGATCCCCGGGAGCAAAGACTAAACTATCATGGGGAAAAAAAGACAGCACACTTTACTACGATAATAAACAAACGCTGTGCTGAAGCTAACGCAGCTAGCATCATCTGTTTACTCCTTTCCAGAGTAAAACCACTCGCTTTGAGACAAAATAAAAAGAAACAGAGCAAGGCACTTCTAGTTAAGATGCACTTCCAAACTGTAGTATTATCATTTTTGAAATGCGGTCAGCCCTATTTTCCCAGAGACCTGCACCGTAGCTGGATATGGTACTATATGTTATGATGTCCAGCCATACATTTATGCACAACTATTGGAGAAATGGAACCATATATGTGGTTGAACCATTAGCCTATTTGAGGGGATTCAAGACAACAGGCCTACACTCAACAACATGAATGGAATGGATGCACCGGGGAATACCGGGACGACCTTTTTAAATATGAGGTACCACAGCGCCTCCGTTCATAGAAAAAGGGGGACATAGGTACAGGGAAACATAGGTCCCGGGGAATATAGGGAAGCACCCCACATGAAGTGAGTTGACTGTGTAATCCACAGCAGCTTCACTGAAGTTTCCAGCGTGGATTCATAAACAAACTCACGTGAAGGTCTACACTCGCTTAATGTTTGATTTTTATAAAGAACACTTCAAACTGGATTAATATTGATGTTTTGTGGACTGGGCTTCATTGAATTGGGGAGAAAAATACCATAAGGACATGGATGAGAACGCTGTAGTTTAACTTTAGCTTCACGAGGTGAGCAATAAAGTTTATTTGTCCAGTTCGCTATTCTCCCTGTTTGTATCCTTCCTCTGTGTCCGTAATTCTGTCTGCTTCCTAGGCTCTGCTTTATTGGCGGTTACCGTGGCAGTTTTGCTGATGGTTTATAGTTACGATATCGTAGTGTTACAGTTGTCATGTGTTTTGGTGTCTGTTGAGCAAGCATCCTTTTCACGCCCAGTTTTACACAGCACCACTGAGCACCAGTTGGAATAGAAATGCAGTCAGGGCTGAGCGGGGCCACGAGCTCAGAGCCGAGCTGAATTGAGCCGAGCCAAGTAGGGACTAATGGAAAAACGGCACTGGTGACTTCCTGGTTTGGTCCTTGTTTGGGCCCATTTTAAATCCTAATCTAGATTAGTCCCTTGAGGTCAGTCTTGGTATAGTTCTGGGTTAATATGTTTTTTTGTTCCCACGTGTGAATGCACCCTTAAACTCAGTAAATATGGACATGCCATACCTCATTAAAAAACCTCCTGAATTCAGTCAATCACTTTATTTCACCAAGAGTGGTTAAAATTGGACTAAACCAGGTGAAAGCCAGGACTAAAACTGGACCAAAGTAATGCAAGCACTAAATTGTCTCAAGCACAAACTACAGTACATCAAAACTAACTTGATTATCAAGGTAACTGCGTACAATCACTGGCACCTGTACCACAATTTGAAAAATCATTATCCATCAAATTTAACTGTCAAGAATTCTAAACTAGCATGAAATCTCAGGTAACATGCCTGTGTGCTGGTGCAATGTTCCTCTTGTGTACAAACGGTGCCTTAGGTTTGCGACAGAGCCAAAACACGTTAATGGATTAATTGGGACCCAGCCGAGATAACGAGGCCTTTGGGGTTGTATGATTCCAGGTCTCTCCGACGGTTGCCTCAGAAGCAGAGGCAGAGCATTCTTGATGTGTAATCGGAGTAATTAGCACCGGTGTTGTGTCACTGTCCAAAAGATTAGCAATGGAAGAAAGACCAAACAAGACTAAAATGTGCTAACATTACATACAGGAGCTAGCGAGCACTTTGCTTTGTGTCTTTATAAACGCATATTTCATCTGATGTAACACGTGGCTTTATGAAGAGGTGCCACATAATGATTCCAATCTTTTTCTTTGGCAGAGTCTGAGTGAGTATTATCGTTGGCTTGATAATGTCTTGGATAGATAAACAGCGAGCATAGATATTTATATGAAGTACTGTACACAGCCCTATGGTAACATTTTGGTCTGTTGTTGCACCAACACCAAACAAAGGACACTTACCACTACATTTAGGTAGAGGTCAGAATATTATTATAATGTTCTCAACTGCTCTCAAATGAATGTTGTAAAACAGTTTATTATGGGGCTTTGACAAACCTTAACTTAAGACTTTGTGAAATAATTGAACAGAAATGTAATTACAATTGATGGCAGAACTGCTCAGACTGAGTTGAGTGATGATTAATGGACTTTGCAGAAAACCTCTGGATTTCTGTGATTTGAAACCTTGTAAAACAGGATTAATGAAACAAGCGCAAATGAAGCAAAATACAACTCCATGTATGTTTTTGATGAGGCAACAACATTCAAGTCAATTTTGCATAACAAGTGCGTTGAATTGTCAAACTAAAATAACAAATACCACACAATTGCTGCTATGAAAAATATAGTTTTAACTGTCATGTAATTTTGTTACAATAGCCAGTGTATAAACTTTCCTATTTAGAGGGTATAAAGATGTTTTTAACTGGAACTAACCGATCTACGCCTCTCCTTGTTTACTATGGCCCTGTTATTAGATGCCAAGGTGTCCTTCTGTGCTCCTGACAGCCGCTGAGTACTCGGCCAAATTGATTGGTCTGCTCTTGCCCACCAAAAGGACCTGAACTCAATTTGCTTGTGATGGCTTCAATTTCCTGGCTGGACAAAATCCCCCTCCCACAAGCCATCTCTCTCTTTCTCTCTCTCTTCATGTCATCCCCCCCCTCTCTCTTTCTCACTGCCACCCTCTGCCGTTTCTCTCTCTCTCTCTCTCTCTCTCTCTCTCTCTCTTCTCTCTCTCTCTCTCTCTCTCCTCTCTCTCTCTCTTCTCACTGCACACCCTCTGCCGTTTCTCTCTCTCTCGCTCTCTCTCTCTCTCTCTCTCTCTCTCTCTCTCTCTCTCTCTCTCTCTCTCTCTCTCTCTCTCTCTCTCTCTCTCTCTCTCTCCTCTCTCTCTCCCTCTCTCTCTCTCCTCTCTGTAGTCTCGAGAGCTGTCTCTCTCTCTCCTCTCTCTCTCTCTATCTTCATTCTCTCTCTCTCTCCCTCTCTCTCTCTCTCTCTCTCTCTCTCCCTCTCTCTCTCCCTGTAGTCTCGAGAGCTGTCATTTCATTTCATTACCCAACAGGGGAGGTTCAGGGTGCGTCACATTTGTCTGTCTTTTGTCCCTTGCTTTGTTGAAGTCATCCAGATTGGTACAGAGATGATTTTGATAGCGTGCCTTGTTGTTTTTTAAGTATTTCCTGAAAGAGTGCCAAGTGTACCGTTTTTTTTACCCCGCAGCACCAGAAAGTAAAAGGCATTTTTCGACAAAGTGCTAGTAGTGGTTTCCATCTACCACCGAGATTGCAGAACCAAAAAGTGGGTGCATTTTAAGGAAAAAGGATATTTTTCAGCACAAGATGAAAGGAAAGTCTTAAACTAAAAGCACAAACATCATATCTTTGGGTTTGGTGTTAGGCGGGATGTTGAAAAATGTTTGCCATGTGTTGATCATTATTCATAGAACGAGCGCATAGCAGCAAAGAAAATGTTTCTTGATTTGGAGTCGACAAGGATTTTCACCTTTCATTTCTGCTAAATCTCCCAGCAGACTAAGCTTTTTTATGCTGTGACTTTACAAGAATATATTGCGTTCAAAATATGAAGCAAAAGCCACGCGAAGATTCAAGTGATATGTTTTGATGAATAGATAAGCAAAAATAATGTGAAAACCTAAACAAGTGGCATACTGTAATATTATGTTTTATTATTCAAATGCTTTCTTTGTATATTAAATTATTTGGATTTTGCAGCAACTACGGGACTCAGATAGGGACAGTTTTGTTGCATGGCCATTCACTCCTTCATTCATTTATCAAGGACAATTTACAGGCAACAATTTTCCAAATTTAGTAGCTATAGTTCCTATATTTTTGGATGGATGATTCCTACCACTCAAGACAAACTTTATACCATCTAGAAATGCCATTTTACTGACCAATATTTATATTTTATATTTATCTATTTGGTAGGGACATACATGTAACAAATGATGTAAACATGCCGGATTAGCCGTGAGCTAATTTTCATCCGTTGTCCCGCAATCACTCTCTCAACACTCATTCATACACATGATTTCATAACTGAAATCAATTAGATGTGTTTTGGAAATTTCATATAGTTTAAATCAACAATTACAAAATTTGTATTTGATTAGTAACACACAAAAATGTCTCCCCAAAAATATTGTTGACATGTTTTTATAATCTTTTTGCCTCTTAAAATGTCAAAGGAAGATTTGCCTAATATATTTCCTTTTGAAGCTTGTTTTTCTCCAATAACATCACTCTTATTGCCTTACTTGCCCCCACTACCTCCATCACTAACACGTCTTGTAAGCTTATTTCAGATGCACACACAATACCCCTGTGGTTAACGCTTGATTAGAAAAAAATCAGGATCTCACCCCAAGTCAGGCGAACGCTTCTCTTTGAAGTGATTGCCTTAAATGTTTAGGGCCTTCCGCTTTGTTGCTTTAAGATAAACACGGGGAGCCACTCAGCAAACGCCGGCTTATGTCAAGATGAAAGATTTTTACAAGGCATTATCAGAAACATGCAGACCTTAGCACAGGGTATTAGCGCACGTTTACAATGTGCTACAACTGCAGAGATCTTACTCTCGATTTGTGACACTGTGGATGAAGGGGTCAGCCTCTCAGCACTTTCACCACGCTCTAGATGACAGACAGACTGCAGATTATCGTCCAACAAAATGTGAGAGCTGAAGATAGAAAATCACTTATTTGCAGAAAAGTGACATTTTTGACATTGCTTGCTTTACTCTTTTTTATATAATGGGATCCATCTTGAAATAGTACATAATTCAACCACAAGAGCCGAGACACAATTGTACTTTAGTTTCTCTTGAACAGACCATCACATGTTTCAACTGCTGTCCTCAGAAGTCTCATGTGATGTTGCTGTGACGTGATGGTCAGCTGATTTACACAGATTTTGGCGCTGTCGTCCTACTTGGTGCAGTAGGACAACAGAGCCATCTGCACTCCGATTTCCTCAGAACTATATCCAAGGTATGAGAGAGTTGGTATGCCCCCTCATCCCGATTCACTGTTCAGTAGGAGTAATTCATAATGGACAGTAAAAAGACAAAGCAATCTGTTTACCATCAGCTGACGAGACATCACATCAACATCACGTGACGAAGTGGAGTGCAGACAAAACTATCATGATATGAAAAAAAAATAGCTCTTTTCATAAGAAACTACATTACAAGTATATCAGAAGATGTAATAAACGGATTATCACAGGACACAGTTTGTCACATTCCCAAGTATGGAGGCTGCAAAACAAAATGTACTTCTTGTACACTACCAGATTATCTCTCAAGAGTTGGAAATGGGTTTAAAAATATATTATATGGAAGATGTAGCTTTAATCAGACAAAACATGTGTAAGAGTCAAACAAAAGTGAATAGTTGGGAGAGACATTCAGTCAGTGAAATTGCTCACAATGGACACGCCAGAAACACATTGTAGTATAGAGTTTGGTGATTCCACAGTTGCTATTTTGAATGAAGATAAGTTTGTCATCTTAAATTTGGGAACTGAACCACACCCCTTCCACGCCCCTTCCTGCAGCTACACTATTTAAGCATCCAGGTCACACACATCTGTGTTCGTGACTTCGTGCCCCTCCGTCCCACCCTCTTTTAATTATTCTAATTATTCTAATTTCTCTATTAGATGGGGGTACAGCCCTCATCGCCAGGAGCAATAAAACTGCATCAATTGCTGTACATTCAGGTCATTCAAGTTTCTCGTATGTCAATAAACACTTTGCATCGTAGCTGGGGTTGCGGTCCTTTCTAGTGAATCTCCTGTAAATAGCCTATTGAATTAACTTCAGTTGCACTATCTGACAATACCAATTAAATTTATCCAGGTCAGAGATAGACACATGATACATACTGTATGAAGTCAGAAATGTGGAATCCCTGGAATCCAGCCAAACAGACATGCTGCTCCTCATGTTAAATAATAAAAAGTAGAAGGTGTAATATCCTTCTATAGCCCCAGTCTTCATCTTCTCTGTCTCTGAGGATGTTGGCTCTTCTGGGTGTATTTACTAACAGTCTACAAGCTCTTACCTCCAGGAAACAAGTACTGGATCTGGCTCATATTTTGCTGTGATTCATCTCGCTCACTATCAACCACGAGGCAAAAACATGCTACAACCAAATTAAGGCAACTCTCCCAGAAAAAAACACAGAGGAATATAAACCTATGCCATTCTCTCTCGTTTCACTCACTTTGTCTTCTCACTGTCCTGTTATTTGGCTACCACATTTATTGCCATGTTTATATATTATGTATAAAGATGTTTTCCATGACTGGTTGGATGTTGTTTTTGTGCCGTTTTGGCAAGTTTTATTGTGCAAATGAAAAAGAAAGAAAAATACATTATTGCACCAAAAGCCTCACAGCTATATAGCTATGTTTATCATTTAGCATCCTTTTAGTAGGTGGTCTACTACTCTGTAATGGTGACAGGAGAAAACATGAATTTCAGAATTTGGGTGCATTAACTTGCCGTCATTTGGTCCCAAATTTTGCCCAACTTAATCTTGGTATTGACTTGGTTTCTCCTGTTTTGGTCTTTGTTTAGTCCTTATCTTGTCCATGTTTAGTTCCAAGTCTAGTCCTGGTTTAGTATTTTTGAATGCAATAGATAGAAATAGAAATTTGTAAAATTGTTTTCCGTAAATAGGCTGCTCAATTAGATTTACGGAGTGCATTTGGGGTCACAAAATAAACCAGTGTAGAATTTCTCAGACATACCCGTTTAGCCAAATCAATATGAATGGCTTGTGCCAAGACAAAATATATAATTTTATAAAATAATTTAATTTCATAGATGGTTTCAAGAGAGTATGGTGGAAATATTTATCACAAGGAAGATTAAATGTCCATCTTAAAAAAGTCAATTTGTAAACTCTGTATACATTCTTCAGTGCTGTATTTTCTGTGTTATTTTACATTACGGTTAGCCTGAAGCTGCTAACACTACATTTCCTATCAGATTCATGGAGATGTAAGGACCTCCAGAGCGCTTCCCTGCAGCGACAGAGTGAAAGGCTGTCAGAGGCCAGCTTGCCTAGCCTCCTTGTCCCCCCTTCACACTGGATCAGCCTAGCTCAATCCCTGTGGGCTTTTTCATTCACTTGAAGAGAGCTGGGCCTATTATGCCTGTGCAGACCAAACAAAGACTCTGCAAAAAGACCTCTTTGCTTTGGCTAATCAAACAGCTCACAGACGGGGAATTTACTCAGGCATTTAGGCATATGGCTCCAAATTGTTATAATGAATAGCTTTAGAAAAACAATTTTTTTGTTTTAACATACTTTGTGAATATTTTAAAACTTGAGTTGGAGTGCTTACAATTAACAGCCAGAATGTTTTGCAATGTGGTGCAATATAGTTAACAATTTACAACTAACAATTTACAACAACTTACAACTAGCTCTCTCTCTCTCTTTCTCTCCTTTGTTTCTTCACGGTATGGCGTAAAATACATACTTTGAAGATGTACAACTACAGTAGGTGGCTGTAATGTAACACTTTATGGATATCGACCACCGTAAAACACCAAAGAAGAAGAAGAAGAAGAACTTACAACTAACCGATTGCAAAATTGCAATAATCTGGCAAAAGCTGCTTCATCATGTAAAAAAATGAAATCTCAAGCCATCACAAGTTTGTTGTATGACTTACTTCAATGTCCCACATTATCTAGAGGCACAGGACATTTCATTGTTTTGGCGATGGACATACTTGCAATTGTATTTTGTAGCCAATGATTCAACATTTGAAATCAACTCCCACATTGACTTGAAGCAGTTTATATAAGGCAAAAAGTGTTGCCTTATATAAACTGCTTCACGTCAATCAGTTTCTCTTTTATGTCTCGGGGTAACATACAGCCACTATCAACTGTAAAACTGTAAAATAATGTCAGATAAAAATGTGTTTATTGATAGTTGGTTTGGACAGAAACTTTCAGCAGAACGTCAACCTTGGGGCTTCCATAATTTAATGATCCCCCCCAATACAACCCTTATGTATATTTTATTCATAAAGTGTGGTTTTGGAAAGAAGTCTTTAAAACAAGTCACATAACAATAAGATAAATGTATTTGTTCACAATTTTCGACACAAAAGCTCATCCAAATGAACAATGTGCCAATTATGCCCCCGGAGGTTGTGTAAGTTGGCACCGGTAGTCGTCGAGCGGAGGCAGAGAGGAGAGATATTTCTATTTGAGATGGATTCAGGTGACTTTCTCTGGAGACAGGAGAGAATGGAGTGTCTGTAAGCCAGTTTCCTGCCCCTGTCTCTATTTGAAGGGTAGTGATGTGGATAATACTTCTCCACTGGCAGGTTCACCGCTGGATACAAACCACACAAGTAAAAGTGAAATACATAGTGCACCCCATGTACTGAAAAAGTTGGGACACTGCAAAAGGTGAATATAAAAACATGATGCAACTTTTTTTCTTTTTCCCCCTCTCTTCTGGGGTTGCCACAGCACACGATCATGCATAGTCGAATGGATAACATTTTACCTTGGATGCCCATCATAACAAACATTTCTACAGTATTTCTCAATGCAGGCTTGACTCAAAGAGAACACTGGTTTTCACCTCCTGTTGCAGGGATTCAAGACACAATAGAAAATCCACAGCAAATCCAAAGGTGTATTGAATAAATAGTGTTAACATTGTAAAAGTTAAACAGTTATGGTGGCAAAACGTCTTGCGTGGTGCAGCAAAAGACTGGTGTTGATGATCTTAACTTTGAAACAACATACCATATGTCGAAAATGGTCAATACCTTCTTCATTAGTCACTGATGTCAATCTTTTGATAAATCATCAAATCCCCCCCCCACCCCGAAATAAAAAATCCTCTGAAACTCTTTTTTTCAGATGATGGGCAGTAAAACAGTGTGTGCCTTTGTCAAAACTTGTCGTTCTGACCTTGAAACCCGATGTGACTTTGTAGGTCACAGAAGTCTCCCTGAAGACTCGTTACATGTGTCCGTCGCTCTGTCCGCTCCTGCCTCTGTCCCGCTCACTCTTATACACAGTATGTACACCGTATAAATGCTGTTCATTGATTTTATGTCAGGCAGCTGTTGTGTTGCAGCCAGTAAAATTGCATTCTAAAACAAGATAGATTGCAGCGCATACACAGCTGTGCCAAGCAGATAAATCAATTAAAGTGACCTGATCTGACAAGTCTTTACGTCCTCAGACAGGAGCTCATACAGAAGGAGCACATGCAGGAGGCTCCTGCCCATCTTCCTCTGACTGACAGGGTCAATAAACATATGAGGAGCATCCATGACATGTGGAAATAAGAACAGGTAATAATAAAAATGTAAATGATCAAACTCGCAATATGAATGGTCGCAATGAGCAAATCTCAAAGACAGCAGTTACTTAGAAAAATCATTTCTAGAATCCAGTTTTTTTAGTTCTTATTATACCAATATCAATATTTGCCGACACCCAACATAAAGTGATACTAGGTAGTTAATAATATCAATAATAATATTAATACTACCATTAATAATAATATTGTGTATTTATATTGCGCTTTTCCACCTTCAAGGCACTCAAAGCGCTTTACTAGGCAATGTGGGTGAAGTATCTTGGCTAAGGACACAAAACATTTCCGCTAGCGCCCCACTGTGGCACCTGTTGTTCTAGCGGTCTGCTTAGCTTCCGAGAGCTGACGAGATCGACATTGGCAAGCAGTTAATGCCATAATAATATGTTAATAATATTATTTGTCCTCTATAAACTTCATATATTGCAATTGTCAATACGTGCACGACATTAATAACCTGGCATCTTCCTGCTGTACCAAGATGGCTGAATGAAAACAGTGCACCAGTCAGCTTGTAACTTCCTGTCCCTCTTTGTTGTCAAGTCAAAAGTCCTTGAATCTTGAATCTACAGATTTTTCCCCTTGTCATTTCATCTAATTATCCCTTTTGTCAGCAGAAAGAATATCAATGTTACAGAGCTTTGACCAAGTTGTGACTGACACCCTCCTCCATCAAGGTTGTGAAAAGTTAAAAATGCAAAACACCTTATAGGGGTTGATAAAATGCTGATTCATAATGCATAGTATATTTTGCCTGTAAAGATGCTTTTTTATATTAAACAGTAGTGGTGTGAAATTGTAAAGGAAAAAAACCTTTTGATTTTAAACCAACAAGTTACATCGCTTTCATCATTTGCACTAAATTCATCCAATCAAAATGAACACTCTTTCGTTCTGATTTGCTCAGTTTGAATTTTTAGTTCTAAAGAAATGCAAGCTTCTTCGCAGAAATTGCTCTCTCGCTGTGGCAATCCCCTCATCCATAAAAACACAGCTCCTGCGGCTCCCCATTGTTCTCTATGGCCTCTCTGTTTTGTTTGTGGAATAAAATATGTTATGTTGACATTTTCAAAGAAACACTATGGAAGACACAGAATTGAGAGACACCCTGCATCTATTTATCGAGGCACCAAGGGCTCATATTTGTGTTTTCTTACTTTCTATGCAGTATATACAATACGTCGAGTGTAATTGTGTTATAAAGCTAACCAGGTGGCTTTTCAAATATGTTTTTCTTTCTTTTTATGACTGCAGCACTAATGACGCGTGTGGAGCTTGATGGAGAGAGTGCAAACATGTGTTAGTGTAACTACTGCTGGTAATGCTAATAATATTCATTATACTTTTATTGTAACTTTTCTGGGAAGAAGTCCGCAATCACCTTCAACAATGTTTTCGATTGCCACCCGGACGTGAATTTCAATCTGAATGTACTTAACTGAGAACCTAGAATTTATACTGCCCTGGCCAGCCCAAAGGGAGGAGTTACATGCTTAAACTGCTCCATTAGGATCTCGGAAACCTTTTCTACCATGGCCCACTACTGGACAAATTGGGGATTACATCGCCTCCTTGGGCTAGGTGTCACCTGCTTGTGTTCATGAAGAGTTTAATGTTATACTGTGGAACATTATAGGCAAAGCTGTAACATCCCCCTGGAGACATGCAGGTTGCAGAACCTCAACAAGCTAAGCTCCACTTAGCCTCACTGAGACCTTTGACTTAGAGGCGACTGGAAGTGCAGGGAGAATTTGAATTTGAAGTTGTATTTGAATTTGAATTTGAATTTGAAGTTGTATTTGAATTTGAATTTGAATTATCACTCAGTCAATCAATCAATCAATTAATGTGTTGAAAGTTCTTGTCTCTGGGTGCCTTACTGATGATCAATAAAATTCTCCAATCTCCAACCTTTCTTTAAAACTCTCAGGCTACTTGAACTATTTCCACTACAATAAAATACAATACTTAAATAAATTATAATAAAATGTAAATTTATTTATTACCCAGGAGAGTCCCATTGAGATTAAAATCCTCTTTTCCAAGGCAGTCCTGGCCAAGAGTTCACCACAGTTACACATACATACAAACAAAAAAACATAAAAAAAAACACAGGTTATGAAAATCATTTGCACGTAATTGATGAGGTCTCCAATGCTCGGATTTAAAGGACAAGCGCGCGGTCAATTTCTAGTCTTTCTGCAACATAGTCCATTACACATTCCATACTGCTTCTGCCATCACTACATGCAATCACAAACAGCGAAAGCACTTTGACTCCGTTAGTCTTTCTTGCCATGGTCTGCAGATATTTTTGGGGAAACCTAACCAACAATGACTGCTCTGTCCTCAAAGGCCTTTTCTTCACCGTGCATGCTGAATGATTTTATTTTAGAATAGGCTTCTCTCTGCCGATATTCCTTATTTTCATTTTTTATCCTTATCTAATCAGCGGCTTTCATCTTAAGGGTCATTTCTTGTGCGTATCAATCATTTCAATTGCCCCGGCAGTCCTGCTAATCATGAGATCTTCAACTTCATATCAAAGGCAGTTTTATGAATACTTGCGTTTTGAGCCGCGTTACCATTGGAAACATGGATTTACAATGTACGTGTCTCGCCATGACGGCCACAGACCCAACATTTGCACAAGAATATCACAGTGTTTCTGACAGAGTTAAGATATGCACGAGGGCTGAGGTCTGTTCTTTTAATCATCCCACAGTGAGTCCCCTTTTATTAAAGCTGTGTGCAGGAAAGCACGGCCGCTAAAGTGATATTTGTCTCCAGCACTTCAAAAGAGATTTAATTTTTAATCATTCGCCCTGGGAAATAGCATTACTTATAATAATAAGAGTCAAGAGGAAAGTCCAATGGGAAAAGATACATTTGTTTTGTCACAGAAATATACATGTTATAAATATAAACGTTAAATAAATATAAAATCATGAAGCTAAATATGTTCTACTTATCTTAATGTTACTACAATTAATATAAATCATGCACTGTGTAACTTTTCCATGAATGAAAGAATGAATGAATGAATTAATTAACTTATCTCGATGGAAACAAGCATGTGATGCCACCAGGTTAAGTTAGAGGTCAGATCTGTGGAGAGGCGATCCCACTCATTGCAATAATGCATGTTTTTTAAGTATTTTTTATTTTTTGTCAAGCAATAAAACACCAGTAACTGAATAAATGCAAGGCGTTTAATGCCATACCATGGAACTTTTCAGGGAAAGACATGACAGCATGGAGATAAGAAAGTTATCAACAGAAAAGTTATATACTGTGCACTTTTAATTTGCAAAATAGAATCAAGGAAATTACAATGAATGAGAATGTTCTATTCAGCTTTATTTTAAAGACTTTGCTGAATACAATCCAAGTACTACAACTGCAAGTAAATGAGTGCAAGTATGTAAAGTATGTAAGAGTGTGATGACATAAAGAGTGAGACTGAAAGGGGAATTATTTTAGACTTCCTGAGCCATTTTACATTATGACATTTTAGACTATTTTCATGGAAATTTGCTGATTTATAATAAGGAGTTAATTTAAATATTTGAAGTCATCAATTCATTTGGCAGCTCCCAAAGCTTTCACTGAATTGTCTTAAACAATTCAGTCAACACTTTTAGGAAACCTTGTATGGAGAATACAATGTTCTCCAAACAGCTGAAATAAAAAAAATATGGACACTGCACTTCGAATAGTCACACTAAACAAATATTGCATTTATTTATGTAATGTAATGTCCACTGCAAACAAAGTACAATATACCCTGTGCAATTGGAATCTTATTATGTGTAAAACCTGCTAAATCTGTAGTTCAGACCTACAAACATGTTCTCGGATGAATGTTATTCGTTTAGAATTTCAGTATTTTGTTTTAAATATTTATGTTTCTGGACATGTTTTCCAGTGTGCACTGCAGACAAAATACAGATTTAAAAACAAAACAAAACCTTATCAGAATTATTATGAAAAACTTGAATTAGATATTCAGAAATGGTCAGCCCTAATCTTTCAGTCTATTCGTTTTCTCAGGTACATCTTCGCCCATACATCTTTGAGTGGTTTTAGTATTCCGAGGTTGCTGAATAGTCTTTTAGTTTTCAAAGATGTTACGTTATATGCCCATGTATGCAGATCCTTCAGTCTCTTGGTATTCAACAATGTAGGGATAAACTGTCATATACGGAGATCCTTGAGGCCTTTTAAAATTCAAAGATGCTGAGTTAAATGCCCATATACGGAGCTCATCGAGGCCTTCAGTTTCCAAAGCCGCTGAGTGCTCGGTGGCCCTGATCGCACTCAGTGCTTCTGCCAGTGATGAGGCTAGGCATGCACCGACACACCGCTCACACTATCACTCCATCAATATCTGCCCGTCTGTCTCTTCCCATCGCCGCGCCTTCCACACGGTTCAGTTTGAATCTTCCTCAGAGCCGTGACAGTACTGTACGCTGCCAAAGAACATACAAAAGATCAAGAGGAATATAATGGAAAAAGTCAGTCAGGAGCGATGGAGAGATAAAAGTGATTATTCAAGAGCTCTGTCGATATTGGTAATGAAATACAAAGGGCTTTAATTCAATACAGGTTCAGTCGAACAGTGTAGAATCTGTTTTGTCAGGTCTGAAATTGATATTTTGCATTTGCCTAATCATTCGTTTTGACACGCTGCAGTGAAGATAACTCCATTTTGACAGTTTTATGTTCTTAATCATGTAAATCTTAAAATACAAACTTAAAATTTTACATTCAGTTTGTTTAATATTTTCATAAGCCAATCTTTTTTATTTGTACACATATTTTATTTAGCTTGCCCTTATTTTAGCATAGTTTATATTTTTATATGTATATTTGTTTGATACTGCACCTTACCGCAGAAGCAAGTTCCTAGTTTTAAGGCCACTGTCTCACATATTATGCACTAGTTTTACAAGCTTTCTCACCAGAGTTACAAGATAATATAAGCTTTTATTGTCTCCTCAATGGAGAAATTTGTCTTGGACATCCAGGGCACAATGAAAAACCGCAAACACTCACAACTTCATACATTGTACAACAGTCAGTACATCCTCTTAACCTGGCTCACGCCAGATTGATCTGTGTCTCACTATGAATTGAAATCTTCACATGAATCAATCTGGAAAGTATCTCGCCGAAAGCCAAAGCCATTGTTAAAACAATACTTTGCGCTGATTGGTCACAACAGCAGAAGATCTAAATTGTGTTAAATCCAGTGTTCAGAAAAGCAGTAATTTTTTTCATCCATAAAAAGTGCCATTGTGTGCACGTTTTTGAAAGACAAAAGTAGTCTGTATTTCTCCTAAAACTGGCTGAAGTACGGCCGTCGGCGCTGCCATGTTTGTTTTGGTTTGGGTTGTTTTGACCCCCACTCACACAACCATGCTGCTCTTTGATTGGTTGCAGTCCCGCATGTGGGACCTAAATGCCATGTGATTGGCCCGTTTACCAGTGTTGTGAATTGCAAAAGAGCGGAAGCCTAACCAGATGGATTCTCAAGAGTTTGTGAACTCACAAAAATTGCAGGCAAGGTTAACATCCTCTGACCGAGAGCTACACAAACAACAGAAAAAGGTATTAAACATTATTTAAAACCGCACATATATTGAAGAAAATATGCTAATTATATGGTTTGCATGTAGCTAAATCTAAACTGTAAGATTCAGACAGCTTCACATTGTAGTATGATGCTCCAGGAGAGTTTTGTGGCAGAAACCGGGTTAAGTCATTCCTTTTATCTTTAATAAGTGGGTTCCATATCTTAAAAACTGTATTAGATTGGGGACTACCATAAACACTATTTAAAATGTTTGCCTTTTGCTACTAAATTGTGTGCATAGGAGTATAGTTATTCTCCATTTTAACACATTTTGTGAGCTAAAAATCCAATTTAAAATTATCATTAATACTGAGTGCTCAAAAATGAGGAGACATTTTGTGAGGATCGATAACGTTTTTTTTTTTGAGAGGGATGGATTAAATATTTATTTAGAAAAATTAGTTGTAGAACAGGTGAGCATTTGTCCAATCTACATAAAGAGTGTCAATCATTTCAGAATCTGATGTTGGAGTTTCAGTTTCATTTCACTTAAAATGTTGGCAAAGACTTGTATTTAACACAGGGCATTGCTAGGATCTGGATCCGAGGCTCAGCCTAGGCTCATAAACATGTTTCAACATTTGTGCTTCAGATTTTCAACACTTAGAAAGGGGGGTCACACATATATATATGAAAATATATGTATATAGATGTATAGATATTTCCATTTTATGTGTTTTTTTATTTTTAATCAAGTGCCTCCATCCCCCTGGCCCCTCCTGCCCCCCCTGATCCCAGCCCCTGCACCTCTTCCCCACAGACTGTATCACGTCTCCTCTCTCCTCCTTCTGCTCTATTGTGGACTCCAGATAAGTTTCAGACTGCAAACGTTTTTCACTGGACGGCTAAACTTATCTTTTATGTTGTAGGTAAATGTAGAATGTTTGTGTTGAATTTTGTTAGAATAAGCTTGACTTCGCAGCCCGCGCTGCCGTGCGTGTGTTGTCTGCATTTAGGTCGGCTTGCACTTTCATTCATTCACTCTTTTGCGTCATTCTCCGAGAATATGAAGCCAATTGTCATCAAAAAAACATAATTTGTAGCTTTACACCAGCAGAACAATGTCAGTTTTCCCCAAGGGACCCTGATCCACGCATCTGTTTTTTCCGAGTCTGCTCAGCCCACTGCTGCCTGCGCCTTGTGAAGGAGAAAACAGAGGGGGTGACGCCTCAAAGAAAGAGCGAGAAGTGGAAAGTTTCTGCAGGTCTAAACTGAGAGAAGGCACATATGTATCGTGGGGATCATAAGTGTTAATCACGGCGTAGACAGAGTAGACTACACCACTGGATTTTCTTCTCACGTAGTTCAAAGCGTAGTTCTGTGATACCAGCCTATTATCTACGCTGCTCAGAGCTCTCCTCCTCAGTCGCCAATCACCTGCACGCACCTGCCCTGTCCTATGCGGCTCTCACACACGCGCACTGCTTCACGTGTCACCGCTGTTTCCTGTAGAGACGGTGCTGCTCTGTCATGTGGGACATGGATGCAAGGCCACGTCAGTCCTGCAGCTGCAGGTCTCTCTTCTTCTACAGCCGGGTTAACGTCGCAGCTCAGGGGCAGTTTGGATTCGGGGCTGGATCGTAGACATCCGGGGCTTTATTATTATTATTATTACAACAAGAAGTATAACATGTTTATCTGTATATCAGAGCAGTAGAAAATATTTGAACTTTAAAAATAGCAGATGGCAGATAAATGTGTATACCCTTATTTCTTCTCCTTTACCTCTCATTGTCATAACCTTGTGTGGGGAAAGTCTATTTCTCAGTTTTTCCTTTGAAGAACCCTGTGGCCTTTTTACAGCGCATTAGCATCCTTGTCAGAAGAGCCCGGAGTGAACGCAGCGTGTCAAGTTCAGGACATTTTCAGAGAACACTCGTTTTCAAAGACTCTTCTCCAGTCAAGCCATATAAACTTTACTTTGCATTTGGTCTTTAAACATGAGCTGGTCTTTTGATTGGACTGAGTGTACCTTTGTTTTTCTGCACATTAATCAAGGCCAAAGGCAGGGAACAATATAAAAATAAATACAAGCAGTTGTACGTTCAATCTGTGGGTCTGCATGACCTGACTGCATTATTGTTGATCAGGCGCTTGATCACCTAAAATATGTATGTTTTAGATGAAATTGTGACTCTAAACTTTATATTTCCGGTGGATGAATGTTTTAGAGAATAGTTTTCTGTCTATGGCAAAAGCAAGGGTGCCCAAACTATAGCCAGGGAGCCAAAAACAGATACAATGGCAATGCAATAAAAAAAACCATTTCCCTGGGGAATTATCGTTAAGTGCTATAAAACCTCTGCTTATTGAATCACCACTGTATTGTTTCAAACTCAATTTTCGATACTCTGGAATAGACTAGATATTCAATAAAGATAACGATAGTTTAAAAAAAGGCTCTTTTGTAAAACATTTTCAACCAAAAATTATAATAGTTTCTTTATAAGGTCTTATATTAGTTCTGATGAAGCTCAAGATTATTCTAAAACTATTCAAGTCTAATTTTGTCCTGTTTTGTTTAGTCTGTGGGATTTATTCAAGGATCGATACTTCAAATGAAAATATGGTTTTGATAATTGTTTAAGTATCAGTTACAATCTGATTGTGATACATTTGACAACCCTAATTGGCCTTTTTTGTATTATTATTATTTTCTTAAATGTCATATAGCTGTGGTTATCTAAAATGTACCCCAGGTGAGATGGAAAATCGTTTTTTCTATGTTTTTATTAAAAGATTTGAGTAAAGTAACATGAACAATGGCTTACAATGGGAACTATAAAACATACTAAATGCATTGCGGTTTGAGAACAACAATTTATTGGACATATTTAGGTCTATAATGCTATGGTGACAACTAAACCCACTAAACCAGCACTAAATGATGATTTTATATGCTTTACCATGTGAAAAGGCTCACATCCATGTCCCGCAAGGTGTGAATCATGTACTAGAGACAATTGTAACAAGAACACTGAATTCTCGTTGTGTAATATAACCTTCAATCTCTGCTGTATTTACTCACAGTGTGTCATGCAATATGGGCCGATCAGAGCTGGAGATAGCTTTACCTCCGTGCTGTAATATCAGAAGCCTCTCTCATTCTACACCTAATCAGCTCTCAAATTGGGTCTGTATTAACAATCATCTGCCCGTCAAACGCAACTAATTGTGATTTGGCTTGTGAAGTTATGGAAAACTCCATGCTATCTTTCTTTGCATTCTTCAAAAAAAACTAGTATCAGCTTTGATGTTTATCTTCAGTGATCCCTTCCTGTTCCTTGTTGTTAATTCTGTTTTTTTGGTAGCTTTTTTTCTGAAGCAATATATGTGTAATATTGGCAGATATTTTCAGATGTGCTCAGTCCTCCGTTCTCAGATTCCCCCTCACTCTTTGATCAACATCAGCAGTGGTTATCGCTGTAGAATAAATGCCATGTGCGCTATAACAACCAAACAACACAAGCATAACTTTGTGTCTTATATTTTAATACACACTTGTAAAACTCCCCAAATCAAAGCACATGTTATTCTTGCTATTTCCAGTTTATTTCAGTGTCACCATCTTATACAACATTTTACTACATGGATGAATGAGGGGAACATTCAAACAACCATTTTAAAGGTGCACTATGTCACTTTTCTGGTGGGGGTCTGCCACCTGCGTGTCAACATGGAGATGTTATTTGCCTCGAACGTTCCACTGCATTCATTAAAATTTGTATCACTCAAATATACCTTTAAAACTTCAAGCGTTCGTAACAGTCAGCCGGGTTGCCTCTCCACAGATCTGATCTGCAACGTAGCCTGGTTGAACATTCCAGGCAAGGGAATCAACATCTTCAAGGAGGCAGAAGACCCATCACCCGAAAGGTTACACAGTGCACCTTTAAGTCTGTATGTAATCCTGTTTTAGGTTGACCCTCAGTAATGTCTGACAACAATAAATGGTCTATGGTGGTTCTATTTTAATGCTGGTATAATAAAATATATCCATAGTTAGATATCATAAAAGGATAAAAAATGGTTTACAATTCTACAAGTAGATGTGCAGTATTGATATATCCAGACCATATTTGTAGATGAGCCCAAACCACCATTAGAGCTCCATTCATCTTTCACGGCCGGAATGGTCTCAGTGACACTTGGAAAGCTGAACATTTAGCTGCCTGTTAACCGCACACATCTCTGGAGGCTTCTGTCCTCCCCCTCTCTCTCCTCCTCCTCCTCGCTTCCCTCCCCTCTCTCTTTTCCCTCTCTGTTCTCGCTCTCTTTGTCCATATCTGTGAGTGTTAGGCCCAGGTCGTGTTACTGTCTCTGCTGTGGCCTCCCAAAGAACAGACTGACCCTGTTCACACATCTCCATCTTCATCTGTCTCTCGCTCTGTGTCTCCTTCTGCACTGCCAAGCATTCAAATCTGCTTTTATTATTATCAACTTTAATGTAAGTTTTAGGTGGAATAACACTTTTTTTTTTCTCAGATTCAAATGGCACAATGCAATTTCATCACACATTTTTATTTCTATTTCCACAACATTTATTTGTGTGAGGAAGGTACAATATTGAATTTTTTTTCCTATAAATGCAGTGGAGTCGTGAATGCTGTTACTGATTTAGGACTTCAAATTGTCTTGAGATATTTGCTTTTGTGAGTAAAAAAAAAAGGAAAATAAAATAAAACAGATTTGAAAATGTTTTCAACCTAATATTTGGTCATGTTTGCTGCAGTGAAACAACGTAAAGATTTTATCATTCCGCAAAACAATAAAACTAATGGTGCTGGGTAATTTTTTAACACCTGCTTGTCTCCATGGTTATTGTTTTGCTTGTTCCACCGTATGTAAATGTATCGTTCGCTCATTTATTCAATTACAGGTGCTTTGTGATAATTGCGATAATTGCAATAAAAATACAATGAAAAATCCTGACCCGTAACTTGGCCTGGCTGAGTCCGCTGCTTGTCTCTACTGTATGGATACGTGTACTTCCATACTGTGGAACAAAACCTCTCCGTGGAGGTGGTGTATCTTTCACCAGAAAAATTACATAATACACATTGAAAGGCGAAAATCCGTTAGATTTTAGCAGCTCTACCATCTGGTTAGAACTCTGCAATCACAATATCGTGGTTATAGTAACATCCTACTTTTTTCACGCTCACACAAACTCCCAAGCACTTACCCTCCTGCTCCGGAAACTCGAGACCGGTACTTGTACCCCAGTTATTCCCTGTACCTGAAAGGGTCTGTGCCACTCTCAGTCAAAGAATGCAGGGCCCCCGATGATTTCTACGAGACTCGCTATGAAGCGTTCTCATTCTGCCTCTTCAAACGGCGTCCGCTCACAAATGCATGTTTCAGTACAATTTGACCTGGCCATTGATTCTACACACATAGTTTGGATGGAGAAGTCATTTTAATCTGCCTATATAAGTCCTCATCAGTTAGAAAACCATTACCGAGCAGCCAGGGACACTTATGAACTGCACTGAAGAGCACTGAAGATATTAACTATATGAGATCCATATCAAGATAAGCACTTTTACAATGATTGCTCGTAATTGCTTAATTCTGTTATAGGTTGGAGGCAACGTTTGACATTTTCTGACATATTTTTTTTCTTTCCTGCAATCAGAGTTATAGGTATTGACTTTTTTTCCTTGGGGTGAGTTTACGACTATAGGGCAGGAACAGCGAGCAAATCCCACAGTGTCTCACTAGCCAACACATTCTGTACACTCAGGGCACACTCTGAGGCAGTTGGATTAATAAACAATAAAACAAGTCAATTATTTCAAACGCCAATCTAATTACATTTTCTCTATCAGCCTATTGCTGCTCTAAGGAGTGGCTATATAGTTAGAATTAGTTACATCTTAAAGCTGTACTTTTTATTCCCATATCCTTCACTCCGGGAGGATTTGTCTTTCATCTTGTGTAAGTGTATACAGTGGCAGTGGTGGGCTACTTAAAAAAAAATAAAATACAATTGTTATAGAATATTGAATATGTGCTTACAGTTTTAGTTTCAGGTGAAACTCCTCCCTGAGGGCGGGGCTTAGACTGCTCAGAGCAGTATAAAGTCACGTTTCTGAGACCAGCTATTCAGATTGAAAATGAAGGATGGAAGCAGAAACATCATGATTTTTAAAACATGTACAGATGACTAGCTTTTTCAATGATGGATCCCTCCTGGACAAACGAAGGATTACACCGACTCCTATTCCTACATGGTCCAAAAGGAATACTGTATTCTGAATACATTCACTTAAGTTGCATTATTTTAGGCGTATAATATAAAAACGCAACAAATGTTTTAGAGCAGCTTTATATTTTTGGCACCATTTGTTATGTATTTATTTATCACTGATTAGAGAAAGAGGAATTGCACACACACCACAAGTATTTTTGATTTTCTCACAAATACCACACAGTTTGAAGCCTAAATTGCATGATCAAGTAGCCTACTATAATTTATTCCTTTGGTTTTCAGAAAGTAAAGTGGAGTACAGTCACTCAAATGTTGTTTATATTTTGTAATTGATTACATGTAATACAAAATACTACTTCATGGAGGACCTTGTGTCATATTCATGAGTTTTAAATTGTTAAACTCTATAGTAACGGTCATAATTTTTCATCATTCGGAGACCCATGGATAATGTCAGGCAAACGTCCGGTGCCATGACAACCAACCCACAGCTGCTTCTCTGTCGAAGTTGCCACAAGCCAGTCTAATGGTGCTTAAACCATGTAGTCTGATAATATGAAACATTTACAATCCTGAGAACGTAGCTCGGAGCTTTACAATTGTTACTTCTGACCTCGTCATCCATATGGCCTAGAAACAGCCTGTAATCGAACATACAGCACTATCTGTCTCTCTCCGGCGCTAGAGGCCAGACACAGCCCTATCTTCCCTCTCACCACGGGGACACAGACACTTTATGCCGTCTATAATAAGCAGATTTCATGTGACCTAAAATAAAGTTAATCCTCGTACAGGGTCGGTCAAGAGCATATATTTTTGAAACTATATTCTCCCACACTGTCGTTCCTGTCACAGCCTGATCATTGTTTAGTTATGTCATTCTTTTTAAGAAAACTGGAAGAAAAGGGTCATAATGTGATATGAATTCACACAAAAAATACAGATTAAAGGTTTCAGTGCATATATTAGGCTGCAAGTTACTGACGAGTCTTAGAGAGGAGATAATCTGCCATTTCCGCTTTGTTCTTCTCACACCTACGGTAAAGCATTGATCCATTACTGACCCCTTGTGGCTGGAATCATCATATTTTTGGCTCTATCTAGCACTGTAAAAAAGAAAATAAAAGTAATGACGCCATTTATTGACAAATACTGAAAAAATAAGCAAACAAACAAACACACAATCTTTACATCAGAAGTAATAATACAATAGCGATCCATAAATAGTACTAAAATAATGTGTGATAATGTGTGCACACATGTTTACATAAGGCTGGTAGGGAAAATAAATGACTGCTAAATTACAGAGTAGTGTATATTTATCAGAAGGGATATCTTCCCTTTCTCTCTACTTTCGTCTCCCCCCTCATCTCCCCCTTTTGTCATTGCTCATTTGAGGAATAATCTCAGTCTTTCACGATACAGTGTCATCAAAAGCTTAAGACCAGCGCAGTGGCATAATGGAGGGGGCCGGGGAGGAGCATCAAAGCACGAGTGCAAACAACTCCAGTGCATTACACTCTTAAGAGGCAGTCTGCTCAAATGGCATCCATACAATGACTGGGTTACCATATGCTGGGACAGTTGGTTGCACTCACACACACACACACACAACAGAGTATAGGCCACCAGTACCAGCCGGGTGACACAAGGGCTGTAGCTGTAATGTGTTTCCATATATGTCTCCATGCTATATCTGCACTTGCCACAGATAAGTAGTATTTCAGGATGCCGCGTGGATTTAACAAATAATCCAGAAATGGCGTACATGCAAATGGTTTAAAGATTTATTCATGATTTTTGTTGTTGTTGACATACTCGTTGACAAAACTGACTTAATTCCAGCAACTATGGGCTTTTGGAAGGGTAAACTTGTAGTTATTATTGATTTTCAATTTGTCATAATATTTCATAAAAGATACAATTAAAGGAAAAATATTATGAATGATTGACATGCTAATGTAAGTACGCGGTTGTAATTAATGCAATTTGACGGCAGAAATGCTCAGAACGAGAACGATCTGTCAATTATTTATTTACAGTTTAGGCTGAGAAGGAAGAAGACTTATTAAACAGGATTCATCAAATGCAGTGAATGAAGCTAAAAGCTGAAAAGGAATGTCAAAAAAGTGAATTTTGTAAAGTATGTGTCCTTCAGGTACAAAAAAAATACTAAAAATAATTTAACTGACATACTGACACTGACATCTTTAATTGTTGTTCCGGGATGAGGAAGAATTAGATAGAATCATTGGTTTGGGGGGAACTGTAGAACTGGATCCAATCTCAGCCACTATGGGCTTTAGGCAGATTACACTATGTATGTTGTCAGTGTAGCACACCACTACCACTGATATACTGAGTATGAATCCAAATATTTCTGTCTAATTTTTGTAAGTACTATGGGGAATTGGAGTTTCATCCATTCATTAGCTCTCTCTTTTGTTGTTGTTGTTGTTGTTGTTGTTGTTGCCCGTAGGCTTTATTAGAAGAGAGGACAATGTATGAAATGGGGTATGAGAGGGAGTGGAGGACATGCAGTAAATTATAGGAGTCGGGACTCGAACCAATAACATTGTGGCCAGCTGCACTTGGAGCCCGGCACACAAGTGCTGTGCCTCAACCACTCGACCACCGGGCAGCACTCATCTCTTCATTATCGATGGGAATAATTGGGGGCTAACATGCCCAAACAGGCTCTTTGACAACTTTCTCATTTACTTTCTCAATAGAGTAAAGAAAACCACGTAACATTTTCACTTATATCACCTCACACATAGGAAATGGTAAAAAAAAAAAAAAAGAATTAAAAACACTTGTCAAATCTTGTTAGACTAAGTGCAAAATACTGAGAAAATCAATATCCCTTACAACAGTTACAGATGCCACAAGTGCAGAAAAGGCATTATTCATCACCACTGTCTCTCTGAATGCGTTTCCATCCATCCTCTTTCTGTCAGTGTCAGTCGGCGTGCTTGCCTTTCCACTTTCCCTGCTCGCCCTCTAAAAGGCCCTGGTCAGCATTAGCCGCCCTGACCTCTATATCGTTGAGCAGCGCAGTGAGAAGATCCACAGGAAGAGAGAAAAAAGGCCCGGACATGAGGGATTCTCACTGGTCACTTAAAGCTTAAGGTCAGATCTAATTATTGTGCCGAGACAATGTACAGTGAGGAAGAGAAAGCACGAAATGGCAAAGATAGTCACTCAAGACGAATTCGGAAATCCATTTCACTGCTTTTTGCTGAGCAGCATCTGCCAGTGATGACTGATAAGATTTCCTCAATTTGCTGTACTGACAGGAAAGAAAATGCATTACATATCCGGCAGATTCACTTTGGAACTAAAAAGGTCAATGTTTTATGTCGGAAAAACTTGTTTAACGAAGCTTTTATTGCACATAGGGGGATTACTGACTTTGAACAGCTCCAAGACCATCCAATAAATGGAATGGACCAAAACGAGCAAAGGAAAATAAAAATGACACTGGTAAACCGGATGCTGAATTAAACCAGGGTTATGTCAAGGCTAAAAAGGTTTAGAAAATGCAATTCTGGAATCAAAAAGATTAATTGCGCTTAAATTATGACTAAGGTCACATGATGCAACCTTCACAAATAGTTGTGGAAAGGGCGTTACAGCAGAGACGCCAAACCAGTGTTTTGAGATCTTTGCACTGGTTTCAAAAAGTTCAGTTTTTAGACTAACACGTCCGCTCCATGTGAATAATACCTGTTTTAGGCCAAATATCTTTGCGTAATTGTCTTAATTTAGCTTTGTGTGCACGGGGCCTAAGGAGTATGCAGTTAGATACATTTTTTTAAGTCTGTAATGAAACTTAATTATGCAATCAAACCTGATTAAAAAATATATATATCTTGGGCAAGTTTATCTAGCTGCAACTGACAAAAAGAGGCACCTTTTATTTTATTTGAAGAAATTAAATTCTCACAAAAATAACCCATTGTATTGTCATTTCCTGTCAGACTAATTAAAGGTGTTTATTTTTGAGCTGGAGAGCGCACATGGCAGAATTGAAAAGTAACACTGGGTTTAATTTCCGAGTTTTATTTATTCTCCATGGGGGAACCCACTGACTGCAAATCCTCCCTCCACCGCCTCCCTCCTCCGCTTCTTCTCAGATCATGGACTAAAAAGACGCTTCACAAATCTCGTGCACCACAAGGGGGAAACATTGTCCATCAAGCCCTATCTATTTAAACTGCTTTCGCCTTCTGCCCTGTTTTTTTGGCCATTTATGCGATTGTATGTTTTTGTACTATCCCATCCCGGTGTAGCGTAATCGATATGTCCGCCATCGTTGTCAATCTCGAACTTAAAACTCACTTACATCTAAGCTCCGCATCCATCATAGATTCCAAGGTCACAGACACACACGGACTGGGGAGATAGATGGGGCTTCCTGTAATGTGTGTGTGCCAAGGCAGACTGTAGCGGGGCAGAGAAAGACAGAGAGGAAAGAGAGAGAGAGAGAAACGGCCCCACGTAGAAAGGCGGAGACACAGGGCTGGCGAATGGGAGGGGTTTGGGGGTGTCTGGGACAGAGGGTGCAACTAATGGAGGAGTCGTAGTACAGCGCTCAGCACCAACCCGAAAGAACCTTTGTGAAGCCAGACCAAGGCTGAGAAATTAGCTGATTTTTCACAGCGGAGCAAGCAGCATCTAGGAGGAGGGAGCGGAGAGAGTAGAGGAGAGCAAGGGAGAGGACAAGGAGATGGAGGGGGGAGCTAGGGGTGGGCATTTAACTTAACAAGATTAATATGTTTGCCTCATCTCTCCGCGTTTTTATTTCCTTCTCCTTGCAGGGCCCTTGTCAAATCTCTTAGGACGGCTCTCGCACACGACGCCCCAGAGGAGAGCTGAAGGACACTCGACGGGGGACGGCCACGAGGGAAGAAAAATACAAATAAAATAGGATGGTTCATTTCACTTAAATGTCTGGTGCAAACATGATTAGTTCAATTCCCAATGCATACACGTGAAAATGCATTTTAGCACTACCGATGATCCACAAATGTCAATTAATTAATCAAGCGCCTCTAGGAATAGTCATTTGTAAAACACTGTGTTAGCTGCATTATCTTATTGAAACCACAGTGTACTCAATGTATCGGTCTTAAGCCTGGATGAATGAGAGGTGTCTGTCAGGAAAAGAATCTATAGCTGTAAAACGTTATGCAAAATCACTGACATCAAAATCACTGCCAGAAAAAGAAAATACTGTACTTTCACAGGATTCAGCTTCCTGTTTATAGATGAGATTTTACAGACTTTCACAAATAATGTTAGACGTATAGATGGGAAGAGAATGAAGACTAGAGTGGCATAGTGTGCTACAAGACAAGACATATCCGTTTCATCATGTAATGGATGTTCAATGTCCTAATCCCCTTCCAAACTTCCAATAGATGTCAAATGTAACTGTTTTAAAGCTGCATTTCTGTTTTCCACCCAGAAAGTGTATTGTAAAAGCAGAACTTTGTGACAAAAATAAGATTCATTTAATTATAAAACATTTTATTTCGTTCAAACTTGTAAGAAAGAGCCATTGTACGTCACTATATGATGCTTTGGCCTGAGAGCAAAGCTGTGCTCGTGGCCAAAAGATGCAAGTACTTCCTCCTTTCACCGTTTGAAATTCAGGTCCTTCAGCTTTAACTCCTAACTGGACTAACTTCCTCTCTACAGCACCAGATTCCTTGCTACCAATAAATGAATACAATTCGGAGAAGTCTGGTCAACTAAATGACACAAATTGTTAGCTAACATTTCCCTAGCCAACATGTGAGCTTCCAGAATTTTAGGGTACAAGGATTGCAAAGCTTAACTGTACTTGTTGGAGGACAGAATATTGTCATTTGGATGGAAGCTTTGAGCAAACACAGACACTTACGGTGCAGATGAACGGCTATACACTTGGAGCTTCATGGTGTTACTAGAAAACAAGATTGGCAATTTACATCACTCCTTTGAATATCAACACATTGGCATGGTTCCACTTGCCTCCGCTACTCCACCACTTGGCATCAACATTCCTGAATCATAAATTAACCTGCAGAAATGGACAGTCTGCTACATTTTTCATGCTAGTCTGATTATGAATGCACACAAGTGGGCAATGCAATGGGGGGGGCTTAGAAATAGTACCTGCACAGATGTTCGGTTGTTAGCCAGATTAGCAGTAGCCGGTAATGGAATCAAATCTGAGGCCCAAAAGAAAGATGAAACATTGCATACATCCATAATGATTACATTGAGAATAACCGTGTATGGAGCCGGAGCATTTCTCTGCGGAGATTAAAGAATAGGTATGATGAGATTAAGGAAAAGGATGAAGCGATTATAACTGACTACTTTAAAATGATTATGAAAGGCTTAGGAGTCTTGGTTGCGTACGATATATATTAGAGCGACACAGACGGAAAGTGGCGGGACACAGAGCAATCTCGCGTTTTTTGATCCGGGGGAAAACAACAAAGGAGAGCTAGCCGGGCTTGTTAGAGTCATGTGTCAATAGCATTTTGATATCAACACCGAGAAGGGAAGGAGAACAGAGAACGGGGGAAACAAAAATCAAAATAAGGCACTCCCACATGACCCGGGAATAAACAATGATACCAAAAATGCCCTGCAGCCGACTCCCCCCTCCCCGTCTTCCTTGCCTCCTACTCCCTCCCTGTATACTTTGATGTACAAAATAGCCCCAATCCATAAGCAGAGCCATTACTTTCACTGTCTACCTTTCTTCTCTTTTTTCGCCAATCGCTCCATCCACTTTTCACACATGCACTCATCCACACACATGCAAGCACCCACTACGCTCAAAACCGGCTTCTTGCAAGGCATATGTAGCCCGAGGGTTTTTTCTTCTTCTTTATTTTGGTCATAGGTAATATATAAAGGAAGGAATTTATTAAAGAAGCTGACTTTGACTGACACCCACCTTACCTCACCTCATGTTTCATTTTGAACAAAATATATACCCATCTCTGAGAAAAAAAAAAAGGAAAAAAAAAGGTTTGGCTTAACCTTTTAAGGCCATTTAATTATCCAGAAGGCACACGTACTTATTATTTAATTAATAATTTATTGTGTGTTTGTCCTTTTCATTTCATCAGTAGGCTGTAATGGACGGTACTTGACGAGGGAATCAGGTCACGAAAATATGGCTTGTTTGTGAGGATGGAAATAGATGTTTTTACTCATTTGAAATCCATTAAATGAAAAAAAAACAACATAAAATGCCAATGTTTACTTACATTTGATGCCATGTCCAGTGCAACATATCACAGAAAATACCATATAGGTTTGCTGCTACATTTGTTGTATTATGTTTGTGCTAGTCCCAAATCTGGATGAATGGTGATAAAAGCATGTGCAGCATGAAAGACTAATGATTGGCACAGTATTCCTGGAGACCTGTGACAAAAAGACAATGCTGTTATAAATAAAAATAAAAAATCTTCTATTTTCAGGAAACTAGCATCATTTGTCATTTGCAGCGCGTGGGAGGTTCAGTGTTTGTATTAGATAATGCACTTCAAATTAAAAGCTCATTCAAATGTGGTCAAAGAATAAATTAACAATGATGTACTTTCATAATATGTCACCACCACTAGCTGGCCAGATCATCTTGAATAATGAGACAATTATGTGATGTTAGTCCTTGTGACGGTTCAAAAGAACATCAGTGCGATTGACAGTAAATGGGAACACAAAGACCACAGTTGTTTCATAAAACCTCAAATTGGTTGGCGTAATCCTTACAAAATCCTAATTATTTGACTAAATTCAACACAATTTCCAGTATTTTCCAGTGACATTGGTAGACTAACCCCGGTGTCCGTCCCCAGACATGGAAGTACAACTAAAGCTGCGCATTAAGCTTAAGTGCTCCGCGACTGTTTGCTCCGGGTCGTCTTGGTGATTGTCAGATGGGCCTGAGCGTTGCAACACCAGTCACCTGCCGGACTCATTTAGCTGAATGGCCTCCTTGTCACATATCTAAGGACACTGGTGCTGGCTTGGCAAAATGATATGGATGAGTAATGGGATGCCGCCCACATCCGGACACTGCGAAGGTGAGTCGCGATTGCCAAGCCCCGGTCCCTGTTGACCTCTCCTTGTGTGCACTCAGCAAATTTGGAAATGACACCCTGCGGGCCACTCTCGGCAGCTGTGACACACGTGCGCCATATTGGTTCCAGTGTTGTTTAGTTACGTGAATGTATGGTCTGATTTACATTTAAGATCATTGCTAGTTTGATGATACCCAGATACAAAAATATATCAAAACTAGACATTCATTTAAGCAATACTGAAAAGAAAACATAAATATCACACAATTTGACCTTTTCAGTTTTAGAAAGATCTATAGCTAAACTAGTACAAGCCTACATTTTAACAATTAGGAAACTTTTAAAATGTTGTGTTGAAAACTCCGTTGACATGATAATAGCGGCATCGAAATCTAGTATCAAACCTTTTCCATTGCACTGAAATTGAGCTTGAATTTGTAGCATCGTAACAAGACTACCATGGGGATTTGCTATTTTTTTAATGTGAAATACTTTTCCTCATTCTTCTTTATTTATCCAGATTTTGATATTTCCCAAAAATGTAGACGAGAGCCAGCAGACATTAAATGAAACTGTCATTCATTGGTTTAGTTTGATTGATTGTTTTACAAGTTTGCATGACCTTAAGGTGCAGTAATTGTTGGTGTCTTTGTCTTTGATTGTTGTTAATTGTCATTCTGGCATCATTTCAGAAAATGATCAATTTGCAATGACTTATGTACATTGATTCAACCTTTCAGAATGTTATGCCCAAAATCTTGTATATGAAAAGTGCCATAACATCTGTAGATATTGTTCTTAAACTTTGCTTAATTGGGTCCCTGTCAACTGAAGTACCATGCGTCAGACGTGATGGTTTTGTTTGTTATGTGGTCATGTGTTGGTCTATTCAGATTATGAAACCAAAAAAACAATAAAACGACCACCTGGAATTTTGCCCAAAAGGAAAACATCAACAATGTTTTTTTTTCCAAAGCAAATTATCTCAAAGAATAGATGCAAAACAAACCTCAGCTTGTGTGCTCCAACCCGTGTCCCTTTTTCCTCTTTTGATGGAGAGAATTTGGATGGGTCTGTGTGGCGGGCGGATTCAAAAAAAGACCTCAGAGCACACTGCTGATTCGAGGTTTTAACTGAGCAAATCTTGGGCAGGAGCTGAGAGCAAAGAGATGGCCATTTTGCAGTTTGCACTCATCTGCCAATTTCTTCCCTGGGCTTTCAGAGTCAATCAAAGCGTTACCAGAACGCTCACACCAGTCTTTCAATTATTCATGGTAATTCTATGCCACGACACACACTCTCCGCGCAAACCCCTTTTGCCTCCCCCCGACCAAAGTGTGCTCAGATGTTTTATGTGTTCTGAACCTACAAAGGAAAGTCCTCCGTCATTGCCCTCTGCCTGGATGCTGGCAGCTTTTTGGGGTTGTCTGGCTCACACTTGTACAGGGAAGCGGAGCTGATAAATGTTTGCTTCAATGAAACCTCTTTTCTTGTCCTTTTAATCTTCCTACTGGACATGGTGCAATTTTAAATCCGGCATTTACAGGCTTTCACATTTTGAGCATTTTTCTTCAAATAGCAAGCTAAGGCAGTTGGATTGGACGAAAACCTTATATTTAGGGATTTTCCAATAATTATATGCTATAATTTTACATTGTGCTTCATCATATGGGTGGATTTTTTACATGTATGAAATGTATTGTTTATTGCCAACAAGCTATCTACATAAAATTGGTTGAATGTATAGTTCTCAACATTTAATTCAAGTGGACTTTTTATTTATGGTTTATTTTATAATATGATGACCTAACCCGACTTTGTAGTTGTGGTTTGTTAGAGGATTGTGAGAAGGAAAAACAGAATGTAATGGATATTCATGAGTATTGACACCATGGCCAAACAAGTGAAATCCTTAAGTTAAGTTAAGTAAATGTGACAGAAACATATTCCTTTTTTGGAGTCTAGATTGCAATAAATCAGGCCTCTGAAATGTTCATGATTATTATATTTTAGTTCTTACAAATGTATTGTGGTGTAAATAATCTTGACATACTTAGGGCAGTATTTAGTTCATATGCCTTTTGCAGCTCCATGTAAGATTTGTGAGCATGATCAAATCTATATTCCTGTCAGTCTCCACAAAGACTGACCCTACAGAAAAGCTACTTATCATCCAACGTGTCTTTGGGAGGAGGTATTTTATGATCACTGATACCGTTACAATAGCATTCATTTCTCTTTATGAGCTAATTAGCGAGAGAGGGGGCCATTCTGCCATTCGGTGCTGTCCATCAAGCTGCCAGCAACCAGCTGACATCAAGGTAGATGTCAAGTTCAGTCTTTTGTGCCTCAGACAGGCCTATTACTAGGAGCTGCTGCAGGAAGCTTTATGTGCATGGACCCACTGCAGTTTATCACATCTTTGCAGAAATGGCCAAATACAATTACCTTTACATTTACAAGCACCACATGTAACATATTCAGATAATCGCCTGCTTGTAGACAGGGAAGAAAACAAAATGTGTCCGCTTTTTTTATTCGAGCCAAATTGTCATTTTTATTGCTGCTTTATTTAAGGTTAAGTCTTAGATTTGTCCTGGTTTTGCTTGTGTGTAGACCCAAATCAATTAGTTTAGTTCAGGTTCTGACCTGGTAGTTGTGGTTTACACCTGGTTTTACCTTGAAGTTTTCCCGTACGATTAGACAATGGCTGTGTCCGAATGTCCACACTATTCGGTGCATAAGGCACTATTTAGGGCTCACGCAATTTACTGTAAGTGCTGTCCGAATGTCCATCAGTCAAAATCTCCCGCATTGCACCTTGAATAGTAGTGGACAACGCTGGTCAATATAGACCAAAATGCAATGCGAGAGTTGGACCCAACACTGAATGAAAGCAGAAGACAAGCTGGTTAAACACACTGTTGACCGGTGGTTATGAATGAACTTTTACACTGCTGCTTTTCTTAGCTTGAGCTGTATTAAGATCCCCATCACAAGTAAAAAGTTGAGTAATCAGTCCATATATGTGCATGTCAGACAGATTTGACCAATATTTACATTACATAAATTCATTTTATCTGATTTTTTTCTTACCTTTTTCACCCAGCTGCCAGAGTCACATGACCCCACGGTGAGGACAAAGTAGTGACCTGAGTCTGAATTGCTCTGTGAATGAGTGCGGTATATAGTCTGCTAAATAGTGCATACATAGTAAATAAGGGGTTATGGACTAGGGTGGACATTCAGATGCAACCAGTGCTTTGTATCAGTTTGATCTGGGGAGTTAATCCTAGTTTTGTTTCAGATTGGTCCCATTATGGTCCTTATTTGGTAAAGTGTGATAAATAGCTCGCTCCACAGTGATAGTGGTATGTTAAAAATAGTACCGTATTTTCCGGACTTTTAGCCGCTCCCCTATATAAGCCGCATTTGCTCTATTTTTAAAAAAACGATAATAAAACAATACATAGGCCGCACCTTTTGTATAGGCCGCAGAACAGAAACTCTTTCCTTGACTTTTGGCATCGCATGAGCTCGTCCCGCTGTCCCCTCCGTCCCCTCCAGCGTCTCACCGTACATTCATTGATGTTAAGCTTGCGTGCAGCCGCGCGGCTTCCTAGCAAGATCGATGGCCTTCAGCTTAAAACTTGCTTCGTACGAACTTCTTCGTTTGGGTTCCATAATGATGCGGCAAGAATTTGAAAATAATTTATAGTTGGTAATTTGTCGTCCGTGTTCTATTTGCTAGCTGAATAAAAAAGCAACATCTGCTTCTTTGCTTAACTTTTCTGTAGTTTTGATTCTAATTCCGGTTAGTTCGCCCCTAGCGGTGAAAGAAAAAAACCACAGAAAAGCCGCAGCCTCTAAATAAGCCGCATGGCTCAAAACATCTGACAAAAGTAGCGGCTTATAGCCCGCAAAATACGGTACTTAAAATGTTCTAAACTTGTATTTTAGTAGCACTTGACACAAAAACATTTTGATTGCTTCCTGTATAAAACCTGTATGTATACACAATGTGCTTTTTTCACTCAATTACTTCCTGGGGCGTCAGAACCGGGTCTTTGAAGAGGAGTTGTGTCGGGAGAAACTGTTATATTTTGTTGGCTGGTGGATGGAGAAAAATGGCACATCTCCTCTTGCAGTAGTGCCTTCACAAGACTTGTCAAAGATTAAAAAATGGGGGAAATGTTTCATGTCTGCTGTCTTTTCCTGGCAAACGCACAAAAAAGAGGGCAAAAGGAATCCGGGCGAGATACAGTGACATACCAAGGGAGGAAGTGGAGAGGATGAAAGCATGTCATTTTTGTGAAGGATCATCATACAACTAGCCTACTTTTTCCTGAAACAGACTTTGTCAAAATGTGAAGGGGGTTTATTGTTTATGGTCTGTGCAGCCAGTCAATACTGTTGGGGAGACTTTGAAATGAGGTGTTTACAAGCCAGTCAAATGTGTCCTTTTGATATGAGTGACACAAAACTTGAGACAGAAAAGGTCCCGAAACCGACAACAACTACCGTGCACTCAAAAGCAAAATGAAAATCAATCAAAGCTTTTAAGGTTTGAACCACTCACTTTGACTGGGGCTCACTTCTCAAGTGGCTCTGCATTGACTGGGCCAGCTTTTTGCATAAGTAGATATCATTACTCTTAAGGAAATACAAGCCAGTGGACTCAATGAGACAGCGATCATGTCTGATTAAACGAAGATTATTATTAAGGGCCAGTGATGGAAAGTAACAAAGACTAGATACCTGCACTTCACTTAAGATAATTTTAGCTTGGATACTTTTTACATTTACTGAAATTGAGAGACTTTGTACTTCCTACTCCACTATATTTTTGATATGAACTGAAAAGTAAAGCAGGCTTTCTTCGTAATGTGGATTGTAACATGGTGACAATCAATGATCCCTCTAATTCTTCATGTATCTGAGCAAACACACAAACTACCTGAGCAGCCCCTTGGACCACTGTGAGCAACATCAGACGTGTGCACTATAGCAGTGTCACGATAGTATCACATCCGTCAAAGTTACATGCTTTAATAAAAGAATCAAAGTACAGCAGTCATTTTTGTGAGATCAATTTTAATTAAGTGCTCCAACTACAATGAAAAAGTCCCAAAATCTTGTTCATGACCTGTGTAGAGCAGGGGCGGAATGGGTGAAGAAAGTGGCCTGGGATCTGAAGTAATATTTGCTCCTGGGAGTCCTAATAATTGCGGGGGTCTGGACTCTTCTAGCTATTTGTTTTATAGACTCAATTGGCCAAAGTTGTATGAGATCCCACCATATAATTTCAGCTTGATTCAATAGGTTTATTATTTAAATAGAGATGAAAATTGATTTATGTAGATGTTTGTATTGATTTCATAATCAGCACTTTTTTTTAGTACAGCATGTAACTACTAAGTACTTTTGAGATAATAAAACCTTTCACTAGATACATGAAAGATAGATGAGTTTATCTTATACTGTAGAACCTTCCAGGCAAAACAAGAATATAAGGTGGCGGACCCTAAACTAGAAAACGTATGTAGTCCGCCAAAGGTCTCTAGTCAGGGCCGATGGGGCCCTGCGGCGATGCTCGCCTCCTCTACAGCTCGGCCCACAACGGCCCCTTTACCCATCAGCCCACAGGGGAAATCTCTGTAGGACTGTCCACCTTTGCCTATCATTCACTGAATCCCATTGTGTACATTTTTATGTGTGTAGTCTTTTTTCAATTCAGTGCAGATTTTCAATTCATTGCCGATTTTCTGCAGACCTTTGAGCAGTGCCGAATAGCGCACGTGCGCATCCGTTCAGACCGCTGCGTCAAAGCGTCCAGTTTACATTCAAAGTCCTGGGAATTCAGCGTTTTTGCAGGGCGAATCCTGCGTTTTGAGCGTCAGACGCGGGACGTCGGGACGTTTGAGCATTGGACGGTCCGACGTAGTAAAGTTGGACAAATCTGAATCTTTTTGCGGCAGACGCAGCGCAGCAACCAATCAGTGACGTACAATGAGTGACGTACATACGCAATACCCGGAAAACAGTGACGTACCTACGCACTACCGGGGAGAAGGACCAAGACAAACCCTGCGGCGGTAGAGAAAAAATCAGCCAGCCTCAGCTCTTGGAACAAATAATGATATTCACTAAACTCTGCTCACCACTGAAGTATCTGCGGGACCCAGACAAGCCACTGAGCCGATCGCCTCCGTTTTTGGACTGTAAAGTAAATACACCAAAGCCACTTCCTCAACCTGTGGACAGCAACACCGGGAAACACAACTCCTCCTTCACTGCGCATGTGCACTGGACGCCTCGGACTCACGTCTGCTGGTGGCGTCCAGGGCGTGTCCAGGTCTGCCTTCAAATGTACAGGCGTCCAAATCGGGCATCAAGCGTGAATTTGGACGCAGCGGTGTGAACGTAGCTTTAGAGGGAATAATGGCGACAACCTGCTTTAAGACTGGGTTTTGAACAAAATATATAAATCATTAATATTGATTCAGTAGCTGTCTTTGACCAAAATCAATTCTTCATCAAGATCCTAACCTTTAATGCTTGAATAGAATTAAAAATGCATAAAACATATTTTCTTTTTGAACACTAAAAGTATTTTTCAGTTGTTCAAAGTCTATACACTTCAAAGGTAATTTTTCGCTACTGCAGCCATGCTTATAAGTAACAAACTCGAGTACTTCTTCCACCACTGTAAAGGGTTTAAATAATAAATCAATACAAATCAATATAGAAATTTCCCTTAAATTTCACAATCAAATATCATTATTGTACCAAATACATGCCAAGATAAAGAAAGAAACCTCGATAACGGTCTAAAAGATCATGTGCTCAAATGCTGCTAAATAGACAGATTAATCCCATGCAGAAATATTAATGTTTAAGTTAATTTTCAACAATGCATTTTTATTAGAGAGTCATACCAGAACTTCATATTTAATTCTTTTGCTCATATACCGTAGTCTGTTATGTGATATTATGGACACAGACGCTCATTTCAGATCCCAGCAGGAACACTATAGGACAATGTCTGATAATAATGATACTGATTTGAGTTTAGTGAAGTGTAGCTGCTCACACTGTGTCTGTCTGGAGTTGTCATATGCATACTGCCAACGTCTTCTCCGCTGCCCCCCGCACGTCTCATTTGGGGCGTTTTGCAACCTTCAAACATGTATAATAATTGTAAAAAAAATAATGCTGACTACTTCGCGAATTTGGTTACTGTGGGTTATTTTTAGAACGTAACTCCCTCGATAAACGAGGGACGACTGTAGAAATGTTTGTTACTAGTATTATTTTGTCAATGTATTTATTTAGTTTTTGTTATGTTTTCAAAGCTAGTCTTAAGTATATTACTGCCGCATCTTTTGCCATCACTACTATACTGCCTTTGTCATTGAGGTGATTTTCTAAAACCTACTCTGAAATTATGTGCTTTGAAAGTTACATTTTAGTGTATGTGTGTGTTCAAAGTTGGACGATTAAAAAACAATTAATTAAAATATGGCCACTAAAGCCAAACCCTCTACAGCCTGTGGAAAATCATTCAAATTTCTTCATAGTAATTTACTAAAATATAGATTTATTTACTGCTGCTTTCCCATCAGTTTGAAAACATACTATTCCTTGTCGGTGCTTGGGGACATGACTCCAGTGAAAAGTCTTTTAAATAATGGCAAAAGACACATTTGGCCTGGAGCATTATGTGTATCAGTGGGACCATCAGGAGCGCAGCAGCCCATATTACCGCTCTGCATTCACGGCGTGTTTCTGTACAGGCGCTGCTCTAGTGATAAATGGCCAACACTACAGCGGCTCACCTCTGACAACTCTGGCCTTACCCTTGTGAATGTCCGCGACCGCGAGAGGATTCTGTCAGATTACAAACAGCCAGCTAAGTGTCCTCCATCAACACAAAACACATGTCGCACTACAGAATCATTTCAACACAGATATTTAGCTGGTAGAAAGTCACTGCTTTGACTGGAATGAGCCTGTTGTTTGTTGATTATTGGAGTATTGGCTGGAGCTCCTTCTGGTGTTATGCGGGAATCTCTATAATTCTATTCTTTGCTTGAATTTTTTAATTTTATTTACATTTATGTTCACATTTAGGTTATTACTTGGACAAAACCAATTAGATAATGTCTTAGTTCTTTAGTCCTGATTTAGTCCTGGAATGGTAATTTTATAGACCAGGTTTGGTGGTATTTACGGCACTTGTTGTGAAAAGATTGAGAACCACAGCTATAAAGGTTATTCCATATTAAGGAATGTGACAAATATATCTGCATTCTCTTAATTGATGAGTATCAGTTACCATTTACCATAAAAACATGCATATTTGATATTTGACAGTTTACTTAGCACCAATGCTTGGTCATGCAGTTTTTCCTTGCCGAGAAGGAGGGTCTAAATACAGGGGATGTTGGGACATTTGCTAATTTCTTATTACAAAAATATATTGAATTGAATTCTCACACAGTTTGAACACAATACAATTCAGGAGCATTTTCGGAAGTAGAAAACAAAGAACCATTCATTACAGGAATTATTGTAGACTCAATACTCAGTTGTAGTCATCTGGACACAGTTTTTTTTTTTCCTTCTAAAAAACAGTGTCCAGATGACTTCAACTGAATCTTTTTCTACAATGGAACACTCTGGCCAAATGAGAGATTACACCAACTTAGTTCAAATCATTATTTCTACATAAATAAATAAATGCAACTTTTCAAAAACGAACTCCAGTCCCCAAATGGCTCCTAATAGCTGTCTGGCTCATGCACTGAATGCACTGATGGCGGTCTCATTGCACAGACCCACAGTCAGAAGTGGGCGGTGGGAGGTGTTGGGGGATGCACTTTCCTGGACGGGTTTCCACACAGAGCACATGGGCCCGGAGTGAAGGGGTGCGCTGGTGAAAAGACTTGGTGTGTCTGACCACAGCTTAGCTCTGGGTGAGTGTGCAGAGGGATATCAGCCATGCATGACACATCACAGAAGCCACTCGCTGCATCTCATAGACTCTCTCGCACTTCCTCCTTCTCAAATCCAGTCCTTCTGTTCCTCCCTTATGCCCCAACGACAAATTGAACTTCCACTGTGAAATCCCAGACTTAGGGTAATTGCTATTCAAATATCATGTTTTTGAACTAAAATGAAGCTAAAGCTCAACAAACTCCGGTCTAACTTGTGAAACAAAATGGAAACTTATGAGGCCATTGCTGAAAAAATATATGTAATAGAACTAAACACGGAATAAAACAAGACAAAAACTAAATAAGATCTATACCAGGATGAAGTTACCTTAAAATGACTGACAATTTAAACTATTGAAGAGCTAATGCACTGAACAACATAAATATCAAGAATTATAGGTCCAATTTATCACTTTTGTGGTTTAGCTGGGAATAACATCTCCATGGAGTTCAGTGGAAAAGTTAGTGTACGTTTAAAAAAACAGGTAAACTAACAAAAAATAAAACAAATGTAAATAGAAAGAATCATGACTTGAACTACAAAAACAACCAAGAAGCCACGCACACAAGCTACATTGACTTAGAAATATTAAAACAGGGGCCACACTACTGACAAATCCTACCACTGAAGTGCCAGTTTCCAAAATGCTCAATTTGTCTTGCATTTAGAGCACAGGCGTGTAGGCGTCGGGAAGAGAATAAACACTAGAACGCATCAAGTAATCCCTGAATGGATATTTTATATTGAAAATAACAACAAAGTGCCTGGTGCGTTGAGGGGTCATACTGTGCCTTCAGAGGATAAGAACAGAGGGAGCGAAGGCAGCCAGGGAAATAAAGTGAATTGTATGATGTCTGTAGGATCCCTGATTTCCACTGCTCGCAGAAAAAATGCTGCCGGGCTGCCAAGTACTTGCTTCAAAATTTGGACTTGCTGTGATGTAGCTGTCATCCTTTCAAAGGCAGTGGATAGCAGAGGGGAATGGGTGCGTGTACCATGTCTTTCACCAAGGATTTTTCTCAAAACCAGGAGAAGACGCAGCACTTGAGCTGAAATTTGCATGGGATGAATGATAAATGTGTGTTTTATACAAAATAGCTTTGTGTTCAAATGGTAACGGTAGTGTTTTAAACTGTGAAATATTTTACTGAGTACTGTATAATAATGTTATTATGTGTTTTATGTCTAGACTACTTACATGGTCACATTTCACTTATTACAAAGGACATTCCTTTTGTGTGATTATTTTACATTTAAGATACATTGAAATAAAATGTACAATTTACTGTTCCACACTAGTTACTATACATTAGATTTGTCAAAGAGTGAAACCATTTGAAAGAGAGAGAGAGAGAAAGAGAGAGATGAGCGAGAACTGTTGACATATACTATATAAAGCTGTTTAGTGCTGAACAACATGAAAATCAAGAAGAAAAGAATGAATCGGTTTTCTCCCCTTTTATGTGAAAATACAGCCACAGCAATTTTAACCTAAACCTTTCGACTCAGACTTTTTTGTCTGTCTGACTGTACCCATCATTGTCAAAGAGTCTTCAAGAGTCCAGGATGAACAGCAATTGCAGCATCAGTAATGGTGCGTGTGCTGACAACCTGTCTGCCTGAAAGCCCTTTTATTGCCACAGTTTTGCCTGCAGGCAGAACATCGCCCATATTCTGAATGCTCCACGCAGGCATGTACAAGTACTTCTGGGGCCCGAGACTACTACATTATATTTAGAATTGGAAACATGCGATGATGATGGCGGAGAAGACACAGGAGTACAATTGAGCTCAAGTCGTTCCACTCTGTCTCAATGTTCTACCATTTTGTGCCTTTAGGAGATGAATCAGAGCACAGTACTTTCAATTGTCGTTTGAGAAGAATAAAATGGGACTGAACCAGAAATAAAACAGGTCTAAAGACAAAGCTAATACAGGTCTAGGCAAGGGTTGAATCAAGATGCAAGGTCATTGAAGATCCAACCTGTGGCTGCTTAATTATTGTAAAAATCATAATCACAATTATTTCAAACAATGACTTCTATACCTTTATCGCCTTCTGCTTTACTGGGTTTTTGGTTCATGGCCTTTTGCCATAATTTCTTTTGTCTAGTGTTTTGGTTCCTTTTCTGAAAAATAAAACGGGTACACTTAGTGATATTAACAACTATAGGCTTTGGCAAGTTCACTATCTAAGGTGCTGGAAAGGATTCTTTAACCAGACTTGAGCCATATCTCTACACCACGGTTAATCAGTTTGGCTTTAAGCAAGGTCATGGCACAGACATGTGCATCTTTGCAATGAAGGAGATATTGGATGAATATAACTCACAAAGTTCTATCATATTTATGAGTTTTCTGGATGCGTCTAAAGTGTTTGATCGGATTAACCAATTGACAATTGTTTCACAAACTAGCTAACAGAGGTGTTCCCAGGTACCTCACTAGAATACTTATTTTCGGGTACTCCTGTCAGTCCTTGCAGGTGAAATGGGGTGAATCAATTTCAGAACCATTTAGTAATGGAGTTTGCCAGAGTGGAATCTTGTCCCCTCTTTTGTTTAATATTTATATTGATAACCTGTCAGTACATTTGAATGAATGTAAAACTGGCTGTTTTGTTGGAGATTATCGGTGTAAGCATCTGACGTATGCAGATCATCTACTTCTGCTATGCCCCTACAGTGCAGGCCTGCAGCAGCTTTTGAATATCTGCTCCCAATATGGCTTAGAACATGACATAAAGTCAAATTATGATTGTAAAAACTAAAGAGTTATCTTTCCCAGATTTCTTTTTGTGTAGAAATGCTTTCCAGCTCACGGATGAGATCAAATACCTCGGACACTATGTTTCTTTGGACCTCTCAGATGACAAAGACATGTACAGGCAGAAGTGTAAACTCTATGGGTAGGTCAATATGCTCGCCCGTAACACATGTGCTCCGATGAGGTTAAAATTGTACTTTTTAAATCTTTCTGCTTGCCTCTGTACACTGCCCACCTCTGGCACGGCTACAAGAAAAGGAGTTTGCAGAGTTTGAGCCGCTTGGTCTTGCCCCACCTCAAGTCCTTCACCTCCTCCCTGCTGGACCCCTTGCAGTTCGCCTACAGAGCCAACAGGTCTGTAGACGACGCCATCAACCAGGCACTCCACTTCATCTTGCAGCATCTGGAGTCCCAGGAACCTATGCCAGGATCCTGTTTGTGGACTTCAGCTCTGCATTCAACACCATCCTCCCTGCTCTGCTCCAGGACAAGCTCTCCCAGCTCAACGTGCCCGACTCCACCTGCAGGTGGATCACTGACTTCCTGACGGATCGGAGGCAGTGCGTGCGGCTGGGGAAGAATGTCTCAAATACTCGGACTATCAGCACAGGCTCTCCACAGGGCTGTGTACTTTCTGCTCTGCTCTTCTCCCTGTACACAAATTGCTGCAACTTCAGCCACGATTCCGTAAAATTGATCAAGTTTGCGGACGACACCACCCTCATAGGGCTCATCTCGGACGGGGATAAGTCTGTCTACAGGAGGGAGGTGGACCGGCTGGTGTCCTGGTGCAGCGGTAACAACCTGGAGTTCAATGCCAAGAAGACAGTGGAGATGATCGTGGACTTCAGGAAGGTCACAGCCCCCCAGCCCCCCCTCATCATGACAGACTCCCCCATTACCACCGTGGACTCCTTCCGCTTCCTCGGCACCACCATCACCCAGGACCTCAAGTGGGAGCCCTCCATCAGCTCCCTCATCAAGAAGGCCCAGCAGAGGATGCACTTCCTGCGGCAGCTGAGGAAAGCCAAGCTGCCAGTGCAGATGATGGTGCAGTTTTACACAGCCATCATTGAGTCCATCCTCACCTCCTCCATCACCGTGTGGTACGCTGGAGCCACAGCCAGGGACAAACAGAGACTACAGCGCATTGTGCGTTCTGCTGAGAAGGTGATCGGCTGCAGACTTCCATCTCTGCAGGACCTGTACGTCTCCAGGGCTCTGGGACAAGCAGGTCGGTTCACAGCTGACCCTTCTCACCCTGGACATGGACTATTTGAACCACTCCCTTCAGGCAGGAGGCTACGGTCCATCTGGACCAGAACCTCCCCCCACAAGAACACTTTCTTTCCCTCTGCCGTTGGACTCATGAACACTTCTTAGCACCTGCCACTTTAAATGCAACTATTCAACCACTCACTTTCTGCACTCACAACTGTAAATTTTATTGTAATTCTCGCGTATATAGTAATGCCTATTTTTATTTTATACTATAGTAATTTTAAATTGTCTCTTAATGCATGCCCTTTTGATTTCTTATATGTTGTATTTATTATTGATCAGTGTTTTATGTTGCACCTTAACGCCGAGACAAGTTCCTATGTTTGTAATTTTGTTCATTGACAATGGCAATAAACCCCTTCTGATTCTGATTCTGATGTGGGGCATGTTGAATCTAATTCCCGAGGTTTTGTAGTGCCATTAAAATGTATGTAAATTGTGGTGTGAGATTATGTGCTGTTACTATTAGATATTGTATATATTTCTTTATGTGTCCAGGCACGAGTCTGTCAAACTAGTTTGTCCTGAGAGGAGCTCTGTCAGATTTACCTCAAAACTTGTGGAGGCATTGGTGATCCTGTTTGTATGCCAAATAATATGATTTATTTTTTTATTTCTTAATATTTTACCTTCATTATTTTTTTTCTTTACCTATGAATTGCTATGTGTTCTTAATAAAGAATGAATTTCAATGAATTTAAAATACCATCAACATTTACCTGTAGAAAAAGTAATGACCTAATATATTTTTGTTATGAGTAATATTTTAGGAGACTTTGTCTTGGAAGCCACTGTACATTAGACAAGTGGCTTTGCTCCAGGTTTTGAAGGGTAAGGATGGCACATACAGTAGTACAAATGTGATTAATTGCCCAGCCATAGTTCAACTTAACCTAAACTCCATCCAACCCAAGGATAAATAAGGACAAGTGCCAAACAAAGACTAAACCATGTCTAAAATAGTCTAAACTAGGTCTAAAACGAGACTAAACCGGGACTGATAGGACTAGCAAGTGAGAGACTGGACAGGCCTAAATCAAATTAAGATCTAGATTTAAAAAAGTATCAGCTAGGTCCAAAAACTGGATTAAACCAGAATTAAACCAAGTATGACTCAACTATGCTAGCCTTAACCCAAGTGTAAACCAGCACCAAATCAGGAGTAAATCTGAAAAAAAAACTGGACCAAAGTATCCTAAACTCCCCAAAACAACAAGAGTACTTCCAAATGTTCACCTCGCTCCTATTCATCTCTTGGTTTCCGTATTTTGTTCCTTTGGCTGATACATCACAGCAGCTCACTTTGAATTGCCTTCTGTGCTGAATGAAGTATACGGATTGGCCCGCAGAACATTCATTACAAGTTTTATAGCACCCACCACAGTACTTTGATGTAACTTCTTTGCTAATAGTGTCCTAACTTCACACTCAGTATCATTGTAAAGTAAATCAAATTGAAGGAGCCCTTGGAGTATATGTTTTCATTTACTGTAATTACTCAAGGTAAATGAGGAAATAGAACAATGGGCCATCTTAAAGACTTTTTGTCCAGGTGGTTGGACCCAAAACCTACTTGGCAAAGACCTTGGTATAGTGTTATTTTCTTTCAGAAAACTACACTTGGGTTTTCAAGGATTCAAATCAATCAATATTTGAGCACTTTCAAAATGTTAAAACTGACTAAAGTGTAAACTAATTTACAAAATAGCAAAATACAATGCAGACCAGATCTTAAAGGTGCCCTGTGAAACCTTTCTAGTGGAGGGTCTGCCACATGCTTGTCTTTCTGGAGATGTTATTTGACAGGAATGTTCCATTGCCTGGCATTAAACGAGGTAACTCCACCAGGCCGAGTTACAGATCAGGTTTGAGGAGAGTTTTGGCAATACAAACACCTGTAATTGAATAAATGCGAGATACTTTAAAAGCCATATTAAATAACAGGTTTAGCCCCCCCAAAAGAGTCGAAATTAAAAGCTGTTTTTTGTTGTTGTTGTTTTTCACAATGAAGAATGTAGCAAAATATGTGACCATGCTGTGAGCGGGCTACATTTCCACAAACCTGACTCGTACTTGGTCTGGAGGAGCCTCATCCTGCTTGTTTCCATGGAAATGTTGTTCATTTGGTTACAATATTCCACAGTATGGCATAAAACCATCTATCTCCTTGGAGAATGTTCCAAAGTTTGGTTTTCACGTTCTATTTCCATACAATTATGTGGATGACAAACCAGCTCCAGAAAACTTACTATCACTTTACTTGAAAGTTACATACTGTCACTTTAATTATGTACTGTGGAACATGCCAGTCAATGCAATCACATCTCCATACAAACTAGCAGAAAAGTTACATAGTGCACCTTTTAAACCAAACTATACAATGCTGTGGACTAAAATATACTTCTGAAATACAACGTATTTACAAAATACAAAAACGTTGGCATAAATTGTAGGTTAACTAACAACTAAACAGCTAATGGTATAATCCTTTTCCGTCAACTGTGGCCAAACTCAAACTAACTCTGTGTTTTAGCCCATTATAACGATTCTTGTCTGCCTCTTTACACCTCATACTTTGAATATTAAAAATCAAACTCTTCTATTTTGCTGTAGGTGCAAATAAGTTTCTGTATTTGCGAGAACATAAAAGCCGGCTCTCTTATAGTGGGATATCCTGGACTGCCAAAGCGGGGCTGTCTGCCAAGCCTTTTAAAAGTCTGTCAGATTTACGCAAACAAAATAGAGGAGGAAAATGATCGAACTTTGTACATTTCCCCATCTTCTCTCCTTCAATCTCCCACTCTAATGTGCATCCCGGACCGTGAAATGCAATAACAGATTTTGAAGGCAGACACCATAAAAGCTACACCAGAAGCTTATGTAGAAACCATTACAATTGAGTGTACGTCTTTTAATACTCAAGGCTTCTCATATTTAATGTACTCAGTGCCAGGCCCAAAACTTGATTTGAGGAAATCAATAGGGTGTTTTAAGAGAAGTACATCATCGAGCACTGCCTGTCTTTCAGGGGTAGTTGGCTGTCAGTGCAGTCTAGCCCATACATCTGTACAGAAGCATGTGACTGAATGCCTCTGAAATATTCAACGCACATTCAATGTTCTCTCATATTCAAGAACTAGATTTTAGGCCTTTTTCTGCAAAAAATCTATCTCTTTAGTCAGGAAGGACATTAGTGATGACACAATGTAACATTTTGCGCGCTTGATTTTGATACAGGGAAAAGGCTCAATATGTGGTACTAATTTCAATTGCACAGTGATGACAAAGAGTGTGCGTTCACACTTACCTAAATTTACCAAATCAAATTTGGGACTCGGACTAGACCAGGGGTGGGCAAACTTTTTGATTCGTGGGCCACAATGGGTTCTAAATTTTGACAGAGGGGCCGGACCAGGAGCAGATGGATGGACTTGCTGTCTCCACCATACATTCTTTTAAAAACTCGCCTTCAGACAGAGGCTTGCTGGCCTTTGCCAGTTTGAATGAAAGCATAAAACTGGCCTTGGTACTTGACTCCTGAATGGCAGTTTGGCGGTGAAAAAAGTTTTGTTGAGCCTGTAAATTAGCCGCCAACTTCTGAGCAGTAGCTTCCCGTTCTTTCGTTGATAGCTTGCTAGCATAGTTAGCATGCTTTGTAGTAAAGTGACGGCTAATATTATATTCTTTAAAAACCGCCACAGTTTCCTGACATATCAGGCATACAGCAGACGATCGGTGTTCAGTGAAAAAATATTTAGTTGTCCACTCCTTATTGAACACTCGACATTCTCTGTCCACTTTCCTTTTCTTAGGTCCGCTCATCTTTACAGAAGGACTGAGGGGTCAAAAAGCAAACGTGGAGTACCGTAATATGCGGAACCTCAACAAAGTCAATGTATCTAGAGTGCGCCATCTAGTGGGAACACATTAGAATTGCAGGGAAAATAAAACATTAACAAAGTTTATTTATTTAATTTCTTCAAGTTCGGCGGGCCGGATTAAAAAGTTTAACGGGCCGCATTTGGCCCCCGGGCCGTAGTTTGCCCATGCCTGGACTAGACTCTAAACAACACCTTTTATCACTAAACAAGGACTAGCAAAAGACCTAATTACGTCCAAATAAGCACAAGTGACCACACCCTAAAGACCATTTTCTTCCAGCATTAGAAAGTAATTCTCAAATGGTCATAATAGTTTTAGTTTTAAAATTCTTAAAGAAAGAGCCAATGTTGTCCTATTTATTCAGAGATTTCTTCAGATCAATACTTGAAATTAGTATAGTTTTGATACCAATATCTGGGTAACCATTTTTGGACAACCATACCCAGCATTAAAAAATACAACCATCAATTCACATTGGTTGCCAGTTGTGCCTTTCCCAAGAAAACAACAGCCCAATGGAAGTGTAGCTAGAAGGCTATAGTTGCTATACTTTAATTAGCACTCACAAGGTTTTCTGTGGCCACCTTGTAAAACTTACTTTCAGTGACCTCATTGGAGGGTTTTAAATCTGCTACAGTGTGTCCTGGTCTTTCTCTGCCCCGGCCATTCATGTAACCACATCAGTAGTTATGATCTTCTTCTGCATTTGACAGAGAGCCTTTGAACCATTCTCAATATAAGTGCATTTTTCACCTCCTTTCCCTTTCAGAGTCCTGTCTTATATTATTTCTTTATTTATCGAGCAGTGAGCAGGATTAGTCGGGAGTAGCGGCCTCACTATCAGCCCAAGATGTGCTCTTCCGTCCTGCTGCTCCACTCTGATAAAGGCACGGCTTGACGAGTGAGTCAGATGCACAGAAAAGCCTTGTAGAAAACAGCATTCCTCTCCGTGAGCCGCAGTTCTGCATGTCAATGACTGCCAATGGGCAATGAGCATGGGCTTTTCAAGTTACGGCATACATGCGACGCTCCACCTGGCAAGACAGAAAAAAGCTCTTTGTGTCTGAAACGGTGCACTGGCTGAAAGAATACAATATGATGTTGATGTTCTTTTGTCGAAAGAGAGCCAAAGTTTCGTCATGCTTGCAGTGAATGAATGCTTAGCAGATCTGCACGCTGTTGTTTGTGGATTACAATTGAATGAGGAACACACAAACCCTATAATCTGCAAATAATAGGGGGACTGAAAATAATTTGCCAATGTATAAAACTTGTTTTATTTTTATTTTTAATTGAGCTCATAGATATTTGTGTTCCTTCACTGCCCGCCTGGTGTCCACTGTATGATTTGTTTTGTCTTATAAGATTTATGGATGTCAGCCAACAAGACATTAGCAAGACATTGCACATTCATACTGTGCTACGGTTCATGGCTACGACCAGCGTTTATACGAGTGAACCTAGGGCTCTAGGCTCCGTGTGGTAAAGACATCACTGTTCCTCCAAAGCTGAGGGTAGAGCTACATATTTGCAATTTTTTGTACTTGTAAAACATTCCAGCTGAGCTCTTTGTGGAGCACTTGTGTCTGTGTCAATTGCAGCTCATCTTTGGCCGTACAGTGATTCTAAGTTTAAGGATTTTCTCACTGAGACCTACAACCCATGTTTTTGAATTTTAAAACACAATTTTCCCCATGATTCAGCCAAATTTGTGCAGTGGACACCTTTACCCTACACTGCAATGCAACAGTATAATTTTAAAAGAGGCTGTTTTTTTTAGAAAACAGATTACTGTACATTGGTGACTGCTTGTGACAAAAAACAAAAAATGTTTAAAGATTTATTTGAAGGGATCTTGCATTAACTTGTAATTTAAATGTGTCATGTTTGCTCACATAATCTGCTCTTAATTATTTGTAATGAGCATGTTGTCACATCCCCTGACCGCCTGGTAGTTCAGTGTCTCCATAGAGATTGCTGAAACAGCACTGTGTCGCCTGCCGTGTGTCCGCCCAAACCGCTGTGACTGGACTCACAGTGACAGGTCCCTCTGCTGACCTGGATTCAGCCTCTGATGAAGACATCCTGTGATGTTAAAATAACACTTACTCAAGCAGCCACATTGTTCCAACTCTGTGTTTAAGTAATTATAGCTGATGATTTAAAGAAGTGGCATTTTATCTTTGTGAATAGTAACCTTGATTTCTAAATTGCAGCCTTTGGATGAAAGAAGACTTAATTAAAGGCCCAATTGGGATTTTCGCAGGTGAAGTTATAAAAACATCTAATATTACCTTGAGTAAATGAATTATCCTTGAGTGAGTGAAGTGAATATTGTTTCAATACAGTTTCCAAAAGCAACAACCAAATAAATGTGTTTTGATTCCTGTTTTTGCTCTTTCTCTCACATCTCTAAAACTTTGAGTTGATACTCATGAAAGATCTACTCATACTTCTATATTTTTTTTAATTTCACGAATGAATCCTGTTTGAGCTCACTTGTTATTCGTAGTATTTGTTATTACATACACTGCACCTGAGCACAAATATGTGACACACAATAATTTACTTTTATCAGCCTTGGAGGCTGGGATAGGGACATGAAGTCCAATGTTTTAAACAGAAAATGTGCAGGACTTTCTACAAAACACACAGTGAAATATTCAGTGAGGATTTGGTTGCTTTTTGATAAGAATCGTGTTCGACACTGACAGAACTTTGCAGTTAGGGAATTATGTCAGCAATTTTTCTGTGCCAAAAATCTTGAACTGAGATGCTAAATATTTAAAGCCAGTTGCAACTCTTCCCTAACCTTTAGCAAAATATTTGTATAAGTTTTTACTGACTACTAGAACAACTCCAGTCTCTTGCTATAGCTAGAGTACTTTATAGTGCACACAGTAAATAGGAAGAATGAATAGTTTGAGTGGACATTGCCTGCAGTAAAATGAATAATAAATCCATGTAAGATAAACTTGATACTGTTCCTAAAGGCAAATCAAAAGCTTTGTCTGCATTAGAGAGACACATAGTCACCACATGCGTAAATGTGCACACTGGAGCAGCGAGGGCCAAATGGTGCAGAAATAAAGTACTCTTAACCTGACAGGAGCACACTCTCACTGTCTTATGCTATCTGGTCCAGTCTAATTCCTGGGAAGGTTACACACAGCCTATACACAGGGCTTTGGGAAAGGCATAACAAATAAGTTTAAATGACTATTACAAAGACATCTACAGATGGTTAAAGTAACTATTTTTGAAGTAGACGCTGCTGGTTTTGGCTTATTCAGAAACATGGTTAAGTAAATATGTATTGTTTGTTGATTTGGGACTCTGGTAGATGAATGTACGCTATTTTTTTAATTTATTAAAATGTGTTCATTTGCTGAGGCAGTGGTTCTTATTGCAACATTCCATAACACAGTAAAAAAACAACCCCAATTTTCCATTCAATAGCAAGATCATCCACATGAAGAACAGCAGGAAGCATATCTGTCCCATAGTCTATAATTCTGCTAACACATTGGTAGCTTACTAAAATACTACTTGTATTTAAAGAAGACATAGTGTGCTTTTGCCTGCTATTAATCTTTTATATTGTGGATGTTTTAAATTACAATAATAATCTAAAACAACTTCAGAACTCTCAGAAATCACAACAAAACGGCCCACGCAACGCTGGTGAAATAAAATAAATAAAATTGTCATGTGTAGGGTGTAGAGTTGAATGTATGAATCACTCTAAATACAATTTGCGTGGTCAAACAAAAAGGGAAAACAATTTAAACATGATTGAAATCGGACCAACTCTTTTAGATTGAAAATGACTGTGGGTGGAAGTCAAATGTCTTGATTTTAAAACATTGCCGACCATTAAAACTTTTCTGTGGATCACTCTTAGAGGGATGAGGGTTACACCGACATGATTAAAAGCTCTTGTAAGTCAACGTTGCATGATATGTCTCCTTTAAAGCGCATTAATATTAACACAATCGATGCAAAAACCCATAGATGCTCCCTACATTCACTTACAGTTCTTTTTATCTCCTCGTACTCTAAGGACCCCTGTAAGTCGCCTATAGCCATCCTCTGTGCTCCTGTTCCTTCTTATTCTGCTTTTGTGTGTGTTTTCTTATGCCAAACCCTAAAAAAAAGTGATAGCGATGCAGGAATATGCAGGATCTAAGCACTCTCAGGATCTAAACCTCTGAGATGCAAAAGAACACAGACAGGTGGGCATGTCCACAAGGCATAGACACACTACTGAATTAATATTTTACACAATATGCACACGCACTCTCTTATGCACAATGTATTATACTGCGCTCCTAATTAAAATTGCATTATTCTGGCTGAGACGCAGTAATGTAAGCCTATACTCATAAATGTTACTTAATCATGTTTCACATTGCCTCTTGAAAGTATATGAACAAAAGCTATGCACTTTATCCTAACATTTTATCACTGAAAGAAATGCAGCTTTATATATTACTGAGTTTTAGCATAATTCGATTCAGTGGCCTCATCTGATGCTAGCTATTAAAAAGAATCTACATAAGAAATAATTTTCTGTCTTATCCTGTACATCTTTTTATGCAATCAGCACCTTAAACAGTTTATTTGATCACAAGGAACTAAAAATACTACAAGTTGCCCACATGCGATGTCAGTTTCTACAGCTTTATGAAAAGCTTTTAAAGAACTGTCAACATCTTATGCTGGGCCTGGATGTGTCTCTTAGTCACTGCCCTGAAATGTCACATGGCGTATGTCTGAGGTGAATCATTTTTAAATAATGAAAAACTAGGAAAAGCAGGAGGAGATGTCCAACTAAGAGGATTGGGATCTGAAGACGGGAAATGAGGTAAATGAGAGATGACACGGGGCTGGTAAACAGTCCATCTGTGTGCTCCCTGTGGACGTCTGCCATACTTTGAAACGCACTTAAAGAGGAAGAACACCAGCTTCATATCAATCCAGGAGCATCGTAATAGCACCTCACACTCGCTACTTTTCCTTCAAAGGAACATAAAAGACAGCATCAAGACTTGACTATGGGTGACAAAACCAATGATAGCTTTTTGATGAATGACCATCACTAATGCATATTTGTTTATTATGAATATTACATTTGTCTAACTTTTTGCATTCAGTCTTAAGGCATAAACTCTATTCTATTATTACATTCTGTATTTACAACAACTCATATTTGCTGACCGGGATTGTCTACCAGATATCTTTCCTTACTTGGAATTTATTGACAAATGAAAACAAAACTCGGATATTTTGCTACCTATAATCAGATGATATTATTTTGCAATCCATCAGAAATGTGCTAAATGTAAAGTACAAAACATGTATGGACTGTACAAACAGAAAAAGTGCAGAAATGCAGAATCACTTTCCGCTTTTTCTCAGCTTTTTGACAATTTTCTCAATATTTTTTATTTTCTAATTTTGTATAGAGGTTAAACAACTGACATCACAGCATCTGGCGTTTTTGAAGTGAGTATTCACGGCGAGTAATGGAATTTGCCTCTGTAACAGCTCAACACTAAAAACACATCCAAAGTGTGAAAGGGCTACAGTCTAACAAATGTAAAAGTCTACAACTTTGCTTGTATGGCCAAATGGAAACTGAAAGTAAATCTAAAACACTCTTTTATGAGGGGATTATGAGGGGACACTTATGACTAATATGATGTAAGTGCAAAACCTTCATATGCCATTAAAATCACAATTATATTTAATAGCATAAAAACAATATTACCTACCTCAAATATACACTGTTCTGCATTTCCTGGACAGTGTATTTCCAGGATTTTAGTCTAAAATAAGACCACTTAAGGTGACATTTCATAATAGAATCCGAATAATATGTAAATTGGCAAAGTGTTGTTGTTGTTGTTGTTGTTATGGTGTTGTCCAATATTAGCCACATGGCAGTTGACAGCTCAGTTGACAGTTACTTAAAACGACTCCACTATGGATCAAATGGCAGCATGAAATAACAAGCTCAATGTGTGTGCGTGCGTGTGTGTGCGTGCGTGCGTGTGTGTGTGTAGGTGTAGGTCTGTGTAGGTGTGTGTACGTGTTAGCTTCTTCATTCACATTGATAGCCTGTTCTTGGACAATTACATCATGGCAGTAAAAACAATAAAAACCTTTTAAAACTTTAAATTTGACTTATTGTTTCAATAGCTTAGCAGTTTAGAACGTTTCATAAACAGGTGAATGTTTATGGGGAAAATACTGGTATATTTATTAAGGAAGCTCGTGCTGGGCGGTCACTGTTGAGCTTCATAATAATAAAGCCTGAGCGGACATTTTTTAATTCAAAAAGCCTGATTTTGTGTTGTAAACATATTTTGTGAGTGGACTCCCTGCTGCTCCTGTCTGGTCATAATTTTCAAATGAAGTAGTGTGTCTGCAGGCTGTAGATAAGATGACGCATTTTGATATGCTTTTAAGCTCATTTAGAAATCTCTTTTTTCACAAATTGTTGTTGGACTTACCAAAACCGTATGACAATCAAAGTAGCTTTTTGTAGTTCTGGTGTAATATTCATCCACTGCTGTCATTTTGAGTGTTGAAAAACTCATGGCTCGAGGGCACACATTCGGCACCCCTCCAACCGACCCCAATGCAACCGCACATGCAAGGTGGGTCAAGGACACAACAGCAGGGAACAAACTGCCAAAGTTCAGGTCAAATGGACAATATTTGCCAATTTATTCCAATCTTCTCTTTAATACAAGCTTGGGGCTAGTGCAAACAATAAAATACACTGATATGTGATCCCAAAGCCCTATCAAGGCATAATTTTATGGGTTATTCTCAGTTATTTGTAGTGCACTATGGAATGCAATATAAAAAGGAATGCCATTAGTTGAAGTTTGATCAAGCGAAAAAGGGTGGAATTTAATCATTTTAAACTTCCCATTCCTTTTTGAGATACTGTGTTGAAATGTACTGATCAAAGTGGGGTTATTATTATTAATTGTTTTCTCTACTTTTCTGCATGAACTGACACAAATTCATTCATTCAAAGTAATAATTACAGTAATAAAATCTAAAATATACCTGATACAAAACTAGAGACTATAGAGACGAGCAGCCTGGCTCCTTTCAAAGACTCTTTTATCTTATATATTTGTCATCATGTTAAGAAAACATCCCCAATATTTGATTTATTAGGGCTGCAAGTACGATTATTTTAGAAGTTGCCTAATCAGCTTTTTATTTTATTTTTTTCAATTACAATAGAATCAGAATCAGAATCAGAAAGGAGTTTATTGCCATTGTCAATGAACAAAATTCAAAAAACATAGGAAACTGTCTCGCGCTTAAGGTGCAACATAAAACATCTGAGTAATAATAAAACAACATATATTCAATCAAAAAGGGCATGCATTAGAAAACAATTTAAAATTACTATACAATAAAAATAAAAATAGGCATTTCTATGTACACAAGTTTACATGTATGTTTAAAATTATAGTGCAGAAAGTGACAAGTGGCAGTTGAGCATGGTTGAATATTGCAGTTAAAGTGACAGGTGTTTTGAAAGTGTTCATGAGTATCCAACAGCAGCAGGGAAGAAACTATTCTGGTGGCGGGAGGTTCTGGTCCGGATGGACCGTAGCCTCCTGCCTGAGGGGAGTGGTTCAAAACAGACCATGTTCCAGGGTGAGAAGGGTCAGCTGTGATCCGACCTGCTCAGTCCCAGAGCCCTGGAGACGTACAGGTCCTGCAGAGATGGAATGCAATTTGCCTATTCCAATGCTCCGATCACCTTCTCAGTCAGAGCGCACAATGCGCTGTAGTCTCTGTTTGTCCCTGGCTGTGGCTCCAGCGTACCAACGCGGTGATGGAGGAGGTGAGGATGGACTCAAGTGATGGCCCGTGTAGAACTGCACCATCATCTGCGCTGGCAGCTGGGCTTTCCTCAGCTGCCGCAGAAAGTACATCCTCTGCTGGGCCTTCTTGATGAGGGAGCTGATGGAGGGCTGCCCACTTGAGGTCCTGGGTGATGGTGGTGCCCAGGAAGCGAAGGAGTCCACGGTGGTGATGGGGGAGTCTGTATGATGAGGGGGCTGGGGGCTGTGGCTTTCCTGAAGTCCACGATCATCTCCACTGTCTTCTGGGCGTTTGAACTTCCAGATTGCTTACCGCTGCACCAGGACAACCAGCCGGTCCACCTCGCCTGCCTTGTAGACGGACTCATCCCCGTTCCGAGATGAGCCCGATGAGGGTGGTGTCGTCCGCAAACTTGATGAGTTTTACGGAGTCGTGGCGGGGAGGTGCCAGCAGTTTGTGTACAGGAGAAGAGCAGAGGAGAAAGTACACAAGCCCTGTGGAGCTCCTGTGCTGATAGTTCTGTAGTGTCTGAAGACATTTCTCCCCAGGGCCGCACGCACTGCCTTCCGATCTGTCAGGAAGTCAGTGATCCACCTGCAGGTGGAGTCAGGCACGTTGAGCTGGGAGAGCTTGTCCTGGAGCAGAGCAGGGCAGGATGGTTGTTGAACGCAGAGCTGAAGTCCACAAACAGGATCCTGGCGTAGTTCCCGGGAGGTCTTAAAAATGTCTGTGAAGACAACTGCTATATGGATTATTTGTACATAGACATTTATTTACTTTGTAATAAAAGGTCTTACCATGACTATGATTATTTTAATAGTCGACCTTTATTATTTATTTAATATTTTTGTCCTCATCCATACAGCCATATAATGTAACAAACTCCTCCGATTTACAACTAAGAACCAGTTCTTGGAGCAAGATCTGATCTCACCACTACTGAGAAAAAACCTGCAAACGAACCCCCACCTCGACCTTGGCGTTTCATTCGGCGCTGTAAGCTTCCTCAGTAGACATCACTGGGATGTGTTCTTCTCATAGACTGCCAGACACAGACTCCAGTGTCCTGCTGTGTGCACAAGTCAAGACGCCATAGTGATGTGGACGTGGGTGGTTCTCCTCTATCACACTCATTTACTGCCTGCTCATAATGGGATCTGCTCCAGCACCCCATAATATACAACAATGTGTCTCTGTGTGACAAGGAACCGTCACCAGGGGGCATATATCAGGCCGACGTATCCAATCATTACTTATCTAGAGACACTCGGTAATTAATGGCTTGTTGCCGGTGAAAATATTAATGAATAATTTTCGATATACAATCAAGTAATTAGGAAATGAGCTCAAGAGTAAATCCAAGAAGTACGATAATGAATTGTGGTGATTATCAATTTGAAGCCATCTCCCTTCCCTTGTGCTCTCCTGGGACCTGTGCTAGTTTTAGAGGGGAAAGTAGAAGCAGGGTGAAGGGATTTCTCTACTGACATGGTGATAATGTGCAAGTGCCAGTCAAACTGCGCCATGACGTCCAGTTATAGTCCAATATGTATCTTCAATCTGCACTCGCCCAGTCTGAGTCATGTCTGCTCCTGTTAAATCTGCTATTTTTGTCGGAATTGGTTTAAAGTGACCTCAAATGCTTGTACATCTCAATATTTTACAAGTTTATCTGACAGGCTTTTACAGGCTTTATTTGTAATTACTGTATAACTTTGACTGGTGGCATTAAACCTTTGTCAAATTATAGTTTTTGAAGAAAATTTGAAAATGACAGGAAGTAACGGTAAGTTCTCAAAAGGAATCCCAGTGCAACATTGATGCACAAAATGAATTCCAAGGGGCAATTTATGGGATAATAACACATCTAATATATAAATCTAACACAATAAAGTTGCTGTCATTCAAAATCCACAATTATTGTTGTGTAAATTAGATAACCTTTTGTTAACAGTAATGGAAATACCTCTATATATATTTCTTTTTTAGATTTTTTGCCTGTGGTGTGAAATGGCAGTCAGTTGGAAATTGAACTCACAATACTGCGGCCGGCGGCACTTGGAGCCTGGCATATGTGTGCTGTGCCATAACCAGCACGGAACTACCCCTATAATTATCACATCTGCTGGATGAAACCAGATTATTAGAATCTGAAATATCATCATGTTAACTATGTTTTAGAGAAATTAGAAGTTTAATCTCCCAATAAGGAGATCATGGGTTTGATTCCTGGGCCAGACCAACGTCACATGATCCCTCTGGGTGGTCTACATGTCCTTTCTGTGTTACCGTGGGTTCTCTGCAGGTTCCTCCCACCGTCCAAAGATATGCATGTGTTAAGTAAAGGAATGTGAGAGTGAATGCTTGTCTGTGTGTCTATGTCTCTGTGTTAACCCTGCGACGAGCTGGCCCCTGTCCAGGATGTACCCCGCCTAAGGCCCAAAGTCACTGGTAATGGCTCCACCATCACCGCGCTCAAAGAAAATGATTATGGTAATTAGCCTTAATCTCTCATATTCCCCTCATATTCCGATCAAATCTCATTGATAAAAATCAATTCTAAGTATGTATTTATTTTGAACTAAATAAATACAACTGTCATATTTTGATTAATCATAAACAATCAGAATCAGAATCAGTAATCAGAAAGAGTTATTGCATGTCAATGAATTATTCAAATTCAAAAAACGTAGGAACTTGTCTCGGCCTTAAGGTGCAACATAAAATCACTGAGCTCAATAATAAAAACAACATATATTCAACTCAAAAAAGGGCATCGCATTTAGGAACAATTTAAAATTTACTATATTTGCTCAATTAAAAATAATAGATAAATAGTGCCATTTCTATGTTACAGACTCCAGTACAAGTTTAACAGTTTATGTTTAACAAGACAGACAGATTCTCAACTAAATGCTAGCCTCTCGGAAATATTTCTTCCTCCAAAGCGCAAAACTCTGTCCCAATTTCCACAAGTCTAAAGGAAAAGGAAAAAAAAAGAAAAAGATAATGCATCATCATTGACAAATTAAGAACATCTGATCTGATTAATCTGATTCATTGCGGGCCATCACCTGTTACAAGACCTTAGCAGCCAATTGCATGATTTTTTGTCTCAAGACAGCATTGCAAAATCTATTTTCAGATCAACAGAAATAAGAAGCATAAGTGTCGGAGTACAAACTGTGGAACATTTCAGGTCAAGCACATGACATCTCCTATGGAGACAAGCAGGTCCTCTTTCTTTTGTATCGTACATTTCTTTTTCACTCTTCTTTTATCGTACATTTTCTCCTGTCACTTCAGCTCCAGCTTTTTGTCAAGAGCAATCGTCTTTATGTCCCCTAATGTGCAGCCTTGTACGCCAGGCTTTTTCCACTTCTAATCACAAACATGTTGAAAACTCTTCTAATTATTTATACTGGGGTCCTCATTCTGTCAGCCGCTCAAGTGGAGTTTTTAAGATGTCTGATTTTTATGACATGCTTGCCACAAAAACGCCGAAGCCACCAATTTATTTCCCTGAATAGCAGTTTTTAGTTAGATGCTTTATTATTTCAAAAGCAAGAGGACTTTTTGCTTTTGACTTCAAATAGCTGCCAAAATCCTAATAAGCACTTCATTTTCAGGGTCTAGACTGGTGTTTTTAACCAGAACAAACATAACAAAGCCATGTTTGTATTTGCCGATAAACCCGTGGCCGAACGGAATATCCCAAAGTCATGCTTGTATATCAAGATAACGCGGAGAAACAGGTCACAAGTTTCCCCGGGATGTGAGACAAAGAGCTCTCATTATGAGCGATTGCCTCCGGACCAGTCACATGTAAATCTGCACTGGATTTTAATTACCAACATAATCACATCAACGCAACTCGTGAAAATGCTCCGAAAAAAGTGCTGTTCTGTGCCTGTAGAATGTGTACTTTACTTGTTTTATTCTCTCTTATAAAATACAGTAAAGAGTGTGCTTAAAATATATAGGCTGTGGCACAACATAAATTCTCCATAAGCTTCATAAGATTTCCCACTAAAATGCAACAAAATATTTTTTTTTTATAGACAGCACGGTCTCACAGCAAGAATGTTCCGGGTTTGACAATCGGTTCGGCACGATTTATGTTTTCTATGAGTTTTCGTCCTGTGTTCCTCCTCCTGACAAGCTTTATAGGAGTAAATCATATGAAGAAAACAAATCAGGACAATACAAACAAGTGCAATAATTAATTCCTTTCGCCCATACAGTATGTCAAAATGCAATGGGAACTGGACAGTGACGACGGATGAAAATCCAAAGTATGTTTTAATAATTAACTGTGCCGTGTGGAAATGCGTGAATATCTGTTAGCTTTTACTGTTTTGTTTCATTTGTGCCGTCTTAAACTGACCTTTTAGTGACTTTTTTCATCTGCTCTGGCTTCAAATCACTTATGCACGCTCGTGTTCAATCATTCACACGGACATCATTGGCATTATTTCATTTTGAGTATTATTGTGTATGTTTTAGGCAATTACAGGATATTATTTCAGTTTGCAATTCAATGTAATGTTGTAAAAGCTCAAAAGTAGAACCAGCCTGTCCCATCTTCATACCCTTATGTAGCATCACTAATTATCACTAACCAAAATAAGCTCATTTGCGATATTTCTGAATTGCTAAAGTGGGTCACCTCAAAAAGCACTAATAAATGACCTATTTTGTTGCTACCTGTGCGCTTAAGGACTTTCCAGGGTAAACAGGACCGCGAGGCAAACTCATTAGTTACATCCACTACAGCCTATAGCAGCCTATGAGGGAAAGCACTGTTCAGCCTCAACACTATGAATAATAGATTGGGCAAACTAAATTTCCGGGCATAAAGTTATTTCCTTAGCCCCAATGCTCCACTAGAAGATGTTTAAGCGGCCCATGGTACTGTCACCACGAGAGAACTTTCTGTACAAGATGCATGAAATTGAGAAAATGCAAACTAAAAGCACTCAATAACCTCTGTGAAAGCACTTGTATATGCAATGGTCCATGACCCAGAAAAGCTCTATGAAATGAGCCACAAATTCATTTTCTTGTCAAGAGAATTGCAGTTTGAGAACCATTTACTATTAAAAACTCTTGAATAATGGTTTTAAAACTTTCAAATTACCGGAAGTCCTTTTTGGTATCTGTAAAGCCAAATGTTTCATGCGGTTTTGGTGTTAAATGTTCAGACACATCATAGCGCATTAGTTATATCTAAAACACTAGTTTAGCTAAAGCTATCCACATTGTAAAGACCTAACCCTAAAGTTTCCACAACCACAACATCTTTAAATTTCAAGATACATTTCTTAAAGAATTCTGTGTTGGCTGTATTTTCATCATCCGCCTAAAAGTTTTTGCACAGTGCTGTAGCTATTGCAGCTGAAGTGATATTACGCAGGTAATTATGTCTTTTGTTGGTCTTCTCTGTGTTTCTTGAGGAGAATAACACCCCAGAGAAATAAAGAACGTGTTGGAGGGCTCTAAACAAAGGCATTGACAGCGTTGGTACAGATCAGGGCAGACACTAAACTCTGTGGTCAGCAGCACAGAAAGTAATGTGTCTGTGTGCGCCAGCTTTTGAGAAGAGATTTCATAAACTGTGTGAGGATACAAGAAAGTTAGGGAAATTCTAATTACAATGTCTATAAACCAGTGATCAATATAAAGATTGCGATATGATGAAAACATGACAAAACGCAATTGGGTGAGTATAATACTATGGTTCCAATCACTTTCAAAGGCTACACTTGGCAGTATAGACCCTTCAAGGACTGATGTGTTTAGAAAAGCTGGGCACAGAAACTAGTTCCATACTATTCCATTCGTTTCATTGAGGCAGCAAAACAAAAACATGAATTTCGAAGTTTGTAGACAGTGCAGACAGTTTATTGTTTGTGTGTCCAATAGCCAAAAAAGAGTATTAAGAATAAATCAACATCTTACTTCTAGCTCCATTTTCTAAACTTCACTTATTTTAGTAGGATTCACAGTGCTTGATGAAATAAAACTGAAATGTCATGTCAAAATGTTGTGCACCACTATATTTTCGGTGCTTGATTGTCAAGCATAACGTTAAGACATGTTTATTACGTGGTTGTTAGCATTAGGTTTTGTTTTGGCTCTAATTGTTACTGCTGGTATCTCATGGTCTGTGATGTTTTGAAGCTAACGCTAATTCACCCATTGAAAATGCATTAGTTTAGTTTAGTTAAATCTTTATTTGAAGGGACAATGTACTGAGACATTAAGCAGTGCAAACAAAACACATTCAACAATAAGATCATTTCACAGAGTCCACATCCTGACCAAAATACACTATCACACAGCCACACATCTCAATCAACAAGTATTTACATAAGCATAAGGCGTATATATGACCTTTGCACTATTAGAACAGCCCATTAAATACATACCATGATACATTTGTTAATTTGTCCTGCATAAATGTTTTAATTATTCATGGGAGTGTACAGTTGCATATTTACATATCACACACACATTTCTGCAGCATGTGGTGTTGCATGTCATAAAACGCCACATGCTGCCCACATTCTATGGCTAAAATGTACTGTTTTCAAACGCTTGAAAGGTCTACATTCTTTAAAACTGAAGACAGTAGGCGTTGATTGACATTTACATCGCACTGTCAAGTCATCAATTTCGTTGTGTCACTTGCGACGTATACTTTAGTTTTGAAGCAGGAATAAATTATTCTGCCGTCAGAAAAAGAAGCGCAACTTAATTTTAAGGAGCTTTCCTAAAAATGCACTGAAAATATTTATCAATGCAAGTAGCTGAACGTGCACTTTACAACAAGGTCTCAAGAACCCATTTTATGCTACATTAACACAATGTGAGTTGTCATAAGCCTATATTCCTTCTCTGTCTCTGCCTGGAGCGTGGCCGTGCAGTCAGTCCAGTTTTATGAGCCAGAGTCCATCTGCCTTTAATGATGGAGCTGACCTCAGCCTGATTGTTTATGTATCGATGACCTTAATGATGTTTGGCCCTTCATATGTCCCACTATATATATTCCCCCAAATCAATTTCTTCATTTGGCTGTTTTGTTTTCCTCTGTTTTACATCTCTATGGATTTTCTATTTAATTTGGGTCAACGTAGTGGAGGAAGCCGTGCTATTGATTTGTCCAATGGGGCTTACGGGAATGGGATGAGCCTGTCTCGTTGAGGTTTCGCAGCAGGTAGTGACAACAACACAGATATATCCCTATAAAACAACATTTGTATTCTGAAAAGTTGGTTGAAGTACGTGGTGTAGTCTCAGCCAGAGACCGTAGTTCAAACTCCAGTCAAACTGTACTCCAGTATCTGACTAGGAGCAAAAGGGAGGACATTTGGGCTCAAAACGTTCAAAATCACCTTGTGACTGATGAATTATGAAACATTGATGGGATTACATAAACATTTATTTCCTCCCAGATATTAGGAGATGTCTCCTATGTATTTTGTTGTGCAGTTTGCTGTAAAACATGTCCCCAATGGATCCATGCCTTTAAAGAATGTGAAGAAAGAAAAAGTGTTAATGTGTGCAGAATCAAACAAAATGGTAAAAAGTAACCAGCACCTTTTCACTAGCCATCATGATGATCCCCTATGGATTATTTTATTTATCAAGGTCAACAAATGTATGCTAAATTAACACAGTTCACAACTTACCTTTTAACTTTTGTAAAAATATTAAAATCATTTAAAAGTATTTTTTATGGGATATCAAATACTTTATATTTTACAGCCTTTTATATTTTTCTTAACCTTTCTGCACTGAGGACTGAATGGCACAAGATCCCACAAAGACTGGGGCATCTTAAAAAAGATTGGTGTAAAATATCAACTAAACTAATATCAATACCAATATCTGGGGGAAAACTCCGGTTTCACTGCTTTTGGTAACAAAACATCGCACTTCCTGTTGTCTTTTTGGATCCTGTACACTTTGTTACAAGTGTGTGCAAATCTTCATAAAGCAGAAGTTACCATCACTGAAATTGCAGTCTTAGTTGTGGTCGCTTCTTCCATTAGGTTTATGAATGTTAAATGACTGTTAAAAGGATATGATTACCGTATTTTCTGCACTATAAGGCGCACTGTCAATGAATGGTCTATTTTTGAACTTTTTTTCATATATAATTCGCACCGGACTATACGGCGCATTAAGCTAAACAAAACAGTCCCAACCTTGTTCAATGGAAACACGTTCTGACACAGTCTGATACGCTAAATCAAACGTTAGCATATTCACAGTAACTCAAAATGGCTCACGGTTAACACGTTAAAAAAACACAGTCAGATACCGCTAAATCTAACGTTGGCGTATTCACAATAACTCAAAATTGTTCAGTTAACACTATAACACGTAAAATAAAACATAATACACTCACTTTTTCAGTTTATTCCTCGTCCACAAATCCTTCAAATTCCTTATACACACACTGTAATATTATGGTGAAGCACAGTATTACTCCGCGACGCTCCTGGCTACGGTAGCCGTAATGCTGGCAAGCGGTGCGGCTTTGTAGTTTACCAAAGTCGTGATAAAACATTTTGACGGATTTTTGAGCGCTGTGTACCACATAAAATCGGTTCGAGGTCAGTAAGCACAACCAGAATTAATCCATATGTAAGGCACTCTGGGTTATAAGGCGCACTGTCATTTTTTTTAGAAAAATAAAGGTTTTTAAGTGCGCCTTATAGTGCCGAAAATACGGTAGTCTAAAAATGCAGTCCGTCCTCAAGGTCCTCTGTGTCACAACAACAATCACTTTTTTCATAATTCCGGCAAAGAAATAAGTACAGGCACATCTTCCCAGCAGAAAAAAATGCTAATTTCTATTCAAATACATGAGCCGGGTGAGGTAACCCACCTCCTCTTGCGCTCAGGTGGGCAGTCACACTCACACTCTTGACTAGAGAGGCAGTGGCACTGGAAATCCTTCATTACTGAGCTTAAATACTGTGATAAAGTAATGTAAGTTGTTGGACAAACATAGATCAAGGCTCAAGTTGTTTGTTGTTTCACAAGTGACTGTAATAGCCCCGCCTTTTGCATCCCCACAGTGACCCTGCGAGCACTCAGGAATATGAATTCACAAACTCAGACAAGTGGGTACAGATGAGTGGATGACGTGCGTGAGTAAGTTGAAGCGTTATGCAAAACTGGTAAACTTTTAGAGCAGGTTTAAGTGCTCAGACTAACACTGCTATAATCATCGGATTTCAACAGAAAAAATACACGATGATTACCATTTTGATTTATGTATTTTGTGAGTCATAATTTTCTAACGGCCTGTTTTTTTTTATTGTTTTGGAACGATAAACACAACAAATAGCTTTAAAACGACCCGCATGAAACAATGGAGCTGATGCAATCTGACACATTTTGAAATCATGTCTCTTTTGTTAAAGCAAAATATGCCAGTGTGACACATAATTGGTCAACTGCTGCTCTGCTGTAGTGAAATCCAGACCCCAATTGTTCTGTTATCTGTTACTTACTAAAATTGTACAGTGTATTAATTGCTTTTACTGTCTAAATTCGTCACATACACTGATGTTTTTATACTAATGCTAAATGTATGATCTTGTTTCATATGGGAGTACACTGAAATAATCCAAAATAGCTAGTTTAGTGACATGTTTTATTAGGAAATAAGAATTGCAAGATGTTTTTGACCTAAAAAAGCAAATGAAACCCAAACTGAGGTACATGTTGATATGGTAAGTGGTAAGTGTACAGAGAAAATGAAATCTCTTCCACAATGGAGGCCTTTTCATTCTCTAGATGCTAAAACTGACCAAAGAATGATTGTATTTGGGTTCTGCCTGGCCAATTCTGTTTCCATTCCTTACTGAGGCCCCTACAAGCCAGCGAAAGCCATGCAGGCGAACGCCCACACACGCACTTCTGTATACAAAAACATTCACACAGATAATAGAAAAGCATGGACAGCCTGTGTATCAAAATGATGCCTAAAGGCTCTCTATTTTCTGCTTTTTGGTCCACTTGCGATTCGTGCACGGCACATCCATACATCACTGTTTGGCTACAAGCAAAAATAATAGTTATATTATTTATCTCAGTATAATCAATAAAGCTTGGCATCCCATTCTTCTCCTGCCTGGATTTATTTTGCAAAGATATTGTGAAGCAAATATTCCTCAGCATTGTCATAAACAAAGCACACACACCACTGTTTGAGCTTCGGAAAATATTTGTTTGCGATCATCCCAAGAATTGCAACCAACCAAGATCGTAGCCAAATCTCATTCCCAAATCCGTGCCAAAAATGTGCACTGCAGTCCAGTTCTTCCCCCCAGCGTTTTAATTTAATATCAAAGGAGCATCTCTTAACCTCCAATATGTCCATTCACTTGTCACTTCTGCCATCTTTTTGTCTGACTTTAAGAGTAATTTACTATACATAGCCAAAAATAATCTTCCTAACCCGCAAGGTGTCAGCGGCAGGCTCTTTGTCATGCTCAGAGGCTGAAACCCCTGTACGTGTCCGCTGACATGTGCTATTAATCTTTCAAGCAAGGTCAAACTCTGTCTCTGCTGTTTGCACATGTATTAGTAACTACTCTGGAACAAATTGCAGTGTTTTATGACCAGCTGTGAACCAAATGTGTCCCACTTGAACTTCCGCAAATTTCCTTGATGTTTTCCCATCACCTTTGGTAATAATTTGTCTGAAATGAAGTTCAACTAAAAAATTAGGTATCACGACACGTATAAGACTTATATTTTTTAACATAATTACAAGGTTAAGGCTAGTTTGCATCTGTAGGGGATGGGTCATGATAGGAAGGGCATCCAAGCATTTTAGAATAGTTAGTATTAGCATTCTCAGAGCTTTTTGCTTGCCTTTGTTGCAGCTCTTGTTTGTTGTGATAAATTACATCTAATCCAGTCTATAGGAGCCCTTTGTAACATTAAGCATTAGTTTACTATTATAGCACTTTTTTGAAGCATTATTCCACACGCTAGGCTGCACACTTGGGTGTCTTGAGTGTCTGACTTCTTTACATGCTGCACCGTTTGTGTACCTTTGCTAACACGTCTATTGATTGTGATGTGGCAGCTCACTCGTGGTGTCAGCGCTAAACATGGGGGACGCAGATTCAGGTTTCTCTGTCTGTTTACAAACACAGTCCACAGCACTGGGCACACTTAAATGCATCAACCAGAGTAAGCGACCAATCAAATGACTGTAGTGGGGTTAATGGGCAAACTGATATCCAGGTGACAAATGGCATTATTCTGGTTTTACTTTTAGGCTTTTCTGGAGGAACGTTGTAATTGAGACTGATACTGGGCCTTTCAACATAAACATAATAATAACATCATTGTAATAAAGAGCTGCTGCTGATGCATGAATAAGGACTCAGCGTCTTTCACCTGATGCAGATTTGTGAAACAGTGTCCACGTATAAACTATTACTAAGCTATATAAAGCTATTCATTTTTTATTGTTTTACTTTTTACATTATGTTCGGAGTGCGACCCAGCCTGAGCGGCCCAAAATGAGTTTGACACTCCTGCTTTATATAGAACAGAAAAATGCTAAACCTTTTTTGTGGCAGTGATGTTTTGGGTTATTTTTCTTATTTTTTAACTGATCATATATTTTGGAATTATAGGTTGTCACATAATATCCCATCAAATACGGGCCTTTGACTAAAGTATACTTAAATTATAGCAGTAATTTAGAAAGAAAGTGTTTTAAAAAGGTCAAAGTGATGATTATGTGTAATATGTTATCTTTAATATACTTTAATATTCAATACATGCATACATTCTGTATTCTGCAAATATAAAAGCTATATATAAAATCCCTTGAATCTGGTTGCATTGTATTTTTCTACATGAGATGAGGGACCCCATCTTCTCATGTGTCCCTCTTGAGGTGTCACTTTTATTGGGGCTTCTCCTCTTTTTTTTTTTCTCAGAGGAGCATGGTCGAGCCTCATCAAATTTAACCTCCTCTCCGCTGTCAGATCAGAGGTCGGCAGTACATCCTTCTCGTCCTCCCTGACTTCACCCCTGTTCCCATGCCCTCATACATTAGGACCTGTGCTGTACCCAATCTTATCAGCTCCTACACTGCTCATCTATTCTTTTTTTTCCATTTGTGCAAGCTTCATTCTGTTTGTCTCCTGTGTGCGCTATGTCCTGTCTTCCTCGAATCACCCTGGCGGCTTCAGCGGGCCAGCTCAATCTCAATATCATGTTATCGGACTCAGGGGCCACGGATATAAATACCACGCGCCATAACTCTCCGCTGTTCAATAACCATTATATGCTCTACTTTATACATTAGAAGCACCTGATGGGGCAGTAAATTCACGGCTGCAGCCTCACCATCTCCGAGTGCATCTCCGCGAGTAAAAATGGATAGTGCCAGTGAGAAAGCCAAATGGAAAGTGGGAAAAGATTGCCTTGACGACAGGGATACGCTAACTGTAAATTAGCGATCATCGCCGGTGTAAGGGAAACTATTAGAGAAGAGGATAAGATGAGAAACATTGTATTGTCGAGCTTCTTTTGGTTGGGGATGCAGCTATTTACTTAGGCACTGGTATCACGGTTTAACGAATTTGCTTATTTATTTTCACATTTCCTGCTACTTGGTGTAAAAACGAATTGGTCCTGGTTCAGAACTGGTTGTTTGAACCAGGCAGGTTTACCTCTCAACATGCAGTATAAGCTTTCGTATGTCTGCACCTGCAGATGTTTTATTATTTCATTGAATCCACTTGCATCCATTGATTTATATGGGACATTGTAACTTGTAACTGTAAAAGGCCATTTTTCCAAATGCATTTTTCTCTCATAGAGACATAAAGATCACGTCTTAAAATGGAATCCAATTCCAATCTTGTATTGTAATTTTCAGTCGGATCTTGTTTATTGTTTTGTTTTTTGCAGCTAATATGACAACACAATTAAGTATAAAATGTAAACTTGGCTCTGTCCATTTATATGTATAGATGTATATATGTGTGTGTGTGTGTGTGTGTGTGTGTATATATATATATAGTGTATATGTGTATATATATGTGTATGTATATATATATATATATATATATATATATATATATACATATATGTGTGTGTGTGTGTGTGTGTATATATACACACATATATACATATATGTGTGTATATATATAGTCCCACAGATAGTTGAGAGGTGAGCAGAGTTTAAAGAATATCATAATTTGCTCTAAGAGCTGGGTCTGAATTATTTTTTATCTGTGCAGGTTTTGTTTTGGTCTTTCTTCCGGGTAGTGAAATACGTAGGTACGTCAGTGGAGCGTAATCTCTGATTGGTTCCTGTGCCGCGTCGGCCACAAAAAAGTTCAGCAAAGCTGAATTTTGTTCGCACCAATAAAAAATAATCCAGACGCAGATCTTGGAGCGAATGATGATATTCACTAAACTCTGCTCACCTCTCAAGTATCTGCGAGACTCAGACAAGCCCCAAAGCCGATCGTCTCCGTTTTTGGAGTAAAATACACCAAAAGCTACTCTCTCAACATGGTCTGTCAGCGGAACAAGAGAATAGCAATACCGGGGACAACAACTCCTCCACCGCGCATGTGCGCTGGACGCCTTGGACGCGCGTCTGCTGGTGAGTTTATTTTTGGACGTGCGTCCAGGGCGTCTGCCTTCAAATGTACAAGCGTCCAACTTGGGCGTCCAACGCGAATTTGGCCGCCGCGGTCTGAACACAGCATTATGTTAAGTGGAGAACAAGAAAAGTTTCAAATGGATATAAATTTGAGATTTATTTTCCCTATCTACAGTGTCTCTCCTGTTTTTTTTTTTTTTTTTGCTTTATATGAGCAGTCTTTACTTTACTTGCTTGGATTCTGCTTCAACACTATTTTTAACAAGGTTTGTTAGAATTGTATGGTCTTATTCTGATTTGAATAATATTGCAAATCTAAATTAGCATGGTTCCAATTTTGAATAAATTGTTTCCACTTTTTTGTCAAGAAGTGTAGTCTGGATTACATTTCTGACCATTTTCTATCAATATGATTCACGGATAAAAATCTCAATTGAATTCAGAATATTTTATTTTTCATGGTGATTACTTTGAATCTACTGATCTAATGTACTTCTGTAATAAACTTTGTACATTGCATGAATCACGCATCCCATTGCCTAAAGTCATTGTTAGTACTTCCATGCCCTGGCAGTAACATCAGATCTATCTCTGCACACAAAAGCCCCATGTTCTCCACAATGCAACTATTTCAACACCAACGACAGCATCCATTCAGGTTCAAAGGACAGCAATCAATAGAAAACATATTTCTATCCAGATAAAGTACTGTACAGCCGACAGCAAAGACATCGAAATAGCAATAAATGACCACTCTCCAGCTCTGCCTCACGCACACACACATACATAAGCAAAAAGCCATTGTTTACCACATGAGCATGGCTGGATGCAGCAAAAAAGTTCACACTCCAATGCCCTTTTTCATTTGGAGACGGCAATGGCTGGGAACCCTCCGAGTGAGAGCTGATTAAGAAAACAGTCCTATTTAATTCTTTTTCTCCTCAACGGCCAGCAAGAGAAATGTAATTAAAGCCACTAAATCTCCCACGGGCCCTGCTACCTGCTACAGCACCAACACGACACGTCTTGTAATTCGGCCGACCTACACAGGCGGGGAGCGGTTATTTGCCATGGTTGGGATGGAGAGAGCATCCCAACGCACCAGCGGGGAGGGAAGTGAGGGGAGGGAGGTAGCGGGGGAGAGGGAGAGCAACAAGACTTGTCATGGATGACCTACCTCGGACCACCAAGGACAGTCGGCAGCCTTCAGATGAATAGAGGTATATTGAAATACAATGCAGACAAAAGGATCAGACAAAACAGCTCCACCAAGAGACTTTATCATGCCAACAGTTTGAAATCAGAGAGATAAAGGACTGCAAAGGAGGCTGGCGGCACAATATTGTACAATTGCAAAATTCTAGCATACTTATGCTAGAATAATAATTATATTAACAGATTTATTTTTTTCCCTCATACTGACTGATCACAAATTTAGATTTAATTGAATTTTCCCTTATTTAAAACAAATTAAAGGAATAAAAATTGGTTTCAATATTAATTTCTTGAACATAAACAATACATGCTTTTAATCATTACCATTTAAAACAAATTGAATTTCTTCCCCTCTCTCTGAACTCCAACATGCTTTTACTGTCAGAGGATTGGCTGCATAGACCTGATTAAAAAACAGCCAAGCTGATCATTGACAATTACAAATCACTGAATCTCAACCTTTAACCTTTAACCATTTAAATTCAGTTGAATTACCCAGCCCTGTAAGAACCTGGAATGTTCCACAGTATGGCTTTGCACTTTTAAAATGACCAGTGTGGAACATGAATACGATGAGTGGTAACCGGGCTCTGTCAGATGAATTCTTGCAAATCGCGCTGGTCAGGCTCACGCTGTTCGGTTTGAGTGTGACAGACCAATCACAGCATTGTAGTTTGGGCGGAAGTCAAAAGAACTAACCTAAACAAACATGGTGTACTTTGGCCTAATTTAGCAGATTTACGGACATTTAATTTTTAATTTTTAATTTTTTAAAGTGCACATAGAAGTCTATGCTTTTCTCCGACTGGAACAGATTTTTTGGTTTGTTCCTATTGTTGTGACACTTCGACAAAAAAAAAAAAAAAAAAAAAAAAAAAAATATATATATATATATATAATATATATATATATATATATATATATATATATATATATATATTGAAGGATAATGCATAATAAAGTTAGTTTATAGTTTATATAAGTTAAGCTGATGTGTGTTTAGCATAGGGTGAAGGCCCTGTTGTGTTTGTATTTCTGTGTCTGCAGATGCTCTCCTCCACAGGTCTTGGGAGCAGAGATAACAGAAGAGAGAGATAAGAACTCCAAATAAGGGCCAAGGACCGAGACCAGGATTGTAACCAGACTAAGCCCAGCAGCGGACTCGACCTCCACACTAAGGAGGAGGAACAACCCCCTCTGTGCTATATAAACTGTTGTGTAGTCAAATTTCCTTTGTCTCTTGTTCCTCTGTACGTAAAGCACATGAGTTGTGTGTGGTACAGGTAAAAGGAACAGGAACCCAGATCGATCTGTAAGCACATTTCTTAGAAACTTTGTATTAGGGCGAATAAAATTATTGTAAATTTAAACTCGGACGTCTCCGGTTGTCTCTTCCCCGATGCGTGAACCCGCCAGGAAATAACAAAGCGTAATTATTTCCTACAATATTCATCATGACGTTACGCCTATTCCTGACTGTTTTTGCTGAGAGCCTGTCCAGATTGATATAGCGTGGAAAACAGAGTCCAGATGACTACAACTGAATCTTTTTCTACAATCAACATCACACTCAATTTCAGATCTATGTGTTTGGGCTTCAAAACCCCAGCCATGGATACAATAAATGGATACATCTGGAACATTCTTCTGGCTGCAGGGACGAAGGAAATCATTAAGAAATGGATGACACTAACTAAGCCAACAATTAAGGACAGAACGAACATTATAATTGGCATTGGAAACATTTTGAAAATTACATTCGGACTAAATTTGAAAAATGAAATTTGTTAGACTTTGGATCAAATGGGACAATTACAACGGACTACATGTTTAGGAATATTTTAAATAATTTGCATGCTGTCTCTGTCTCATTCTGTGCTCTTTTGTGTCGTTATGTAGTTAAAAAGCTCATAAAGCCAGTTGATCAAGGTCTCATTTTGGCAGGGATTACAATCCGCTCCGCACGGCTACTAATACGTGCAAATGTCAGGGAAAAGCTCCGCATGGTGTTGTTAAAAGCCCATTGCTATCCTCAGGAAAGACTCATGGTGTCATTGAGACAAAGGCAGGCGGCCGGTAGATGCACATGACCATCTTGAGACTAGCTTCATAACACCTTTTATTGTAGTCAACAACAGACACAGACAGTTTATGAGCTGTTCAATGGCTTCTCACAATCTAATTAGATAAAGGCACACAGCATAGAATAGGCCAGAGTCAGCATTTCTCCTGACCCAGAGGGCCTTTTAATTGTATTATTATTGACTTTATGCTTTTATTCAGTGGGAAGATATTTGTGTAAAGATGTCTCCAGTTAGAGATTGGTAGACCTGGTTTAAGGTGTTTTCACACTTGTCGTTATTTGGTCCTAAATTGAGCCCATTGTGATCTAGTTCAGGTGCAATTTGGGGTTTAGTCACGATTTAGTCCCAATTTTGATGGGTGTGAACGTTTAGTACTGCTACTGATCGAGTTTTGGGATTATGGTCTTTGTTTGGCCATTATAATTGGTTTAGACAGGACCTATTGTGCCAAACCTGCCTGGTTTAGTAAGTTTAGATGTGAGTTTATACCTAGTTTGGATGTCGTTTAGCTTTTTTGTTTTTGTTCCTTCCAACAAACTGCATGGTGTCCTGTTGAAATAGTTCTTTAATTTCAATAATTCATTGGAGACTTGAGCCTCACTAATAATTAACATGGATTACACAGAGGTGCAATGCAACAAGCAATGTTTCCCAGTATATTTTCAATTAAATTGCAATTACAAAGTATCTATGGCACCCCTATCCTCAGCAGCAAACCTTTTTTTTTCAAGTCTTAATGAATGTTGTGAGCATTTCAATAATTCATTTCCTTTAGGCTTTTCAACACACAAATGCTTTTAATGGCGGTGCTGTCTGACTACGCTCAACAACGGGAGGCAACATGGAAAAATAAATAAGAATTCAGAACTAGAGGTTAAAACAAGAATGTCTGAAATGCAAAATGCTACTTGGCAAACACAAGTCCAAAAAGTGAGCTATCCAAAGTTGTGCAATGGAAGTTAGAGATACGTCTTGAGCTCTGTGGGCGTTCACAATGTATTATTTACACATGGCAATCCAATAATTCACTTTAAATTTGGAAGAGACAGGGTTTACTTTATAAATTTCAAATGAGCACACCCTAACTGAACTCACAGTAAAGTTTGGTTCAATAGTTTCTGAGTATGTTACACGCTTCTCATGCTTGTATTCAGGAATCTTAAGATCTTATAATCTAAACTTTTTAACAAACAAAAGAAGGTTGAATTATGCAAGCTGTACTTGCGCAAAATGCAAAATGCAAAAAAACAACAACATCCATTTCTGATGCATTAACTAATTCTACGTATATTTATGCTATACTTCTGATGTATTTATTTTCTGACTTGTACTTGTACTTTCTGAAACCAACTGAAGTCCTTTCCTGCAATAATTATCGCCTTGTGCTTGTGTGACACCTCTTATCACAGGAGTCAGATCAGTCTTCAGAGTCACAGATAAATTCCCAAAGATAATTTAAATAGGTTGGAATTCTACCAAATAGTTAAAAGATCCTACTAGAGGTGCAACTTTTATGTTTTTAATTGTCGGCACTTATTATTTTGTATGTATTTTTTTTAGATGTTTCAACTGTTTAAGCAATTATTTCTATTGTACATTGATTTGAAGAAGTGTATTATTCATGTAAATCATCTTAAAATAGTAATAATCGCTCTTTTTTGACATTTTGATTCAATAACACCCATGCCTTTGTTATAACAAGTCTTTTGGCTAAACCAGATCTTGAACAGGACCAAAAAAAATCTGCACTAAAGTGTGAATGCACCCTTAAGTCAAGTTCTCACCGCTGCGTCAACGTGTCCAGTTTACTTTCAAAGTCTATGTGGACGCGCGTCCTGTGAATCCAGCGTTTTTGCGACGTGAATCCTGCGTTTTGAGTGTTGGACGCGGGGCGTCAGGGGCGCTTGAGCGTCAGACGCTCTGGCCACTTTGGCCACTCTGGATGCGCGTCCAAAGCGGCTAGAGCGTCCACCGCAGAAAAATTGGCTGAACTTTTTGACGGCAGACGTGGCGCAGCAACCAATCAGAGATTACGCTCCAGTGATGTACGTACGCACTACCCGGAAGAAGGACCAAAGAAAACCCCGGACTGATAAGAAAATCAGCCAGACGCAGCTCTTGGAGCAAATAATGATATTCACTAAACTCTGCTCACCTCTGAAGTATCTGCGGGACTCAGAAAAGCCGCCGAGCAGATCGCCTTCATTTTTGGACTTTGTAAAGTAAATACACCAAAGCCATTCTCTTAACCTGAACTACCATAGGACACAACTCCTCCACTGCGCCTGTGCGCTGGCCGCCACGGCCGCGCGTCTGTTACTGAGAGTTTATTTTTTGGCTGCGCGTTCGAGGCGTCCAGGAGGCGTGGCCAGGGCATCTTCAAATGTACAGGCGTTCAATTTGGGCGGTCAGCGTGAATTTGGACACCGCGGTCTGAACGCAGCTTTACAGTCTGTATAGTCCAGTTAACAACAACAAAATTACAATACAATACAATAGTTTATTAGTCACAATTTTGCAATTACTGATTAATCAATATTCAAATGTGTGTTATCTTCCGATGGTTTGTTGTTATAAACCAGAATCAACACAGGATTACAAATCACTCATTGTTCATGCATTGGTCCCAAAACTATAATAATAATAATAATAATAATAATAATAATAATAATAATAATAATAATAATAATAATAATAATAATAATAATAATAATAATAATAATAATACTCGGAACAATAAGGAACAATTTGGAATAAAAATACAAGTTTAAACGTGGAGACAAACTGCTACTGCAGGTGCTAAACCAAGACAAGTCAAAACCAGACTAAACACTTTTTGGTTGAATGAAGAAAAATACAAACCTCACTTTAGTACAAGTCTACAGCGGACTATTATTTACTATTCTAGTCTTTGTTAAAGTTTAGTGCTTAATGCTATCACATAACAAAAACATTTACAAAGACGACGCATTGTGCTCGCTCAGCCATTTACAGAACAACGGCGCCGGGGCCTGCGATGTGACAATCTCTTAGCGCACAGTAGCGAATTTGTGAAGACAGCGTGAAATATCTGTGGCAAGAGCTGCTTTGTTTGCTGCCGGTTTCATTAATTCTTCAGGAGGGTATATCTCAAAAAGTGCCAACAAATACTGCACAGAAACATGTGCTCTGGCACCAATCCATGCTTCTAATTGGGAACCTTGGGCTTGAGAAGCGCGGGATGCACCTTTGCGCTCAAACTCTACCCATTATTCATCCAAACACTAGAATTATGGAACAAGAACTCGCAGGCCCTTTCTGACTAAGCTGGTGGAGAGAGATGCAGTCGACACACACAGATGTAATGCTAAGTGATCAACTTTATTTAAGTGGCTGTACTCCGCTCCAGCTTGTATGTCAGTCAGCAGTATTCTGAGGGACTAGTGGGCTTACTTTAAAACAAACTACGAAGTTTCAAGCTTAAAATGTAGAAGGAAAGATAACTTGAACGATATCACAACCCACATAGCTTCGCTTCAAACATTCAGAATATCCTGTAACTCCTGTCAAGATGGTGTAAACTGCAAACGTTGAACCCATTTGTTTATCCACCACTATTTGGTTCTGTCAAAACTGTAAAATATGTTCTAAATCCACATTCACGTCCTCCTTTGGGTAAGTACTTGCTTCAATCTACTGTGACAATGGACCTACCTTCCATCCTTTTTTAGACCTAAAATAGTCCTGCTACAGACCTGGGTTAGATCTGGTTGTTCTTGTAAAGCCACGTTTTTTAGTTCGGTGGTGAAAGGTTTGAGAGCCACTTACACAACCTAATCCTTTAAACACATGAATCCATTCTCTTACAAGTGCATACTGTAGTTTGAAAGTGATAGAAAATTGTAATGTACAAAATAATACCAGCAAATGTGAAGTACTTTTTTTCCTGCCGACAATCAGAACTGTGGAGTCATTAGAACAAATTACAGACACGTGCTGTTCTGTTCTGTTCTATTCTATTCTGTTCTGTGTGATGGCTGAACTGTAGCTTTTTTATAACTACTATTCAAAAGTGTAACCTATTTCCTTCACAAATTTGGTACCTACTTATTTAAGTTTTAGAGTTATGATTATTGTGAAAAAACATCAGAATTTTACAATCATTCACCATTGTTGGCGACATGAAGTACTGATTTACTTCTCTTCCCTTCACAATAGTTTAAAGAAATTAAACTTTCTGAATGAAAAAGTAACAGTATTGTCACATTAACAGCCAGATAAAAAGGTATTTTATATTCAGCTTTGACTTGAGTTAGATCTTAGTTTTTATATATATATTTTTATAACAATATTAACATCCCTAGTATTCGCTGAAGCTGTCAGGGAAGGTCATCATCAAAGTAACTGCAATTTGGTCGACAAATGTAGAGAATGTAGAGATTTCAAGCATATTTGTCAATGTTTGTTGATTATTTGTTTATAAAAATGAGTAAAAAACAGTAGTAGAAAAGTAGGTGTCAACCAGCCTTAACCAGATCTAAACCAGGCTTTACTCGGGTCAACAATAAATTAAATCAGAACTGAAAGAGACAAATTTATCCTGAGTAATATTCGAAGTTGTGACCCTCTGTTTGAGCAACACTGCTTAACTGCATTTGATCAACTGTGCTTGTGGCGTGTGGTGGGGCTGTGGACTCCCTGAGGTGGACACAAGTCAGGGAGAAGAAAGCAGGACGTCCTTAGTAGTGATTAGACACAATGAGCTGCACAGAGACAGAAGACAAGAGACAAGGGGTGCACTGCCACTTAGAGACATGAAGACAATAAACACAAGATGAAAAGAGGAGCAACATATGAATGAGGATCAATGGAAAAAAGCCTTGAAACATCTGAGACAGAGGCCAGGTACGGGGGAAATTAGTTCTGCTGATTAGATGACGAGCTAATACGGAACTCCTGAATCTGCATTGGAACAAAAAACGCAGCAGGAGGATCAGATACACACTTTTGTTTCAATTATTTTTGCTCCGTTGTTGTTTGGTATATTTGCTGACGAATACAAGTTTATATGGACGGATCTTTACTCATAATGTGTACCTAACCAACTCTTCATAAGCAAATGGACAAAAAACATCTTCACACTGTCTCATTTCTTCTAATGCACTAATAATATTTAAAAGACTTGGAAACGGCATTGACGTTTTTTTTGTCTATTTATATATGATTACAGATGGGAGTCTGGGGAGACTTTAATGTGATGGGAAAATGAATTCAGAAATATCAGATGTGAAAATCCTCACTAATCTATAAAAGTAATTATTGTTAGTTTATATGGCAAGGAGTAAAAAAAACAGGAAAGATGGATGTAAAATAAAATTGATATTGTGAATGAATAATTCAGGAATTCAAGTGGAAGTGTTTGGGTTGGGCACTCGTGTTACGATCTGCCGATGAAATTATGACAATAAAACAGAATTATACCAAACTGTGCCTGTAAATGACTTGTTTGAGGTTCAAGTATCGCACAGAATGTAAAAGGAGTGTGAAATAACCACACAAGTGTAGAAATATTAATTTGTATAATTATTTGGAAGACTAAAGATTTATTTTTTTGATTCGCTATTTCTGTTTTTAAAATGATAAACTCAATATTCTCAATTGTTTTAAAAAAATAATAATAAAATAATTGCAAAACTACCCCATTTGTATATACCTTCCACCTGTAGTAGTTAAGTAAAGGGGAAAAAAAAGTGGAAAAATATCCCATTTGGGGCTCCTGGCGATGAGGGCCTCAGTACCCCCCATCGAGGAGATAAATTAGAATCATTTGACAAGTTAAAAGAGGGTTGGAGGGAGGGGCACGAAGTCACGAACGCTGATGTGTGCGACCTGGATGCTTAAATAGTGTAGCTGCAGGAAGGGGCGTGAAAGGGGTGTGGTCCCGCTCTCGAATTTAAGATAACAAACTTATCTTTATTTAGATCTACTGTAACAATAGGCTTTTAGACATACATTACATCCTTTTTTGTAGACCTAAAATAGTCCTGCTACAGGCCTGGGCTGGATCTGGTGGTACTTGTGAAGCCACGTATTTTTAGTTTGGTGCTGTGAAAGGTTTGAGAGCCACAATCTAATCCTTTAAAATGCACAAATCCATTCTCTTATAGCTACATACTGTGGTTTGAAAGTGATTGAAAATTGTAATGTACAAAATAATACCATTATATGCGAAGTACTTTTTTCCTGCCGACAATCAGAACTATTCAGACATTAGATCAAATAACAGACATTTACTGTTCTGTTCTGTTCAGTTCTGTGTGGTGGCTGAACTATAACGTTTTATAACTACTATTCAAAAGTGTAACCTATTTCCTTCACATATTTTGTACCTACTCATTTAAGTTTTAGAGTTACGATTATTGAGAAAAAACGTCAGAATTTTACAATCATTCACCATTGTTGGCAACATGAGGTACTGATTTGCTTCTCTTTCTTTCACAATTCTAGTTTAAAGAAATTAAACATTCTGAATGAAAAAGTAATATTATTGTCATATATACACCCTGATAAAAGGTACTTTACATTTAGTTTTAACTTGAGTTAGATCTTAGTTTTCACACTGTTTATCTACTAACAGAACAATATTAACATCCCTAGTATTCACTGCAGCTGTCAGGGAGGGTCATCATCAAAGTAACTGCAATTTGGTCGACAAATGTAGAGAATGTAGAGATTTGAAGCATATTTGTCAATGTTTGTTGATTATTTGTTTATAAAAATGAGTAAAAAACAGTAGTAGAAAAGTAGTTGTCAACCAGCCTAAACCAGATCTAAACCAGGCTTTACTCGGGTCAACAATAAATTAAATCAGAACTGAAAGAGACAAATTTATCCTGAGTAATATTAGAAGTTGTGCCCCTCTGTTTGAGCAACACTGCTTAACTGCATTTGATCAACTGTGCTTGTGGCGTGTGGTGGGGCTGTGGACTCCCTGAGGTGGACACAAGTCAGGGAGAAGAAAGCAGGACGTCCTTAGTAGTGATTAGACACAATGAGCTGCACAGAGACAGAAGACAAGAGACAAGGGGTGCACTGCCAAATTAGAGACATGAAGACAATAAACACAAGATGAAAAGAGGAGCAACATATGAATGAGGATCAATGGAAAAAAGCCTTGAAACATCTGAGACAGAGGCCAGGTACGGGGGAAATTAGTTCTGCTGATTAGATGACGAGCTAATACGGAACTTCTGAATCTGCGTTGGAACAAAAAACGCAGAAGGAGGATCAGATACACACTTTTGTTTCAATTATTTTTTGCTCCGTTGTTGTTTGGTATATTTGCTGATTTCTGGAAGAAGAAAAAAAAGATTTGGAAAAGTTTAAGACTGTTGTATTTATGATTGTTCTTTTTTTCAATCAAGATAAGGCCAAACAATTAACACATGTATCAATTGTATAGCCATGATAAAACAATAAACAACCTGAATAAACGTAAAAAATCAACATCAAGGCAAGGAAGGTCTCTTTAAAGTTTCTTGTGAAGTTTGACTTTTCCACAGTTGCATTTTAGTAAAAACGAATACAAGTTTATATGGATGGAGCTTTACTCATAATGTGTACCTAACCAACTCTTCATAAGCAAATGGACAAAAACATCTTCACACTGTCTCATTTCTTCTAATGCACTAATAATATTTAAAAGACTTGGAAACGGCATTGACGTTTTTTTTTTGTCTATTTATATATGATTACAGATGGGAGACTGGGGAGACTTTAATTGTGATGGGAAAATGAATTCAGAAATATCAGATGTGATTAAATCCTCACTAATCTATAAAAGTAATTATTGTTAGTTTTAATGTTGGTTTCAACTGACAAGCTCGGCATTATGCTAAGGAGTAAAAAACAGGAAGATGGATAGTAAATAAAAATAAAATGATATTGTGAATGAATAATTCAGGAATTCAAGTGGAAGTGTTTGGGTTGGGCACTCGTGTTACAATCTGCCGATGAAATTATGACAATAAAAACAGAATTATACCAAACTGTGCCTGTAAATGACTTGTTTGAGGTTCAAGTATCGCACAGAATGTAAAAGGAGTGTGAAATAACCACACAAGTGTAGAAATATCAACCCTGCGACAAGTTGGCCACTGTCCAGGATATTACCCCGCCTCAGGCCCAAAGGCACTGGGATAGGCTCCAGTCACCCGCGACCCCTAACGGGAACAAGCGGTAGAAAATGAATGAATGAATGAAAGTGTAGAAATAATACTTTATATAATTATTTGGAAGACTAAAGATGTATGTTTTGATTCGCTATTTCTGTTTTTAAAACCATAAACTCGATATTCTAAGTTGTGTTTAAAAAAATAAAAATAAAAATAGCAAAACTACCCCATTTGTATATACCTTCCACCTGTAGTAGTTAAGTAAAGGAGAAAAAAAAGTGGAAAAATACCCCATCAGAACCAAACTTCAGAAAGTGAAAGGGTTTTCTGAGATGTTAAGTTAAATCTGGGAATTGCTTTGATTTCCTGTCCTCACAATATAGCCAGCAATTTGGATAATTCGTATTTATGTATTCATTTATTTGTTCAACAGTGATCGTTTTGAACCATATTTAAGCTTTACAAATTGACTCCTGGCCCCTTGAGGTAAGAGTGTGAAAGTTAAGAAGCGGTAAAAAAACAATCTCTTTGCACTTAAAAAAGTTACATCAGGTAGCGAGGCTTTTAATTAGTTTTTCTTACTTTTGCACCTGCACATAGTTTCTTCACGGTTCAAAAAGTTGAATCAATACGTGTTGGATTGGTTAGGATTAGAGCAGCACATATAAAAGCAAGGCCAAGCAGAGAGAAATTCAGATGACCTGTGACACGCTACGTCCTTCAACACAAACATAGTCAAGAGCACGGTTGCCGACTGATAAAGCTTTAAAATTGCATCGAGCGGAGGAAGAACTTAATAATTAATCGTATTAATACTTTCAGTTTTTGGTGAATTTTTCAACAAGGTTTCTGTGAGTGGTGTTTGTGGTACGCATTGAAGAAAATGTCTGTGCAATCTGAGTCTTTTTTGTTAGATTTTGTAGCAGTGTTGGAAAATATTTAGCAAGTATGTGAACTTTGGACATTTGGACACAGTAAATACTGAAATAAATCGCTGTAATCCCTCATTCATCTAGGAGTGTTCCATTGTAGAAAAATATTCAGTTGTAGTCATCCGGACTAGAAAAACAAAACGTTTCGACTGAATCTGCGAATCAAGACTGAGAACTCGGGTTTTATATCCTACTCTGTGCAGGCACTGCCCACCGGGCGGGACCTCCTGATAAAGGGAGTTTTGGTTTCACTTGAGACTACTCTCTATGTTTTCTTACAGCCCTGTAACGGACTATCTACATCCTATTGTAAACTGACCTTCGCGCCCTCCTCGCAGTGTACCTGATTAGCATCTGAATGCCTCGGGCATAAAACTCCCTCAATTTGCAGATTGAGAATGACTCTTGGATGAGAGTCGAAACGTTTTGTTTTTCTGAAAAACAGAGTCCAGATGACTACAACTGAATCTTTTTCTAAAATGCTGACGTATTTATCCAAGTTAGTGGCTGAAAAATATGCAAGCAACTATGGTTCTGCAACTGTAACAAAGCAGCAAGTATTGTTCTTCTGTTATTATTCTATTCTGGTTAAAGATGCGCTGTATAACTTTTCTGATGGCATGTGAATGAGTTTTTTTAAGCAATAACAACACTGGTAATAGAAGAAATGTGAGACAAGCCAGTTTAAATGCCTTACTGTGGAACATTCCAGGCAAAGCAATGACAATGACAGGAAAGTTGCATAGTACAACTTTCGATTGAATAAAAAATGAAAAGACAACTTCACAGCTAACAAACGACATGCATGCTAATGTTAGATTTTCTTTTCACAGGTTTCAGCTTTTCTGTTATATTCAACATTTTCAGGACTTTTTTTCCATTCAACCAACATATTATTTCATCATTTTAAATTGTTATAGCAAAATGGCATGTAATGTTTCACTTAGGGGAGACAACATGATTATTTGTCAAGTAAATTAACAGTTTTAACCAGATAAAGGCAAAAACATGGTGACTGGAAGGCTTCTGGACTGAAAATATTTACAAATAAAGAATATTATGTATGAAAATCCCAAATGATTTAATCTGTTGTGATATTTTGATTTAATATTGCCATTATTTTTGTTCTAACATGTCTTTTTTGGCATATATTTTAGAGTCTGTATCGTCCAATTTATGACTAAAGAGTCTCAAAATAGTCAACGGTTATTTTAGAAGCTGATTGGGCACGAATTATTCCGCTAAATCGTTGCAGCCCTACTTTCGCTCGATTCCATGTGTCTTTGTAGAGTTGATTTCGAGAAACCTAGAGGAGCGCTAACCACCCAGTACACAACTCTTAGCTAAAAAGACAGTTGTGCTTAAAAAGACACCAAGACAATGACATTTGTTCCAGATTCCTGACACCTTAATTTGATTCTTCAGTTACTTTATAATTATTTTCTCTTTACACAAAGGAATAAATGCACATTTTGAACTCACGTGTTTTATGATATGAGAGGCTGTCAGTTGTTGAGTGGGAAAAATGTACTAAATGCCTCTTAGATGTATTCAGGGCTCTGGGATTTGAATCATTATCAAAACCTTCTCCTCTCCAGATATGTGCCATGTATGACAGCGTTTAATAAGACAAATTCATCAGTCTCAGTACGGGGGCTATTGAAGATGGCACCATAAGCAGGATTTAAACCTTAATGTGCGAGGGTATTAGAGATGACAGATAGCAGTCTTATCAAAACTACAATAAAATAAAAGCCACGTTATATTTTATCTTCTTTTCTGCAGTGAAGGGATATATTTTAATTATTCCACCTGATATTATTACGAAAAATTTGTCGATTCTGTCATTTCAAATTTTTCCAATATACTCTTCAAAAAGATGATTAAAAAGATGCTCTGAATTCTTACCGTGCTCAATAGTGAGTCAGTCTATTCTAAAAGTTACTTTATTCTGATTTTATTTAATTTATTCTGACGGCTGTGAACCAGATGTCCACTAACCCGAAAGTCGCTGGTTTGTGCCCCTCTTAGACTAGAGCGAACGGTCATTGTGTCATTGAGCAAGACACTTCAACCGCCCGGCCTGAGTATGAAAATGGAATGAGACTGGTAGAGGCTACTTTACCCCCACTGTGAATAAATAATGTACAAAATTCTAAAAAATGTTTAATTAAAACTGAGCATAAAAAAAAACCATTATTATAGGACTAATGCCATAGACTAATCTAAAGTAAAGTAGGGTCATATGTTTGAAAATGAAAGACAAATAACAAAGATATACCAATTCTTCACTGCTCACGTCATGTTTAAATATATTTATAGATTATAGTTACGTGGTTGTAGCTTGCACTATTCACTCCTGGCCTTTATGGAGTTAGCTAAAACATATAGCCTTATTGTAAGTGCAATTTTGTAAGAGGGCACTCAAATTGGATTTCAGGGCTCTGTGCTTCTTTGAGTGTGGTAAAGACTACAGAATCTCCCCCTGTGTGCCGTTTCCTACTTGTCTTGTTTATTGACACAAGCTGTCATATTCACTTATTGACTTTCACCACACATGTCCACTCAGACCTCTCTCATATCGAACCCGGGAAGCTCTGCTTTAGGTCACAGCCGCAGACAAACCAGAACAAATATGACTCAATTAGAAGTTGTGCCAATGATTTTTCTGTGTGTGTGAAGTCTGCGTGTCCAAGTTTGCAAGAAGACATGCATGTGTAAGTGTATAAGGAGAAGTGTTGTTGACTGGTGGTTAATCCACTGAATTATTCAAATAGATGTATTTGGCAGGGATTAGACTGAGCCACCACCTTTATTCAGGCTTGGAACCAGAAATCCTGAACTGTGGATACTAAAATACCAAAACTAGTATTGAAACTAGATCAGACCTAATACATCTCATGAATATAATAAAGAACTTTAAATTGTGCTGAAAATAACATTCTATCGCCTGAAAGAGAGCGTTTGATTTCGAGAAATGAGCCTTGAGTTTGATATTTAGTATTATGACAACGCTACCTTACTGTAAAGGGTTTAATACTGTTAAAAAATGTACTCTTTAGATTCATTTGTGCCAATAAAGAATGAAGGAACAATTTCAAAAAGGTCAATTTGCAAGATATAAGCAGACCAATATTATTTCATATGCATATTTGTTTTTGCATTACCTACAATACAGTTTTAAAAGCCTTTTCCTCCAATTTACGGGACAAACATTTGGTTGAAGAAATAACGAGTACCTTTTCACTTTGCTTTGAACAATATGAAGTTCACAGATCAGGATGGTTACAGAATCATTAATTACAATCACGCTGAAAGAAAACATGTTTCTTTAAAACAGTGCTTTGCAAGGTTTACATCATGCTGTTTATGAAAAAGCGTTTATTTCGTATTGCCTCAGCGTGGGTCATTGCATGTGCTTTAATCTCTCAACACAAAAAGATGAACAGTGTTGAAAAATAACATTTCAAACATGTTCTTATAAACCCTGCTCCTTCAATAGACCTCACGATTAAATTCAGACAAATTTATCTGGCTTAGAATCATACGTATATTTTGTACCTTGTAGCTTTGAACATATGAAAAACATTATATATTCAGGTATAAAGAAGATTTAATATACGACCATAATTCAAAGCCATTTCTATGTAAATGAGTCTAGAGGCATCACTTGCAATTTGTCACATGGAGATCACAGGGTACAAGCAAAGCACCGAAGACTAGAAGACTATCCACAACAGTACCAGCTTTTCTATTGGCAATTATGACCTAATGGGTAAAATAGCTACACTATTTTTCACAGATCTGGACGTTCTGTATAAAATGTTAAAGTTACACAACTTGTGTGTAAACAAATGTGAATAGAAACATTTTAATTTCTCAATGTTTATTTTAAGACCTTATATGGAGCTCAATAGTCAAAGCCTGCCAAGGGTCCATAACAAAATATTTCCATATAATTTTTTGGGGCCCGGAGGCATTTTTATAGGACAATGTAGCGTGAAAAGGGGACGAGACTTGGAAAGAACATGGCTGGCATGTGTGCGATCCACTTGGCCACTGAGCAGCACAACCTGCTTGTTTTCAGTTGAAAAAAATACACATGTAAAACTTCAAATTTTGTGAAACGTTTTAATAACTTAGTGGTTTAAAATGTTTCGGATTAAAAAAACAACAACACACAATTATACTGTAGGTCTGTGCAAGAGTCTGGCTCACTCTAGACCCTCTTTTTTTTATATATACAGTATTTGCAGAGGCATCAAGGGAATGTTTAGTGTCCATGTTGAATATTAATGTCAATTGTGTTAGTTCTTGCCAAATCTTCCACTTCTCTCCAATCCAGTCATATTGAACCAACAAAGAAAAGCAATTTTTGTTGTGTTAAATTGAAAACATAAACTCATCACAAACTGGTTAAATGGTCCAACAGTTCAAGTATAACAATGCTGTAACCAAATGGACAACTATGACAAGATTTTGAATTTGTTTTGGTTGTATTGTAGCACAAATGTTTTAATCTTTTTAATCCACTCAAACAGGATTACAGGAGGATTGCATTTCCTCATGTACAGCATCAGAACAATTCATTAAATCCATATTTCTGACCTATTAAAAGCCATCCAATTGCTTTGCTCGGCTGCGTCCTCTACCAAAATGTCTTTGTGTCTGTTTTGCACTAAAATAATGAGCAGCAAATATATGACACACTCTGTTCAAAGTGACACTCTTCTAAACATAACAAAGCCAACACTTCTTTTAGATTTAGTTTTTTTTTTAAAATCCATCAAGTTTTAAAGCTGTGAATTACAGCCAGAGAAAAGGTTTCCAAACCATAATGGCTGCCATATCTGGGATCAAAACACGCACTTCACTAGACTTTCTCCAAGACGTAGGATCGCTGCAGGTGTCAATATTATTCAGCGGCGAATGTTAATCAAAGGTAAAAAAAAAAAGCACATGGGTGCTGCTGAAGCCAGTTAAACAGTAACAGTCAAGAATCCATCACTGACAACATCACAGTGAGCGATGTCTGGGGAGATGTGAAGAACCAAAACTCATACAAACCTGCTCCTGCTGAGAAAGGCACTAATTACACAAGCTCACATTATGGCTAAGAAGAGGTATACTTCATTTTGGCACCTTTAAAACCATGTGAGATATGACGAACAGGCAAAAGCTAGAAAAAAAGCCCCAAATATAATAGAACCAAAGCACACTACTGCGTTAAATGAAAATAAAACACAATCCTAATTATCCTAAATCAGTGGAAGAAGCTTGTGTACCACTGATTCATGGGATTTAAAAATGGCAGCTCAGTCTGGAGTTCATCAAGATTCTTTCAAAGGTGCACCGTGCAACTTTCTGTGGAGAGGCGAACTTCAGTCGCTGTATGTAAACACTTTTTTAATTGAAATGTATCAAGTATCAATATCCAATAGAAATAATGATTTGACAAGTCAATTGCCCGACAGAAACACATTTAAACCTCTATGGCGAAGAGCAGGTGGCGGTCGCGGAATTCAGAATTATTAAAGGACAAATATTGTGCATTATTTGTATTGTGTTATTAGCTTTCTTGAGTACCTTTACTGCTGTCACTGCTTTCCGACTTCCTGGTTTAAACACACAGTTGCAATGATTGTGATTTGACAGTAGAAATGCACAACGAATCCGTTGTGTCAAAGATTGAGAAAACATCAGTTATCAAGGTGATTCAGAATGGAGTGTTTTTAACGGTCGGAGGGGAGAAGATTTTCTTACCAGGATTATTAATTAAATGAATGTGAATGGAGCTAAATGCTACTCCAGGTATGTTTTTGATGAGGGAACAATGTTAGAACAACAAAAAACTCATCTTTACATAATATGTGTGCTTTAGTAAAGACAAAAAAACCATTCACTGTATGCCACTGGAAATTACTCGTGAAGTCTTTGTAGTGCATTGTCAGAAAGTTTATTCCCTTTGTGTATTGCTGCTGTGTCCTTGGGCAACACACCCACATGCCTCTTTCAGTTACTGTTGCTGGTTGTGACAGAAAATGGCATGCAGAAAAGTTTAAACAGACTCTAGACTCTTTTGTGTGTGCGTGTGCAGCCAACAACTTCTGATATGTCAATAAGCAAATGCATTTTAATTAATGAGTCTATAAATACGGTTTGCCTTTCCATATTAATAGCTGTAAATCCAGACATTACATCATCATTATTTAACATTTTCATGTCTTTGTAAAATGGGATTAGGGGACTCTCTTCTACCATGTTAACGCTGCATTCACACCGCCCCAATGACATGACAGCAGTAATGACAGGGCCAGACAGAGTGCAGCAGGGCGGACTCTAATACTGTGGTGTGGATCTAAAGTTAGTGAACCAAACAGTTATAATGGAACAGTTAATGCTCTCTAATTGGAAACTTTTAGATGTAAAAATGTCCTTGGTTGTTAACTTGTTGCCCAATTGCTCCCCGCTGCCTAATGATAAATCATGCACATTCCAAACGGAGATTTCCACAGGCCAGAGACGAACATTTTAAACTCTGCACTGTCAAATCGCTGCTCCATTATTACTGTTTGCCCCTGGTATTGTTTTGATCTGCCAGCAACTATTACCATCCAGCTATTATTGCATTTGCTCTGCCAAGCTAGTGCCATTGCGACTCGCAGTCCTATGCATGTGTTACAGATTAGCCGGATAATCTAATCAGAATACAATCCGGCCCGATATATCTGCTCTGACGTCTCAAGGTTAGCGCCCAACATAGTGCAGCGATGATTTGATGATGGGAGGAGGGAAAAGGGAGCAAAGGGGTAAAATATTAAAGTTCAACAAGGCTCCCCTGAGAGCTTACTTCAAAGATGCCAAGAAAAATAGCATTACCATATCAGAAAACAGTATCCGCCAAAACAAAAGCATGGGCCTGATTGTTATGGAAATTATTCAAGCAAATTAAGATTTTGTCTTGATAGCGCTCTAGTGTAAGAAAGGAGTGCATCCCCACAAAGTTGAGGGCAGGTATGCTAATCTTCTGTCAATGGGATGACCCTGGTTTCAACCGCTCTCTTAGAAATGTTAGACAGAGTTGGGGTAAATCTCAGACATGGAAAAATAACTTAACACAATTAAAAAGCTAATACTGTTACTGATGTATTTAATAAATGTAGTGGTCTGGGTGAATTCAGTGGCTTTTTTCATACTTTATTTACCTTGAAGGTCCACTTGCTTGTCTGCACGGATCAAATTTATCTATCTTGCATTTTTTCAATTAAATATTTTATGATATTACTAATGCTCAGAAATACCATGAAAAACATGCACTCTTACTGTAAACTGTCTTGTCCTCTTTACATGGCAGATCTGGCATCTAATTTATAAAACTTTACATGGAATTCTGACTGGAAGCGAATGTACGGACAAAACATAAACCTCTTCAAATTAGGGCTGCAACAAGTTAATGGATTAATCTCAACTAATTGATCATTTAAATAATTGGCAACTAATTTAGTCATCACATAATCATTTACTAGTCTATACATAGATTCCAAAACGTCCCATGAGCTGAGAAAATAAGTTTTATGACTCAAATTGAGCCGGAACTGCCTGAAAGTTACACGGAAAATGTGTAAATTTAGTGTATTAAATGAAAACACTCTTTCGACCATAAATGTGCTCCAGAAGGATCCTCAAATGGCTTCACTTCAGCTTCATCTGGGTCAAATTTAGTATAAACATTTTCATCAACCAATGGATTAATTAAAAGAAAGATTGCTAGACAAATCAATTAGAAAAAATATGGTTAGTTGCAGCCGTACTTCAAATGGAATCTCTGCTTTCTGAGTTGTTTTTATTGATCAAAATTTAAATTCTAAATGTTTTTGTGCAGATGCATGCTATATAAACAAAACCCCTGACCTACAGCTCGAAAGATAACACAGTGCATCCTTAACTACAATCGCTCTACGTTTTTGTCTTTCTTTTCCATTCTACGTTGGCTGCAATAAATAATCAGTCTTATTTTTATCGTCTGTGGAGAAGAACTAATATTCCAAATAGCATGGCTCAGATGACTCAAATACTTATTTTCCTATAAATAGGTCATGAAGGCAGCAAGTGTGCCCTATTATGTTTAAGGATTACCAAGTATTGGGTAGACACCAATTCCAATTGCAAACTGGGTCATGGCAACAGTGGGATTAGGGAAATACATAAGATTATGTCATGAGATTTTCATCCATATCAAAAAATAACTATTGTAAGGTATTTATATTTTTATTTTTGTCTATAATCCAAAAAACATTTGTGTTTTTTGAGACTATAGTCAATACATGTCTGCATGCAGCTTTGACTGGAAATATTCATCTTGTTTGTGTAAAAGATTGTCAATATAATTAGCATGTCGTCTTTGGAGAATAGAGTTTGTAAATTGCCCTCTCCCACTCAGAGAGTGCACTTGTGGTTTTTTTTGGGTTTTTTTCCCACCCCCTCATAGACTCAAACATACAACTTTTCCACTCATTAGTTAAATCTAGTTGTAGAGTTGTATAGAGAAAATAAATGCACACTTGTATTTATTTATCTTTTCAGAACAATAGCACTCGTCCACCCACACGAGCAAGGGTAGCCCGCAGGACAAAAAAACGGGCATGAATCAAAATCCCTGATGTATAATCCTTCAAATGGAGGATCCACTTCAAAGTCTTATTTCATCCATCGGAGTCTCGCACGCTCACACTCACACCACCGCAGCCGGGCCCCTCAGGTGCTGGTTTTAGGGTCAATGCGCTGATAAAACCAGCTAATGATGCCTTCAAAGACTCTAGGATCTTTGGAAGCTGACCACGCTATTGAACTTTCTATATTTATAAATATATATGAAGGAATTTATTTATTTATTTAAGGTGTGCCTTAATTCTGTTATGATTTCATGTTTACACGTGTGTCAGTTGTGCAGTTAATTTTGTTTGGCAGGTCTCAGGAGAAATATCATTGACCCAAAGGATGATTCACCAAATGGAAAAGTGAGCTATGATCTAAAAAAGGTATAAGCAAGGGATGGTAAGAAAGTAAACCTACTGTATGTGTTAATGGAGACATGGTTAGAGGACAGTCAAGTGATATTAGCTTTATTATATAATTTATTAAATATAGATTGCTATTTTTTACAAATAACAAATCTCTTCCTCACTTGTCCATTGAAATAGATGGGAAAGATAGTCTCACTTTCATTAAATTAACGTTAATGGCTGTTACATGTACTCCTGCTGGTTTAGATAAAGGTAAAATAAAAACCAAACCCTTTTTTTTTATTGTGAAAACATTAGCATGAATGGTTTTATCAATATAATCAACATTTGATCAGAACATCTTGAACACATGTAGATGTTGTCAAATATTAAAGAAAACACTTCCTTCACACACCATTTTGTTCAGTTCTATCAAGCTCAGTTTCGGAACACCTGTCAGTGCGGTTCGTTTGGGCTGGTGTGAAAGAGGACCCTTTGATTTGGTCCGGACTAAAGAACCGTACTGATACCCACGTTTGGTGGTCCGAGACCACCTCTAAACGTGGGTATTGGTACGGTGCCAAGTGGACTCCAGTGCTGTTTGCTTGTGTTGTGAACGCTTACCGGTGTTTTAGGTTGTCTAGGGCTAGTTTAACTGGGGCTGTTGTTTGGGGACTTGTCTTGCCTCACTTTTTCAAATCAGGCAAAACGTCATCTGTGATAGTTCTGCCGGCTGTTTTTCTGTCAATCTCACATTTCTTTTAACAGGCTATAGACGTGGAGGCTCTAATTTCAAGATTTATGTGGCACTGCATTGGGATTTATACGAGAGTGGTGTGTTTCAAGCTGATCCAACCAAAATATATAACGTGGTCAATTGTTTACCTGCAGCACATGCATGCGTCTGACTAAATACATTTTTCATCGTATTCTTGTACTTCAACACACAGGAAAGATAATAAAAGCAAGGTTTGGGTTGTGTGTTTTTTTTTGGGATGTAAGACTTGGCTTTAACAAGAATGTTTATGTGCGAGTTAACCCAAGTTAACTTGATACAAGTGGACTGAATGTTGTCTCTTTTTGATCAAAGAGCTCAGAAGAACAAACTTTTAGTGTGGGTGAGTCAATAGGGGATATAAATGCAACAAGTGACATTGAGTTGTGTCACATCCCAAAGAAACATCCCAAAGAAACATCCCATTCCATCTTTATCATGAAGCTACAGTTGCAACGGGGAACATTTGTTAAAAGTTCCTTCTGATTTCCCGTTTTCTTGTGCCTTCATCTTATATGTACATGTCTGTACTTTCCTGTGAACAAAACTGACATGGTTTCTAGTTTGTTGTTGATTCCTGCACTTTTTTCCGCCTATTTCCGATGCAGCACCACCTCAGGCGAGTGGGATATACTATTTTCTTTTGGTTCAGTTCATTTGAGCTGAAATGTGGTGAAAAAGTGAACCACAACAAATGAAACGGAAACAATGAGTAGAGTGGGTACTGATGGAAAAACTGTATTAGTCCCCAACCAGTGAAGTGAATTAACACCATTATAAACTTTAATCTATTCTGCAGTATGGCCGTAAAGGTTTCTACGGTTAAAATCTGGCAACTCTGCTGCTGGTAAAGAGTGTTTATTACAAAACACAAAATTACCGTAAAATATTTTAGTATTACAATATATATACAGCTGCTGGCAATTCACCGTAAATTTGACAGATTTTTTAAACCAACTAATACACCTATTTGTTAAAACAGGCAACACAATGATTTCCTCTTATGTGCAAGGTTTTACAACTGTTTGAGTTCAACAGATGATATAAACACATGCATATAATTCCCAAGTATACACATCCCCCTGTGAATGGGATTGGTGGGAGCTCTGCATTCACGGCACACACAGCGACAACATAAAGCTGTTCTATCTCCAGCCTCATTCACACATTTACACCAGTCAACACCTCTCCAGCAGCACCAGCCATTTGCACCATTTTACCCAAGAAGATGGATTTTGCTACTTTCAACTGTCACCTCTGTCACATGCAATACAAAGGGGCTGCGCACGTGAGGCCCATATGGTGACATCTACATGAACTAGAACAGTCCCGATATCAAATGTTAGTGTTATTATTATTGTGTGAAGAAACATCACCATTTTATGATTGCTCACAACAAAACAACAGTAAAATGCCTCATACATTTTCATCCACATTGTCTGACAGATTACATTTCTTCAAACCTTCTGAAGGAAAATATAATGTGACATAAATGCCAGATATACAAAACAACACATTTAGATTTACTTATGCTGCTTATTATGTTTTCTTCTGGATATCTGAATCTTCTAATCGGTATAATTACAACTATCAATTAACTGACTTCCTTACATTTGACCTTGAAATCTCTTATAATAGTATTATCGGAATGAAACTGAAAAGTGTTGACAGTTGTGTTCTTCCGACTTTCTGTCACAACAAGAGATTCACAACAGTTCCTTGGAATATTTCTCATTGTGGACTGTTGATTTAGCTGGAAATTGGTTTTCCTTCACACCTGAGCCCACACAAGTAAGGCGTCAAGTCTCTTATTATTAGTTGTTTGTTGTTGGTTTGTGGATGTTTTCTGATAGACTTTATGTTCATGCATTATCCAGTGGAAATGACGAACCAACATCTGAGAGGTAAATCAACTCTCTATGGTTTTGTCTGCGTGTAAGGTGTGAAGAAGATATTTCTCATAGACTAATCTTTGGCAAAGGCTGATTGAAATGTACAGATACCTGACACGTTTTTCAATATATGACAATACTACATACTTCACTATAAATTAAGGTAAGGTACAGAAAGCCCCGGGCCCTGGAGTTGAACCCGTGACCTATTTGCTGTGAGGCGTTGAGCTCTAGCCGCAGCCACCATCCCGTGTATGGGCCGAGGCATGTACTGGTTTACCAACTCATGATGTCACAAGATGAAACTAACTATTGTGAGCTCTGGAGAGGAAAACAGACCACATGTTCAGGATTATGTTTGTGTAAAATAAAGAAACAACATATATGAAAGCTAAACTAAACTCCCCATAATCTACAGCCTACAAGCGTCACAAAAAATAATGTTTCTCTAACTTGGGGGCGTGTTTGCTATTTTAGACCTGACCTTGTCTATTGGCATTTATCATAATATTCTTCATGTCCATTTCAATCAGATCTATAAAGCGGAGCAGACTTCATCAAATATACATTTAGCAGCCTTACCGTAAGTCTGTGGTCACGCAATGCAAACTAAAGAGGACTTACAATACGTCCTCTTCCTTTATCATTAAAGCCATTCAGAGAAAAGTGCAGTCCTGTGGTTAACAAATAATGAGCCATTATTTCTGCGGTCCTCTATTCAAACAGATGAAATGTAAATTCAGCAAGTCAGATCCACAGAACCCTGAGAGTGCAGTGTATAGCCACAATGCTAAGCTCAATGTTATTACCATACTCAAAGCATTTCTCCAAAGAGCACATAACCTTTAAAACAATTCTCCTGAAATTACAGCATTACTCATAATTTAAGTGCATATACTGTAGAACATTTTAGTGAAGTGTGCTGGACTTATAACTCATTTATTTTACACGCAAAACATTTAGACAATGGACGAATGACTACAGCTGGGTATGAATGGCATTCCAACTGGGGGTTCAGATATTCTCAGGGGTTCTTAGAAAGAAGTCCAAACTAAATTGTGTATTTTGGATGAAGCGTGTTATTTACTTCAAGTATTACTCATTGTTGTTTTAGAACAGCCTAATTAACCAAAACATAATTAACAGTTAGTTTATAAACAGTAGCCTTTCAAAAAGGTTTGGAGCCACTGAACTATTTCAGAATGGTTAGTTTTAACTAGCATTTAAAAAAAAAAAAGGACATTTTGGCGCTAATGTCTATATCATGTCTTCTGTCTGTTTCATGTGTTTTTTCTCGGTGTGCCTGTGAGTCCAACACACATTTCTTTCAGGACAAATAAAGTAATCTTGAATCTTATAAGACAAAACATTTTTTATGCTCTGAGGCAGCCACACTGTAATTCTGCTTGTCCCCATGGAGATATTTGCCAGGAATGCTGAAAAGTAAGCATAAACAAAAGCAAACAATTTTATTTTATCTTACTTGCACTTATTACCTAATCACCGTCATTGCTGTCAATACTTGCTTTGAAATATTTTGCGGTATTAGATTTTGCCAGTAACAAACAGTCCTCGCTCGCTGCTGCAGGTCAAACTTCAGCTTCCTCTCCTTCTGGACGGACTCCAACATATCTGACGGCATGTGAGGATGTTGTACATATCAAAAAAATTTGTTAGCACCCTGGCTTCGACGGCTCGACTCCTCAGAAGTGGGCAGCACATCAAAAGCAGCCGCAGCATCTGTTACCGCGGAAACTTGGATTCTGTCGCTGAGTACTTTTGATGGTGAAACTCGGCCACACATAATAAATAGACTCCAAATGTGACACAGAAATGCTTGCATGAATTTGTAATGAGTGCATAATTGACTAAGATCAAATAGTATTACGGTTTTCGAGATTATTATTATTGTGATCAAGTAAAAATACGAACAGATAAATATACGGATCAAACATGATATAGTTGTCTTCTTTCATTAACTTGTAACACGTAATATTGTTGCCCTAGATTTGTACATAAAAGAGAGGCTAGATACTGAGCCTCCCAAACATGCAGTACTATTCCCTATTTTTACACTATTAAAACTTTTTTCTTGGAAGGTCCGCCACCTGCTAGGAATTGTGTCCCCTTCACTCAAAAACATTGTAGTTTAGCACGGTTGCAAACATAATGTGCTCAGTGTTGCTCGTAATGTTTTTACTCTGCCTCCTTGTTTGTCTTAATGTTCTACCTATTGTATTTTTTTTTAAGCGGCGAGTAATATATTTGTATCGGAATGTCATTGTTATATTCAAATACAAGTGTTTTTACAGCTCAAACTGAGCGTTCTTACTGTGAGCAATGTCTCCGAAGATCGGAAGATAAGATTTAATGCAATACTTTGGAACATGCAAGCAAACCGATGACATATCCATGGAAACAAGAAGGTGGCAGACCATCCACCAGAAAAGGGATGAGTTTGTTTGTCTTTTATAATCAGTTATGTTAATTATTTTAATAGCTCTTTACATACAGTAAATTTGGGCAAATTTGTTTTGAAGAAAGTCCTCTGCCGGCACAATTTGATCTGTTTGAAACCTAAAATGTCTCTGTTTTACTTTTTTGTTTACTTTAGCGACAAAATGTGCACTTGCTGTTTAAACTGCTTCGAGTTACAGGTATAAGGATTGTTTTTTTCTTTCCCTCAGCTTGACAACAGACAACATACAATATCAAGTATGACAGGGAAAAATGGCTCCTGTTTTTTTTTTTTTTTTTTTTTTTTTTTTTTTTTTTTTACTTGATACATGTTTTGTGTTTCTTTTGATGATGATCTCATGTTACGCTGCGCTCTGTGCTTTTGCCACGTGCACAGCAGGAGCAGGGTTCAGACAGGTACGGTTCAAAGATGCTCTTACTACATTTGGAGACGAGCTGTAACTACTGCAACATTAGAGGTGACGTGGCAGAGGCTGGGTAGAATGAGTAGCTCACAAACTAGAAGCTTGGTGGTTCTTTTCCCACTCACTTCCTGTTGTTCATACAACTCTTCCTTATTCAGAGGGGATTAGTTTTACATAGGGATGTTGGGTGAATTGTAATAATGTCCCCCGTGTTTCTAGTCCTGTGCGAATCGTCCACATCTGTGAAATTGTCTGTAAATATTCCCCTAATTTTTACCTACTGTATTACAGCAAACTCAGAGGTCCTCAGGTAATTCTAGTCCTGTGCGAATGTTCATGTCTGATTTGGATTGTTTGAATCCGTGCCTTGAAGCTTATATCAATTCAAAATGTCTCTGAGTCCATTTTATGTCCAAATCTGAACTAGATTACTTTTATTAATTCGCCGCAGAATCCTTTGCCAATCCAATTACAGTTTTTTTTCTATAATTAAAAAATAAAAAAGACACAAAACAAACGGTGGTAAATACTTGACCCGTGACACGTCAAGAGAAAAGCATCTCAGACTACAGCACAGTTAACGCAACACAAAATGAATAACAGACTTAGCTAAAGTCAAAATTAGAATCAGCAACATGGATGAATTAAAAAGTTTGTATCGTATTTCAATGTGTTCAACAGTCCCCCATTTCCGAAATAAAGTCCATAAAAACGAGTTAATTACTGACATATAAATCGATGTATACTGTGTAAACCAGTTATTTTTTAAGATGAACAATAAAACAAATTTATTTTGTAGATGTGTGCAATAAAAGTCAACTTGTATGCCTATGTTGAAATGTAATTCCAAACCAAAAATATTTAGAAAAGAATCATTACAAATGGCCTCTGTGACATTGCTGTTTATTCATAGTTAATCAAATCATTTCAATTGTTGTTTGAAAACTATTCACCGTTGCTTCTAGTTGCTTAAACATACATTTGTTTTGCTGGATGCACAGGTTATTAATTGCCGCAAAGTGCATTTAAATAAAACATGCCACCACGGCTTAAGCAAATAAAATGCGGTGCTATTTATTTTGCATATTGTAAATTCTCTGTTGGGTGTTCTTGTCGTGACAACAAACAGTTAGCCGCATTTACAGAGTTAAGGTGGAAAATAAGATTCAACACATATATCCCTGGAGACACGGACTCTATATTCTTGTTTGCACACTTCCAATTAACAGCTTTGGTCCCAATTAGTAAAATCAAACCTTCCTTGACAAAGACCCAAGAGGTTATAGTATATATGTCAGGCTAGCAACGCACTAGCAGAAAAATAAGCACTGGGAATAGTGGTTTGGGTTAAATTACTTTGTTTATTGTCAATGCAATTCGTAGTGAAACCAGTTGGATTTATGATGTGTTTTACAAGCAAACTTCTAAAAGTGCTACGGCCATTTTCCATTCACTCTCCACACTTTTAAAACTGCTATAGAAACGGTTATTTCTTTATGTATGTAGATGGCTATTTGTTTGTTTATATACTTTATTTGTATTTATTTGTCCATTCCACAATATAATCTACTCATAAACAAAAGGCCTTGAACGTGTTTTTAAAATCATCATGCCATTTAGTTGTTTTTTTTATCCAGATTTCCATGTTAAAAGAGTATTTATTTATTTATTTGATTTTTAATGGTAATATTAACAAGATTGTTTGTTGTCACGGCGCTTCTAATTCTCTGTTATTATGAAAACAGTGCTTCTGTTTAAACCTGAACAAATGAATGCAAATGTAAATGATCATGGCTTTTCCTGAGAGATAGACTACTGTATATCTCAGTAAGTCTCGGGGGCTTGGCTTGTTTGGTCTCCTCCTTAGCATCCTCTTACTATAATGAGGAGGATAGTTGTAGATATGGCAGGAGTATCAATCTGAGCAGCGCAGACAAGCTACAGGCCTGGCCCTAAGCTAACATGTTTATTAGAGTGCCAGGGATAACAAATGACTTAACATGCATCCCTCTTCAATAACCTCTGTACACCTCTGAGATAACAATAAGAGCGACGCCACACTCGCTGCTCCTTAATTCAATTAAAAAAGCATGGCCGATGAGCGTGGCATGTGCAGACTGAGCCCACAGGCGGCGATAAACTTCATGGCTTAACACTTCTCCAGACGAAAGATGCCAGATGGAGATTTTATGAGATTTCTTTCCCTTAAAAGAGGATCGTTAGAAAATTTAAACAGAATTGCACTTGCGTGAAGGTACTCTTAAATAAATCTCTATACTAAAATGTGTTAATCACCCTTTGGATAGGATTAAAATGTTGGTGCATCCGCATAAATTGAGCCACATTGGGGAATGGCCTCTCATTCACATAAAAATAAATTGTTTTGTATAATGTAAATAGGAAGTCATTAAAATTCACTTTCGTAGCAAAGTAGAATGTCATTATGACAACTCAATGCAACCCAAGTAGCTGGAATTAGACCATCAACTTCCAGGTTATAGCGGACAAACGTCTCAAACAAGCAAGCCACTGTTACTTAAAGATATATATTTAATAACTAAAACTATTGAGGGCTCAACATTTCTGGAAGCATTTCTTCAGTAAAACATATTTGGATGTTTTGCTTTTCAAATCGATCCTCCAATCAGACGTGAATGAGCTCCTTACTTTAGGTTGCCATTATCTAAAGTCCTGTTCTTTGTATATGATGGCTTATCTCTATCATAGTTTATATTGTGCACCCTCATACTTGTGTGCACTGCTGCGGAGCGCGGAGGGGTCATTGTGATATGATTGGCTTGTCTGTCCCACGTGTATGGACTAAGCTGCTCCTGCAGTCGGAGTTGAGATTGCGTGAAATTGTCTCAATTAGGGGTTTTTCCTTGATTTTAAAATGCAAAGAGAGGGGATCTTTCAAAAAATTGTCCGTGCTTTTCTTAAAAGTCTTAAACTGTGTGCGCTGTTGTATTTCCATTTTGCCCCCGGTCACCCTTGAAAAAGAGGTCTCGATTTCAATGGCTTCTCAGCTCGTTAAATAAAGGTTAATAAACATGCGACATACACAATCACAGAAGTAGCCCTTTTCCCCAAGTGCTGGCCTTCATATTACCGTAATAGCAACATCGATAGCTCTGCCCCTCTCTGTTCTACCATGTACTGACATACTGTACTGATGTTCCTGAATACTCAGACCTGAACAGCGGCTTGGACATTTCTGGAGCTGCCATGCACCAAAGGTCACAAATAATTAGGACAGTAATTATGTTACCTGCTGTCTGCCCACCAGCTGTCTACTGGCATCATGTTAGTCATCTGATGTATACTCTGCTTCATCGGGAGGCAAGGACACTTACACAACACTGTTAAAAGTAAGTCCTCCATAAATGTTTGCTTGTATATAGAACTAATTTGATTTCCTGGTTTTCTCGGCTATACACTGCACTGTCCGTCAACGGGAACATGTTGTATTCTCAGAGGGGTATTCCTGCCTGAGAAGCAGGCCCTCACACACTAATGTTCCTACGTGTCACAGACAAAGGGGCTTTGAGATTGGAGGATTTGGCAGGCGCTACCACTTGCAGGCAATATTTCAAGCCATCCATCTCGCTAGGATAATAGAGTGTCCTTGCCTTTCAGAGCCTGGAGGAGTGACCAGTTATCACAAGCCACCAGCTCCATTGTTAATAAAACAGGGGCCAAAAGAAGTGGATAAAGAATAGGCGCTCAAATGGACAGAGAGTACAGGAGAGCGGGGGCAGAGGTAGCCAAAAATTGGAATTGTACTTCAAAATAATTTACCCTCCAAGTACCAACAACAGACAGGTAAAAAAAAAACTAGTTATTTTAACTAACCCTACATTATGATAAATACATAAATAAAGTATCAAATAAATTAATCTGCAATATATATTTCGAGTAGAGCCCAAGTACATAACTGTTTTGCAAAAAAATAGACCAAAAGCATTTTTATTTATTTTTTTGATTTGTTTATCGTACTGAAAAACCTAGAAAAACATCTGTCCTAGAAATGAGCAGGCTTGCATATTGACAAAGTTCACTCTTACATGGCCTGCTTGTTTCCATGTACATAAATGGTGTTTCTCTGGCTATGATACTACACAGTCTGTCAAAAAACTTTCTGTCTCCATGGAGAGTGTTATGGAGTTCCCATAGAATCATGCAGTGGATGTACCATCTTCAGTGGAAGAGTTACTGTTATTTGGGGGGGAAATATTATATATATATATAATTATATATATCCTAAATAGAAATTCACACCCATTTAACCATGTCAATCTTATTTTGGGGGTTTGAGTCCACTATATATGCCCAGTAATTAGAGATATGAACCATAAGCCAGGTCAACAAATCAGCAAATTCCCCAATACAATTCTGACCTCTCTCCAGCCCAGAACACACAACCTATTGAAATACTTTTAGCCATTCCTGGAACAGGACATACAAAGTTGAAGCTAATGGGATAAAACTTACTCTTATCAACTCTAAAACCATCTCAGCTTTCGGTTTTGCTTGCAGATACATTTAGCCGTGCCACATCCATCCGGAGAGCAAGGGGCAAGAAGAGGAGAAAAGAGGGGAGATGAGAGGAGTGGAGTAAGAGGTGGGGCGTGTGGTGTTAGCCTGATCGAGCTAATGGCCACAGTGACCTTCAGAGAAAGTCAAACAGGGGAAGAGTAAGTAGTGTGTCATACAGAGACAGTGCAGCCTAATCCAGGGCGCTGCCATTACTCCTCACTCCACTAATGCCCCCTGCGCTCAGCCTGTGGCTAACTTTGCACTTTCACAAACTACTTGAGTTGTCTTTAAACGTGGTGTCCTTTTTAAATCACTTTAGCAACAGATTCTGTGCTAATCTATGCTTTCAAATAAATGAGCAATGGGTAAAAGGTACCCACCACTTTGTCAGCTATTTGTCTATATAGTTCCTCTTCCTGCGTTCTTTGGTTTCTGTGGATGTCTTTAAAAGGCATCTGAAGATTCACAAGCAATCTAGCCTCCCAGCTTCTAAAATGTGATTGCATCTTGTTGTATACTGTATTTTTATTGTATTGTTTGTTTTTTTTACTACTGTTTGAAGCCCTTCATTACTATATGTCTGTGAAAAGTGCTGTACAAATAAAGTGTATTTATAGTATTAAAGTTATCTATACGGAGACAAGTAGGTGACGCCACAAGGCAGAATTACAGGTCATATCTGTGGAGAGGAGAGTCCACTCTAAAAGTTCTATAATACAAATGAACCAGCAAAGGTAACACAGAAAAAATAAGTAAATCATTAAATTAATAGATTATATACATGTTCAACGACAGCCTTGAAAAGACAAAAAAAGTTCTAGTTGTAACAATGAGTACTTTTTTCACGTATATCTGCACCTGTGTTTATAACAATATTCAAATTAGTAGGGGTAATACTAGCGGCATAGCTCTACCTATTTATTGTCTCTTTACTTCGAATGGATTATTTCAGTCATGTGTATCCAGCTAAACCCTCACCTCAAACTAATGTCAGTGACTATTATCCAACTGTTTTTGCCGAATGACACTGAATCCACAATCATTGTTCTCAGTAACAACAACAATACATAAATCCGTCACAACCAAGAGTGTGTATGAGAGATTTATGGCATTTATTGATTTGTCTGTAAGCGCTGGACATCTACGATCCTCAATGAAATACAAGAAGCAATGTTTATAATAAGGGCTGACATTGGGCAAAGAGAGACTTTGAAGAAAAGGGCAGATATTATTACTTTGTGGTTGTGTAATATAAACAAATGCACTTTTCCTAAGGCTAAACTTTAATGGTATGCCTATTATGTTCGTTTAAGCTGCAAAAGAAGGAGTTTGTCCTGTAATTCTGTGCAAAAAGTATATCACTACTTCTGGTAATACTGCTACTATCACTAAATATTACTTCTATGATTTGAATTACGTGTTTGATTACTGCTTAATACTATTCGTAGTAATACATCTACTACTATGTCCCAAATGTTAGATAGTTTTATGAGATTTGAGAAATGCGATTGACAAAGATAAATTCCTTAATTTTATATGTTGATAATAATATTCAGACAGTATTTCAATAATGCAACAGGAATGTACTGAAATGCATCTGTAATTATCTTAGTTATGGTTCAAGTATCGCACAAAACATAAATTGCCCATACAATTAACCACAAAAGGGCAGAAATATCACTTTATACGCTTGTTTGGCAGATTACAATAGATGTTTCTGTCTATTTTTGTTTAATTTTAATTAAAGATGATACACTATACTCTCTCACTAACTCTGTAACTCTCACCTCTAGCTGAAGCTCACCAGGCATCAAAATGTCTAGACAAGTGCAAGACAAATGCAAAGAAGGTACTTTACTTTACTTAATACTTTTATTTTTTACAGCGTTGCGACAGGTGGAGGAAATGTCATTTACAATCCAGGCATAAGTGTGTTTCCATAGCGTCCCATAGCCCAGGGCCTCTCCTTTCTGCTCTCTGCTTTATCACATTTCTACACTCCACAGTCGGCGAGGCTTCACACCGCACCTGCTTTAGACGTGGACTGTGCTAACACAATGACAACTGCAGCTCCCACAGTATCACAGTTGGATCTCACCTGCTCCTGCGACGACACATCTGCAGAAACATGGCCGCACTCGCCGAATTTCAGCCAAACGCTTTGTTGCAGAAAATAACATTTCCGCAACAAAGGATTCAGTTTGGTTTATTTATTTTAGCTGTTTTGCACAGGGCCATTCAGAGCATTAACAATGGGCTTGTTGCATACTGCGGAATACAAACTTTAACAGAAAGGCCAGTGGGAGGACAGTGAAAGGACAGTTTAAAGAGAAATGATTCAGTTGAGTGTTGTAGTGGAACATTTTACTAAACCCCAAACATGCACCCTTGGCTGATGATGACTAGAGGATGGGTCAACTGCAGAGGACAAGGTTTTGTAGAAGAAGAATGACGGCGCCATCTGAAGTCTGACCTCGTAAGGACAGTTTCCCTGGTGCGTGACAATAAAAATGCCCCCTTGTCCCGGTTTGTAGTCCCATGGGCACGTTTGTGGATTTCAATTGGCTCCTTAATCCAGAACACTTTAGAAAAAATGATCTACAGATGCAAATTCATTAATATTTGAATTTTTAAGAGCACACTGTAAGGCTCATTAAATCGTGTCACACAGATATTGTATTGCACCTTAAAAACACCACTACTTGAACTATTTGTTGGTTGGATGTTGCAGACCCAAGGTCCATTTGATAGAAACCGTTAATTTTCAAAACGGCAATGGGGAGATCAATAGCGTGACCTTCCTAATGGAAAACCACCTGGCTCTACTTCTGATGCTAAGAGTTGCACAACATAACCACGCTTAGCAGCAGCAAAGAACAGAAGCTTTATTTGACTGAAGTCATGTGAGACCTATGACTAACACACACAAACAGCATGGCCCAATAAATAGCTCGCTTCATCATCCCAACCGCTGCCAAACCTGAACAAGTCATAGAGAGATGGAAGTGCTTCAAGAGACACACACTCTGACACCACTATTCTGTACAAGTAACAGGTTTTCAATTCAAATATATGAATAACAACAAAATATTAGACAAACTACTTCAAAAATATCAAGTTTATATCTGTACCAACACAACTTAATTTAATAATGGAAGGTAATAACTTCTCCATGGAGACAAACAGAGCCTCAACCAGAAAATGTGTATAGTGCACCATGATGGCTTGTGAGACACAATTTACCGTAATGACCGCTAAAACTGTTACCATGGCAATTAACAACATATTGACTCTTTTGATTGTACTCTTTTGAAGAGTCCTCACCAGAAAATATTACCAATAAACAAGAAAGTGAATCCATTAATATCCTCTGTGCTCTTCACAGCTGTCATAATGTCACCTGTGCTAACTGATGTCCAAAACATGACTAATGTGAAATTGGACACACTTAGTAATATTATCACAGACCATATGTGTACATGATGACAACCAAACAGATTGTAACAGTTCGATGCTCATGGAATGAGAAAATATTGGATCAGCATTCCTTTAAAACAAAAATAGCAGCAAATATTTATTTGTGCGTGCCTTTCAATTGATAAGTTTATATTTAACTTTAATAAGAGTTTTGCGTTTGTTTTGCTTTGTTCATGAATTTTGCTCACTAACAATGGCAATAAAACCTTTTTATACGCTTATTACCTTACGTGCATTTTTAAATTCTTGCCTTAACTGTACCTGATTAGGGATGGGCCGATATGGATTTTTGAGCCAATACTGATATTGATATTTGGCTTGCTGCTGTGGCAGATAATCCATATTTGCCAATACCAATATTTAGATTTTAAAATCCATAAAAATAATAACAGAATGCATTTATCTGGGATATAAAATTATGTGTTGCATGATTGTGCAAACACACAGCCATATTTTTATCCTAGTTACTCTTCTCTTTCTGTTTTTACTCATTTGTCTGTTCAAAAAGACACATCCTGACGACTGAGGACAAACTGGGAATGACAAATGAACACCTAATGTCAGCTGATTTTTTTATACCGTATCGGTTCAAATTGGTCAATATCAGCCGATACTAATACTGGAATCGATATATATTGGCCATACATTGAAATAAGTCTACTCTATCTGCTTATTTTCCATTTAAATTTGACCTATTCATTTTTTGTATGTAACTTGTAGGTTAGCATCTTTGAATTGCATGTTTTTACTTTTTATGTTTTTATTGCAAACCTTAATTTATCCAGGCTTGGGTTTAACGCTGAGTACACTAGGATCTGACCTTCAATAGCTGTAATATATGGTCAATAAAACCCATGTAATTAATAGGATTAGAATAACGTGGTAAAAACATGCCAAAAATCAATAGGATGTTGTTTGTGTACAAGGTGACCTCTAACTAGTATATTTCTCTGTCAAAAACTGCCATACTTAATTATGTCCTTGCCGTGACATGATTGGATTATTCTCCAGGCAATTCCAGTGATTAGTGACATATCACACTTCCTTCACCAAAACATAAGAAGCAATCAGTTCGGCCACCTGTGCCTTTTCAAGTCAAATCTTGCTACTTTCCGTCCACGCCCTGAACCATACAACAACTCCCCAATGCAGCCGCCATGACAGGAGAGGAAATTATCGAACACCAATACAATAAAGCTGTCTGGGAACTTAATAGGGCTGCTGAGTGGGGACGCAGCGGCCATCTTGCTTTGAGGCGATAATAAGAGTTATCATTCCCTCTTGGGTTGAGAGAAAGCAAGTTCGGCAGTGGAAACACAGTGTATTTGTGTCTTTGAGCCGGTTTAGTCCAGTGAGAGCCAATAAGCAAACAACCAGAGCCTTAACGAAGCCAGAGAGATCCAGCATTGAATACAGCTTAGCAGAGATCTCAGAGAAATTCTGTTCATTAAATCAGGCTAAAGTCCAAATATTGACTGCAGTGTAACCTTTAGGGGGACACAAAACACAGACTGTTCCACATATCACCAAACAGGTCCATAACGCTCTGGGAGAAATGTCAACTCACAAGATTAAAAGTTTACTTATGAACAGATTCAAAAGGCCACTATCGTAACATTCTGGGTCTAGAATCCTCTCCTCTGCTCACAGGTTTGATCGAGCATTGCCACGTTTCCAGAAATATTCACGTAAAGTGTTCTATGGCAAAGAGTAGATAAAGACAAAGTCAACGTTTCTCTCTGGTCCTGTCCAGTTTTGTATTTTTGTTTTTGTGGTTTATGTTCTAAAAAAAAGAAGTTGATGATGATTCCTGCTATTGTGCATGATTGTCCAGCATACGTTAGATTTAAGACATTTTTATTATGTGTCAATGTTATCTTATGAGGCTTTAATGTAATTCATGTGTGATTCAAATCATTTTCAGCCATCAAAACTGACATGTATTTTATTTGTGATGTTTTGTGGGTAACGCTAGCTCTCCCGTTGAAAATGTACCGGAGCTAAGGCATGCAAGGATACCAGCCTTTAGAATGCAGACGTTATATCTACAAGCGCTGTAAGGGTTTATATGAGTCTGTAGACAGAAACAAAACACAAATGATCTCTTACAGTGACCAGACTATTTGCATGTTCATGTTTCTCCCTCGCATAATTACCACCTATAGAGGGAAAATGTTGCTACAAACGTTGGGAAACTAAAGTGTTAACTAATTAAACGACATCCCTCGTATCCACATAAATTTTACATGCTGCGGCGGCTTTAATAAGTACATTCAAATCAGTGTGCGGCGCTAAGCTGTACCTGGGAGCTTAATCTCCTAGCATCCCTGTGTTTACTGTACCTCCGTGTTGTTTTCCCTATTTGTTAATTGCAGACCCAGGGGAACACAACAGGTGATGAATTTTTAATGCAAGGCACAGCAAGCTTATATGGGTTTATCTGCAAACTACAAACTGTTTAATAAGGCTCTTCCCAAAGTGTTCTCTCGTCCTTTTAATTGTGAGCTGTAATGCCACTGATCAACTAATTGCATATTATGTTTTAAAAACCTCAGAATCACAGGTAGAACAAAGACAAAGCTCGAATTATTCAATCCAAGCAGTGAGACGTGCCCTTCAACTACGCCCAAAAACAGTGTCTGCATTGAAACAGCTCTAAATGAGAAAAGTGTCACATGAAGGATGAGAATGACATAATATTATTCAAATTGACTCCCACCTACTTTCAGTAATGACTATGCAAAGACCTTGAACTCTGATGCAAATGTTACCGCACAGTACTTTAGACTGAACTTAACTCGTAAAAAAGATAAGAAGGAGTCCAATGAGTGTGAGTTCCTGAAGTACATATTTAGGTTTTGTGGCCCATGTTTCCTGACAATGTTGAAGAACTTGTTGGAAACCAGGCCCAGTCCTAGTGGTGAACAAACTCTCAACAATAGACCAGGCTTAGTTTGGTGAATAGAAGCAAAAAAACCAAACAAAAAATCTACATTCATAAAACAAATAACAAATCTCTGAAAAAAGGCAGTTTTTGTCAATATTTGTTTAAATTGAGCAGGTTTTCCTTATGCCATTACAATTAAGATATGGTACATTTTCACACATAGACCGGATTCAAATGGAAAAGGAAAAGGGAAAGGAAGAAAAAAAAAAAAAGCACCTAATGCATGTCAATAAGATAAGATGTTCTACAGAGTAACCATAAACAATTGTCTTTCCTGGCCCAGGAAGAGGCCTGATTGTCTTGAAGGATCTCCATCCGTAAAGACAGATAGGCGTAATAATATGTGTTTCTAGTTTAAAGCGCCCTGCCTCCCTCATGTTGATATAGTAGAGTTGATAACAGGGTAAGAAAAACTGACATCATTAAGATGCACCCGCGCACACAGCTCCAGCAGCCCCAGATGATTATCAGGCACTGTGTTTGAAAGCACGAGGTAATGAGACAAATACTTATTACTCAAGTAAAAAATGGCACAAATATTAGCATCACATTAAGCCGCTGAATTTAATGACGGTGTGAGCACAATATGTCACTGTAGCTAAAAGGCAAAATACTTAAACATAACATGGGGAATTAGATGAAAGAGTAGTTTTACAGGAACACAGAGGCAGAACGTAAGCATGAAGATATAGCCATGAGTGAGAAAACCAGAGGCTCCGGGCCAAATCATATTGGAGCTGATACTGCGGTGCATGCATAAACAAATGGGACACAACATGAGGCAAAGTCGACTACACACTACATTAAGTGAGCTGATGGTTACTGGGTGAGAGATGGGAGCGGGGTACTCACTAAAGGGGTGCAAGGGGTCCAGTATTCAGGGTTGAGCTCAGCGCGGGGGCGGAGGTCCAGATACTCAGGGTTCAGTTCGGTTCGGGCACGGGTTAATGTCCCCTTTGTGGAAGATCGAAAACAGGCGGTTAGATAAACTGCTTTGCTAACTCTGATATAGTGTGTGCACATTCTGTTATATGTAATTAATGGCATATATTAAGGGATCACATGTCCCCAGTTATTAACATTTGGGGGGAAAGTGATGCAATACCATCTGGTTACAATCGAAATACATGACACATTGCATTTACACATTTTAATGGACACAGAAATACATTTTGGGGAAAGGATTTAAGTACATCAAGTCTGTAGCCAATGCATAAACTCGAGGAAAGAAAACAGAATCTAATATTATCAAACATCTTTTTAAAACCACAGATGAATCAAAGGTAAACCCGGGGAATTTACAAACTTTGAGTGTAACAACAAAACTGATTGCATTGGAAAAAAAATATTCTAAGCTTACACTGTTGTCCCGATACTAAAATGTTATGCTATGGAAAAGGCACCATAACACTTTTGATTTTGAATACATTTCAACTGTCAACACAAAATATTACCATTTATAGCTCTGATATAGATCCGGACAATTCTAAACCTATTCAGGAAAGGTCACAACTTTGTCCTGTTCATGTGATTTTTGTCAGTATTGATACTTCAAATTAGCATGCATCGATTCTTTTAACCCCGCAATCATTTAAATTATAAGTCAGGCAGAGACGCGCTACATATTCCATGCCAACATCTTAAAACAGAAACATTCATAGAGGGGTCAGTCTACTCCCTGAACACACATTTGACTTTGGCTCTTGTAATAACTGTTATTACAAAAGAAAAATATTAGTTTGCAGAAGCCAAATGTGCAATATGTTTTAAAGGTTGACACATTAATGGCATGAGATTTCTATTTACTGTTGTTTTGCGCATGTTGCACAGTGTTTTACTGCCCTCACAAGAGCCGTTTGGGAAGTTAAGAAGACGACGACACACCTTGAGCAAAAATCCTAATGATTATTCACTGAAGCAGAGTTAAAAATGCCATTTCCCCATCCCACCATGAGGCTGCAGCAGGAGTTCCCAAAAAAATGATATTGGGGTGTAATATATTACATAGTGTTTCTCATTCCCCAGGCTCTATGGCCCTAACTGACAGGCCGGTGGAATGGACTGAATCTGTAGAGCCCCATGAGGTCTATGATGTATACTGTAATTATCTGCTGATTCTCAAAATGGCGGTGTGTAATGAGGCTGTGCTGCACCCAGCCCCAGGCATAAATCACTGTCTTTAACTGACTTCGGATGACCAACAACAACACAGAGGAGCATGAGTAAAGAGAAAGGGAGTAGCCGGGTTATCGCCCAACACCACTAGAACCCATCCAAGTCCTTATCGGCAGACACCATATTGTCCTGCCAACTTGCGTACTTAAGACGCTCAGCTATAAATCCGCAACTCCCTCGTTTTATTCTCTATCTGTTTACGTCTGGAGCCCATGCAATAACAAAAAAAACAAATCTCAACTTTATTCAGCCACAACATAAACGTATGAGGTAGTTTTATGTTTGATAACAAAATAATGGAGCAGTGCCAGTCTTTCTGGTGTGACTGGCGTGAAGCAGTTCCCATAGTATGACTCACACCAAAACAGCTAATACTGCCCGTGCCCTGCAAGCACATGCTGACATTCAAAGTACACAGGCCTGGTTGGCTAATGGACCAATTTTTTATTTTTTTTGTATCCAATCCCAGTCTTATTTAGTAATAGAAGAAGCACTTCAAGCACAGCCATCTTCTTGGGCAGCCAAAGTTTGAAAGTTTGTGCAAGGTGATTTGCACACGTGGTAATTTTAGCAACATGTGAGTGCTTTTCTCTGTTAGCACTGTGTTAACATGCAAGTTTAAGTTGATAATCACTATGTGCTAACACAAGCTGTGTGTTAATTAAGACAGTGTTTTATAACAATATTTTGTTTTGTGCTGCTAATGCAAAGTGCCTGATTTGTATTAGAATTAATTAACAGCCATTATGTTGTATAGCTTACCTGAAACACTTTCAACATTCAGGATTTATGATGATCCTGCTTTGCCTATTCTCACCAATTTACCTGTTAAGAATGAGCACGCTACACAAACAAATACAAATTGTGCATGTGATATTGGAAAATTATTTAGGCTGTTAATAATGCATTTTTAAAAATGTACCTTAATCCAAGTTATGGCCAATGTCTTGGCCCTGTCTTTCTTACTAAACTGGAAATCTCATATAAACAATATATGAAGGAAAATATGCAAAAATATATCAGTCTTACATAAAGTTAAGCATTTTGTCAACCAAAATGCATTAAAGTTTCTATACTGTACATTGATCTTGCCTTATTTAATTTATTGCCTGGAAGTTTGGGGAAACACATACAATAACACAGTTAAACCTCTGATTACATTACCAAAAAAACAGGAAGAATTATTCATAAAGGTAATTTTAGAGAGCACACTAAACAACTATTTATTAGATCAAAATTATTGAAATTACAAACAGTGATGTATAAAGTGAGAAAGTTGCTCTTGCCATTAGCCAAACTGACTATCTTCTCTTCAAGATCAGATCCGACCATCAAGACGGCAGGTGGAAGCTCCAGAAACAAAAGGGAAAATCTGTGGCGGGAGGAAAACTTTGGAACTTTCTGGATTATAATTAAAAAACATCAACTAACGTCAGCATATTTAAGAAACAGTTTAAAGCAATAACAATCAAATCATATGAATTAAATCATTTTCAAAAAAGACTCAACCATTGAAGTGTGGCATGTTGTAATGTGTTCAGAACCATCTTGTGTTTATTTTTGTTGTATGAAATTTCAAAAAAGGGGCAGATATTTATTCAATTCAATTTATTTTTGTAGCGCCCAAAATCACAACAGTAGTTGCCTCGAGGGGCTAGAGTGGAAAAAACAGAATAAAAGCAGAAAGTTATACAATTTATACAATGTTTTTCTTCTCTCTGCTGCTTTTCGATTGTGATGATAATTTATGTAAACGGAAATAACACACAATTGAAATAAAGAATAATAATAAATAAATAGAATAGGTTTTATATTTGTATGTGTCTTGACCTAAGCCCATTCACTGTGTACTCAAAGTATTTTTATCATGCACATAATTTTCAACACTTTGCACTTGTCTGACCTAATTCACACAAGTCCTACGGTGTAAACTGCTTTGAATATGAGATTATTTGTTAGTAACTGGCAATACGTCACCTGAAAGATAAGTGATACAGAGTTGGCAACTTTATAATTGAGCATTTTTCATTGCAAAACGTCTCAGTGATTGTGGTGAAAACCCTTGGCGTGAAGTGTGAGTTAGCGCCAATGTAGATATTGAGATTGATGGAGTGCACATGGCTTTGATCCACTCCCAAGACTCCGGAAATGCTAATGTTCAATGTTGTGGATTTGCATGGTGCTGTATGTATTATAATAACCTGAAAAATCCTGTTCTAGTGGGAAGATGTTTTACTTACAGATGCTGATCTACAGTATTATTGATTAAAGTGTTAATTATTTAATATAAACTATATACAATAATTTAGGAGTGTAGTAACCGTGCTTGTTGGATTATTCTGATAAATCACATAATAATCTTCTAAACTGCCTAGGTTTAAACCTGAGCTGGAGGTCAGGTTAGACTTATATATATATATATTATAATATTATATATATATATATATATATATATATATAATATATATATAATATTATATAATATATATATATATATATATAATATTATAATATATATATTAATATACTATAATATATATATATATATATATATATATATATATATATATATATATATATAATATTATATATATATGTATAAGTCTAACCTGACTAACTATTTTTTATTTATTTTTTCACAATAGCTTCAGAAAGTGGTGCCAAATAATTATTAAGACGGAGAAACATTTGTGGATATCTATGTTTGTTTGAATAGAGTTACAGTAGGGCCCTTGCCCACCATGATTAGGTCATCATCAAATTCTAGAATGTGAACGCAACCTATATATACGCTTATAAAAAGAGAAAAAAATGTAAATGCTATGATAGCTATGATACATACAATTGTTGCATTAGCACTGCTCACCTATCTAACAGTTAACTTTGAGATAAAAAAAATATGAATATATTTGAGAAAACCTTTCTCATTCAAACATGTGTGAGGGTCTTACTGTTACGTCTGATTAGTCTCACTGTTCTGAAATAAATGGTCTCACCAGGAGATTGAATATGCACAAAATCAGCCCCATGGACAGCAACCACAGCTACCGCTGCTTTTATTGGATTACGGTACTACTCTTAATAATTGATCGTTAACAACAGGGTTACTGAAGGTGCGGTGAATGATAAGTAGTGTTTGATTTTTATTTTAATCACGTCAGAACTTCAATACAGACTTTATGTCTAAAATTGTAATCCCGCCATGTTATTGGATTTGTTGGTGGTATGCTAATTCTTGGTTGCAATCAGATTCTCTGTTTTCACACTGTTTCATGAGCAAATAAACAAACAAAATTAACCTTTCAGTCAGTAATAAGTATCTCAAGGTTTCTGGTTGGCTTTAATGCAAAAACAGAATTTGAAAGTCCAGGAATGTAGAAATTAAATTGGCTCAATTTTAACAGTAAAAGCACACAAGTCTTGCCAATTTGATCTGCATAAATCACCGCTAATGTTGAGGGCCTTATAACAGAATGAGTCTTAAATTAAAAATGAAGAAAGGGATGTTTTTCATATCAAATCTAATTGATTACTGCAAGCGACTTCCTTAAACGACTTTATACGCATGGCTTTGTTCAAATCAATAGTTGCTACAAGCCCATAAGGATATACTCTTCACCCAACTCTTAAACCAGGTTCCCCATGAGCCACAGAATTGATTTTAAAGCTGTATCACTTATTTATAAATCTCTACATGGAACTGGTCCTAAATATATGACGGATATGCTAGAACGATATAACCCAGCAAACCTCTTAGATCGCAGGGGAGTGGACTGCTAGTAGCGCCCGCGGCAAAAGCTAAACAAGGAGAAGTGGCTTTTAGTCATTATGCTGCGCAGCACTCCAGCCAACTGCCCACGGTCGAAGAAGCGCTCACACCAGCAATCTGAATACTGAGTAACCGTTGAGACAAATATTAAGGCATAACTCTCCTCTTCTGTGATAGTATGTTTTGCAGATGTTGCAGATGTTTGCTTTTTCATTTTTCACAAGTTTGAACCTGCAACCTCCTTGATGTTCATTCAGCAAGGGTGTAGTGTATATTTTTGATTTTGACATCATTGTTAAAACCACAAAACTGAGCCATTAAAATAACCAACATACATTTCAAACTGTTTGCAGAGGTCCAAATGTATTATTCTTTCCTAACACATCCTGATTATCACCGCAATGAGCTTAGAAGTGCTTTTTACACATTTCAAAGGATAAAGGAGTTTTGCTGTTACGGCAATGCTAGCAACAACTGGCATACTAACAGCACACTTCCTTATTTGCAGAGGATAAAAACGGTTTATAATTAAATACAAAGAGCACACAGCAGTCTCATTTTGACTCTGAGAGCTACTTTAACAATATATGTACAGGGGAAAAACACATTTTATTGTAATACAATTAAAAAGAAAAAAAAAAAAGATTATAGCTCCACAGCTCCACAGACCACAAAAGTTACTCTTTAAAACCTGTGCTCGTTGCCAGTGCAGTGTGGGCAGAGGAGATGAGTTTCATTAGAGGAATAAAACACACTTTAATTAGCTTTACCATTAGTCTGGCAGTGCCAAGGCTTCCAGACACAAAGACCTTCAGTTTGCGTTTAATTACCTTAGAGATACCAGTGTATGTACTCCTCCTTGACACCACGAGACAATGCGCGCCTCTCAACAAGTGCTGTGTACAGCTAAGAAAAGAACAGCCTGTTTATCTTGTGACTTGTGGTGAGACTCATGAGGGAATTTACCATACACTCCACTTTAAGTAAGTCTGTCATCAGCAAGGTTTTTGCACAGACCCTGTTTCAAATGAATGGTTAATGGGATTGTCTTAGTTACAAATAAAGCATATTTGTATTTAAAGAGGAAGGCCAATTAGGTTGATTTTTGATTTACAACACAAACTTTCTCTAGTCATTTTTGTTTTCGCCTCTGAACATGAACAGAACTAGTGGTTTTGAAATGTCCTCTATATGTTCTTATCTGTGAAGTATGTAGAGGAAAAGAAAGTAGAACTCTTGTGTACCTTTGAAATAGGAAGAAGTTGAATATTTCAGTTTATTGGTATGATAAATGTAGGGGATAAGAAAGCCCTGAGAGAGAGGTCTTGTAATATATAACTGAACTTATTGTAGTTGAGTTATTTGTCAACACTTACAACACTTAAAAATCAATCACGCCATCATCCCACTTGTCTGATGAAATTGCCCAGTATGGGTTAATATATTATGGCCGTAATCACACGGCACTGGCCCGGCTGTCTCCTTCTTAGCAGCCTGCTGAATTACAGCGCTGTCTAATGCAAATGAGCTCATAAAGTGGCCCAGTGTGGAGACTCTCCCTCCGGACATGGATAAGATCAGCTGAGCAGGCCTGTTTATAACGCTATCTAATCCCAAACAACTTGTTTTCTGCTGCGACCCCGCATTTTGCGATTTGGCTAAACCTAATTCCTTCTGAATTAAAGGGAAATGTGAGATGTGCCCTGCGTGTACAAGAATTGGATGCCAAATACCCAATGCAAATGGAATATAGAGAGTGAAATTGTTCCTGATTAGAAAATGAAAGAGCACATAAGAAAGTAACTAACTTATTCATATTAAGCTGATGTGACAGCCGGGCCGAGAAAATTTGTGATCATTATTGTATGATTTGCAAAGCCAGGCCGTGACTGGCCCTTGCTTTGGTGGCGGCATTAAACTTTATGTTTACGGCCCCAATGTTAAACCCATTTCCACACTCGCCCATTCCACACACACAGTATTGGCATTTCATTTAAGCAGATTACTCTGAGGAGGGCTTTTATGACAGAAATGTAATGGTAATGCAAGCAGCAGCATGGTAGTAAAAATACCACCCAATTACACAAATATCTTTGCATAGTTGCAGCATAAAAAGACTCTGCAAGATGCACCTTTTTCTTTGTAGTGTAGTACAAAGGCAGCGAGCTCCATCTGAGCCCTCTGCACCTCCCCCTGTTCATTTAAATACATACAAAGACAATACACTTTAATTGAACGCTTGTGTACTCAGTGAGCAGTGGACTATAGACCCGAAGATAGTTTTAGATTATAATAAATTAGATTTAGTTTAAAAGTTCAACTTTATGCAAATGAATCAGACATACAAATAAGCATTCTGAGAAAGAGTGTAAAAAGAGAACATGCTTAAAGAGCTTACTCAATCAAGGTGCTTTGTGGGCAATGGGAAACAAATTAAGTGTAAGTCTTGTGACAGGATAAATAAAGCCCTGATCAATTAGGTGGTTGGAAAAGACAGTGGGGCCAAAGCCGCTGTTCCAGTTTCATTGGTTAGCCGCAGAGATGCATCGATTCTCTCTAGTAGCTGGTCCCTGTCATTAAAGTCAATGCTGAGGCCATGGCCCGAACCAGCCTCGACTGCCGCTAATGGATTCAAGGAATTCAAGCTCGATCAGTGGCAGAATCCTAATAAGCAGATTTCATACATTTGGAGAGGAAGAAACGGCATGGGTTTGTCTGGGCGAACACAATGACAATTCACTTCCATTACCGCGCACTTAGAATTACCTCCTTTCAAAAAGAGAGACGTGGGGAGCAGAGGGGTCAGCACTTCTGATGTAACAGGTTGTAACACCGCCGTCTGAACAAACATGGTGTGTCTGTGTGTGTTTCCGACGCTGCTATGCTCCATTTAGCTTTTACCAACTACAACTTCAGCGTGATTGCCCTTCCTTTTCTCGTCTTGTCACTCCTCCCAAACCCTTCTTCTATTTTGCTGGAGAAGCTTTCATCTCTTCAGAGAGGGACATCGTTACTTTGGCCGTCTTTGCTCTGGCAAACCTGAATACTACCTCCCCAGCCCAGGGACGTCACCCAAAGGAATCAAACTGAAAGAAAAGGAAGATGAAGCAGGCAAGCACTTTTTTGTAAGATCAGATTGTCTCTTTTGGGTCTGGCTGGTGTGCACTTTCCGACTTCGATGCATTCTACAGTTTTTGTCTTGCATCTCGTGAGGAAACAGTATCTCTTTGGAACCTGAAAGGATGTAGTTTAAATGTGCTTTGACCTTCCAGGCATTTTAAAGTGTGTCTTGCACTTTCACCTAGAACAATGGATGCTAAACTCAAGCCAAAACTGAATTCTTGGCAATACCACCTAACAACAACATTGTCTTTTCTCACTTGTTAAATTAGGACTTTTAGATCAATTACAGACGCACACAGTTTTTTGTGAAAGTACTCAGCAATCAGAAACATTCTACATCTTAACACCTTCTACTCCAGGTTTGATGTGACCACCCCCTCCCCCACAGTGGCCACCTCCGCCAACCCAATCCTGGTCCCCCCCACCTCCCCCACAACTCTCTCAGTTCAGGAACGGGATGTAAACAGGCTATTTCGGAAATCTGACCCCGAAAAGCTGCTGAACCAGACAGTGTTTCTCCCGCCACATTAAGACACTGCGCAGGAGAGCTGACCCCGTCTTCACAGACATTTTTAACACCTCCCTGGGGTCATGCCACGTCCCAGCCTGCTTCAAGTCTGCCATCGTTGTCCCTGTCCCCAAGAAGCCCCGGATCACTGGACTTAATGACTACAGGCCTGTGGCGCGGACGTCTGTAGTCATGAAGTCATTTGAGCTCCTGGTCTTGCCACACCTCAAGTCCTTCACCTCCTCCCTGCTGGACCCCCTGCAGTTCGCCTACAGAGCCAACAGGTCTGTAGACAACGCCATCAACCTGGCACTCCACTTCATCCTGCAGCATCTGGACTCCCCGGTAACCTAGTCCAGGATCCTGTTTGTGGACTTTAGCTCTGCATTCAACACCATCCTCCCTGCTCTGCTCCAGGACAAGCTCTCCCAGCTCAACGTGCCCGACTCCACCTGCAGGTGGATCACTGACTTCCTGACGGATCAGAGGCAGTGCGCGCGACTGGGGAAGAATGTCTCAGACACTCGGACTATCAGCACAGGTTCTCCACAGGGCTGTGTACTTTCTCCTCTACTCTTCTCCCTGTACACAAACTGCTGCATCTCCAGCCACGACGCCGTAAAATTGATCAACTACAACTGTAATTCTCGTGTACATAGTAACGCCTGTTTTTATTTATATTTTATACTATAGTAAGTTTAAACTTTTTCTTAATGCATGCCCTTTATATTTCATATATGTTGTTTTTATTATTGATCAGTGTTCTATGTTGCACCTTAAGGCCGAGACAAGTTCCTATGTTTGTGAATTTTGTTCATTGACAATGGCAATAAACCTCTTCTGATTCTGATTCTGATCCACAACTATGAGCACTTGCAGAGTACAATCATGTCAACAATTCCAACAAATTGCATTGAACTGGACTGAACGACATTCAGTCGACTGACTTTTTTTTTGTTTTCATCTTTTTTCAAAGAGAACATGTTTTCACCTAAGATTGTTAAACAATTTCTATACAGGAAATGCAATGTTTAATACTACAGTATGGTTTGGCCTTGAGACTTGTGTGGTTTTCATCCACATCAGTATAAAGGCTTCAGTAAAGTTTATAAAGTTCTGCATTACTTTATCGACCTTCACAGTTAGTGATGCTTGAGCCAACATACCTTGCATTGTTTAATTCAAACTCAATCTGTTATATTTGGATTTATAAATAAAACAGATTCTTAAATTCAACGGTTTATTTGAAATTGGCATGTATTTTTAGTCCAGATTCAGCCCAGAATACGTATATACAAGATGGCGCCGCAGACGGATGCCCTGGCTTTTCGGGCAGGAGCTCCACAGGGCTGTCAGGATCTCCACAGGGCGCCCTTAGGCACTCAGCTCTTAAAGCTCTTTGCTGAACACCTCCACCTTCGGCAATGGACACCTGGTACTGCGTGGTCTGGACAGACTGGACTGAGCAACTTGTATATGCTCAGTTTATAGAGGAACATCAATTTGGGAAACTGGATAAATCTCCACTGTCACATAACATTCACCCAAAGTCCCTGTCCCCAGTCTGCGTAAAACTGGAACAGACTGACAGCACAACACAAGAGAACGTGATCCGCGCGCACATCCGTGCATACATCAGGCTGTAATTTTGGATAGAAATTGATTAACAGAAAATCAAACTCACTTCTTATTTTTGCCTGAAAATGAAGAACGACAGCAAACATCACTCACAGTCATTGGATCAAATGCAATCACCATATATGGAATGGCACTATCCCTCTCCAGCCTTCAGCGGCCAAGTCCAGCCTCTTTACGCCAGCGTTAAGGTCGTGAAGGTGGCAAAAGAGCGACATGGAACCGCCCACTGACAAAGGCTCCCATTAACGCTAAGTCAGGGGCCCAATGAACTTAGACAGACATTAATGATCCACAAGGGAAATAAAGAAAAAAAAGGTCTCTGTTTACTGATCCCATAGACATCGTGAGAGACATCGTGTCAGTTGCTCTTTATATTTGTAGTAAATGTTCTGTTTTGTCACGTACAATTTCCGAATCAAACCTCAAAGCTTCACAGCGCTGTTCACAAAGACGTTGCCATTCACATTAACAAAAGCTGAGGCAAGGAGTCTGTTGGAAAATCTACTGAGACTGATGAACACATAATTTTCCATCGCACTGTCAAAGCTCCAAGTGACAGCTGTTTTATGCAAAAGTAACCCCATTTTGACAAAACACACAGTATTTCTCCGTCTCCTACTCCGCTCCATCTTTTTTCCGTCTACTGTCTGTGCCTAATTTGAAACTGCCACTGATGGGTAGAAATGTGTCACTAGGAACTGAATTTGAATCATTTATGTCTGAATCTGAATGGCCCAACTTAATTGCTTCCTAAAAATGAATTTTAATCACGGTCATTTGAATAATTTGAATGTCATTAATTGTATGTGTAAAAAGGAAAGTCTGAAAAGCATAATTTCAGATTGTTTTCATTACAGTGAAATGGAATTCAGAGAAGCCTAAAACAGAATAAGCAATGTAATATTGTTTAATATTGCAACGTTCCTCTGTAAATCTATTTGATAATTCACGTGGAAATTGACTGTGCTCTTTTCTCAGGATTCGTGCTCAGTGTCTTCCTCATATCACTTAGGCACAGACTGTCTCCAAGAACAGCACGTGACAAGAAATCTTTTGCAACCAGTCAGAAGCGTTTTAATCAGTTCTCTATATGAACCAATTAATTTGGGGTGGATGTGATTGTTAAAGGATAGATAGTCTCTCAAATGGAAATTGTACATTCATACGACAGGGTTGTAGCACTGTACCTTGTTAACCAATGCTTCATAACAATTACAAGCCTTTTTATCACTACTATTTATGATTATTCATCCTTATCTTGATTTTTCTTCAAGATTTATTTTTACACTTGCTTTTGTTTGGTCCCGGTTTGAGTCTATAGTTAGTGACTTGTTTCTAGTCCTGGCTTAGTCCTGATCCAGTCCAGGTTTAGTTCAAGGTTTATTCCCAGTTAAGTCCCATTTTGTGTCTGTGTGTGTAATGCGTGAATGCACTCTTTGTGTAGGAAGATTAATGTTAAAAATTAAAGATTGCTCCATTCTTATTCAAAGGACTTTACAGTTTACAGCATTTCCAAGAAATGTGAACAACAGTCTAATCTTTTCAGCGTTCTAGATGTCCCTGGTATTAATAAAATCCACATGACCACTTGTGATCTCCCATTACGATCTAATTTCTCAAGTACAATCAACAAAGAATGTTTTTTTCACAAGGTCACGCTCAACAAACAACTTCCATTCACACATTCTACATTTCAAGTGACATGTACTGTTTCTCTCCATGTGTAATCTGTTTCCACGCTGCAAATCGAAGACTTAAAGTGGTGCGTTTAAGTCGCCTCCGAGTTCTCCCCTGGGGCCAGCCCCTGCCGAACTCCAATTTACAAGGCACGTGGTCACCACCAATGCACCCCACCACATTATATCTAATACTGCACAATGAAGGGGCTAAGAGTTGGAGAGGAATATCAAGTAGTCCAAACTCAAGGAACCCAATTTGAATTTTTCAGTTGGTTGGGGCTATAGAATGTCAGTTATGGAATTACCAGAAAATAACATTATAAATATTACCAAAATTGTCCAACTGGGGAAAAACAGGCAAAAATGTTAATACAAAAATAAACATAAACATGTTAACTACGTTGCTACAGCTACAAAAAATATGTAAATATATTCTAGGTTTTTATGCCTAGTGGATGGACTAGTGACTGGTCAGTGTGACACAAATAAATGATGAAAACTATAGTTTTTCCTCAAATAAATGGTATTCAATGAGATTTATGAACATTATAATTCTTATTTTTTATTCTATATAACAATGAATACATGAAAATGTAACGTATGTCATTCAAGTACAGGTTTTGGAAAAAATAGAAATGTGTGCCTGGTGTTCAAATTTCAAAATGGCTCAGCTCCTGGCTGTTTAAAGGATTTTGTGTGTTTTTGTGCCGCAAACAATATCATCTCTTCCAACCCTAGAAGGAGATTTCATGGATGTTTTTTTTTTAAGTTCCTGTTTGGTGATGAGGTAAATTGTTGGCGGTTGCAATATCTTTTGCTTCAGGCAAGGTTTTATATGAATAAAAAAACAAAAAAGCTTTATGTATTTCTTTATATTTCTTTAACATGCCATAGCCTGAACCATTAGCGTACCGTAATTCACAAGTCCATGCAAGAAAATCATCGTAACCTGTCTACACATAATAATATTATCATTATGTGGGCTTCAAGAGCGACACAAACAGAATCCTCATGATTGAAGCATAATTAATATGAAGTTACCATGCCTCATTATGAAATCTTTTTAAGCTCACAGCTAATTAAATTTTAAAAATGCAGTTACAATTAGCAGAATGACAATAAACCTTTTTGAACCACCTGGACAATATCTGCTAACATGAGTTTTAAGCACATACAAGCAAATAACTGATGTCATCTAATTATGCGAACACCATTTTTGCAGGTTGCTAACTGGCTGAAGTCTGAAATAGCTGCCCAGGAGGGTGTACTTATCACTGGCCAGCTGTGTCTGTGATTGTCCCTGTGAAATCCTGGGAGGAGGTAAAATGTTCCCTGCCTTTTATGGTACAAGAAAGCGTAGTTACAGCACTGCAGCATCTTAAAAGTGCAGCTTTTATTGCTGATTAAACATACTTTATAAGGCATATTCACCATTCTATGAAGGCCTTTTATCTTTATGACATTAACAGCTATTAGTGTTTTTCATAGTCTCTAGTGATTGACAGATTACTTAACCCCATGCTCCACCCATCATTCAGAACAAGGCAATTTTCCCAGTGCTGTTTTCCTGTAGTGAGACAGGGTCGACAACAGATCACCAGAGAAAAACATCATGTTACATCCACCCACAGGTCGTCTTGTTCTCACGTCAGTCAAATTGCAGGCTACAATTGGGCACACTGCCACTCACCTGTTCTTATGTTTAAAAAGATACGTTCAATCATAATCTAGAAGCATACCAATGCAATGATCCGATTCTCCTTGGGTTTGGGACAGAAAAAACAATCCAGACCAAAGAATAAAACGTCAAAATGTTGCTGACTTTATATCCATCATGAAAATCCCAAGTGCGCCAGGAACATAAACTCCTTGACCAAAAAATGTCATATCCTGTGCCACTAGACAGAGGCGGATGGTACTCAGTTCCATTTACTTAGGCGGGCGATATTGACAAAAATGAAAATCATATTGTTTGGGGAGCATCCCGATAATGGCAGTCAAATGATATTATATCAATCCAACAAAAATATCTTTAGCTGAGGTTGAATTACCAGACAAATTTACAACATTTTTTTTTTTAATGTTGTTTTTTGTAGCATTTTTTACAACAAACAATATACTCAATATTAAAATTTTACATATTTTCAAAACAACAGTCACAATATTATCTAAATTTCAATATATTGCCCACCTCTACTTCAACTTGTGAAAGATTCACTTAATATTCTCTCGTTCATTTGTGCTTCTTACACCTTACCTTCAGATATGATTTACTTTGGATTTAACTGTTTGTAGAGAGGGGAAAAAGGCCAACTTGGATATAAACCTGCCCCAGTTTTCAAACGGCTGTAGATGATTTGACCCTATGCATAAAAAGTGATTCCTTTATTGTAAGTTCATCCTCTTACAATGTAAATCTGAGATCATCAGTGATCATCAATTAATGAGTTCAGGATTTGTACTTCTAAGAAAGCTTCATAACTCTCACCATATACTGCCTACTTTTACTTTTGTTTAGCCTCTTGCACACTTGCCATTCCTTGAAGAACTATTCTAGTGGATCATGAAATTGTAATAACATCAGAGTTTTGCAATGGGAAGCAGTTGTTTTGTTCTGTGGTTTTCCTTATCAAACGCGGGTTGTCACAGTTGGGCTCAGAATGTGAAGCGGTCCCCACGAGGTGCACACAAAAGCCCAACACACAAGACACTGATCGTCAATTAAAATTTCATCACTTGCTTGAAAAGATTTGTGGATGTGTGTCTGTCAGCATGCTGGATGTTCTTAAGTTTTAAGTGTTTTGGGAATGCGGCAGCTATAGCAATGGAAGAAATACTATTATATTTTGTCAGCACTTTTTGTTCTGAAGTTGAGAACAAGCTCTTTTTTTAAATTCATGAGCTTTTAGCTTCACTGAACAACACAAGGCCAAAGTTCACACCCAGACAGGCCCTTTGTGAGTCCTGTTAATGGAGAAGTCTTTATTCTTAAAAAGTTCTGTATAAAGTAAGAACATACTTCCAAGTACATTTCAAGAGTAACAGATTTTTTATGTATATATGTGTGTGTGTGTGTGTGTGTGTGTGTGTGTGTATATATATATATATATATATATATATAGATCAAGAGGTTGTTTGACCTTTGTGTGGCCGCTGCCCAGACACACACAATGTCTTAATGCATAAACTGTCACTGTATGTTGTAAATTATTCAGAATTGGACTCACAAAACAAGCTTTTCTTTATTTTGTATGTTGAACTTTTGGCTCCGTAGAAGAAGACAAGGTCAAGGGGTCATGAAGCGGTCATGAAGCTCAAACAGGCCTCTTTCTGCATGTAAAGCTTTTGCATCTCCTCTGCTCACATCTGATGCTTTTAAGGAGCATAACAAATGCATCTGGAGAAGGTGCCTCTAAAAGGTTGTATTTTAATGTTGAGCCTCTGAAACAAATGATTCCGTTTTAGCTGCTGTAATCATATTATTGCAGGTGTTCGACCTCACAATGCCGTCTTCTAAGTGCGGGACGTGTTCTTAATCCACTCGCCACTGTATCCCTCATTACCATGCAGAACAGTGGCACCCAGGAGCTCATTGCAATGCTGTCCCCGAATACGAACAATATACATTTAGATTTAAAGTCCAAGCTATACCGTTGAAACTGTGAAGCATGTTACCAAAATGTTCCACTAAAAAAATTATTCCTTCCAGGTTTTAAATGTCAGAAAAGCTTAATTTGGTATAATTAAATACTTGCGAGTATCAAAGCATCATCTGCCAGCATCATCTGCGTGTTTAGCGGTGAACCATTCTCTCATGAATATGCAAATGAGTGGTGAACCTGATATACTCATCCTCGAGCCCTGGGCCAAAACCATCGCGAGCAATACATCACAATGCGATAAGAAATATTACAGGCGGGTTTAAGCGAGTCGAAACAATTGCGGCATTAAATGATCAGCTATTAATAAACAGGCCGCATCAGGTGTCTTGTTTACATGAAGGTGTAGCCGGCGGACCAGACTACTGATTTTACCTGGAATGGATAATAAGGTGCAAGTTCAGACCCAATAACAATTAACTGCTATAATGCAAGTGCTTGTTTGGTGTGCAAATATTTCATTAAGCTATCGGAATTTGGTCAACTAAGATTTGAACTAATCTGACCCAGAGGAAATCTAGACTGGGCGGTAAACTACCTTTGATGAGGCAAGTGTTAAAGTGCAAATGACAGGCTAGACTACACATTTCATTATAACGTAGCAATGAACATGGTTTGATTGAGGCTTTTACTAAGCTTATACTAGCTTATACTGAAAAAAATACCTTAGTTTGAACACTATACTATACTATTCCTGTCTACACATGAGCAGCAGATGTGGCATAGGTAGAGAATTGTTACCTAGCAACCATATTGTATACAAGGGTCAAAGTCCTTATAAATTAACCAGTGTTTATGAGTTGTATTTTTTTTAAATTATTCTTTAAAATGTCAGAAAATTGTCAGTTACATTAAAATTGTCCCTGCATTTTCAATGGAATGTTGCTATGGATGACAGAGGGTTGTGTGTTAGAACGCAGCGCTTCCTATAATTTTCTACTTTTACTTTCATTGATTAATTTTCTTCACAAACAGCAACTTGACTGATGTAAAACTATGATAAATATTTACCACAAGCGCTATCCCATCAAACAAAGACATGAAAACATCCATATGCACTTTAAACACTGTGCCGTCATGCAGTGCTTAACACGAGATTTGTCTAATTTCTTTGACTTAAAGGTAGATAACTCGTTTTTTTTATGTGACTTTCGAACACAAATGGTTACCGTATTTTCCGGACCTTTTAGCCGCTCCCCTATATAAGCCGCATTTGCTCTATTTTTAAAAAAACGATAATAAAACAATACATAGGCCGCACCTTTTGTATAGGCCGGCAGAACTCTTTCCTTGACTTTTGGCATCGCATGAGCTCGTTCCCGCTGTCCCCATCCAGCGTCTCACCGTACATTCATTGATGTTAAGCTTGCGTGCAGCCGCCGCGGCTTTCCTAGCAAGATCGATGGCCTTCAGCTTAAAACTTGCTTCGTACGAACTTCTTCGTTTGGGTTCCATAATGATGCGGCAAGAATTTGAAAATAATTTATAGTTGGTAATTTGTCGTCCGTGTTCTATTTGCTAGCTGAATAAAAAAGCAACATCTGCTTCTTTGCTTAACTTTTCTGTAGTTTTGATTCTAATTCCGGTTAGTTAGTTCGCCCCTAGCGGTGAAAGAAAAAAACCACAGAAAAGCCGCAGCCTCTAAATAAGCCGCATGGCTCAAAACATCTGACAAAAGTAGCGGCTTATAGCCCGCAAAATACGGTATTTCTTCTCCTTTCGATAAATAGAACGCTTTTTTGTAAACTGATTGAGATGGTTAAAGCTCAAGAATGGTTAGCTTTTCCGGCATTCTATTATAGTAATAAAACACAAAATACATCAGATTATTCAAAGAGATGCACATTCTTGAATATAGTTTTAGGAAGATGCTAAACCTTTTTTTTTCTTGCAGCTTTCATACCGTTTTCTTGAGGGTATTATACTATCAATACATTTCTATATTTACTGTACATTTAATGCCAGCTGTGTGCATAACTGATCATTTATCAAGCATGCAAGAAGACTATATATATATAAAACTTTTTTTTTTTTTTTTTTAAGTCTAATATTTATGTGTCTCGACATATGCTTTAATCCTCCTGTGCAGTGAAGACCGGGAATTTCTGATCAGCAAAAATACAGTTTGATGTGGAACAGAGGCCCACTTTATATGGTACTATTGATTTTGCCTGACACTTAGGGCAAGAATTTCTCCTGGCCCGAAGGTAACAAGCGAAAATAAAAGTGAAAGATCCCATTTTTAGAGGCCTTTGGGAAGAAATTAAGTTCACTCAGAGCCGTTACATGGAAAGCTGCATGTGCTCGGTGCCATAAAGCTTTCATTTGTTGGACCATCTGCTATTACAATCTTTTCTACAGGTCCTGGACTTTCTGCTGTGTGCCATAAAACATCTTTGTGCAATACAAAACACCATCCGTAAAAGGCTGCAGAGAGAAATGCGATGGGGAAAGGTGAAAGTTTTCAGTCTAGCAGTGTGCTATGGAAACTGTGGAATTTAAGATGTAAAAAAAAAAAATGTTTTAGTGTCAATATTCAGAAGTCTTTGGCAGTTTCTGGTTACTGTCTGCCCTATATTTGGCATATCATAAGAAATGTATAAATATCATAAGCGATTAAGGCGTCTGATGAATCCACTAATGTTTTTGTCGTCTTTTGGGTTCATCATTATTTAGAACCATGGTTAGTCTCATTTTAGAGCATGTTTATCCTCAGTTTAGGCCTGATAAAGTCCGAGTTTAGAGCTGATGGTTCTCAGCTAGCCAAATATTAGCTTAGAAGCACATGGCCTAATTTACATGTTTTAAAGTGTAGTAAGCCTTGGCATGTAAATAAGTATTATGAGGGAAATATTTGCAGAAAAAATAAGTAATACTGGTTTCAGCCCTAAATTTCAGTTTTTGGCTTGATTGTATTTAAGTATGAGAAAATAAGCCATTAAAATGTGAACTTTGAGACACTGGAAAACTAGATTTAAGAAAGAGACCTAACAACCCACTCACAAGAACTGCAATCTTGTCTGGGCAATAAACTGAGCTCAATAGAGTGGCTGGCGCTGATTGGCACTGCACAGTCTGCTCTGGTTTTGATTTCACATTCAAAACTTGCATCTGTTCGCCTTGAAGATCTCCAAAACCATAAAAAGTTCTAATTAGGCAAGAATTTGTTCTTAACTGGTGCACTTAAGACATTTGTATTTCAAGGAAGTTTCACTTGAAGACAGAATAAAGTTAATCAGTTCTAAATTGTAAGGCGCACATAAAGCATGGAGACTTTAGGGGTTTTTGGTCTCTTAGGCAATCATTAAAATGTGAAGACTCACTCGCAGGAACTGAACAGAGTTCTCCCCTGCTGGAAGTGGACTTGTTGAACAAATGATCAACTCGACAGTGGGCTAAATGTCATCACTGTGCGTGTTGTTGAATTATATTCATTTATATTTTTTGTATTGAATGTTTACTTGCACACACTTCACATAAAGATTTTATGTGATATTTTTGGTTTACCACACCATGTGATTCAATTGTAGATTTTAGAAAACGTATAGGATACAGGGAAAACAGGAATATTTCAGTGCAATGGTTTCTTGAATGAAGGATAATAAAAATGCATGAATCACTCTAAATACAACTTTGAGTGAGTTAAATGTGAGGAAAGATCATCATACCATATACTACCACAGTCTTTGCATCACTTCTAATCAATTTCCTTTCACACCGACTTGTTTCAGAGAAAGAGCATTGCTGTAAATCCAAACCATAAAACTCCCCCTGGCTCATGCTTTCAGACCTGGCACATACACTCAGACACATACCTCCAAACGCTTTAATAACGTGCATATCTTCCATGATCGCCGTCTTCCTCCTCGGAGATACTTAATGCCTAAATCTCTTTCTAACTGGCAGGGAATCACATAATTGGCTGTGGTCCATTTGCTCACCCACGTGTGTGTCCTCTCACTAACAGCACATTTTAATGAATGGGTTTTACAGTGATTAGAGCTGCTGGCTATAGGCAGGTCAGAGACGGGATGAACAGCCCTGACCACAGACACCGACCCACATGAAGCACAGCTCGGCTTTCAGCAAAAGGCTCCAGTTTCTCCTTTTTCCCTTCATAATGCTTTGTGTGCTATGTTCTTTCACACGCTATTCACAGAACTTTTACACATACATACACACTACAACTTTTGCAATTAGGTAGCTTAAAGGTGCATTATGTTGCCACTTGTGCCCGGAATGTTCCACAGTATGGCTTTAAACAGAACCACAAGTGTTTTATTGCTAATTGCATACAAATAGTTACAATGAGCAGGGTTGCTTCTCCCCAGATCTGACCTGTAACTTAACCTGCTTGTCTATATGCAGATATGTAAGTTTAATGTCTCCACACTGCACCTTTAATATACCAGTATGCAATTATACTGCAGAAATGAATGTAGTGCGTCGTCTACCTCTCTGCGCTACCCTTTTGCCTTCTTGTGTCATGTTTGAGGACACAATCATGCTTTTTAGACCCATTACAAATAAACAGGGACATATTTGTTGTAAGAAACCGTTGTGATACAAAGTTACTAAGTCTGGGATACAAGTTTTCCTTTCTCACTCTAATGCATTGTGTTGCTATCACATCTTTCCTGGAACCTTTCTCAGATGCCCTATAGACACACTCACACTTTACTGTAAGGCTCTATTTTCTCTGTGCTATTAGACTATTAGTTTCCACATAGTGTCCATGGTACCTAAAATGTATCCAGAGGGCGCTGAACTACAGGTGACTGAAGCAATTTAAAATTAGGGTCACACTTGCTTGGCTCTTTCTCAGCTTATCTGGTGCAGCCGCCGAGGGGAGACCGCATAAATCCAGCAGGAGATAAAACCTATACTGTACGATGACTTATTTTTATCATCCAGCACAAGCACTGCCTCGTGTTATTTGGGTCTTTGTTAGAGTTGTAAAATCCGACAATTATTTGTGTAATTGTTTTATAATTGTTTAGGATTTTAACAGGTGATTAACAGGTTTGGTCTAGTTTGGTTCAAAGCAAAGAAAGACAATTAATCTGACGAAAGCGTAATTAAAAATATAAAAACACATAATGATAAAAAATTTGGACATCTACCACCTGAGTGTGCTATGCAGGTGTTAGCTTTGTATTTGTTTTTGTGTGTTTATTTGAAGTTGCTGTTCCTCGCATTTGCACCTCTATTGGTTTAATGGAGTGCGTTACTGTTTCATTTCATTAGTTAAACTGATGAGCCATTTCTCTTTTTGAATTGGCCCCAGTTTTTACCCATAAGTCCAATTGATGATGTCATAGGTATCAATAATGAAGTCTTAACCTTATCAACGTATGAAATAATATCTTGCATACTTCGCTTGACTGGTGATTAGAGATCCGTTCACTTTGGCCAAGTCTCAGTGTTTCTGTTCACATTATTACTCTGGCATTTTTCCTATGTCCATATGTCTATATCCAGGCTTTCCGAGGTGGAACTAACAAATGATTCGCCAATTGAATGCATAAGATAAGGTGCCCTCTGCTAGTACAACTTTGGCATGGTCACTCCACACTAGGAATTCACCCAGTCAATTAGCAGCCATTAGTTCCAACAATTAACCCTCTAATTGTCACAGCTCCACATTTTGGAGCAGAAACAATGTCATGAGTAACATTGTTCGCTTTGCATATCAGAGAAACACAAAATGGCCGTTTAAAGGCTTTTATAATATACATTTTATGAGAGACGGCATTAACAAGCAGCATGTTAACGAGGCACTTGTTAAGACTCTGGCGAAGGCAGCGCAGTCGCAGCCTCTTTGTACACTATCAGCAGATATCATAAACAGCACTTTTTATATGGGCTCTACGCTGTGGGGCTAACTGTTGGATAATTGCATGTTTCAAATTATAGGATTGGCTCATCGTTGTTATTGGCAGACAATATTGTCATTATAAAGATTATATAATGGCCATAACTCTAATCCTTCCTTTGCATTTTGAATATTCACAACTGGGCTTACTCCTTCCACATTTGCTTTCTCATTATATGCTGGTTTCTCACATTGACAGTTTTGGCTGCCCTCTGCTGCCTTCCTCAGAAATGTCATCGGTGTTACTGGGATGTGTGTGGTCAGCTGATTTAACCAGATTTAAGTGAGCTAATAACGCATATTAGCATAGCCATACGATTAATGTGCAGTTTTATCGTGTAAAGTAGCTCCCTGTCACAAAGTGCTCACTGCACAGTCTGCACTGACTTCTTGGAGCCCACTGGTCCCTCCTGCTGGCCGTAATCAGGCGACAAACAAGGCTGGTTTCCGTCCTCAAAATGGCAGTACCAACAAGTGTATCACGTCACTTCAGATCCATGAAATTAAAATGCTTCATTTCACTGATAGACATGGAGTATTTAGACTCTTTAGAGGTTGCCTCAACAAATGATGTACCTTGATATTACTCTTGTGATTTTACTCACATGCTATAATTTCTGAGGTCACCTAAGGGCTCAGAGCTGTCCAAATATAATCATTTCCAACCTTCTCTTAATTGCAGTTGTTAAATTCATGCTTTTGAACAGTGAGAATAGCCTAAATAGCCGGTGTGGCAGTGGCAGGTTGATGCCTCAGACGCCGCCTCGGTGGCAGCCCACAAACAGGGCTCACAGCGGTGCCAAGCTGAGCCAAGTCCACTGATTTACCATGTCAACTCCTCTAATTCAGCATGTTCTGCGCGTTGGCCAGACAATCCATGCAGACAGCTTCAAACCAGCACCACTGACAGGAGCGCTGACGGCTGCTGGGGGTCTGCCCACTGCGTCTCTGGCTATGACACACCTGTCAATCAAACGCAAATGCCAAAATATGCGTAACAGAGAGCCGCGGCGAGGATGAGCAAGCCAAGAGGAGCAGGGAGATCAGCCCTTTGTCAGGCCGGCATTTCCAACGGACATTATACCAGTTTGTTTGTTTACGGTTTTCAATAATAGATTATTGTTCAGTTTGTTCAAAAGGACAACCATTTCAGGGATTTAAAAGGATTTGTCCCGCTCAAGAACAAGGGAGCATTTTTAAACTTGTCATGGTGTAGTGTTTGTTTCACTAATAAGTGAAATGTCTTATCCATGTTTTTAATTCTCTAAATATGGAAAAAGAACTAACTTTTGAAAATAAACCTGTAATTCTGCCCAGTGTGGAAAAGGGTCAGGTTTCTTTATCATTTATGACATTACATTTTATTCAATTGTAGAAAAGTGCAAACATGTTTTTTCTATGTTGTCATTTTCAGATAACCACTTTCATCTAATGCACTTTGATACTCCTTAGTATTTGGGTGAGGGCAAGCTCTTACAAACTGCAGTCAGTCAGAAGCAGTGAAAAGTCAAAATAGTTGGAGACAGATATTTAATTCCAAATATCAGCATTTAAAATGTTTATTTGGAAAACTAATTATTAAATGCTTACAGGAGGTTTTTTTCCTTAAGGTACCTTGATATGCTTTTTCCTGGTAGTGCAGAGTGATAGATATGACTTGTTTTTACACCAGATGCCCTGAAACATCCCAATTATCCAGACTTGGACATAACCCAATTGATTGTACCTTGAGATTACCAAGCAACACATTTATAAAAAGAATAAACTAATCCATCTTTTTGGAACCCTATTATTATTGGATGTGTTTCTTGTCACAGTCCCAATTATGACTAATGCACTGTTACTCACACATGTGTTTTTTCTCTCCTGTAATCTCCTGTAAATGCTATTGGAGTTAGATACGTAGCTTTTCTTTACAATGCAACGCCATACTGTTCATTTTGGGGCTGGTTATAAACAGCTCAACTGTCAAGACTTGAAGTGTGATCTAAAAGCATAATGAGAACAAAAGATATGTCGTTAATTTAGATGAGTAGCTGTCTTCGTTCTATACCGCACCCTTTTAAACTGTCAATATTGTATGGAAATGAAGTTGGAATCAAATGTGGTGAATGTTTTACTGTGAATAATGTTTAGAGAATACGCTCTTTAAGAAATATTGTGTTCAGTGTGGTGCAGACAATAGTGACAAGATGAGAGAACAAAGCTTTGAATCTATATGTTCTCTCCTTGTATGAATAATCTGAAGAGCGACTGTTCAAATCAAATGTAGGTGTCAACATCAGGCAATGCAATAGACATGTGTAACACAGATAGCCATGGTAAATCTCTCTCTGCAGTTTTTAAGATTAATCAGTGTTCTGACAGGCATTGTCAACAAGCATGCCGCGTAATATCTTTGAGTCTTTTCTGTTGTCTGTTACAATGGCAAATGTATTTCCTCTTGGCATGTGGAGATTTTGCCTTTTTATTTAATTTTTTTAACATCAGAGCCTTCATCATTTGGCTCGATACAACAAAGACACTTGGTAAATTCCCCATTCATTTTTCCCCATAGTCTTACCCAATGAAAGTATTAAATATTAAACGTTTCAAAGCTTGCTCGGGGCTAATGAGCCATGTGGAAACTAATGACCACAAGACATCATTTTATTTCAAATCTGTGTCCGAAATTGCATGAACTGTTATTAAAAACTTGTAGCTGGTTACCCTCCGTTATGCCTTATACTCTTAAAGCTGGAGAACCCAATTTAGTTTTTCCCATAAGTAGTCAATTCTGTAAGAAAGAGCCATATGAGTCAATACTGATACTTTGGATGCTTTGGAATGACAGCTGACAGCAGATTGGCTGATAGGGACAACAGCCTGCTTAAATTTGTTGTCGGAAAATGTATGTCAAAATACTAGAGTTGCGCCAAAGGATTTGTGAGCACTAAGAATAAGTTAGAAAGGTTTAAATACCAACTTCCTTATTTCACTATTTGAAAATGAGGTTAGATGTTAAATGTTTGAGCTTTTCCAATTAGAAATGTACTTCCTGAACCACAGCAGGCTTCAAATTAGGCGAGGGGAAATGTTGAGCTTTATTTTAAGTCCAAATATAGGCTAAAACAGTTCTGTTTAGCTGTGCACATGATCTTTACTGTGTATTTTAACACAATGAAAGTTAATGCCTTGTCAATTTCAAACCCTTGCCTGTTTGCAGTAGATTAGCTTAATGGTCGACCTACTGTTGTCACCACAAAACCAAACTTATCCATGCGCACCATTCTATTGTTTGCTCCAGTGCTCGTTCTAACGGCCAGCGCCCCCACTGAGGCGTTGAATGAGCCGAAGCTTTATTTACTACAAAAGTGCCTACACTGAAGACACACTACACGGACAGGGCAGACTGATTATGCCCTTGCTTTTAGATGTAGTCGTCAGCGCGGGCATCTGTTAGCATGGTAATTAGATCCTGTTTTATTTGTAAGGGACATCGCTGGGAGAGGTGAAGTGATGCCAAGTGTGTGTTGCCATTGTCAACAAAATATACATGGCTGCCTTTGGAGAGCTGTTGTTAAGGCAGCGCATGTTTTTTGCCACGGCTCAGAGCTCATCCCAAACCCTCCAGTGAAAAAAAAAAAGGACTGAGCAGGAACACACTATAATAATGATTACGACCAGTCAATAGGTATTTTGCAAACTCGCCGTGCAGATTGCGTTTCCACCTGACTGCGTCTCTGGCTGCGATCCGATAATAACATGAGCCAGTTCACCCTCGGAGGTCCTCCGCCCCACAATAGGTCATTCTGACTCCAGGAAAAGCTGAAGTCTTTAACCACAAACCACCTTCACTTTATTTGCATGAAACAAGGGACCTAAAAATATGCCTTGAATGGAGGCAATAGGCAGGGCTCCTTTTTGTAACAATCACACTACACATTTTCTTCCACATTCAATTCTATTCATCTTTTTAAATAATAAATGTAAGTTAAAGGTGTGCCATTTTTCCAGTACCTCACAATAAACCAGCTTTAATGGTTTACTAAAATTATGTTTTGATTATGCCAAATAACAAAATGCTGTGAAATTCCATGTTCACAACCCTTGTCGGAACTGGAGGGTTTGCCAGCTGCTTTGCCTAGAATGTCCCACAGTATGGCATTAAACTAAACTATCTCATGTCGGAACTTTTTTGCATTTAATCAGTTACAGGTGTTATTGCTACAAACGGATTCACAGATACGATATGAGATAGTTTAGTTTAATGCCATACTGTGGGACATTCTAGGCAAAGCATCTGGCAAACTCTCCTCCAGACAAGTTAAAGAGCACCTTTAAAGCCCGTGAACTGAACTTCCTCTAACACTCAAGATAGATTTAATTTTTTCCCACCAAGTTCGTCTCCTCCCATTATTTCTGTAAATGTGAATTGTTAATTTTTCAATTTTGTTATACGTTTATGATGTGAAATGTACAATCAATACTGTCACGCCATACAAATGTGCCTCTATTTATCCAACTATCCATTTATCCATCTATCTATTATTGCTACATTCATTGATTAGTATAGACTGGAAATAGCACACTAAATGGCTTTATTCTAAATGTGCTCGTGTCATCTTATCCAGGCTTGGAACAGGGACAAAGCACATCCTGGCCAGTGACACAGGGCGTAAAGGGTTTATAAAATATTCCCTGACTAAATGTACGCTTGTTTGTATCATGCTGTGTCAAAATAATAATCAATGAGTCACGCAGATACCTCTCTCGCGCCTGTCCTTTGCGTCGCAGCCCTACCAGGGTTTGACATTAAGTCCGATGACATTAAAAAAGATAATGCTCCAATGTTACTCTGACACTCGGCGCGAAAAGAAGCGCCATGACAGAAGATTAGCAGCAAAAGGTCATGATGAAAATGACTGCTCACTCATTACGCCGATCCCCAGGCTACACTTTCCCTCACAGACTCACTTGTTAATAAGTTGGGCGGCTGCGGTTGGGGATGTCGTACTTTTGACTGGTGTGGGAGAGCACTGATCTGAACGCTGCTGTTTATCCGAGGTACCAAGTCGTTAATTAAAATTGCGGATAATTAAAGGTGCAGTGTGTAGGATTCAGGGGAGTGTATTTTCAGGATTGGATAATTGCAAGGTAAATATAATTTCCATAATCATGTTTCCATTTGTGCATAATAAACAATAGAGAGTGTTGTTTTTCAGCTGGATACAATTAACCTTATTTTTTAGAGTAGAGTTTTTACTGTCATTGTTGCTGTCTTTAAGAAGTGTTTGTAGTTGTATTAAAAGTGTAATGAATAAACCACATTGAGTCAAATGTTGCCTATTATTTTGTTTGTGACATCTTGTTTAGTGTTGAAGGTAGACGGGACACATTTACAGGGTACATGCCAAAAAGGGTAGTAGTTTTGGCTAACACCTGTTACAAGAGAAGATTTTGGCAAGATAGCATCTACTATGATAATGTCTGCTACTGTTACCCCTGTCAGCTAGCTTCCCATTTTTGCACATACTTTAAATATAATAGATGGATTTCATATGAATTGCTGTTAGAATTGTGAATAAACTTTAAGTCTGTTTTTCAGAAGCTAAAAAAACCCCACAACGTATTCTATTGCTAAGGTCAATATGTACAAACAACAATATGCAAACGATGAGCTTTCACCCGACTCTTCACCTAAAATCTTGCACTTTGTAATGTTCAAATCCAGGCCTGAGGAATCTCATGTAATCCTGCTCTCGTATTGAAAATGTTACTTTGTGAATGCCCCACCTGCCACAACCTTCATACTGAAAGAATCATGTAAATTGGAGCCTGGTGTGGGTCCAACAGTCCAATAGTGCAGCAGGTGGCTTAACAATGGGGTCTATGGCAAACCCGTTGCATCAGCCCAGGACACTAAAGGCCTCCATCAGTGTCACTACGGAGGCATCACCCAGCATGCCATTTCAAAGTCAGCCCAGGCTGACCACACTGTGTAACAACTACGCACCAGATACGGATCGGATAAGAAAATGACACAGATAATTGATATTTTAATGATCACTGACTAATAAAGCAAGCAAAGCATTATTATCTCTCATGTTGCAGTCAGGCAAGTGTAGTGCAATAAAGCCAGTTTGACATGGGTCAGATGTGTTGGCGCATTTCAGCTTGAATAGGTGGGCAGTTTGCAGAGGCCTGTATCCATGGTAACCCGGCGACAAGTGTGGTGTGATTTAAACGTCAAATAGTATGTATTGTTTTTGTCTTTTAAAAATGCTCTTGCTCACAACGTTCTCTGAGTCAGGCGTTTCGCACATTAGGAACTGAGTTAGAGCTCTATCTGCTGGCAGCAGGGTTAGGGAATTAGAGGAATTACTAGGGGATATAAACAAAACTAGCTTGACTGACACGCGATTTGACATCAGAAATGCTCAGAACGAGTCCTTCAATGATTTATGGATTTAAAAACAGCACAGAAAATCTCAAAGTTCTACCTATGATGTCACAAATCAGATTTTTTTTCCCCCCAGAGGCTCAGAGGAGAAGACTTACTAAACTGGATTTATCAAACAAGCATGAATTAAGCTAAATACAACTCCAGGTATGTTTTGGATGAGGGAAACATTTTATATTATGGGTAAAAGTTAAACAAGTGAAAAAGGTTAAAGGTGCACTATGTATGTTTTCTGGTAAAAGGTCCGTGACCTGCTTGACTCATGAAAATATTATTGCTTTGCATTGAATGTTCCACAGTATGAGCTTTAACGATATCTTTCATTGATTAAGGCAAATGCTTGTCTCCAAGGAGATTGCTTAGTTTTATGCCATTTTGTGGCTCATTCCAGTTAGCTGCAGTACATCTCCATGGAGAAAAGAAGACTTTGCACCTTCCACCTAAAAACTTAGGCAAGGCAAGTTTATATATAGAGTACAATTTGTACACAAAGTAATTTCATACATTTTTCTCCATTAAAATAGCTCGTAAGTGGTCAAATTTGTGAGGTCTGATTTACAGTATGCTGTAAAATGTACTTTTGTGGTTTGCTGAAAACAGCTAAACCATATCTGTCTATTATTAATAAATTGCTGTCAAACAAAAATAGCTGCTTGTCAACTGATCATTAAGTGTTATGAATGCACCAACCTGCACGTCTAACTTGTCTTGTAAATGTCACAATAACAAGCAATCTCAAGAGTGTGACACTGAGGACCCAGCCAATTAACAGAGATAATATTGACTCACGGACAGCCATAATTCATAATGTACTTCTCAGGCTTTACAAGCTTTTGGTGGAATCAGAGTTGTGACAGTCAAATGCTGCATTAGACCGTTTCTATTCTGGATTAGGCCTAAATGCCTTGTTTACTTATAGTTTGGACCAGTTTGCTTCGGTCATATCATTTATACTGTGTATTGTCTTCTTTTTGTTGATAGGTGCTAATATATCATATTTTTCTAGTACTGTAAGTTTTAGGTACTTGAACATTTTACGCATGTATTAACGTGCCAACATTCTTTAAAAACATTTTATGCGTGCAATATAACACACATTTTGGCTTTTTTAATTAAAACATACAACAACAAAAAAGTGAGTTAAGTGTATCTAAATTTTGACAAGGATGAACATTTTACAATCTTTTCAAAAGCTTCAAATGCGACCGTTTTTTTTTTTTATTCCTACTGTCACCGTCAAACTGAAGTTTTTGTACTGTTTTTATTTGTTTTATTGTATTTATTTTATGTATTGCTTTTATTTTTGTTGTTCTTGAAATGTGTTATTTTATTTAGTCAACTTTTATAGCTAAATGTTTGTTTTTATATTCCTATTATGTGCAGCACAAATAAAGTTGGATTGGATTAGAAATGCTCTTGTCCTTGTGCAATATTAACCACTTGAAAAACTGTACAGGGACTTGTAAATATGTTGTGAGCGCACTATATTAGTATAAATTAAATTATAACCAAAATAAAGTTTTATGTTTGTTTTTTTTCACTGGGGGTTTAGTTGATAAAAAGACAGATTGATTGTATTTTATTTTTACTGTGATATTGATATCTAATTTTAGTTTGTTAACTTTATTTTTGATAGGTCTATCTCTTCTGCTGTTCGGCTGCATTTCAGTGACAAAAATAATTTCCCCTTGGAGATGAAAGAAAATGATTCTTATTTTCATTAAAGTTAAAGCAAACCGTAATATTTCTTCCAAACTTGTAATCAAATCACTCACTCATCCAATGCCAGCGACCCTTGAGCATTACAGATCCATAGCATTTCCTCTCACTTGCTGAACTGGCCTCGTCGCTCGGGGTCAACACTCCCTCTCCATGGAAGTCGTAGTAAATATTAGTCATAGTAATAGAAGTAGTTATAAGTACATAAAAAAACACTGATAATTCCTCTTGCTAACAAAATTACAACCTATTTACTTGGGATTTCAGTGCATTTTGAAACCTTGTGGGCTGCAGTGTTTACATTGCTCCTTGTGATGTTGCCATATCCTCGCTATCCACTCAGGACATACTTGACTGTTTACCAAAAGAGTTAGACGGCGTTTTCAACTCACTCCCTCGCGCAAGTTCCACACCAACACGTCCGCCGAGACGCTTGGGCGAGTTTGTAATGATTTTGAGAAGCGCAGTCAGGATCTTGAGAATACTCCCTGGCAGTATTAAACTATTAACACGAAATATAACTTTTTAATTAATGCACTTTAGCAGGAATCACATTTCTGTTCTCGCGGCAACCTGATACTATGATTTGAGGAATAGAATCTTATTTTACTTAAAATTTGTTTGATAAAAGTAGCTCTTGTTTGATTATCAGGTGGCAGTAGCGCAGTGGTTTGAGCTTTCATCCATCCTTGAGCAAGTAGTAATAGTAGTAGTAAAAGTAGTAGTCGCTTGTTTCCATCGAGATTGCATAGATTTGCCTGGAATTGATTGAAAAAAAAAATTGGCCATTCAATTCATTTAAGGAGAAAATCAGCTGACACAGGCCAAGTTACGGATCAGGGGTCTCATTTATAAAACCTAATGTGGAATTCTTATTTAAAGTGTGCGTGCGAACAGAAAAAAAATCACAAACTTTAAAAATGTCATAAACTTCGTGTTTCTCTGAGCTCAGATTTCCTTGTCCCTCTCCTCCCTGAAAAACCTCAGCCGAATGTTCTAACGACGCACACATTTTCCACCTCAATGCAGCGACCAGTTTGTTTTAGTTTTTATGTAATTATCTTTATTCGACCAGGAAAGTCATATTTGGATTATTAATCACTTTCTTCAAAGGATTCCTAGCCAAGACAACAGCACAGGCCACTCGTAACATCAACACACGTTTAGACAATCACCCAAATGTGTTCCCTAAACAGTGATCAACAATAGATCCAATTTCCAAATCTTTTAGCATTAATTTAAAATGACTATAAATAAAATGACCTATTTATTTTAAAATGTGTTTACACTTAAGCAAAGACTACATTAGAACTGGAACTGAACAAGGACTAAACCCGGAACTAAACAGGGCTAAACCAGGACTAAAACGTGACCAAATCAGACTAAACTGGGACCAAACAAGTGAAATTATTCCAGGGTGCAGAACACTGAAAATATTGCCACGGAGACACACAGAAAGAATATCAATGAGAGATGCCACTGTAACACACTGAAGACATGCAGAATCCAACCAGCACGGGCGCGACGGTTCAGTTTCCCATTTGTACAGTTTCCCATTCTGTTTTAATTACACCTGATCCCAAGTGTGTTTTCTGCTCGAGCTAATCCTTCACAAAACTGCAGAGAACGGTCATGTTGTTAAATGGCAGACCGCTCTACCTTTCCATACGCACCGGTGAAGTGGGCTCAGAGGAAGAGCAGCTGTGCGAATAATAGCACTGTCAAAGTCTTACAACGCAGCAGAAGGATCACAGGCGCACACGGCTAAAAATAACTCCCCGAAACAGTGGTAATGGAATTAAAAACACAGCCAACTCTACCCTCTGATTAGGACCTAACGGACTTGGACAAATAACAGTTTCAAAGAATCCTCTGTGAAAAAACGATTAGAGTTCATGCAGGGCAGACTGTTGGTTGACTTCCCTAATTTGAATCGTGTTTAGGAATGTGTTAAAAGCTTGAGAAAGAAAGTTAAGCATTCATTTACAGTTAGACATTTTTATTTTCCAGAAAAAAGAGATGTCATGGTTAGCCAGCTCACAATAATCGAAAGAGCCAAAACATTATAATTCTGATCATTGTAGAAGCAAGTAGTCAGTGAATTCTATTGTCCAAAAAAGTAAAACGTGATCTGGCTTTTTAAAACTTCTGTCACATCATGGTTAAACTCATGTGACTTCCTGCTTGCAGCGTACCATAAAAGCTCACTAAAAAGCTTTCAACTTGTTCAGAATGCAGCAGCAACGGTACTAACAGGAACCAAAAGATGAGAGCATATTACCCCAATGTTAAAAGCTCTTCGCTGGCTTCCTGTTGAGTTTACAATCAAAGTTTTAAATCTTGCTGTTCACCTGTTGTCTGTTCTATGGTTTTCGCAAGTTGTACATTTCTCCCACTCTCATTAGAAGCCGCATGCCACCATACTGACCTCTGGACCTGGAAGCTCTCTGAGGCAATTTCATAAAGTTGGTCACGTACTGTACTATAGAAACGTTGATCTAAATGAACGAAATGAATGAGCGTGAATTAAGGATTTCACAACAGTTTGGTCACGGTGTCAATTATTGTGAATACTTGCAATAATGTGGTGCTTCTCCTATCAAAAGCCCCATCCCAACCTGAAAATCAATATCAATGCGTTGAGTTCGCTAGAGTTTTTCTGGCAGCAGCCGCAGCGCCTCTGTCACGATAAGTGTGTTTGTGAGTGTAAAGTTCAGCTTGATGCAGCATAAGCAGCTAATGTGCGGTATATGGATAAATATTGAAGCTTGAATAAAGGTGAATATAAAACTGAGTGTGTCAGCTTGAGTGCCAGCGCTGTGATTGGACTAACGCCGTGTGGTTTTGTGTGTGTCAGAAGCGCCTAAGTGTAGAGCAAAGCACAACTCAGCACAACACAACGGCCGAGCACAAATAAAACAGATGAAGAGTCTGAGAATGATGCCGCTGAAGACTGGAGAAGACAGGCCCTTCACTCACACACTCACCATTCAAATCACGCAGCAGTGAGGAGCCGACACAAGACACCCACATCCCACTCACATGTATGGACTCATGTATGGAACAGGCAGAGCTGTCATACTGAGTTGGGCAACAGATTGATTATAAAAAAAAAGGATGCTGTGCTGACATGATGCGAAAGCTGCAGTGCACTGGTAATTAGGTGGTAAATATATTGAACATTTATCGCAGTTGTTGTTCTACAGATTGGGGTGGACAATATTGACAAAAATTAATACTGCTTCACGGTGCAAAATGAATGTGCTATAATGCCTGTAAATGTATTGGTTGAGATTCCAGTCTCCCGTAAAATGTGAATGGAGCAACACAATCGCTTTATACCCTTGACTGGGAGAACACTAGACATTTCTGTTCAATTTATTTTTTACAACAACCTATTGTCGTCAAATAAAACGTTTTTGTTTTCTGCAAAAAGAGCTGACTAAAAACAAATAACTTGCTGTGTGTATTTTTTCAAATATATATCTACAATTAATCTATGTATGTGTTTTTACATAACCAGTATCCCTTATAGGAACAGAATGAACCTTTCTGGAGGTGTAAAGTCACCTGCATCATACCATGGAAACAGAAACCATACTTCAGAACATTCCCCATAAAGATAGATGCGTTGCCAGGCTCCTCTTGGCCAAATACAGGTCAGGTTTGTGGAGAAGCAGTAAGAACACAGCTTCTTATACATTTTTAAAAACATCGAAGTCAAATACAAAAATAAAATAAAAAAGCATGCTTTACATCCATCTATTTTTTAGCTAAAACTATATACTGTGTCTTTAAAATATTCCTTATTCATTTTTGAGTATTCCTTTCCTTTTTTGTATAGTTATATTAACACAATTACATAGGATGTCTCTTTAAGTTCACCTTTTACACATTTTCCTCCTTTTCTGATATTTCTGCATACTATTTCCATTTTCAAAAATGAGTTGAAATCAATATTTACTAAGCAAGTTTGTATTCTTTGTGTTGTTTCCCTTTTATTTTTCAGCTGTCAGTATTTTTTTCTGATTCAAAAATAATCAACAAAGTGCCCTGCCATGCATTAAGTGCCTGCTCCCTATTGTTAAAACACACCTGCTCACGTACCAAACAGTGGGATCGTTGGCTGTGTTTTTCACTCTCCTCTAATGTCACTATTGCGTGTCTGGGTTCAGTGCTCCCCAGGGCCAGAGCAGTGTACGGGGGGCACCTCTTTCCAAAGCACAGCCCTGTTTACCCTCATGTAGAATGACAAGCACACGCAGGGAAACTGACAATGTGCAAGTGTAAATTAGGTCCCCAGCCTGTGTGGCATTAATTATGAATTAAGTGTAATTGCGGTGGGATTTTCAGAAGTCAATTCATTTGGGCTCAGCTGTATTGTTATTATGAATATAGGCGGGAGGCAAACAAGCTCTAACTTTTCGGGAAGGACAAAAATAAAGTTGATGTCACACTGAGCACTGATTGGGTCGCAGTCAGGAAAAAAACTAAATAATCAGCAAAACTCTAAACGCTATTGTTAGAAACACATTGCTAAAACCATTTCTAACAGTTGTAGAAGTAGTAATATAGATTCCAAGGGTTATTTCTTATATATTTACAGTATAAAGTTTCAGAAAAATAAATACTTTTAGAGTTTAAAACGTTTTTGCTTTGCCTGGATTGTTTTTCAGTTAAAGATCTATCTCCTAATTATTCAAGTAGGAGTTGTTCTTACTGTAAGTGTCTCATTCACTTTCTGTTGAAACATCTGTGCATCTTTCTCTGTAACTGCGGCTGTCATACGTTCTGGACTTAAAATTTTGTGTATTTATATAGCGCTTTTCCATCTTTTAGGCACTCAAAGCCAATGTGGGTGAAATGTCTTGCCTAAGGACACAACAGCATTTCCTCTAGCGCCCCACTGTGGCACCTGGTGTTCCAGCAGTTTCCCATTCAAGTAATAAACAGACCCTGTCCTGCTTAGCTTCCGAGAGCTTCCGAGGTCGGGCATAGGTAAGCAGGTACGCCCGTACTTTACATGAGATCTGTGTTTTTTTATTTCGCTATTGTATTGTATGCAATAATAACTGACCAATCCGGTGCCTTGTTTCCCAGAGGTCCGCTCCAGCTCACGTTAGCAACAGGTCTGATCACGCATTACACATTAGCCGCTAAAACTGTTAGCCGCGATTAGCTTCGACGGTACGTCCAGTTCTATATACGGTCTGTTGTCTGGTACTTTAGATAATGCCCTATTCTAGGCATTCTAGGCAAAGTAAACATTTCCTTGGTGTCAGACCTTCCACCAGAAACATTACACAATGCACTTTTTAAATTATTCTATCATTACAAAAAAAAAACATTTGAAACTGCCGTATTTCAGTTGACATGAAGTCTTTGTTTTCAGTTTTTTAAATGCGTATTGAGTATTCTTTCGCCCACAGTCTTTTTGAGTGCTTTCCATCCCTGGAATTAAGAATGAAGAGGCAGTTGAAACTTTATTTGTTGCTGGATTGATATAATGAGCCTGTTCATTTGATTTCAGCCCAATTCAGTGGTTTGTTTATTGTTTGTGTTTCTCTCAGCATTCATCAGTATGCAGAACGAGTGCATCAGGAGGAAGGCATATTATACGAAGCGACACCTGATTTTCATAGTAATTATACATTTGGTGATAATGATAACGCTCTTATTTCCCCTGCACTGCCTGGTCTCTTGACCCCATCTGCAAATGAGGGGATTAGTATGTCCACCCAGCTCCATATCAGCAATTAGGATTTATATAACCAAAAACAAAGTGAAAGTGTGCTAATTAACAGATGCTCCACGTTGCATAGGAATCTCACTCCATATCTGCAAACACAAGAAGGTTTAGTCATGCGCTATTCTGGTAAATATGTGCATGAGATTTATTGGGGAAGAAATAATTACTTCTCTGAAGCATTTACTGTTCACAAATAGGTTTAATTTGTATTTTAAATTAATACATTTTCTTGAATGCAGCAGGATATTTATGGGTTTTAGCTTCCTGTAATATGTGACATTTTCAAAACTTTTCAAATTCAAGATAATATTAACCCATGGATAGTGAGTTAGACAACGATGAACGATGAATATTATAACTATTGAATCAGGAAAAGTCCTCAAAATGTTGCATATAACGAGAAACTGAAACCCAAAGCCATTATATTTGTTTTTAATGGATATTAGCTGATGCGTCTTGACATTTTTTGAGGTCTTCAAATTTTCTTTCAACGGAAATTAAATCAGCTTACTGACAAGTCAAACTACTTGTGTCAGCTTAAATTATAAGCCGTTCATAGGTTTCAATTTCCTTGCCGGAGGTGCCATTTTGAGGACTTGTGTGTCTTAAATAATCTACTCTCGAGGAGCTCATTTAGATTTGAAAAGGCCTTAGATATATGTTTACATGCCCAGCAATATCTGATCATTGTCTGATTTCTGGAGATGATGGAAATATCATGTAAACAGTTGCCTCCGATTTTAGTTTTCTGATTTCCTTCCCACTTGTGCAGCTGTTGCTCAGGAAATGTATGCTAATTTACTAATGTGGCTAAAGCAAAAATTTAAATGAGAAAACGTTTGTCAATCATTGTACCTTGTCTTCCAAACAATTGCTCTAAAATCCACTAAATAACTGATTTGATTTTTGTTTTGAGGATCATATTTCTTTTGTGCATGTAAACACACACCAAAAATCAGATCCACTGTTTGAGTTATCTGATTATTTTAGGGATTTAAAAGCCAAAACACCATTGCATAGACTCATATTACTCTTCTCTTATGTCCTTCCTTTCATAACTTTTGCTGAATTTCCTTTTGTCATGTTTACACCCTGCTTTTTGATTTTATTTTAACACCCCGATAAAGGCAATAATTAAACGCTCCATGATGGGGAGGAAATCTGTTGTTAAGCAGTGTTTTTGGACAGAAAAGGGTTCACTGTTAACACAATAATTAGTCTCAGTAATGAGGGTGATTTTGCATTGAAACAGGACAGAATTAGCAGAATATTTCTATCCTCAGATAAACCTACTTTACATGGAACAGGGACAAAAACAATAATCTGTGACATGCAATAAACACCTGATTTGAGTCATTGTATAAAAATGCAAGTATGACTTTAATATGAAAAAGCATTGAGCAGTTGTATTGTTATTTTTAATCCTGTTATTTAGCACCTTATTTAGTCAAGGTTTAGTCCTGTTTTACAGCTTGGTTTAGTCATAATAATGCATATAAACCAAGTCAAATGTAATCACATAAAACAAAACTATTATGTAGGCTTACTTAGACCAGAATGTGCAAAACAGAATCTGCTCTTTAACTATAAATGGGGAGAAAAATGACTTTCTCTCCGATATTGCAGACATCAGCCAGGCTCATTCAATGAAAACAACCCATACACAAAGACTCTTGGATATGTATAGGCAGAAAATGGCCTCCTCGCTTGCCGGAAAGAGTGTTATTATGCTAACAACAGACATGTAGGACTGTCCTCTGAAGTAGAGTCTAATTTTCACTCAGTAGGGTTATAATGAGCCTTTCATCCTCTTATCCTGCCCGTTACCATTGACGACTGTACAGACTCCAACGCAAGGACTGAGAATTACCCTGGTACAATGCTGTCATTTAAAGGCAGAAGAAGGACGTTCAAATGTAATTCTACAACACAATTGTGGGGAATAAGGCCATGTGAGGCGGTAAATGTGGCGACAACAATGGTAGTAAATAAATAATTAAGAGGAGGCAATTTACCTAGAATTCTGAATACTATTGCAAAAAGAAGATTGAAGTATTGGCTGAGAGTAAGTTACAGAGATTTAAAGTGTCGTACTTGACTGGAAACCAAAAGGAAAGAAACAGGAAGGCGGGCAAAGAAAGCAATAGATAAAACAAATCGTATAAGGCGCCGAAGCCAAATATGTGTCGCTAAACAACTTGCAAAATCTGACAAATTAAGAATGGATGACTGTTCTTACCTGGCTCCGATAAGTGAGGCAGGATTCTCTGGCAAGCGACAACATGCTGGACTCTCATTTTGTGCGAATGAAAAAAGTAAGGATTCTATGTAAAGTTTCATAAATGAGACCACTGCAGTCAACCGTGAGGCACAGCTTTTTTACCCCCTGGTTTACTCTGGGCTAGTTTGTTTTTGTAGTTGTATAGTTGTAGTAGTAGTAGTGGTAGTAGTTACTTGTAGAAGTATTTTATTGGAGATGTAAGCGACTTTGCCTTATACCACTCCTTCAACTGCAGAGTAGATGTTTTGATCACAAGATGTGAAATTAAATCAATGAATAAAGGTGTTCCACTTGGCATTGATTTTGCATGCCAATATATTGAGCATATGGTGTGAGCTCAAAGCAGCAGGACATTAACACATTTCTCTGAATATATATGTATGTACCATAGATGCATATGAATTCAATGATTTTGCATATGGCTTGAGTTCCTAATTCCATCCTGCTTTACAGTTATATGGTAGTGGAATAATTACTTTAGCGTTTAAACATCCAAATTGTTTATCCAGGTATAATACAATATTCAAATTCATTGTTCATACTTGCAATTGAGATACATTATTACTTGGTAAGACTTTAGATGGTTGTACACACAGCAATTTAAATTGTGTAAAAATAATGTATATTTGATCTGATATTTTTCGTATGCCTTATTGTGAGACGTCCTGGCAATACACAGATTTAAGTGATAACAATAAACAGCCCATGCATTTTATTCTTCCTTGATACAAACTTGTTATACTTTTTCTCTTTACTGTCTAGTTTAAATGAATGTAACAGGCCTTCAGCTATACTTCCCTCTGCCTATATGTACCCTAAATTGCCCACTTCTCAACAAAAGACTTCTTTGCAAAAAGCAGATATGGACATTTTGTGAATACTTGGGTGTTTTTGTGTATAATCAGTCTTACACCCCTACAACTCCAGTAACTGTAAAGACCATGAAAAAATACCCACTACTGTTTTTTTTTTTTTACATTGAACAAGCGAATCACCAACTGCCCTGCACAACATAATACAAAAAGATAGCACGTCATCCACTCGCTGACACACGGACATGAGGTAGCTCGGCAGAGACGCTCTCAATGCGCCGGGGTTAGCCAAACAAACAGATTGCACATGAATGACAATGAGGCAGAAAATTGGTGAGAGCGGCAACACAAGAAAAAAAGAAAAGCAATATTGCATGAGGCTTTAAAATATGCAGGGCGGCTGTGAAGTATATGCGCACAGGTAAACACACCCACATACAATATACAGTGTATCAATACAGACTATCAAAATAATGAGTAGAGAGCAGAGGCTGAAGGAAATGTTAGTCCTTCTTTTCGTTTCGCGGCGCTCAGATTATGAATGATTGGGTCTGTTCCAAGCCAGAGCTTTTATAGTATGTTCCACAAATGAGTTGTGAAGTAATATAATACTAGAGGCGATGTTTTAATCAACTCCACTTTTACTATGGCTGTCATTAGGCGTAAGATTGGACGGGTTTCTGGACTTTTTCATCCTTGTCTTGATTTATCTCACATTATTGTGCGTTAAGTGTGGATCAAAGCTCTGTGGGGCCGCATTGAGGATGACTGATTAGAATGTTGTGGAGAAGTAGAAATATTTCTGTTGCTCGGTTCAAAATGTGAAATTAACACATCCATGAGGGGTTACCTTTTTCTGTCTGAACTGTGCAGAAGGTTTAGGTTAGGGCACCAGGATTAAAATGTCTGCCTTTAATTTAATTTTTTGATATTCTACTTTTTTTTGAGAGAGAGAGAAAATCTGGACATATAATGAGCACATTTATCAAAATTTAAAGCCTCACTGTGCAACTTTTTAGCACCAAAACAGACTAAAATAAAAGGTTTGTTTGTTCGTTTTTTCAGAATGGATGTTTTTGTTGAACTTCGAAACATCCTTCTGAGAGCAGGCTTGCATCTCCACAAGCCTGACTCAACCATAGCCTGGAGGAGGGTCACCTTTCTGTTGCCCTGGAAATTGGATTCCTTTGGGCAGAATTGCATGGTATAAACATATCTATCTTTATGGGGATTGGCTTGTATGTAGCTTGAACTTTCTATTCTCATGGCGTCACACAAAAATACATGGTCTGGCTTTAAATATATTAAGTTTCTACATGTATTTATGCCTGTTCCACACATGTATTTCTCCTCCCAATCCATGCTATTCCCTACATATTAATTTAATCTATACCTGCCTTTATTTTGCCTGTCCATATTGGTATGATAGATGCTGCCAGTAATAGTAGTGTCATTCATAAAGTAATTCTGCTAACTTATAAAAGAGCTGTACCATTAATCAAATTTTAATTACGACTAAGATTCAGTCATATTTAATCATCAATGAAATGTTTGGGTCTCTTGGGGATCTAGAGGTCTACAGCCAAACCTCTATCACAAAAACCATGCGGTGTGGAATAGAGTTTAGAGTTTAGAGGAAGACATTTTGAGGTTTTTGCGCTAATTGAAAGTCCGTAGTTATGTTTATAATATTGAAAGCATTTTTTTTATTTGTTTTTAATAAGACAAAGTAAAATCAAATTGAAAATCAAGATTGATCAATATGATGGCCATAAAATGCCCAATGTTAATTTAGTCTGTTCCTGTCAGCTATATTATCACAGAGTGGACATTAAAGGCTGAGGGACAAATTTCCCATCTTTTCATCTGGCTCTGTCCATGGGGGTGAACTCTAAATTGGCAGTCTTCTTCGTAAGCAGCCGCTTGGAGCACAGGTTCAGGTGGGTACAAGCAAATCGCTACGCTGTGTTATCGGATTTGGCTAAGTGCATATTGGAGACAAGAAAACCTAGAATCCTATTAAATAAGGTTGGCATCCAACAAACGATGGGTTTAGGTGAGGGGAAATTGACAGGCAGATGGGGGCTGATGGAAAACGGAGAAATAAATTAGAGCAAAATGAGGCGTACATATGGAAAAAGTGAAATGCGTGCATAAAATACAGGGAGGCCAATGCGATGAGTGTTGGGAAGCAGCGGGCGAGAAATAACCAAGAAAATGTTCGGGCTACACAACAGGATATGGAAGTGGAAGAGGAGATAGCTCGGAAATAAGGAGGGGAATCTAAAGCGCCAGCCAAAACAGCCTATTGTTCACGGGCTGATAGAAAAACACTACACACACACTATGGAAAAGAGCTCGTCTCGGCTGTGGACTCTGTCTTTCGAAGAAAATGAAAAGTGACACATAGAGGGACTGACAGAGGGAAAACCAAACAGAATATCTTTGTGAGACTAAAGGTAGATAAAGGCAAAAATGACTCGTGTTCATGGATACATTTGAGTAACAATGTCTATGTTCTGTAATGTAAAGAATACTAACATGCATTTGGTGTGTAAGGTAGACTTAGACTAAATTTGATCAACAATGGAAATGACTCGTGAAAAGCGTTAAAAGAATGATAATTAAACTAAAATCACTTTAAATATGTTTTTTATATTTAATGTGTAATGATTTATTTGTATACTATATTGTTTTTATTGTATTATAGAGCTATTGTTGCCATACAATGTGGATTATACAGTTTAGGTCTGTCTTTGTAATTAGTTTGCAGTGTTGGGAAGAATACCTTGATTAAACGTTCTGTTCTGTTACTTTCTTGAATCACATTGAGTTTTATTATATTATAGTGTGAAAACATGAAAAAGGATTGTTTTTGTGTTATGCATTTATGCAAACAATTGCACATGCACTCAAGATAACCAGAATAAAAATTTTAAAAAAAAAGTTCTCACTAATAAAAAATGCAGTTTGAAGCCTAAATTTCATGATCAAAAACCACAATGTATTCCTCGGGTTTTAGAAAAAAAACTGTATTTTTGAATACTTCTGTACCGGAATACAGCTACCCATAACAAGTATTCCTAATCAATATGGGTACATGTTGCTTCCCATCACAGTCTGTGGGTTTAATTCTGCTTACTTATCAGTTTGTAGGTGGAATTTGCATGTTCTTCCTGTATTTGTATGGGATCTTGCCATCCTCCTACTGGCTCCTAATATTCATTAAAATTGCCCTATAAAGCTAATAAATGCCATATTAAATTTCTATTTGACATTCTATAGTTTACAGTTACTGGTTTTCAGTCTTGTGACTAACTTTTGACCGTATTTCTACCATCCATAGTTGGCGGAATTGTCCCAGTCACCTGCATCCAGTGATGGCATGTAGGATTATGTCATACACTTATTGATCACTAGAGTTACTGCTGCATAAAGTACCACAAAATGTTGAAAAAACAATGTTTAAGTATGCTGATTAGTTGGTGTAAAGAGATTCCTATAAGTGCCCAGTGTATTGCCATCTAGATGAAATTCCTGTCACTCAAATCAAGCAAGCAACTAAGCCCCAATCGTACACTCACCTCCTCTCGCTGGGATGATAGGAACTCTCCACTAAACCTAATAAACTGGATAGGAGGTCCACAATAGGCGCTTTTAATTAGATTCACATCCACTGATTCTTCTTATGCTAAACAGGGAGGTAAGGATAAGGCGCTGTGACACTAGTGTTTGGTTTCATTAGCTGTGGGTGGCAACTACAGACAGATTTACAACTGGACCACCGGCGCTCGCGGTTTGGGCATCTGTCCTGAATTCTCATGGTTAGCCCACTTTCAACTTGGCACACTCAAATGCCACCCCTCCCTCTATGTCGCCCAGACTCTCACAAAATACACCAAATCATTTTAAATATTGATATCACAAATATTCTGGAAAGAGTAATAAAATAAAAATGACTGTATTGTAAGATATTCAAGAATAAGAATAATACGTGCAACGTGATTGCGTTAAAGGAGACTTATTATGCTTACATATTTTTATTTTTGAGTAGTGGCTATGTGACATTTTAAAACCCTACATGTATCATTTGGCGTCTTCATTTCTCAAAGAGTCACAATGTGGATGTGGGCGGGGATAGGGAGTAGGTGAAAACTGCATTTTCTGAGCACTGGAACTTCAGTTGCAGAACAATAAAGGATAACTCAAACACGCTTGAGTCAATCAAAATACAACTTTGAGTAAACTAATGATGAGGAACACTGCTGTTACGAGGTTAAAAGCTCTCTAATGTGGATTTTGCATAATATGTCTCCTTTAAAAAGGATTGCTAGGGAAATGATTGACTCCATTACAGTCATTTCAGATAAACAATACATTGCCATTTTGTATTTGTTTATTGTTAATGTCGATGTGCTGTACACTTTTTTCAATGTCAATGTGCATCCAATGGTGGTTCTAATACTACTACTTCCACTACTACTACAATCGCTACTATTGCTTCTGGTACTTCCCCGGAGAAAGAAAAGGAGAGATGACATTTATTTGTGAGAATTGTGACAGAAATCCTTCAACACGGCACAATACATTTTTAAAAGTTGTGAAAACACGTAAGATGACTTTGACATCTTTTATACACATATTGTATTTATTGGTTAGGCTTAGCATTGATTAAAAGATGTACTTAAAGGAAAAATTTTCCACACTTTTGACCCATTATTACGTTGAATTCTGAACAAATGTGAAAGCCTGCTCATGCATGCTATATTGTGTGGGAAAGGGTCCGATACAATGCAGATGGTGTGTTTTTTTTCTCCGCGGGGGCAGATTTGTGAGTGTGCGTGCGCTGTCGTCTCCTTGGCAGCTCTCCTTTAGAAAGAAGCACAGAGAGGCGGATCGGCAGGCCCAGTGTGTGGCCTCCCTCGGCACACAGACACAAATTAGCCCAGGGACGAGTCGCTGTGGCAGAGATGCTCCTCCTCTGATGAAACCTCTTAATATTCACTCCAAGTCCATTAGGGCCTCAGGAGATTGGCCGAGGATTGATTGTTTGTGCTTGATATTACCAAGGCCTTCAGGGCTCCATTCTTGTCGAAAATTAGACATGGCATTTGGAAAAGCCTGAGGAATTAAAGAACTAAATACAAACCTGTGTTATTACCGTCCACTCAGAGAAGGACGGCGGAAGAGGTTTCATACACTGTACAACCTGTGTAGTACATCTTACTTAGTTAAGCACTCATTGTATATGTTTGTTGCTCATTTTTGACATAATTGTACAATTTCGTGACAATTTCTTCAGGTTCAGCATCAGCAGTCATTGGTCACTGTCAAACTAAACGGTGGAAGGTTTGATTCCCGCTTTGACTTTGTGCTTGTTGTTTGCTGTGTGCTCATAGACAAGACACTTTAACCGCATTCTGGTTTGTTAGAAATTACTGAAAATAGTTTAAGATTCATAAATAAAATACAATCCAAATCTGTTTTTTAAGTTTGTGAGCCTTTTAGATCAGTGCCCCCAGTTAACGTAGGTTTAATTACATTTAGGGCTTCAACAATCAATTAGAATAATCGTGACTAGTCGACTATTAGATCATCGTAATTGCGTTTACAATGTTTTGGTCTTGATGTTATCCTAGTTTGAGTCCAAATGTAGATTTGGTTTTGTCCTGTTCTAGTACTAGTTTGGTCCTGGTCTAGTCCAGGTTTAGTTCTGGGTTTAGTCCCAATTTTGATGTGGCGATTGTGCAAACGTGAACATCCTAAAACACACACTACAACAGCGGCGTAATTTTCTATTTTCATCAATAATACATTTGATTCCTTAATATTTAGTTCTGAGACGCCTTCAATCACCATATGTCAAACTTTATTCAATTAAAACATGTATGAAAAAGAAAAAGAAAAAGGTTGCTTGGTTCATGAAGTTTACCATTCGTTGCAGCCTTAATTACATTGTTATACCGTGTACTAATTAACAGAAATGTACTTATAGCTTCAGGGTTCATTGACAGTTTGCCCACCGTTTTTTGCACCAAGGACTTGCAATTTTTATGCTACATGTTTCTGGCATTTTTTCAGTCAGCTATTCAATTAAGAAAGTGACCTCCCCAAAGCCCCAGCGCGCTCACATCACACGCCCACAGAGAAGAAAGGAGTCCTTCTTGTGAAGCCCGTGCTGGTGCCCAGGTGCAGAACACAAAGCAACGACTTCAGATGTTACTTTATATTGTCCCTTTTAATCTCTCTGGTAACTGGAGGCAGAACAAAGGAATCAAAATAGCACGGACTGGACTACACATAGTATATCTCGTTGCTACAAGAAATCTGGTCTGGTTTGATGAATAATGAATGAGTGAATATTATCAAGAAACATACATTTGAAACTGAAATAGGAATTTAAATGCCAGGTTATGAAGTTTAGCATAAATTATGGGGCAAATGTTTTCAAATGGGTTGTTTTAAGTTTCATAGAGCTCATAAGAAGTTGACACGTAGTGAAAGGGTGGCTAAATTGAAGCAGAGAAAAGGGACATATTAATAATACAGCATACAGTGCAGGGGAGTGTGCTCATGCAAATAATGTAAAGTGGCAGGCTGACCTCTGCGTGCACTGCGAAAGACACCTGCCATAACCCTGCCGCTCTCCCACGTTAGGCAGCGATCGATCACGTCATTTCAACTGCATGGAAGTGTAATAAGGGTAACATTCACCATCTCACAATACTGAACGAGAGTGGTCATGGAAACTCATACGCAACATGTTTTCTGTTATATTATCTCTAATCTTAAACGTTTTGTCTTGAACTGCTAATATTGAGAACAAGTCTTTCTGAAAGCGTAAGGCGACACCTGCAGATCAGATTTTCAGAAAGGCCTGATTGAAATTGTCCAGCTATGAATAATTGTGTGTGCAAAAAGATACTGAGTAAAGCTATTGTATTACTCATATTAACCAATCATCATTTTCGATTCAGTTTAATTCTAAATGTGATGTACGTGATGTTGGGATTTATAAAAAGATTTACAACAATTGTGCAGTTGTGTCGGCAAACTCTGCACCTGCGTTTTTTGTGTTTAGTGCGCAATGCATTTATATCCCTTTACATTATATTTGCAAGAAATGTGAGATGATAGCTTATTATGCATTTAATTACAACTGCTTATGTGAGGAATATTGTGGGTGTTTTGGGCAGAAATGCACGAGGTACTTGCTCATGTTTAGGTAAATTTCATTCATCAAGTCACTTTGCATTGTCCTTACATCGTGAAATGGGGGAGTGGAGGAGGCGTGAGGTGAGGGGGATCGTCTGCAAAGATTTCTGCTCCAGGTGTGATCCGTGGGGAGGAAATTACCTACAGGTGTGCAAACGGAGGTTTCTATAAATCTGAATATTTTTCTATGTATGTGAAGTTTGGGTTTTGTCCCCACATACTATTTTACTCAGAGTTCCACGTACTGTTTTATAAATGAGACCCCTGAATTTAAATAATGCAAACTTTTATTCATTGTCATAAGTCATCCTTTTTAATTTGAGGATTACAAATATTCTCAACTCTGCTCTATAAAATATGCAGAGGATTTGCTTTACCTCTCAGTTTAAAAGACCCAACCATCATTGACAATGTAATGACTGAACCTTGATCTCAGTGAAAATAATTGCACAGCTCTAAGTTTGGACATGAAGGAATCCAAAGAAAGGCTATTAACCTGGATATTGAGTTATGGTGTAAATATGTTCAAATATTTGGTTTCTTGATTCATTTATAAATAGACATAAGATTATCTGTGTTCATTTTATAGAAGCGATTTGCAAATATGCACACTCCTCTTGCAATTCCCAAGCCACACAACCTTTCAAGATGAAAAAAACTATGGATATGCCACACATCTACTAATTGATCCATCCAGCCATCTTCTTCCGCTTATCCGGGGCCGGGTCGCGGGGGCAGCAGTCTAAGCAGGGACTCCCCAGACACTTCCTCCAACTCCTCCGGGAGGATCCCGAGGCGTTCCCAGGCCAGCTTAGAGACATAGTCCCTCCAGCGTGTCCTGGGTCTTCCCCGGGACCTCTTACCGGTGGGACATGCCTGAAACACCTCCCCAGGGAGGCGCCCAGGAGGCATCCGGAACAGATGCCCGAGCCACCTCAGCTGACTCCTCTCGACGTGGAGGAGTAGAGGCTCTACTCCCGAGCTCCTCCCGTGTGACTAAGCTCCTCACCGTACCTCTAAGGGACCGCCCAGCCACCCTGCAGAGGAAACTCATTTCGACCGCTTGTATCTTGTATCTTGTATCTTGTCCTTTCGGTCACTACCCAAAGCTCATGACCATAGGTGAGGGCAGGAACGTACTAATTGATCATGTAAGAAAATCTGACTGAATAATTTCTGTCTCTTCCACATAACACTGGACCATGCCATTAAAGGTGACCTACATGACAATCCGTAATCAATGAAGAAATAATACATTCTTTTCTGTCAATAGGATATGCATAACTCCATAGATCCATATTCCCAAGCAAACCTTACTGGATCAGAGGATAACACGGTCTAAGATATTAATCAGTCCTATGTAGCCACTGCGTCAAATCCCCTTTGCCCTGCCCTGGATATGAACAAGGTCCCAATGGCGGATCTATTAATAAGTGGACAGACCAACAGATATATAGCAGGATAGGCTAACACTGATCTCTGCAGGGGGAAGTGCTCCGAGCTGTGTTGAAAAAGTGCTCGGGGACTACAGCGGCGTCACCCCTGCTGCGCCCGCATACACATCTACAGTAAACACCACAGGCAGGGCTAAGACACATGCGCCAATTCATCGGGGGATTTCATGTGATGTATGGCCCGGGGCAGTTAGCGTCCGGAATGTACAAGCCTCATTGTTCCCCCGGACAGAGCCTCGTTCTGCTGCTGCGCTGGTTTCTGGGACACTCCGTACGCCCCACGAGCATGTATGTAGCGTAGCGGGGGTCACAAGTCACATGACAGACCAGGCCATGGCTTTTTAAAGATTAGAGGGGAAGAGAGAGAGCGCTAGAGCGGGAGGGAGGGGTACAACCAGGGGGCTGCACTGTTGGATCCACTTAAGTCGCTGAGACACTTGCAATAAGGGGAAAAGCCGCAGCGGCTGGTTGATTTAATAGGAAAGGTCTTGTTTATTTGTCTTGGAGGCTACCTTGAGTGCAAGCAGCTGTGGTGGTTGGACACTGGAAGACAGTATGGTATATATACAGTATATGACCCAAATACTTCATCGCTTGTGGCCGTTGAGTCCCTGGCCTCCTTGCAAGAATATTACTCTGCATTTAGGGTTGTGCGCCAAATACCTCTCCTGACCCAGTGCTTTACAGAAGAAGAGATCAAAGTACACAATATCTGTTTTGAATTTGTCATTCTTTTTGCTTCATATCTTTTGCAAGTGCACTGAAAATGCCCTACAAGCATTTCTTTCTTATTATCTCTTTACCAAGCAGTTTTCAAATGTATTTTAGTTCCACAATAGAAGCCCTTCATTACAAACCCTTTAGAAACCCTCAATTGGTTCGCTTTAGAGAGGATAAGTACATCCTGAAAGTGTCTAAAGTCTAAAGTGAATCGTACCAGGCCGTTTGAGGGATCCTAAGCGACTAATTACTAAATCTATGAAGAAAATATTTCTTATGTTTGGGTGACTCTGCTATTCAAAAAGAACAGTTCAGAGACAGCAAAACCTAATTGATTTAGCAATTATTTTATACCAGATATTTTTCCTCACAAAACTGTGTCTATAGGTGTGGGACTTGCACAAAAGGTATTTGAATATTTGCATGAAATAATAGTCAAATGATTTCCTTTTCTCAGCTCTACAGTTAGGCATGATAATTACTGGGTGCAATGATTAGAAGTGTAAAAAAAATCTAATCTAGCATCTAATTTGTTGCAATTACAATGTGCTTATTAAAAAAATAATGAGTTTCTAGGCTGGATTTAATCGAAAAAGGAAGTTAAAATATAATGTATTTGATCAGAACGAAGGTGATGCGAAGAGTGACCCCTGTGCATTTCACCAAAAGATATGTAGAACTTAACATCCCACTGAATTAAACATACTGGTTTAAAAAGCAGCGTCCTGTACAGTAGTGGTGATACTGCTGAGAAGCACTGGTACATCCTTACACCTCCAGAAACTGTGAAAACGTTGACGCTTGAATGACAAGTCCACTATTCGGATAAAGAATAATTCGCAATGAAAACAGATCTGAAAAGATTGACGTGTGACCTTAAGAACGGAATTGGCAGAGCCGCAATGTCACCGTCGTTAACCTTCAAATAATACAGATTTAATTGAAGCCAAATAATGTCTGTTTTTGCTTTTCATTGTTCAACCCAAATCCATCAAATTAATGTGAAAGTTGAAAATCGTATATATTCATATTAATATTCATTTTATTCAGAAATTACAGATTCAGATACTGTACCAAGTAAGCCCACTGGACCATGAAAACTATTTTAGTTGTTGATGGATTAGTAACCTTATGACTAAGAGAGAGTTATACAAACACAGTGTGTACACATTTTTGTTTCCATAAAACATCACATTTACAAAATAATAATCCTTATGTACTACAACAGAACATGTTTAATGAAATAAGCATGAGCTTTTATCCAACGGTGCTCCCTCATCCTTAGTCCGGTCAACATTGTATTTTCATTGATTTATGCATGTTTTAGTAATCCTCCTATAGTGCTCAGAAAATGTCTCTTTTCACCTACCCCCTATCTCCACCCACAAATGATAGCGCAAAAGATTCAGACTCACTGTCCTACATGTTGTATCAAACCATGTCACGTTTGTACAACCACATTATGTAGTAACGCTGCATTATGTCATAATAATCTAAAATGTTATATTGAGAGAATGAGTAAGACAATAATGAGAGTTAGGATCACACACATCAGATAATAAACCTAAATCGAAGGTTTTTCGTACATTTATACATCAGTGGGATAATAAAACCTCTTCAATGGATGGGATTAAACTCTAAACCAGGGTTTCTCCAGCGCTTTTCATAGATGGATGCATATTGAAAAATATTTTAAGGGGCCACAGTTAGGTCTCTGTCACAATGTGTTTGTTGTTGAGGTTAGGATGGTAGATTTAGTCTGCGGGCCATCCCAGTTCTAAACCTTTGAGATATACACATGGCATATACCCAATGGAAGGAAATATATTGCCCGCATTTTGTAATGACGTGTATCAAAATGTAATAACTGTTTATTGCATAATGCTGCAAATTACTTAAAAAAACTTTTCATTACATGAACATACGTTGCTATTTTATAACAATAAAATCACGCAAATGGAAAAACTGCTTATTGCTAGAGTGAAACGCCACTATCACAGTTTTTAGTTTTGAAAAGAGTCAGTGAACCCATTTCTGTTGTTATACACTCATCTCAATTTGCCAGGAACCAAATGTGAAATAAGACGATGTTATAGTTTAATACCAAATACCTCCAAAAATATTATAATATGTCATCTTTAATTTAATGCAATTGTTTTGAGACTACATCAATTCCTCCAGCCTGATTAGGTTGACTTTGCATTGGCTGGTGCCCTATTTTCCTCACTGTGAGACGTAGGATGAAACTGTGTAGGTGTGAAACCAGGACAAACAACTCAGAGAGTAGATAAACTTTCCCACCTTCTGTATCAGTCGCTTGTAATACAGTAAAAAGTCACAGTCTATAAAAAAAAGCCCCCATGTTTTATTTTTACGCATTGCACAAGTTCCCCTTTTCCTTACAATGGCGTGAGAGTTCTGGCTGCTGAATATCACAAATGAAAGGTGCCTTAAGCTTATACATTTATAAAAAGAAGAGGGAGAGGAAGTTTGGGAAAGCAGTTGTGTCAGGAAATAGAAAAATAAATCTGGGTGCATATATCCATTATCGGGGCACGTTATCGGGAGAGAGGGAGTACTGGTGCCTGGTCGCTTCTATGTGCAGTGGAAGATAGGAGGAAACCAATTTATACCTCCACCTTCCACCAATGCAGTACAAGACTCCAGCCTTTGCTAACTCCAGAGCTAAATCAGTCCATCTAAATAAGCTGGCCAAATGTTTTACACCTCTGCATATTATCGGACCCAGATAAAGCCGTGGTTTCTCCTGCTCTCCACAACCCTCCCCCCTCTTGCACATCTGTACCACCGCTAACTGATCCTCAAGACATTTCACGATTGCAATAAAGGACAAATCAAAAATGGTTTCTTGTTACTGCGATTAGGGAAGCATGTTCCCAACTTCATGGAACAAAATTTAGATTGATAAAGAATGTTAATGTGACGTGCGCCAAATTAAAAAGCACTTCTCACACTTGTCATTTCTTAGTTTACTTTAATTTAATCAGGTAAGAACCTATTGAGAGCGATCATTTACACAGCTACACTAAACAGAACAGAGACATAACACAAGATTACAAAACACAGCAACATGATTGTCAATTAAATTAGTAATCTTGACATCTCTTCTTGCCACTCAGAGGTTGCCAAAAACATTACCAACCTTATTTAGTGTAGCTAGTAGTCTATAATGTGATTTGGAACTGCACCATCCACGCATATTATCAAGACTGTGGTCATTAATCACACTACCACGTTCCTACAAGTAAAAAAAAATCTTGTGCAAGCAGGTAGAGTGTTTGTTTATGTACGTATGTATGTATTTATGTATTTATTTATTTATTGTCACTCCAAATTGACAACTTGTGGAAGGGTCACAACTGCAGTAGTGTAAGAAGTGTGTTACTTACAAATAAAATGATTGAATAATCTATCTAAGTGTTTGTACTTGTTTAAAAATAAATAAATACTTTTACAGTAAAGCAAGTAAAAGTATTTAACGCAGATTTTGTTACAGCATTACATGTAATGATTTAGATTTTATTTATTTTTTTAATGGTGCAGATTTATTGGTCAAAAGTTGTCATTTGAATCAATTGCCTATTTTTCCTGTGAATTTTACGTGCAAAATGTTGTTTGCTCAAAGCTGAACTCAAATGTTTAAGGCAGAATAGATACCTGCTCTCGAATAAATAAAAGTTGATATAAAGTTTTTACTATAAAATGTACTTAATTAAAGTATTCTACTAAACTGTACAGTACTGTTACTTTCCGCTATTGCACAACTGTAACTTTACTGCAAAAATAAGTAATATATTTTTAAACCTTGCCCTTCCCCTGTGACAACAAACCCACGACAAGCCATTTTTACCCCCCTGTTTCTGTTAAATATTCCCAGGCGTGGAACCTCTCGGACAGCTTATTCTTGGGCAAATTCATCACGCTCCTTATCCGCTGCAGACAAAAGCAGAACCCACAGTTATACGCGCAGTGGCATACAACCAGGAGCTCCAGGCAAAAGACAAAGCATGCGATCAATACAAATCTGCTGTCTATATATTGAACAGGAGCGGGCTGACAAGCATCCTTCCAAATGCCATACATCACAATTTCTGATTTAATTAGCTCCCCGCAGTGCCTTGTACTGCGGCTAACTCGCTCATATTCTTCATAGTGATAGCTCGCTGCCATAGAAATCATACGCTATCCAAGCTTAGCATTATTACCACTTTGTTCCAGTGACGAAGGAAATCTCCTAATGATATACTATATAATGAGTCTTTATACCAATTAATCAGAGCTCTTTATCCATGGCACATTTGGGAAATAATTTATGCTTAAGTCTATGATCCAGTGTAGTTTAGTGAAAGGATCAGACTCGTTCTTATGTGCTAAAATCTCTGAAGCTAAAATTTGCATCTAAAACACACACTCCCAAAAGACCTTCGACTGTAGTGGTGTGATTAATATTAGAACAAACAAGGTGATGTGAAGATTATTATGGCTAAAGACTATCCGCAATCAAAATATAGTTTGCGTGGCAACCATTTAAAAGTTAAAAAGGGATTGCACACATTTTATATTATAATAAAGTGATAAATAAATTCAATACACTTCCATGTAGGGCAGCAGGATTGATCCCAATTAAATGAAAATAGCAATCTGAATGGTCAAAATGAGCTAATCATGAAGACAAAAATAAATACACATTTAAGTTTTACTCTTCAAACTCCAACATGTAATGGTCTTAACAAACCCGCTAGTTATGTAATTTAGACTTTGATATCAGTGGGATTCTTGTATCAGTTTGGCTTATGTGTTCTCTCCAATGTTATAATGCTTACATTTTTGAATTAATTAAAAAATACCTCACACTTGGTGAGATAGTATTTCTTAAAAATGGCATGACTATCTGCCTCTGCATTCCAATGAATATAAAGATCGTTTGCTTTCTGTCACTATAGTAACAAAACGATCTTATGTTTTTGTTTGTTTGGTAAATGTTATTGTAATCATTATAGATGTACTGTTGTAGTGTTACTCATGAAAATGTCATATCTTTTCATTTCACCGTATCTTTTTCGATGAACAGGGTTGTATTGTTTTATTTCTTTTTTTTTACTCTTCTTTTGTTTTCCCCCAAACCTATATATATTGTTTTATTTCATACTTAAAACTCTTTCCTTCCCTTGCGGTGCAGTATTCACTTGAGTATCATTTCTTGTCCCTGATCGACAGTGCACCTTTCACTTGCAGGGGGCGCATCCATGTCTTTTCATTAGCCCTTGTTCTCCATATGTGTCCGTATGCTGTTAGACATCCAATGAATTCAAGAAATACATTTGCCTTGTTCTCCCTGTGGTCCGGCCATCGCACTTTCGCTGCTCAGAGATCTTACATGCTCCGCAGTGGTTGGTTTTCCCTTTCGCTCAAACATCACTGCATCATTTGCATCCTGTCCTGAAGGATTCTGAGCCATTATGGTAGAAAAATGAAAATAATGTCTCCCTTTTGTCCGGAGTCAGATACATTTGGGGATTTCATCTGCAAAATCCACCCACCTTTTTCATGCTTAGCCCCAGAAGGGAACATATGAGTGACTAGATCCTGGTTAAGGCAGATTACACCAGAGGGATGTGTCAGTAAGGCCTAGGCCACACTGAGATCTGACAACACACAAACCTGCAGCCGAAGAATGTGAAACATATTACAATATTAACACGCTCTCTTCAAGCTTCGTGATTTTGATCCAATGCAAGACTTTGAGAGGATAACTAATTTAGTTATGCTCTAAGCACAAAAACGTTCAGAAAGGCATCTGTCAATTCACAAAAATGAACACGAAAATGAAGCATATATAGGCTTTCTCTCGGTTGTCAATTTGATGTGACTAAAATATGTTTTCCACTTGAAATGTGCCAGTGAAATAGGTGCAGGGTTATGTAACGGGTACATGAGGTAAATGTTTCGACTACTATGTGTACGCCACAGCCAGATACTGCAGATATTTTGTGGTCATTCATTATTTATCCCAGCGATAGCCAAATGGGTCTTGGCATGATACACTTTGAACAATAGCCAGTTACACTGAATCTGGAGCTGCACCGGCTAAACATAGGAGAAGCTGAATATGTGCATGGATTTAAAAGCGCCAATTTACACTAGAGACGTCACAGCTGCTCCTGAAAGTGTTTAATATTGCTTACATATTACTTGTTGGTTGTAGTTGGTTTTAAAACTATACAAAAGTTGACAAGAACTTTTATTGAATTGCAATAAAACACTGTGCTTTTGTTCATTAGTTTACTTACCGTCAAAGCTCCGGCTATTTCATGACCAGCCTTCCCTTTACTTAAGTTGCCCTTGCAAAATGTTTAACTTTGTTGAAGTATTTACCATATTTCTCCACTTCGCAAATAAAGTTTTCCTAGTCTATCATGATTCCCTGAGGTTCCGGACGCGATGCACATGACTGTCACTTATTTTGAAAGGACAATGGAAAAGACACATAGAGTCTGGCCTCTGTACGGAGTGGAGGTTTGCCGCCGGCTGCTGAGTGGAGACTCATCCATCGGCAAAAATTCACAATTGCGACATTTAGGGTTAAGCTTTGGGTTAGGGATCGATAATGGAGTACTGAACCAAACCATCGGCTGCAGCCAGACACTTCTCGAAAGGCCTGGAGAGGCTCAGTTGCAAAGTGTAAAAGTACATACGCCTGGTGGACAAGTACGTAACTGTTGGTGAAGATTGTCTGACCGAGTAATATTAAAAGTGTATGCGCTGCTTGTGTGCTACTGCTTTGATGTAAACTGGGGATAAGTTGCAATGTTAAAATAATAATCATAATTTTCTACTTACTCCATTGTGACACTGATCAGCTGTTCAGAAGATGGAACCTACAAACTCATGTACACATTTCAGGAGTGCTAACCACACTTAAGGCCCGGTAGTCGGAGTTTGCAATCTGATTATGTTTCCTCCATTTTCAATCAGTGAGCAAATTGATAAACGTTGCCTTATCGCCTACACAGACCCAGAACAAATAGTTCTGTGATTTGCAAATTGGTTCAGTATGGCCCAGATGTTCTCAAGAAACAAGCTTGTTATGAGTAAGTAACTTTCATTAAATATTTATTTACTCTTGGTAACTTCCAATACAATTTTCAAATTGTTAGATGCACACTTAAACCCATGTCTTTTTCCTCCCTTGTTCTTTATTGCAGTGCGGCGCATGTATCCGCAGTGTGGCTAGAAAAGAGAAAGCACAGCTCACACAGGGACCTCTTTTATTTGGAGCCTTAATCTTTTGAGCACTTCAGAGGTCTCTCCGGTGTCTCAGCACACTTCAATAACACTTCTAAATGTGCGCGGTTACACTATTTATTCCACTAAATAAGTCGGGCCTTCATATTAAATCCTCTTATCATACGGTCACCAAGCTGCTCTGTTTGTGGCTATTTTTACAAAGCCAAGACAAATGAATTATATTTGCGACGGAGTTCAAAAAATGTCATATGAAAAGAATATTCAAGTGTTTGGCCTGTCTACAAAGCGGTTGTCATGACAATTTTAATGTTGTAGGAAATTATTGCATCGTTATCACGTTGTTTATTCCATAAGCTATACTTGCATGCTAACTTGAAGAAAAAAGAAAAATGTTCGAAAGACATTTACCTCTCCTTTTTGTGATACACGGAAGGATATATTTTTTAGTATCAACGCCAGAGAGGAAAGAAACGGGTGGAGAAAACATTTTGCAACGTGCAGTCACGAGTTTGACGGTTTGCAAGTCATAAGACGATGACCCATATTGCTTTACTATACATTCCAATGAATTATGGGATGTGTAGAGAAACAAAGACTACGCTGACAACATGGCCACGGAGCAGATTTGTACGGTTACTCTCCAAACAAGGTTGACAAGTCAGCGCGCTCGGTCATGTGCTCCGAGTTCGAAAAACCAAGTTGTACAATGCAAATATGTGGATTTAATGCTGCTTTGCTCACCGCCCGCGCCTATTGTTGCGCACACACTGACATTATGTGTGAAGTCTTGGAGGAGTTGTTTGCATCTGCTGCTAAAGTGCTCCACTAAACCCTTTAATTACGTTTTGGATGTGCTTTCTGGATTACTTTTTCATCAGTTAAAGAAATACATTCCAACATTTTGTCTCTAGTCTTAGGAGCACGGGCATGTTTTTAATAGAGAAAAGCAATTAACTAAATTCTTTACAGCCTTTTTGTATGTATGTGTATTTACGGTTTCTCTGACTGGACTCGATTTTGACACCAAGCAAAATGCCTCAGAACCGATTGATGATAAAAAAAAACACACGCTTCCTCCAATACCAGTGGCAGTTTTTATATATTCTAAATCTATAATGGAAAGGTTCAACTTTGTCCTATCTGTGTGCTATTTCATTTAATTGTTATTTCTTAAATTTAACAATATACTTTCGTCTTCTTTCCCAAACCTCATGCAGTTTTTTATGGCATAAGGCGTGCTTAAATTAGAGAATCACTCTCTAAAACATTTCATATATATTTTAATCAAATGCATGTTTCTTGAAATGTTTATATTCTATTTAGAACATATTGTGCAGCATCTTGTATTTTCAGATGTTTGTTGCCTTTTTCCATATCAACAATGACACTGTTAATACAATATATTTTGCATTTCTATTCAGTCAAAGTCGATTTTTATTCCATGTCATAGTTTACTATTACTATCTCCCATTATTAGTCATCATACAGTATGTAGCACCCTATCACCAAAGCAAAGGCCAAGTTTGTGTCAATAACTTTTTCTGATTGATATTTTGAGGCCTATTCCTCCATTCAAATTCCACATTGTAAATAAATATCTGTTTGATTAAAAACCAGTCCTGTTTTTACCCTTTGCCTAGAACATAAAACTACGCTATCCGTTTAATACTACATGCATCTAATGGCATCATTCCATGTCATGAATTTCCTGTGTAAAGCAGCACATTTCTCTAATACCCAGGATGCATTTTGAGATGGTAGGCAATATGATTTTTATGAGGGGTCAAAGGGCAGGTTTCAATCTCCTCTCAGCAGCTTTTTTGCAAGAGGCCGTATGGTTGAGGTCAAACTTTAAAGCCTATATTTAATTCTTTATTTTAGCTATCTCTCCTCTCTCTCAGGCCCACCTCGGACGCACGCTAAGCTCTGCGTTTAGCTTTCAGACGGACTGGACAGATTAGGCGCTGCTCTCCCGTTGATGTTGTTGGCTTTGCGCTTTGAAACACACACTCCAGAACCACCGCAGCGCCTCTCGCTCGCCTCAGCACTGTAAAAGAGCGGTTAAGATGTGACACGCGAGGTGCACGTTCTGTACCGGAGGGAGGAGCACCAGATTAACTGCAAAAATACGTCAGTGGGAAAGAGAGCGCCAAATATCTGCGGGAACGGTTTGAGTTTTTTACGTTTCCTCCAAGTTTTGAAGTCTTACAGGCTGCAGTAGTTCATAGACATCTCGGAAATGTACACAAAAATGTCGAAGGAGAGGATGACAATGTTGAGGAGAGGAAGGATGAGGCAGTGATTGAGCAGTGGACAGTTTTTTTTTTCTTATATCTGCAACTGTCAAAGTGTTTTTAAGTGTTTCGATGTTAATTTTGTGAATTTTACCCCTCACTGTTATTTGTTTTGTTCAGTTTTTGCTTAAAATCAGTCATAGTAGTCCCTCATTTGTCCAGCAGCGGTCCATGGTAAGAAAGGTTTCAAAGGTAGTCCTCCAGACACTGTTTTTGGACTTTGTTTCGACTTTGTTTTGTCATTTTTTTTCCTTTCACAAGATAGACTGTCACTTGGCTGGTTGGTTAATAACGCTATACTAGTTTCTTGATAAGATATGTATTTAGACGTACTGAAATGCATTTTCCCAAAAATATATAAGAACCATTACATCACATACACACGTAAAGATGCCTCAACAGTTACAGGTGACAATGTGTGTGAACATGAAAGGTCTAATTAGGTGTAATCTTTCCATTGATTCCATCTTTTCTATGATTCATAATACCATATTTATTGTGCATGCTCCTTCTCACCTCCTTTCCACAAATAGTGTTCAGTTAGATGTGTTTAGACTGATTCACTCATTAGAATTAGAGCTTAATTAGACCTTTGAGAGCACAGATCCAAACGAAACATACAGGGGTGCTTTTACCTCATTTGGCAAGTTGATAAACATGGGAAATTGTGCTATGATGCTGGACAGATCAGGCTTTTAATATTTAAACATGAACCTAAATACCACAGATTTATACTGATCAGGCATTACATTACGACCACCTATACCTACTACCATGCCAAGCCTTTACAGCTAAATGCATTTGCTCCAAGATGCTGCTTATGTTTGTTGCTTTTTTGAACCACATTTGATAAATGTTGACCAACGCTGACCAAAAACACTAGACGATAGTTGTTTCAGAACATTATCTGACCCAGTTGTTTATAGCTATCAAGTTGTTTGATCTAAAATGCGTGCACACATTCTGCTTTGAACAGATTTGTTTGAGGATAATTTTACATTTATTTTTTATATATATATTGCATATATTTAATCCCAATGACAAATTTACCAGTTGGTCGGCATAATGTTATGACTGATCAGAGTTTGTATTTCATATAAAAGTAAATCAGGCGACATCAAAAACCAGGAGAGAATCGTTCTCTTTCAAACATTTATTATGAAATTATAAAGGTATATCAGCACTGTTTAAATAAAGCTTTTCAGAACAGAAGAAGTTGCATTGTACTGGTGTTTACTTCCAGCAAAAAAGGCAAAAGAAATAAAAAAATAATAATATAGAAAGGAAAAAAAAAACATTGTTCAACACAGCACATTAGGCAATATTACCAGGATTCATTTTACATGTCATATATACAATATTTACATAGTAGTGATAGTTACAGTAGTGTGAGCTACAAGGCCCTGTGGTAAAAGAGTCAATAGCAGTCACATTTCAAGTGGCTTTTGGTTTGGGGGCTTTTTTTGATCTGTCTTGGCCCAACAATGCTATTATCACAACTAATAGTCCAGACAGTGGCCAAAGACGGGGGGCTGTTGAAGTTACAGATGATCGTAACACAAAGGTGATTCAGCACTGCATGTAAAAAGCCACTGGTAAACATGAGTGGAAACGTGTTTGAATTGTAACAAGTGAAGAAATGTTGGGGCAAATCCAAACAATGAAGCAATATCTTTAAATTTTCAAGCATAAAATTCAAGAAACATTTTCCTGCACCTTCTACTCATTGGTTTTTGGTTCAAAGATTGGCGTAGCGTGTTACATGTGGCGAGTTGCAGTTTGTCTTCCACTATCATGCAGAGTTAGGGATTTATATGAGCGTAGTATGTCAGGCCTGATTAATTGTTTTGCCGAATGGGAACATGTCATGTGGATTAAGTGGAAAACAAGACAATGAATGTAGTGCTGACAGCCACACAAAGACACAACGACACGACGACGATGGGTTTGGAGAGTGCACGGCGCTAACAAAGCAGACCCCATGGAGATTGATGAGGGAGTCAAGATTGTTTTATGAATGCATGAAGCTGAATGTCTGACTTAAAAGCAAAACAGAAATATGAAAATGAGATGGGTAAAATAAACAAATACTGGAGTGTAGATTTGGAGCTGAGCGCTGGTAGCCATTCCCAAAGCGTGTTACACTGACAGCTTGTCAATGGGAACTATTGATTTGGCAATTGTGAGTGAATCGGTTACGCTACGGCACGGTTTAGCTGTTTTGTGGAAAAATGGTTGCAAGTAAATATTGCATCAATGTCAAATGGGTTTTATTGTTATGCTCAGAGTAGATATTGGAGTTGGGATCGAGAACATGAGTATAGAATACAGAAAGAAGTCAGTACTGTGAGTGAATGACATTTTGAACCAAAAATATGAATTGTATAAAATTAAGATAACTGTGCACTACCCAAATGTTGCACAAAAATGTCTGCAAAAAGCGTATGAACGGTCAGCCCCAATTTACAACATACCAATGGATATGTTATAAACTACAATGACCAATAGAACTGTAATCTGAATTATTATTAGCCACTGACAAAAATTGCCACTTGAGCCTTGGAAACCTCACTTTAACTTGATAAAGAACCCTGGTTTAAGCTTTTCAACCAAATTTGTTTTCCTGGTAATTTGCCAGTGTCTGTGAGTGAGAAACAAAATAAAACAAATATATATATGTATATATATATTAAAAAAAAATAAAAGTAAAAAATGCAATTGTTCTACATTTTTCTCAAAGGAGCAAAAAGAAACATATAAATGAACCGCCAGTGCACCAAAAGGGAGCTTTGATTTATTTTGTTGACAAAAACTAGATCCCTCTTGGGGCAATAATCTACTCCTGCATACTTGCCCTTCTGCCTCTGTATTACCCACAATCCATTTCATTTCCTCTTTACCTTGCTCGACATAAACAACATTGCACGTCTTTTTTTCTTTTTTACAGAAATGCAGTGTTTGTGGTTTAAATCCCTCACCAATCATTCAAACTTCAGTGCAGACTTATTGGACCCTGGTGGCTGAATTTGTTTGCTACATTTTGTACATAGTTGTTGATGTATTGTGTGTGGAGTTTTACTTGCAAGAAGTTTTCTTAATTATTTAACTGATATTGGCATCAAACCCAGACGGAGATAACGGGGAATTTTTCTCACTGATGTGCTTAATTAAGATCTTCACTGTTGTTTATTTTGTCTAAGCACTTATTCTGGAGCTCTGAGAGGGTTGAGATAGGAGCGATACGTCTGTCACAATCACAGGCCCTTTTCCATCTGCTCGTACACTGCAGAAATGAGTCAAGATTGGTTAAAATTACCTAAATTCTGGATGGTTATCTTAAATTTAGCGGTTTTGACCAGTCAAGATTAATTTAGTTGACGGCACTAGATTATTTTACTTTCAAGATGTTTAATTTCAGTTCATAACTAATTATATCAAGTATTTAAGCCAAATTATTTATCCATTTTGACCAGTTAAAGATTCATTTAATTGATGTAGGTTAAGTAGGTACTCAAGCCGAATAATTTGGTAAAAGGGTAAAAAAAAGTGACTTAACCCACTGAAATAATTGTCCCATTTCAAGCTAGAGTCTGAAATGAAATAAGTCATAGAAACGAGTCTAACTATAGTCAAAACTCAAATCCAGATTCTCAATTCAAGCCATTTTAAACAAAGCTATGAATTCTTTCTGCAGCGTATTTTTATTTATTTCTTTTTTTCATTATCTAGGAGGCAAAACTCAGCGTCAGCACATAAACCCAGAAGATCTTGTGCCGACTTCCTCCCCTCAGGTGCAACATTGTCATAGTTCATTAATCTTCTCAAACTTCCAGTGCTGCCATCCTCAGCCCCGGTACGTGCTGCCACTAATCCCCTTATTAATGTGGCAAATGAACCTGCACAAGAAGGACGACTCCCCCAAGGCTCCGTAATTACAATGGTCTGTACTGACTCCTGTTTGCATGCAACGCCCATTCATTACACAGCCACAGTCCAGGATTTTACAGCCACGTTCGTTTCTCCATAAACATTGGCTTGGATGGCGGCAGGCCTGGATACATATGCCTGCACAGAAGGACAGATGCATTGTAATGTCATTGTGCTGAGTTTAATGGTATGTTTGGCAGAAGGTAAACATACAAATAGTAGTGGAGTGTGTCTGTGTATCAGGACATCAGGGTAGTAAGTTAGTTAGGTTGGAAATTGGACTGAAAATGTCAACCTTGGTCTGCCAATTGAGTCTACAAGTGGGTCCTCAAACTACTCACAAAGAGCGCGCCGTCATATACATATAAAGAAGATTGTTTAATTTAGCTCTTTGAATCTATGAAATGTAATTGATACCGGGCTAGGAATGTGTTTAATAGGCCTCTGGCTACATCGAACTGGTCTCAACATTTCAGCAGGACTTTTACAAAAATAAACGTGAATGAATTAGTTTAAAGGGCTTGCACTTGATTTTGAACCATGAGTCAGGCACAGCAGTTTAAAAGCTCTGCTCGCTTAGTCCTTTCTGTCACCCTGATGTTGCACCATGACACAGAAACAAGAGTTTGGTATAGTGTCCTGCCGTTGTTTCCACAAGGTTCTCATTAAGCCACATTTCCCGCCCACTTAGATCCCCTTTTTTTCCACGCTTGATAATACTAAACTTTTTTTTTATGCTTTGTAAAATACATAGATAGTATTTTACAGCCTCATTTTATTCTCAGTCTGTTGGTTTTACACTATGATGCATGATTTAAAGAGCATTTATTCTTACTAGAATAAGTTCAAATCGGGTACAGGCCCTTTAATACTAAAACTAAGCCTCATACAAGTAAATCTGAAATGAAACTGGAATTCAAATTTTAACCCACCACCACAACAACCACAAAAAAATTCAAAACGAAAACATTAAAATCAGAGGACAGGTGACTGAGTGACATTTTAGACTGCATGTAAGATCACTGAGATCAGAAGGTCCCAAATACAATCCATGTATCTTGGAGAGTGGGGACTTTGAAAATGCGTTATTCTTTAGTCTTTGCAGTATTTTACTGTACTAATAAACCATACATTTTGTCTCTGATTCTATAACGCACACGCAAATGTGTTTAAATGAAGAGCATCAAGTCAAGTATAAAGCACAAACTACTTGCTGAATAATGAAAACATAATGAAAGTGCCTGTGCTAGCCTTGTGTGCGCTGTTGCTGCACAGAAGCCTCCCCAGAGCTGCAGGGACTGGAACAGAGGACAAACAGCAGGAGCAGCTCTGCATTCTGACACAACATCTTTTCTCTTATAGTAAAAATGTAAACTAAAAACCAGCAATTAGAGCTTTTTATATGGATTCCTCATAATGGCATCTATGTTTTTAAGATTAAAAAGCAAAGGAAAACAGGCTTTATATCTGTCTTTATGAAGGAAAGCAGCCTTTAAGTTATGGTAAGATTGGCCAGAGCAGATGTTGCGATAAGACTACAACTTGGATCATAAATAAATAAAGTAACATTTTATTTACTAACCGTAATGTTGCTTGCAAAAGAGCACAATCATTTAAAATCCTGAATGTGGAATTCAGGATTTAATTGTTTGTATTGTTATTGCAATTTAGGGTAAGCAATATTGACAAAAATGAAAATCTAAATATTTTTGGGAATATATTATGTCAATCCTACAGAAATGTGTTAAGACAAAGGTTAAAAGTGTGAAGTTAAAATGGCAAACATTTTACTGTATACTACGTAACTCCCCCCGCCCTCCCCCTTTTTCTTTATTCGATTTTCAAATTCTTTATATCTTCCAAATAGCATATATAACAAAATTACGACTTACTGTCCAGCTCTAATTTCAATATATTTCTTTGTTCTTTTGTATAATTGAAATAAATCCAGGAGCTTTGAGAGAAAACTGAAATATGAACTGCTAAACTAATGCAAGAATCACATACAATTCAAACTGATTTTGTACATAATGTGAACCCATGGAGACAGAATATTGTGTAGTTTCCAAATCGCATAATAAGCCAAATTTGAAACTTGTACTACATCTAGTATGTCCACTAGATCCTCTGATAGTCTGTACATGGTTACTGCGTTGCCACTGGGCCTATGTTAAATTCGGTGTCTCTGTCAGATGCCTCGACTAACAGCGGCGATGATTATACTTGGTTTTTCTTAGACGCTTGTGTTGCCAGTCTGAAAGTAGGACAGTGTTTTCATGGCTTTTTTTCTCCTCTTCCCTCCTCGGCGTTGTTTACACTAATGTAGGTCCCTTGAGGGTAAATACTAAGTAAAAAAGAAGCGAGAGAGGGGAGAGAAAGGAGGCTGGGATTGGAGCTATCAGCAGAGTTCGGGGTGTCTACAAAGCCGATTTCTATGAGGAATTAGTTTATGATGACACTATTAAAGATACGGCATATTCCCTGGCCTACATTTTGCACCCCCCTTTCTGTCATTATCAAGGCTCTTTCTAGTTTGTTATGTATTGATTTGTGCTGACGTGGCACAGAGCAGAACTAAAATGGGGTTTCGATGCTTTGAAAAGAAGGTCAATTTTAAACAGCTACTCCCCTAAGCTTTCCTTCAATATTGTTTCCATTTAATTGCTCATCGCTGATAACAAGTGATTGATGTTGTGTCCGAGGTGTTTTTTGGGGCATTTTTTTTTCTTTTGGTAGCAGGGATATGATTACGGCTGGTAGTAGTGGTAGAAGTAGCAGTAGTGGTAGTAAAAAACAAACATCAATTATAGAATTTCAGTTCAATTGGAGTAGCAGTAGTACAAGACGCACTGTGGTCGTGATGCATCTAGTAAATAATAACTGCAGTTTTCCATTTGGCATGTTTTTTCAAGTCAAATGTGCCAAAACAGATTATTTATTTTGAATTGTAATGTTTTTTTTTTTAATAAATTGTCCTATTAAAAAAGAAAAGTCCTTGTTACAAAAGTGGGGAGAAACAGCTTGTGCCTAAAAAATTAACACATCTATTTTTTTTAAGCATCAAGTCGTCTGGTATCGATGTTTGTATTCTTGCCGAATATATACATTTTATGGCCGTCACCGTGTGGGTTTTTGATTCTCATCCATCACATTCTATTGTATAACATATTATATTTTTACCATGTAATATTAGATTGAATGTTTTGTTACAATCAACCTGTCAAATGTCAATAATATAATATATAATATACAACGCCTCTTGTAATATATATTACATTGACATTTGGCCACGCAGTGTTGCTTCTTTCGAGTCCACAGTTTCAAAGTCCAGTCACAAGAGAGAGAAAAAGAGAAATTTCATATAATTGTTAATGTACTTGTGATTGAAGATGCTCTGACTCATAATATCATTTTTACACCTGCGTCCCTTTATACAGTAACAATACAGTATAATAACTCAGATATATCAAAGTGTATTAATACCTTCATATTAGAAATCTTATCATTTTTCCAAAGCAATTCTGCAGGGAATATGATTTGATAAACCAAAGATAGTACTTTTGGATATTAAGCCTGATCACTCAAATGATTTTTTTTTTTTTTTTTTTTTCAGAAATCAGAGCTAATCTTCTTCAAAACAATACACCTGGCAGAATGCAGACAGCTCGTGACATAGCGGAAGAGCATTTGATGACTTCCTATTGATGCGGGTGAAATTGAGATGCGCTGTCATGTCAATACAACGCTACAAATCAAACTATGCAGCAATAACATTGATGCCAAATCTTCCTATCTGGTAAATATGACGGAGGGAAGCCTAATCGTTTAGCCACAATCAATAGCCACCGGTTAACCCCAGCTGAACTGTTTTGTTTGTGAAATGCAGTGTAAAATGTGTAGCTCAAAGCATCAGCAAGCTTCCTTATCAATAACATAATAATAATGTCTAACAATTAATCATAAGAAATGCTGATAAGACCCTTATGAGCTGCAAGATATGTTAGTGGGTAAATGGAATATTGAGATACAAGGGGCGGATTATATAAAAACATAGGAAGCAATAAACAAGGAAGGAGGAAATTGAATTACTCAAGAGATGACAATCCTCGATCTTAAAGGAGCTGCACCTGATTTCTACGGCCTTAAAAGCAGAACTAGTTCATTTTGAACAGTCTTTAGCAGTCCAAATGTATTACCCACTTTCCCAACGCATTCCCTCTGATCCTAATTATGTTTTAATTATTAGAGTTTAGGGTTAGGCGTCATGAAGCAGCAGCAGCAACTTACTTCCTGGTTTGCGAACAATGAAAACGCTCTACAATTAGATGCAGACAGCACACAGAAGTCTCATTGTGACCCTAAGAAGTACTTTTGCAGTATATCTCTACTGAGGCAAAACTTATTTTACTTTATTATGTGAAAATATGGGTTCAGTTCCTAAAGTAATTTTACTGTGATTTAATTTTATGTAGGCTACAATTTCAAGTACTCGTCATCAGCCATAAAATAATGACCATCTGTCAACTGTTTATCATTGGAGATTAGATTTAATTTAGACATTCTTGATTCTTCACTTAAATCTGCCTTGGCCAATTTCTAATGACTTTTCTAATGATGAGAACTTTTAGATACCAAATAAAACAACGTATTATAATAAAACGTATTATAGAAGCCCTGCTCGAGACTACATTTACAGCACTGTGTTCATTTGCAAAACAGACTTGCTCTTTTAGTTGGCAAAAAGCAAGACACTGTATTGCATAAAAATTGTTGTTTTGTCATTCGTCCTCGCAGATTATTAAGTGTCATGGCACAGCTTTTTCCTAATAACAATAACTCTTTCTAGAAAAACACAGAGCTTTGTTTGTGCACTCCTTGGATGCATTTGTCACAACTATCGATCTGAATAAATCTTACGTGGAAAGGCGTGACTGGGCGAATCAATGGAGTCGTGCTGTGGCTATGGTGTCACCGTCTGGTGTCCTCGGCGAGTGTTGTTAACCCACCCAGCCCCCGCTAAAGCTAACACCGGCACCCATTTCACCACCTTCTCACCCACTGTCTCGCTCTCACACTTTCCAGCAAACGACACTGAACGAACTGCATCCCTGACTGCCACTAGCACGGCCGATCAGAGGTCAAGCACCCGAGGGTTCAGAGGCCACATGGAGCTGTTTAGACAAGCACTGCTGCTTTTGGTGGAAATTGCGTTTGTGACAAGTACATTTTATGTGCCAACGCACCAAGCCCTGCGGATATATAACTGAAAATAAAAAAGTTTTTTTAAAATGCCTTAAGAAAGAAGAATGACACAAACGTTTTAGTAAATTGGACAAAATGGTCAAAAGTAAATATAGTGATGTATATGAATATATTTGAATGTGTAAAATGTTCTGATTCAAATAGTTCCAAAAACGAAAGGTTATAAAACTCAATCAAGGTCATAGATAGACATTCCATAAATTATAAAAATCAATTCTCTAATAAAAAAATAAGGAAAAGTCACATTTCTAACTAAATACCTCAAATTCAAAGATTTACAAAAAGCCAAGAGTTCAGCTAATGTTACAGAGGTTGGCTGCAGTTACAAAAAAAACACCACACTATTATATTTGAATAAGCAGTAGAAAAACCTCCTTACATATTTTACACTGTCAAAATACATTTAAATTTGATTTAAATCAATTGATTGATAAAATATTTGATTTTGATGCTTGACATTTTGAATATGATTATTGCACCAGCCTTAAACACTATTCTTAAATGATTAGAGTTGATTAACGTTACAATCATGCTCTGCAATTTAATGTGAAATGCCTGTAAAAATGTATCACAAAAGTGCATAAATATCACCATATACCCTAATTTGAAAATATACAACTTTTTTTATCAGCTCTTTTTAAAAAAAAATATATAACAATATACTCAAATGTTGCATGACTCCAAAAAAAAATTAACACTATATATTGCCCATCTCTAATATAAATACACATTTTTATTGATTCTTACCACTTTGATTGAACTAAAAAAACATAATTTTCATAAGTTACAGACTTGTTGATCACGTCAGCCTTCTTGGATATTGAATTTTTGGATATAATAATTGGATTAGACACATCTTGAGTGCAGTGACCCAGACGAACATGTGTCAATAGCATTCGCCAAAGTGACACCTCCTGTAATCCCAGCTACAGTCGGGATGAGTCTTATCACTCACATCTGTAACTGCCATTATCCATCTTCCCCCTCCCCTGCCGCTTCCCTCTCTCCTTTCTCCTCCTCTGCATCATTAGGCTCCACTCTTTCTCTAAGAACACCAACACAGGTCTCATTCCTTTCTTCTCCTCCCTTGCATTTATAAGTCCAATGCAGCTTTGGCTTGGTTCCAGACCGTGCCGTGTAGCGCAACAATGCCACCTACAGGTTCAGTACCACCTCCAATTACTACCAGCCCATGCACTCACTGACAACATTGTGTCTCTCCACTCCACTGTGTGCAAGTGTAGCGTTTGTGTCTATGTGCGAGTGTTGGGGTGTCGAGGGCGCTTTATTAGCAGAAAAATTAATAAGGCTTTGATAAAAAGAGGCATGGATTACGTTGAAATTTGAGGCTCATTATTGGCTAATCCTTTTTGAATTGGATGTGTATCAAGTTGCTTCACTCGTGGTTTGCTAGTGTGCGCACTGAGAGAGGAGGCTTTTAATTCAATCCTGGATGAAGCCTACAGTGGCATTCATAACAGCCACACACCACAACTAATTATTATTGACTGCTGTTGTTGAAAAGGTTGTAGTGTTGTTATGTTTGTGATTACAATATGCACACCAAAAGAAAGGAACGAACAAAAACATGAATACACTTTATGAGAGAGATGTGAAAAGTCGGCTACTTTCTTTTATATAAAGGGGGATTATGTGTGGCAGCGTTTATCTATGGCGCGATAGTAATCTGAGTAGATAGGCCAGAAAAAATGTTTCTTTCACAGACAACATTGAGTCACATTTTTAAAGTTATGTTGTACAGTAGAGTAAGTGAGCTAACCTGGGTGCTGAATAGACAAAATAAGGCAGAGTAAAAGAGTATAAATATGCATACAGTGGTGGTCAACATTATTAGGACACTTAACAGGCATGTTCTTTTTGTGACCTCATGATATCATAATGTTTATCAAATACACTAATGGTTGCTGTGAGAACAACACACGAGAAACAAATGACAGTTTTATGCCGTTTTAATGTTTCTTGCTTGGTTTTCTGAATATAAAACATCTGCATAGCTCTCAAACTTTCTTTGAAAATGACCTTGCTTGTGTCATTACTTACAGTAAAAAATGTGCATTGACTGTTAAGTGGACTTAACCTTTAAGGAAAATTTAATTGGATGCTCTCTTTCTATAGATTAGATCAAACAAAATGGATTTATACCAAGTGTTCGAACATTTATGACCACCACTGTAGCTTAACTATAGCAATGACAAAACATCAATCTAATCATTCCCCAGAAGTATACTCTATATGTAATTGTCCATTCAAACAAGTGGTTCAAGCCAAAGTTGCAGAAGTGTCCAGTGTTTTTTTTCTGTTTTTATAACTTCACAGTAACTTAAAAAGGTTCCTAATCTACAGTAGACTGGCACTTTAGCACTGTGGGACGGGGCAGTTATAGGCAGTACTTATAGACCAGTAAAAGTGCTCTTTTACCTGCTGTCTGGTGTGCATGGGCGCTCCCTTGGTCTTGAAGCCTCCTTGGGAACTGCACTCCGAGGCACTGAAGTGGTCCGAACTCGTGGACGATCGCTTGGAAAGGGTGTCGCAGCCCCCCACAAACGTGTTATCCAAGGGGAGCTCCTGTATCACGTGGTGCTTTTTCACCGAAACTGGGGTGTCCGCCTTGAGGTGAAAAGCCGACTGCGGAGAGGCGGACTTGTAGTGCCGGGCCAGATCTGGACTGCTGGGTTTGAAGGTGGTTGTGGGCGTGGCATTCCAATCAAAGCGTCCAATGCCCTGATCTTCCATTTCTGTTGGCAGGCTGATGGTGCCATTGATCGGTTCATGCGCTGGGTCGTCTGGTTTGTTGCCTTCGATAGTGACAAAGTTTAGTAGCGAACTTTTAGGCGATTTCCTTTTCTTTCGCTTCTTCTTTTTGTTTTGTTTATTCTCAGTATTGGGCGACATCCATTCTGCTCCTTGTTTTTTCCTCTGAGCTGCTTTGAAACGGGAGGCGTGGCGACAGCGAAGCAGCACAGTGACAAAGATGACGATAATCACCACCAGGGCGCCGGTGACAAAGGCTATCATTATGGTTAAATAGTCCCCACTTTGGTAAGTTTCACTACTTTCGCCAATGTTGCGGTCAATCGGCGTCTCCATGGTGCGACGGATGAGGTCATAGATCAGTGTAGAGTTGCCCACTGTGTCATTGACATAGAGGAACACCAGCACGAGTGTATGGAGCGATTTAGGATAGCCCAGGTCGCTTATGTTGACCACTAATCTATGTAAGCCTATGTCAGTCACAGCTGGCTTCTCCTCTAGTGTAATATTACCAGTCACCGGGTCAATTCGAAACAAGCCCTTGCTGTTGCCACTAACAATGGTGTATTTCAGCTCAGCGTTCATTCCAGTGTCCCCATCTACTGCAAACACTTCGGCCACTACAGATCCCGGGATAGAGGACAGGGGCACCAGCTTGAAAGAAGTATTAGAAGGGGGGTAGATGACAATGGGAGTGTTGTCATTCACATCTATGACATTGATAGTCACCTTGGCGGCTGAGGAGCAAGGCGGCCTGCCACTGTCCACAGCCCGGACGTCAAAAGTGTATGAACTTTGCTGCTCCCTGTCAAATGAGACGTTCGATTTGATCACGCCGGAGTAAGCGTCCAATATAAAGTTCTCATTGTCGTTCAATATTGAGAGCGAAACTGCTGCATTTTCCCCTGCATCTGAATCTGTGACAGTTATAACCCCCACTGTGCTATATTTGGGGAGATTCTCTGATACAAAGAACTGAAAGTGGTTGTGTGTGAATTTTGGATTATTATCATTCTCATCCAGAACTGTTACAATGACTGCTGCTTGCGTTTGCAATGGGGGTGTGCCATTATCTCGAGCTGTTACTGTAAAGAGAAATCTATCCTGATCTTCTCTGTCAAAAACTCTAGATGCGGTCAGGACCCCTGTTTTGCGATCCAAATCAAAAAAGGATGCGTTAGGTCCCAGCTGATAAACTATTTCTGCATTTTTACCAGCGTCTTCATCTGTGGCACTCAAAGTCGTCAGAAACAAGTCTCTTTTATTGTTTTCCATGACAGCCAACTCAATGACTGGTTGGGTAAAAATAGGCGGGTTGTCATTCTCATCCTCCAGCCTCACTCTCACTAAAGCGGTTTGATTTAAGCTTGGTTTCCCAGAGTCAGATGCCACTATTTTAAAGTTATATTCCTTGGTGCCTTCATAGTCGAGCAGTGCAGATGTCTCGAGCAGATACTGGTTGTCATAGACGGCTTTGAGATGAAAGGGCACGTCTTTCTCGATGAAACAAATCACCTTCCCATTGATGTCAGTGTCTTTGTCCGATACAGTGATCAGAGCTATCTTAGTGTTGATAGGATCCTTCTCAGAGAGGAAAACAGTGCCGTTAATGGGACTGATTATGTATCTCAGGTCTATATTGGGGGGATTGTCATTAACATCAGTCACGTTAATGGAAACAGTGGCTCTAGCCGGACTTGAGCTTCCATCACTGGCTAAAACTGACAGCTTGTGAATAGCAGTCTCCTCTCTATCCAAAGGCCGCTGCACTGTTATCAGCCCGGTGGTGGTGTTTAATGCGAATAGTCTTTTTGTGGCTGGTGGCACCTGGGTCCCAAACACATAGCGGATCTCAGCATTGGCCCCTATGTCCGCGTCTGTCGCCTGGAGTTGCACCACTGATGTTCCGATGGCAGAGTTCTCTGGGATGTGCACATCGATTTGACTCTCCTTAAAAACTGGTCTGTTATCGTTCACATCTGTCACTGTCACTTGTAGAATAGCAGTGCTAGACTTCTGAGGGCTGCCACCGTCTTCTACTTTGATTTTCATCACATAAGTATCCTTCTGTTCTCTGTCCAGATTCTGCTGCACAATGAGCTGGGGCCACTTCTCCCCCTCAGGCGTTTCCACTATGTCTAAGCCGAAGGCACTCTGCCCATTGATCAGCTCGTATTTGTGCACACTGTTGGGGCCAGTGTCTGGGTCAGTGGCGGAGGGGATGGCAAAACGGCTGTTAATGAGCGTGTTCTCAGGGATGGAGATGTTGATGACAGGCGACGGGAACATGGGCGCATTATCGTTCGTGTCTTTGACTATTATTTTGATCTTAATCAGCCTGAAATAATCATTAGGCAGAATGACCACTTCAATTTCAAAGGAGCACTCACTGTCCTCAAACGACGGGCCGGGGCACAACTTCTCCCTGTCTATTCGGTTTGATGTGGTGAATATCTCCCCGGTGCTGCTGAGGACGCGCACCAGTGGGTTATCTCCCGCTTTGGAGACGAGCCGGTAGACGAGATTAGCACTCGCCCCGGTGGCAGCATTTGTATGGGAAATGTTTAGGTCCTTTGGTATGTTTCCAATGAGCACGTTTTCTGGCAGCTCCTCTCTGATGGGGTATATCAGTTCTTGAGCTATCGAGGGATCGAGCCAAATGCAGGCGAGCAAGGTGCCCAACAGGTAATAGTCTTTTAAATCCATGATTTTACGTTTCCAGCCTTCACAACTCAACTCAGCTTTCCCCTCTGTGCAGCTCCTTGCATAATATGACGGGCTCCAAAACCTATGAATACACAACAGTGGAGATATTTCAAATAATTACAAGAACAAACAGCTTTGCTCCGAGTCAGTTACTTCAAATTATGCCATGTCTCTTATCATAAATTCATAGAAAAAAAAGGCTGCCTTTTATGTCAGGCGTCTTACATCCTGCACATTTTATGGTCAGTAATAATCTCTTCAAAAGCCCTCAATGCCTGCAAAACTTCACAACACACTGCGCTTCTCATTGTACACTCAAATTAGAAAAGCGGGGAACGCAAAGTAATGCTAAACATGCATGAATGAAGCCTAAAAGCTTTCACAGACGACTGTTTTGATGCATACGTACCCAAATCGCGCTGGATGAGTGGAGGAGAGAGGTGACGAGGAGGAGAAAAAAACAAAAACTGTCAGCTCATAGCCGTCTCATCCAGTGATGCCTGCGAGCTTATTGGGTCGTAAGATATCCTTGTGATGCTCCGGGTCCAGGAATAATAATCAGACAGTCAGAGCAGGAGAGCAGCTGGTCTGGCAAACCGTGGCAAAATGAAACACTAGATGCGTCGCAGTTTGCCTTTATTCCCATTGAACTTTACCCCGAATGGAAGAGCGCAGTCTAATTGGCGGTGGTTGCGGTGATCACGCTCCCTCTGCGCGCGTCTAGAGCAGCATCAGCATCAGCCAGGTGGTCAGTGGTTTGTGGTAGCTTCCATTAAAGAGAAAAGAGGGCAAAAAAAATGTTCCCAAATGAAGCAGGCAGTGCGCATCCCTGGCTACCTGTTATAAGAAGAAGCTGGAGGACACTTGCGTCCCGTCATGTCTCAAGTTCACGCTGCTCCACGAATGCATCAAGGTTAAGGGAGAAAAGGGCACAAAAAGAAGCCTGAAAAGTCCGGGTCCCACTTGTGAAAATCTCCAGTGGTGAACGTGACACCCGACGCAGCGTCTTCTCCCCCCTTTTGCGCCTTCGTTCCGCGCTCGCTCCCACCGCTGAAGATCTCGCACTAAACTCCGGTGTAAGCCCAAAGGAGAGCTGGCGAAGTATACCACACCGACACACATACGACCCTCGTCATTGACTTAAGCGCCGCCCTCTCTCCCTTTCACTGGCGTACGGAGAGAACCGGAGCCGCGCCGTGATTGGCCCGGAGTCACGTCACTCAGCGCGGGGCCGGTGAAGATGCTGTGGGCTGCTGCGGGCTGCGGAGACCAAAGAGCCCGAGGAGACCAGAGCGGGGAGTGCTGCTGCTGCTGATGAGGAGGAGGAGGAAGAGGAGGAGGATGGGGATGATGAAGCTGCCACAGAAAGGGCTTTTGAGTGATTGTATGAAGCTGCCAAAAAGACAAATCAAAAACCTGTTTGTGTTGTAGATTTGATTTTAACACTGTAGTAAGAGGCATAACGCGCCTTTTACGCACGTGTATAAGCATGGAAAGTAATGTAGAATTGATAGTAAGAAGCTTAAGTTACATATAAAACACGTCACATGATTTAACAATGATTGATTACATGACACAAGGCCCTCAATCTATTCTAAAGTGTTGTATTACAATTTAAAGATTTTCGAGACATGTTTTCAAAACCTGGAAAAGAATTGCAGATAATTGATCATGGAGGCACAGGCCAAGAGCCATACACTTTAACAAAACAATATGAAATATATGCTGGAAATGCAATATGTTTTGCTGCAGGATTGCATCAGTAAATGATGTGCCATTGAGTGAAGTCATGCTGGAATCTGGATGATCTTCCACCTTCGTTTATGCAAGCTTGGAAATGGCACAAAGAGAGCTCACTTGGGGCTTTAGTGCCTGGATTAGCTTTCAAACTGGTCGCCACTTCCAAATTGTCAATCGTTTGGGAATCCTAAGGTTGCTGTCCAAATATTATACATGGCTCTCCTGTATTTGACCCAAGTGCAAACACAACAGACGCCTTGTGGGAGTGGAGAAGACCGCCAATAATGTCCGCACACAGAGAGGTCTTTGTCTGAAAGCATGATGCACGGGATTCATATTCACGCTCTGTCCTCTGCTCTTGGCACCCTGCAGCCCATCTCCATCTCCAAGGAAGAAATAACCTTGACACCCAATACTATCTTCTACCTTACGACTTTGAAGTGATCTTTAAGCAAGGATATGGTGTGACTTTAAAATTGGCCTTAAGTGCTGCTACATGATCTTATTCCCTGACAAGTTTCTTAAAAGCGGCAGGAGCAGAACATGATAACCCTTCAAAATGACACTAGAAAACACAGGGAAAATGGATTCACATTTGGTCACGGTTTCATACTCGTTGCCATCCAATCATTACTTAATTTCAATGCGGTAGATAACCCTCAATTTTATCCCTTGCTCTCTCCTCTCTCTGGAAATGGGAGAACAGCGCAAACGAGGCTGACCGTGGTAAACAGTGCCATCTTGAGGCGGTCTTGTGTAACTAGCGGCTTTGCAAGTGTAGAGAATGGGGAATTGAAAAACAGTGAAAGAGTACTTAAAAACATGATATGGTTTTAACATCTGTATTACTTAATGATGCACTATGTTAACATTTCTGTTTTCAGGGTCTGCCATCTGTTTGTCTTCATTGTAGTTATTTATTTGCTAAACTATTGCTTTGAAATGTAGTATGGCATTTTTGAGCAATCAAAACTCCTTTGTTTTAATAATGTAATAGCATCTCCATGGAGACAAGCAGATGGCAGACACAATTTCGCAAGTTACATTTTGCACCTCAAAGTAAGGTATTTGTTTTGCATGTTGACTTTGATGTTAATGTAATTGTCCTGATAAATAAATGACATTTCATAAAGGTTGCAGATTTCTACTGCTGCTATTCCTGCTGCTGTTTATGTCCATGTTCAAAATTCTACTGTGTATGTAAAATAAATCAACTATGTATATAATCTATGTAATGGCATCGGGTACTATTTTATATATGTAGCAATGCTCTCTGTTCTGTCCTTTTTAAATAAACTACTAATGAATCCATAAATAATATATCTGACTTGATATATCGTTCTTTCTCTTCTTTTCTTTTCTCCCATAAACGGCTATTTGAAAATCAAAAAGATTCATTATAGTTTTATTTTATTTTTCTTCAAGACTGTTACTTGTTATGAACATTCTCCTGTCTCTTGGGTTTGTCTTATTGCCTGGTCAGCTCTTCCTAACCCGGCACTCTGACCTTTTCTGCCATTGGTTCAAGCCATCAGTGTCCACTTTAGAGACAAGACATGAGCAGCAAAAAACACACGAGTCACTTCAGATTAAAGTCCTGACAGAGGGATGTGGCAGAGGAAATCTGACAACGCAACAGTCTACAGCCCGGACACAGCGTATTGGTCTGTTAGCTCGGCCGCACTCATAATGAACTCATCACAGCCCTTTAGTTCACCGCAGAGAAGAGTGCGAGGGGATACTTTCTGGAAAACACAAAAGATGTTGGAGTTAAATCAACATTTGTGGATCGTTCGATGACATGTCAGGTTTTCTGTGTGGCTGCAGCCAGTTGAATTTATTGCCCAAAAATAAATCGTAACATCGTAACGATCGTTAACATGTGTAATAACAACCAATTAATGAAATGTAAACTCAGGTCCAGTCAGTCCCAAGCCGGAGCTCTAAATGGGTTTTAAACAGGTTTCATCTGGTGAAAAAGCTCTCCTCTGATTTAATGCTGTTTAAAAATTCTCTCTTGAAAGCTAGCATTAGTCAACTCTTTTTCAATAGTCGCGCTTACCTTTTTTGTTTTAAAATCAGACACCAAAATGGGACTAAACGTTTGCATTGATCACAGGCTTTTGAAAATAGATTGCATTTTGTTTTGAGTTTTTAGACAATTTACCTTCTTATCAGGCTGCGTTCTCCTAATGGTTGATTTGTGATTTCGCTTTTTTTTTTAATCATTTTTACCTGAGGCGAGGTGAACCAGTTTTTAGTTTTACCGCATGAAATATATTTTGAATTATACCAGAAACCCCGACAAATGTTTCCTTGTACAGAACTACTTGAAGTAAGGAGCCAGCAGATCTGAGAGGGTTCTCAGATGAAAAGCCTGCCTGTCATAGTGTCCAGAGTAGTCCTTGCAGTGCTTTTAAAACCAATAAAGGAGTTTTCAAATCGATGCGGTAACCAATAGGGAGCTTGTGTAAATAACCATCGAGCAACTGAGTTTTGAATGAGCTTTGTTTGATCATGGCACATCGAAGAGCTGGGTTTGGAGATACAAAACGGTGTCAAGTGAGCGTTAAATAAAACATTATAAAAGTATAATTTCCAGTTAAGTGTATCTGATTTAATTCAATGGGAGTCTCTTTGTCAATTATGTGGAGTGCACAAACATTTATACTTTTGAAGGCATGTCCTTGGATGGTGTGAGAAAAATGTTCTACCAATACTGTTTTGTTTTGCACTTCTTCTAATGTCCAAATAACAGTCGCTTATATGAACTTGCATCTCTCTGAAACCCACAGTAGAGTGAACCTTTAGATCCAACCAGAAAGATGGAACCACCCACAAGCTCATCTGTGACATTGTGTTTTTAAAGCTTGAAATTCACGACCTTACTAATTCCCAACCTCTGACCATTGCCTCGTCTGCAACCAACTGTTAATGTACTGGTATTGATCTACTTTCTTATCAAAGCGCCACAAATGGAGCCTGCTTAATTTTTAAGTAGCCACTACACTTGTATTTATGACACAGTTAATGAAGGAGTGCAAAGTTACATACGCAGTCGCCCTTATTCTTATTCTATCATTTCCTATCTGAGGTTGCCACCACAAATTATCACATGAATATTTGAGCTGAGTGGACAAGTTTTAAGCCAGATCTTAAAGGTGCACTTAGTAACTTTTCTGGTGGGCTGCTGTCTGCCACCTGCTGGTTATTGCTTTGCCTTGAATGTTCTACAGTGAACACACTTTTTCTTTAAATGTGTTTCTTTTATTTCCATGACCATTTACATGGGGGGGGGGGGGGTTCTCACTGATGGCATCCAAACTATGAATGGACAAATGGAATGTACTAAACATAAACGTGTGAACTAACTGAATGTACGTTTTATATATCGACGCTCAAGGCTGTCAATCAGATTCTTAAAAGCAAACACGTTTATCGTTGTTATTAAGTAAAGCTATTATTCCCTTTTTTTGTTTCTTTGCCACATTCATACAGACATCTTGTTTAATTTATTTGATGTCTTCAGTTCTGAAAGTAGTAAACATTAAGACGAGAGAAGATTCGTCCAAACATATCTTAACCCTTGAATGTTAGTGTGGCATTTATCAAAAGTTCAGGTGGTTTTTATTGATTTAAATAATTAGAAAAACATGTTATCTGTGTGTACACTGTGAGCATGTCTTTCCACTGGCCTGACCTGTAACTTGGCCTGGTGTCATTCCCCTGAGTGTTTCCATGGAGACAGAGACACGCAGATGGTTCCAGCAGCTTCATAAGCATATTTAATACAAACTGGGCACATCGTGAACACTGGTTTGAATTTTGAATTATTAATGTAGTTATTGACTATATTTCTCTCGACGGCCTCAAGGAAGAGACTAAATCAACATCCGATCAAACTTAAATCCATATTTCCCATGAGCTTTTCAACTGGCCACTGCAAATGTTCTTGTCTATCTAGTTTGTGAGTGAATAATGCAGCATGCCGATACATACTGGAGGTACTAAGGTGTACTTCCCACATCAGAAAAGAGCCTAAGGGAAGCCTCCAAAGTGGATTCCCTACACACGACGAGCAGTCAGTCAAACCATTCACCTTGGTCTGATCCTCATACCAGCGATTATCGACTAGTTCAACCGGCCTTATGAATACTACAAGCAACAAATATGTTTATCGTAAGGTTCTGTAATCTGTGTATATTTGAACAAGGTCTGAGGAGCAGATGCACAGGAATGTAATTGTGCAGTGTCACACAAGTTCAGCTCACAGGAGACACGAGTTTGAGAAGCATTATGGATTATTTTAATTTGGAAGCAGTCTGAAGAAGTACCGAAGTCAAACTCTTCTACTGCATAACCATTACTTATCCACATCCAAGTGCAAAAGATTTCATGAGTTCACAATAATGATAATAAAATAAAACTGTAGAATAAATGAAGTATTGGGAAGTAAACTAAATAAATAAATAAATGCACTGGACAAAATCTTATAATCAGATTTACAAGCGGTGCATATTTGATACAATAAATTAAAACAGGTGTAAATTGCATACTTAAACATTCCAATAGTCACTTGTTGGGCCTGTCTAGTTAAGATTTTTAAAGATGAAAATATTCTAGGGGAAGGAGTTCATAATGAAGTGGCCATTTTGGAGTGCTAGATTCAGCTCATTCCACATGCTAAAAATAAAGAGTTGTAATGAGAAAACCAAGAAGCCAAGAAGTTAGTTTATTAGGCATTTTATGTTTTTGACAGAGTGACCGTGTAATAAAATCAGAATTCACAGTATTTCCAATCCGCTTATGGTCCTTTAGCTCGACCCAAACACAGATCAGAAGCAGTGTGCTGATCTGTCATGTTTAGAGCTGTGACTTCATGGAACAGACCGCCACCCACTGTTGCTGAAACTTCTATGAAAGCTACTTTTTAAAGACTACAATCTAAAGGAAGAGTGAGGTATTCAGAGTAATATACAGTAATGGTTGTCTGCATGTGTGATATGGCATTGCAAATGTATGTCGGAAAATGCAGCCTATGTTAACCCCTATGTTAACTAATACAACCAGAAGGAGGATTACGTCGTATGGCGGCGCCCAGACAGGCTTCCGGAATGTGAAGAGAATCATAGGGTAAGTAGCTGTAAATGTAGTGACATTTGGGGCATTTTTACCTACTTACATACAATATTAGCATCAGTTCTTTTACTTGAGTTACTTGATTGCAAATGATCAGTACTATTTCCACAACTGGGCACAGAACACTTCCACTGGTGTTAATAAAAATATGAGAAAAAGGAAATCCTCCTTGCAGCACCAGTGATTTTTATTCACAGAAAAGTAGCAATTTGGCCTTCGTCAGGCAAATACTTGTGAATGGACGGATACATGTAGTATTATTATTATTATTATTATTATTATTATTATTATTAGCATTAGCATTAGCATTAGCATTAGCATTACCAGCATTATTTTAGAGAATTAACCCCTTGCGGTAATAGGCAAGGCAAGGCAAAGCAAGTTTATTTGTAGAGCACAATTCGTACTCAAAGGCAATACATGTAATTATAATTTTTTTTGTCCGTTTTGATGGGTTCTTGAGTCAAGGGATCGTGAGTCAAGCGATTTAAGATCAGTAAAGCACACATCTACCCAAAATAGCTCTGGTTTCTGGTCTCTCAGTTCTTAACTCGCTAAATAATACTGAGCAAATGATCAACAAGTCTTAGCAAAGGTTTTAGAAGGTTACTTTTTCACCGTTTCACTTCTGCAACTTTGGATGGATCATGAAGAATATTGTAACAAAAAATTTCTCCAGACAACCATTCATTCCCTCATTCCTGGAAGCATAATCTATTACAAATCTGCTGATCCTAATTATCATTGACACAATTTAGAGGACTTTGCTTAAAAGAAGGATGACTAACAACTCTGCCAACACATATTTTTATTTTACCCACCTTGACTGAATAGAAAAACATGTCTATTTTTCTCTCTGTTTTTATGTCATTGATTGCCTTTCATTTTCACTCCATCAATTTGTGCAAGGAGCCCCTGAAGCTGCAAATGAAAGTTTAGGCCCTCTTCCTGAAAAGCCCGCTCCGGTGTGACACCTCGCAAAGGCCGTAAAGACCCAGTAGATAATTGGCCTGGCACATGCTGTGGGCCCTGAATGCCAATCAGAAGCAATCAACACATCTCCATGTTCAAAGTCTGAAGACTCACATTTGAAAGGAAATGTTTTGGCACTTTGTTGAAGTATTTGGGGGGAAATCCAAAGTCTGTAAGGCAGTTTTCAAAGGGAATCTTCAAACTGAAATCAATTTAGATATTTAAAGATTCAAATATGGCAACGTGGTTTACAGAGTTTACAGTTTATGAAAGTATGCACTGCTCACCTACTGGTACTTCATCGGTTCAAATCTAAATTTAAACTCTTTTTGATTCTTCTCACTGAAACAGGAAAATCAGTGACTTTCTCAGAGTTTTTAATGAATATTCTACATTAATTTGAATCTATATATGACTTCATGTACATATCCCCGCTCATCTGATACTTGACTTTTGAAGAACCAGCAGCATTCCACAGAACCTATAGAACAATGGCTGACACACAGTTTGATCAAAGCAGAAACATTGCGTGGCAAGATTGGACTTTTAATTATCCCGTGCCACATTTGAATTACATGCCACTTTTCCGACAGAGAGCAGAGAAAGGTCAGACATCCGCTTCTGTCCTTTGGTATCCCTCGTGTGGAAAGCATTGTTCGCAGCAGTTTGAAATTCAATGGGTTTTGTTCAGTCCTTGTGCCAAACCTTCACATTATGGGTCTTCTATGTATTTTTTTCTCACCAAGAATCTCTGTTAAGGCTCTCCTTTCAAAAAAGTGTTCATAATGTTTTGCTTTATTCTTGTTTTCAGTTTTAGTTTAGTTCTAATCCTGGTTAAAACTTGATTTAAGATAGATTAATTTTGTCTAATTTTAATTCAAATCTTGTTACACTGAAAAGTTGCCTGCTGTATCTTGATGGTATATGTTTATCAAAATGTTTTACAATTCCTTACTATTTAACCACTTACTCCCGTCCACCCATTCAAAATACGTTTGCAAACAATCAAAAACTTAAATGAGATAAATCTGTTATCTTAAATTCGGGCGGCAGGGCCACACCCTTTCACGCCCCTTCCTGCAACTACACTATTTAAGCCTCCAGTTAACACACATGGTGTTCATGACTTCATGCCCCTCCCTCTCACCCTGTTTTAATTATTCGAATTTACCATAGTATGAAATAAAAAAGACTTATTATGTACACAAGAAGCCCCAAAACGGCATTCGTTTCTATACTTTGTACGGTGTACTCATGTTTCTCATATATCAATAAACACTTTGAATCGTAGCTGGGGTTGTGGTCCTGGCTAGTGAAATATGCACTACGTAACATTTCTGCTTCCTGCTTGTCTCTTGAAAATGTCGTTGCTTTGCCTGAAATGTTCCACGGTACGGCTCTAAACTTATATTATGTATTAATATGGAGACAAGCAGCTGATACCAACAGGCCAAGTTACAGGTCAGATCTCTGGAGAAGTGACCCTGCTTACAGTAAAAAAAAAAAAAAAGCACACAACCGAGTAAATGTAGATAGATACAATCCAACAAAACAAAGCAATAACATCTTCATGGAAATAAACAGGTGGTGAACTCCCCACAAGGAAAGTTAAAGTGCACCTTCAACCAGTGGCTCTTACCTTAATCAATGAAGTAATGTAATTAAAAGCAAAAAATAATTAAAGAAAAAATATATAGTTAGTTTATGTTCAGGAAACTGATATTAAAGCCATTTGTATTTGTGTTTGGTGAGACTTGCCATTCAGTCAATGCGAGGAAAAAGCCAGTTCCAGCATTATTTATGACCCAGAAGTGAATATTCTCTCGTGACATGAGAGATAACAGTGGAAAAATGCCTTGAGCCTTGTTTCAAACTAAAGGTCAAACTTCAACACAACACATTGGCCAGCACATGAACTAAACAGCACCCCATTTACATCAGGCCGTGGCTAATTAGTCTCCTCGAGCAGCTCTATTTCGCTGAAAAAAGGCTGCAAACAAGATGTTAAAGGACACATATTATGCAAAATTTACTTTTTTGAGCTTTTAACCGTGTTTTAAAAATGTCCCTCATCAAAAACATACCTGGAGTAGCGTTTAGCCTAATTCAAGCTAGTTTGATGAATCCTGGTAAGAAAGATTACTGATGTTTTCTGGATCTGTGAAGTGGCTCTGAGAATCTTTTCTGCTGTTTTTTAACACCAAAAATGATCAACAAACTACATCCATCTTCTTCCGTTTATCCGGGGCCGGGTCACAGGGCCGCAGTCTAAGCAAGAACTCCCAGACTTCCCTCCCCAGACACTTCCTCCAACTCCTCCGGGGGGATCCCGAGGCGTTCCCAGGCCAGCCAAGAGACATAGTCCCTCCAGCATGTTCTGGGTCTTCCCCGTGGCCTCTTCCCGGTAGGACATGCCCGAAACACCTCCCCAGGGAGGCGCCCAGAAGGCTCCTCTCGACGTGGAGGAGCAGTGGCTCTACTCCGAGCTCCTCCCATGTGACCTTGCTTCTCACCCTATCTCTAAGGAACCGCCCAGTGTATCCTGGGTGGGACATGCCCGAAACGCCTCCCCAGGGAGGCGCCCAGGAGGCATCCAGAACAGATGCCTGAGCCACCTCAGCTAGCTCCTCTCGACGTGGAGGGGCACTTGTCCCGTGTGACTGAGCTCCTCACCCTATCCCTGCATGGGAAACTCATTTCGACCGCTTGTATCCGCAATCTTGTCCTTTCGGTCATTGCCCTAAGCTCATGACCATAGGTGAGGGAAGGAACGTAGATTGACCGGCAAATTGAGAGCTTTGTCTTTCTACTCAGCTCCTTCTTCACCACAACAGTCCGATCTGCCTGTCAATCTCACGTTCCATCCTTCCCTCAATCATGAACAAGAGGACATGGTCCATTCGGACTCAATGTCCTCAGCCTCCCCTGGGATCTAGGGGGAGAAGCTCTCCCAGCAGTGTGAACCACTTCTCAACCGCTCTTGGTCTAACCCTTCACCTATGACCTGTGTGCCTTGGGAGACCCTACCAGGGGCTTGAAGCCCCCGACAACATAGCTGCTGGGATCATTCGGGTGCTAAAACCCCTTCACCACGATAATGTGTCGGTTCAAGGAGGAGAGCAAGAGACTCATTCTGTACATTTTCCTCAAATAATCCCAATCAGTCCAACTGTGTGTTGAGACCAGGAAGGGAGAGGCCAGTTTGAAAAATGCTGAAATCATGATCTATGTTTATCTTAAACTGTGTGTAATTCCCTCTGCAGCCAGTAGATGGAAATACTCAGGTAGTCCCGGGGTAAATGAGCTTTAACACTAGAACTCCCAAGGCCGTCAATTTGACGGTTTTCAGAAATGTACTTCTAATTACTCTGGTTACTTTGCTCTTTCAGATTCATGGGCTCTTGACTTTTTCTTTAACTTTGTGTATGTCTTCCCCATATTGCAATTCAACTGAAATAAACATGTGGTAGGCCTGGTTACTTCCACATCACAGATCAAGAAATAGTCAGTTATCGAGGTGACTCAGAGTGTTTTTGATTTGGTTCAACCCGGATTCATCAAACTTATGTGAATGAAGGTACTTCTTACTCTTGATGAGGGAAAAACGTCAGAACATCATTAAAAGTTAAACAAATTCAGTTCTGCACAATATGCGTCCTTTAACACAAACCAGGAAACTCTAGGCAATTATTTTAATATGTACAAAAGTCGGTGCATTCCCTCATTCATCCAGTAGTGTTCCATTGTAGAAAAATATTCAGTTGTAGTCATCCGGACATTGTTTTTAGAAAAACAAGACGTTTCACCAGGCAAAGCAACAACGTTTTGAGCTATTCTCCATCCGCGGAGCGAGTCTGAGAACTCAGATATTTATTCTACTCTAAGTAGGCCCCGCCAACCGGGCGGAGCCTCCATCAGGAGGCGCTACCTCTTTTTGGAACTGTCCTGTTGCTATACAAATTGGTTTTATAGCATTTGTTATACAAAGCCTTATGAAGCCATAATGACAGGGGCCCATCCTAACTCAAAGATGCTATAGTACCATATCATCCAAACTGGCATCAAAAGGCTGGTCCTCTATGCAACTGCTGAGGGAAGAATGGCAGCGCCTTAACTGGAGGAGCGCTCTCTACTCTAGAACTGCTCCAAATCTGCCTTTTTCCAATTTCTGAAAATGAACATCTGCAGCCTGTCCATCCACTGGAGTAGGAGCTCTCCTTCATTGTGGTTCTCCCAGAGGTTTCTCCTTTTTCTCACAGGATTTTTTGTAGTTTTTCCTTGCTGAGAAGGAGGGTCTAGGGACAGGGGATGCTGGGACAGTTATCCATTTGCTTAGTCCCTGTGAACATTGTTTAATCTGATTCTCTAATTCATTGTCGCCCATCTAGGCAATTGCTGTTGTAATTTTGGGGCGTTACAAAACTTGTTTATTGAAATGGAATTGAATTACAAAAATACACATTTAGTTTAGACAGATTCAATTTAATTTTAACCAAATGACTTGAATAAATTAAAGGACTATGAATCAGAGTGTTAATTGTAGGAAGCCATTGTTACTCCTGTAACTATACTGACAGAATTACACAAATGTTTCTAAAGTTTATGGCTCCCATTAATGTAATTCACTTCTTTCTGCCTTCAACAATAAAAAAAATCCTTGGTGGACTGACAAAGACATTTCAAAATGATTTAGTGAATATGTTGAGTCATAAGCTCGACCTTGTTTCTGTCTTTGGGCTTGTATTTCTAATCTTTACAGTATCTATATTTTTCATGGCCATATGTCCCTAACAGCCGGATAGACATAACTAAAATGTGCTGGTGTTATTTATCAAGTAGGAGCATTGTGAAATGTTTAAATCCTTCATTGTTGCAAGGTTGTAAAACAGTTCAACCCTGAGTAGAATCATTATTTCAAGCTTTCTGCATTTTCATGAATATAGTAGGTCAAAACATAGTTATTCTTTGTTTTTTGGTTGGTTGAGGCATTATATCACTTATTCGTCAACCCAAATATTCAGATCACTGCCATGTAATAAGATTTATGATTTATGTCCAACAAATGAGAGACAAAATAAAAGACATTGCTGTACATCATGGCGGTGTGTTGAATTTGTTTTGCTGTATGCTCTGACATGTCAAGCTGCCAATAATGGTGTTGGCGTGAAGCACCATGTGTGCGTCCACTTGAAGGGCTCCAGAGCTGTGTCCAAACCTGATTCTTATGCACATAGATCAGCCCTCCTCTCTCCTCCTCTCATAGATCAGCCAGCTCCTCTCTGCCCCCACAGTTGTTTGTGAAAAGGAATGTTTTTCATCTTGAAGGTTTCATTCAGCTATAAATAGCCGACTCCAAGCAGTAAGGACCTGCAATTTGGCTACAGTTGAGCTGCAGGGGGGCAAAATGATACCTTTAGTATGTTTACGGACTGTACAATTCACTACTTTCACAAGGAAAATTATAGATTGAGTTAATTGGCTTTTTTGCCATATATTTACATTGAAAGCACCTTTGGAACCCAGGCTTGTAACAAATTTTTTTTTGGTATTTTAAACTCAATATAAATATAAGAATGGACTGGATATGCAATATCCAGTCCATTCTGTGAATGGTGTACTTTTAGCACAATGCAAGACGCAGATTATATTAAGCCTTTGCTTTAAATATTTACCTAAAACGAGTAAATGGGTCCATTTCCATTCTAAACTTTGGTGCATTACTCCATGAAGATGTAAACCAAACTGTAACCAAAGTAAGAACACCTCCATGAGAACAAGCTGGTGGCAGATCCACCACTATAGAAGTTACACATCTAGATTTCAAGTCCCAAGAAACAAGTTCTTGGACCTCCCTGGGGTCATGCCATGTCCCAGCCTGCTTCAAGTCTGCCATCATTGTCCCTGTCCCCAAGAAGCCCCGGATCACTGGACTTAATGACTCTGAACCTTAATTGACTAAAGGCCTGTGGCGCTGACGTCTGTAGTCATGAAGTCATTTGAACGCCTGGTCTTGCCCCACCTCAAGTCCTTCACCTCCTCCCTGCTGGACCCCCTGCAGTTCGCCTACAGAGCCAACAGGTCTGTAGACGACGCCATCAACCTGGCACTCCACTTCATCCTGCAGCATCTAGACTCCCCGGGAACCTACGCCAGGATCTTGTTTGTGGACTTTAGCTCTGCTTTCAAACAGCATCCTCCCTGCCCTGCTCGAGGACAAGCTCTCCCAGCTCAACGTGCCTGACTCCATCTGCAGGTGGATCACTGACTTCCTGACGGATCGGAGGCAGTGCGTGCGGATGGGGAAGAATGTCTCAGACACTTGGACTATCAGCACAGGAGCTCCACAGGGCTGTGTACTTTCTCCTCTGCTCTTCTCCCTGTACACAAACTGCTGCACCTCCAGCCACGACTCCGTAAAACTGATCAAGTTTGCGGATGACACCACCCTCATCGGGCTCATCTCGGACGGGGATGAGTCTGTCTACAGGAGGGAGGTGGACCGGCTGGTGTCCTGGTGCAGCGGCAACAACCTGGAGTTCAACGCCCAGAAGACAGTGGAGATGATTGTGGACTTCAGGAAAGTCACAGCCCCCAGCCCCCCCTCGTCATGACAGACTCCCCATCACCACCGTGGACTCCTTCCGCTTCCTGGGCACCACCATCACCCAGGACCTCAAGTGGGAGCCCTCATCAGCTCCCTCATCAAGAAGGCCCAGCAGAGGATGTACTTCCTGCGGCAGCTGAGGAAAGCCAAGCTGCCAGTGCAGATGATGGTGCAGTTTTACACGGCCATCATTGAGTCCATCCTCACTTCCTCCATCACCGTGTTGGTACGCTGGAGCCACAGCCAGGGACAAACAGAGACTACAGCGCATTGTGCTTCTGCTGAGAAGGTGATCGGCTGCAGACTTCCATCTCTGCAGGACCTGTACGTCTCCAGGGCTCTGGACGAGCGGTCGGATCACAGCCGACCCTTCTCACCCTGGACATGGACTATTTGAACCACTCCCCTCAGGCAGGAGGCTACGGTCCATCCGGACCAGAACCTCCCGCCACAAGAATAGTTTCTTTCCCTCTGCCGTTGGACTCATGAACACTTCTAAACACCTGTCACTTTAACTAACACTATTCATCACTCACTGCACTGTCACTTTCTGCACTACAACTTTAAACTTAACTGTAAACTTGTGTACATAGCAATGCCTATTTTTATTTTTATTTTATAACTATAGTAATTTTAAATTGTCCTTAAATGCATGCCCTTTTGTTTGACTGAATATATGTTGTTTTATTATTGCTCAGTGTTTTGTGTTGCACCTTCATGCCGAGACAAGTTCCTATGTCTGTGAAGTTTGTTCATTGACAATGGTAATAAACCCCTTTCTGATTCTGATTCTGATTCAAGAAACAAGTCCCTTCACAGCAAGAGTGTATGTTTTTCAAGTTTTTCAGTACTATAAAAACACTGTTCATTAAGTAATGGGGGGTAAAAAGCTCATAACAGTAGATTTTAAATCTATCGGAAAGCAATGGGTAGAGGTGCATGGTTGGTGTCCTCAGAAGTACATACTGTCAGATGTTCAAAGTTACTTAGGAAGGTGGAAAACACACACACAAAAGCACAATACTGCAATATACGGAAAACCGATCAACCCAAAAAGTTCTAAAAATGCTGGTTTTGCAATTACTTAGTGGACAGCAGTGGACCAAAGGTTGAACTTCTCCAGTTCTTAATGTTGACTGACAAACTCCTTCCAAATGTATATAATAGATTGAATTAAACTAATCTAAAACCGTTAATTAAATTTCTGAGGTCAACAACATCATCCCAAAAGAAGCTTAGGCTAATGGCAGATAATATGAATCAACACATTTTTACATTTCCAAGTATTTTCTTAGTTAGGTTAATCTCTTTGGTCTATTTTTTAAAAATGCATTTATCAAAACAGTCGTCTATGGATTCACTCTATAATTACACATTTTATCATTGGGCCATTGCTGAGTTTTACCATTTTCACTAATACGTTTGCACATATGGGTTTATGTAGGGACAGCAGTCATATTTTCAGGCTTGGTTGACCCTATTATTAGTCTAAACCGCTCAGTGAATACCCCACCATCCATTCAGCCAACTATCCATTTTCTGCCTCAGTGGTTACATTGGCAAAACAAAGTATTTCAATGAGAACCAATGCCTTATTATACTCAAAAACTAACTTCGATTTTACCATTACCTTCTGCCCTTGTACAGCTAAAATGACTGGTGTGGATATTCTGAGAACGGCCTCACAGGTGAAGTAACCAAGATCAACTTTTTATAAGATTATTATATGGGCTAAAAAACATTCAATATGCAGGTTTTGTTTTATTTTCACTATTTTTACATCATCGACTAGTAAATGTGCCTCTGAAACCAGTCCGAACCAAATAATTGTGACAGTAAAATAGGTTGACAAGGAATAAAGCAGGTCTGATCAAGATCTCAAACCGGACTAATCCAGGACTAAGCAGGTCTTTACATCAGAAGACTCTTTCACACACACCTGGAGAAAGTCTTATTAATGCCAGTAAGAAATGGTGGTCTGCATTCAAACTAATAAAAACATTTTATAATCATTTCCAAATGAGTTTCCTAACTGTAAGTCACATAGTGTGCCGAAATATTTTGAAACACAAAAAAGTCACAAGCACAAAAATCCTCCTTTTGGATTCATATCAGTTGTGAATAATTACACAGCTCTTCTCCAATAGTTTTTAAACTATTTGTCGTGTGTACAGTTTTTCTTTTTTTTCCTAAAATAGAATTCATATAAATACATATTTACTGTTATTTTTCTTAACCACATTTGGTTTGAATTACTGTACATGTGACTTGTGTGTCAAAAAGTGCATGAGGTGGTACATTGTCTTCAATTTTATAAAGTTAAAGGAGCACTTAGTAACTTTTCGGGGTGAGGGTTTTACATCAACTTGTCTCCATGGAGATTGTTATTGCTTTGCCAGGCAAAAAAACATGGAATTCACCTATTCATCCCCACAGAGACACAATCTGTAATTGAAAAATAAATGTTTTATGCCATACTGTGGAACTTTGGCAAAGCAATAACATCTCCATGGAGACAAGCAGGTGACAGACCCTCCAACAGAAAAGTGACATAGAGCACATTAAGTACAGCCCTTAATAAACATAACTGGCTTTTGGTTCTATGAAAAATATGTAAAAACATAAAATCTTTCTAATGTTTATATTTTTGAAGCTTTACAACAAAAGATATAAAGACGTGTGTTCTTATCTACAAAGTGTTTGTACTTGACTGAATGCATTATGAGGAATTTCATTTTGAAGTTTTGTGGATTTATTATAGGGGATATTCAGTACAAGCCTTGTGTTTGTTGTTTTGCCTGAAACAGTGTTTTAGGTCCACTCTGTCTGATGGCTGAAGATAAGGCTCTGTCTGAAAACTCAGGGCCTTTAGTGCAGTTTAAGCTTTGTCCTTGAGTTTTAATTCCACAGAAAGATCACAAATGTGGCCAGAAAGCATGTAAACAGTAAACACTAGTTGTTTCATATGCTTTGTTTTAGATCATACAAAAAGTTCGATAAGATTTGCAGCTTTTTTTTTTTTTTTCATGTAACTATTTTACCTTGGTATTGCATTTTTGTATGCATATTATCATTATTGTTTATATCTAAAAAGATCTATGTTTTCACAATGGGGTCGGTGTAATCCCTCATTCGTCCAGGAGTGTTCCATTGTAGAAAAAGTCATTCTCAATCAGATTAAGACTTGACTTTTGGATGAAAGTTGAAACGTCTTGTGTACAGACGACTACTTTTTTTTTCTACTTTCTGGGCATTGGCTTCAGATTCGGCATGAACAAATAAAAACATACACATTAAATAAATGAATACATAAATATACAAATACATAAATTTAGACACGTGTGGACGTACAGAAATCGTGGCGGCAGGACAGTCGGTTGCAGACTTAACATCTTAGTAAAGTTAAAGCGCGTATACTTGAAATGTCAGGTAACAAAGCCATTATATTTTCCATAAGAAAAAAAAATACTGCCAAGGTAGTATATTATTACTGGTTGTCTGGCATCTTATATGAACAGTCATTAGTTTGAATTATATTTGGATTATGGCACACATTTGGAAACAGTCTGTGTGCAGAGCTTGTCACTATTTGTCATATTTGTTGGTAGGGTCCAGCAAATATATACAGTACACCATATACTGGCCCACTGCCACTTTCAGAAGCAATCAATATTTCCCATTTCACTTGGCCTGACACAACAGAGTTAGTATTTCAGGCGCAAGTACAAATGAGTGTAGGATTTGATGTAATAGTTTAATAATGGTAGCCCTGTAATAAAATACTGAGACTGAAAAATATGCGCTGTCAAATGTATGAGAGCGGGTGAGGTGGGAGGGGTTATGTCCACTTATATTTACAAAAGTATTATTCTGTTGTCAAAATGTGTAGCAGTTGCTTATATTGGTTTAAAGTAGAACAACTTTAAACCAAACCGTTGTTTCTAAGGAGATGTAACAACTTAGTCAGGAATGTTAAACGGGACATTTACTTTTAAGAGCTTTTAAGAGTTACAATTATTCCTTTCCTTCTCATTTGTCATCTCAAAGTTGTATCAAGAGATTAACAGAGACAAAGGAGCGACTCTCAGTCCACCAGCTCACCAGCTTGATGCCAGACAACAAATGATGACAGCAGAACTGACCGAACAATGGACAGCGAGGTGACTGACAGTGGAGCTTAGCGATCAACCAGATACACACAGGAGATGTACGATACGTATTAGCACGTGGCGCAGGTATCAGGGAAACAGCTGATGTAGCACACCACCTGTGAACGACAGGGAGCCCACCCTCGGCATAACCCGGGAAGCACAGGTGCCGGAAGTCAGACAACGAGTGGTAGAGGGAGTGCCCTTTTTATTGGTGCCACGCCCACTGCTCTGTACTTTGTTCTCTGATTCATTTATTTATTTATTTTTTTCGTAAAAAGTGATACATGTAGTATTTGGCAGCGTTGTATTGCCATTTTAGCACAAAGGAAAAATAATCTCTCTTGAGCAGTAGCTTTTAGGTGAGGCCATATATCCTTATCCATGTAAACCTTAAAAACTTATCTTGCATTTATTCAATTACAAGTGTGGCCCTGAAACACCATTGCATTTCCTCGAAAAACATGAATTATTAGTATTGCCTCTACACAGATCTGATCTGTAATTTGACCTGATAGTATCATTTGTGTGTCTCTATGGAGATAGATTAAGGTTAAAGGTGCACTTTATTTTCCTTGCAAAGAAATTAGATACGTTTAATGTTATACTGTGGAACACTCGAGGCAATGCAACAACATCTCCATGAGGACAAGCAGGTGGCGGACCCTTTATCAGAAAAGTAATGTACTGTAGTACACCTATAACCCATCTATCCATCTTCTTCCACTTATCCGGGGCCAGGTCTCGGAGGCAGCAGTCTAAGCAGGGACTCCCAGACTTCCGCTCCCCAGACACTTCCTCCAACTCGAGCCCGAGGCGTTCCCAGGCCAGCCGAGAGACATAGTCCCTCCAGCATGTTCTGGGTCTTCCCTGAGGCCTCTTCTCGGTGAGACATGCCCAAAACACCTCCCCAGGGAGGCGCCCAGGAGGCTCCTCTTGACGTGGAGGAGCAGTTGCTCTACTCCGAGCTCCTCCCGTGTGACTGAGCTCCTCACCCTATCTCTAAGGGAGCGCCCAGCCACCCTGAGGAGGAAACTCATTTCGACCGCTTGTATCCGCAATCTTGTCCTTTCGGTCATTACCCAAAGCTCATGACCATAGGTGAGGGGAGGAACGTAGATTGACCTGTAAATCGAGAGCTTTGTCTTTCGACTCAGCTCCTCCTTTACCACAACAGTCCGATGCAGCGACCGCATCACTGCAGAAGCCGCACCGATCCGCCTGCCGTTCCATCCTTCCCTCACTCGTGAACAAGACCCCGAGATACTTGAACTCCTCCACTTGGGGCAAGGACTCCCCACCCACCTGGAGAGGGCAAGCCACCTTTTTCCGGTTGAGAACCATGGCCTCGGATTCGGAGGTGCTGATTCTCATCCCGGCTGCTTCACACTTGGCTGCAAACCGTCCCAGAGCATGTTGCAGGTCCGGGCTTGATGGAGCCATCAGGACAACATCGAAATTCTGTCCACAAAAACCATGACCAGAACCGGTGACAAAGGGCAGCCCTGGCGGAGTCCAACACGCGCTGGGAACAAGTCTGACTTACTGCCGACAATGCGAACACAGCTCCTGCTCCGGTCATACACACCTTTAACTAAGACATTTTATTTCGAAGGTATGAACAAATGTGTCAACCAAAACAGGTTGAGATGATTGAGGAACAGCTCCTCAGACATAACAGAACTGCTAGTCAAAAATAAATTTAAGCACCTTTTTCTTTTACATCTGTGATGTAATGTCCTAGTTTGTTGTGGCAAATTGGAGGGATATAAACACAATTTTGGATAGTGTGTCTTAAGTGTAGTTCAAGAAAAGTGAAGAAGGATGCTTTTTTTGTAAATTGCTTGTTTGTGAAATAGTGTTTGTGGCCTTGCATTTTGATTATTTTTCTTTCAAAACGAAAGAACTCGTGTTCTTTGTCAGTATTGAAGCGTAAGTGAATCATCTGCTCAAGACATACACAGAGGAAATACCAGTACAGCTGGAACCTCGAAAATCTACTGTCATGGTCCTGGTCCATAAATTAAAGTAAAATAAGATAAGATACAATTTTGAATTGGTAGAAATGTTACCTTTGATTCTCAAGGGGCTGAACTACTGTTTTCTAGGATCTAAACTGTATTTGTGCTTCACAAAAAGTATACCGGTACTTTGTGGTGAAGGATTATTTAGATTAGTTATGAAATACAATGAAAACATTTGCATGCTCAACATTACTGTGTGTTATTAGCTATTAAACCTAACGATCTAGATTTTGCTTCATCCAAAGTGCTTAGCGTTTGTAATGATCTCATTTAAATTAACATATTAACAAAAGGAAAAATACATATATTTATGTCACTTACATGTTTCTGAGTGGTTTCCATTTGCCTAAACCTACTATTTTCTTTTCACTTTTTATGATATTCTGCGGCTAGTTCAAAATTCCTCATTACAATGACATTATGTTTCACTTAAATTTTGCCTCAACTCTGTTATTTGGAATGTGTTTATGGTAGTGCTACTTTGAAGTTAGCATTTTTGGAAGAAGGGTATTTATTTATTTAAGCCTATGTTATCTGATACAACACTTAACATATCGCCAATAAGTATTTTTACAACAATTGGACTCTTTTATTTGTTCATGTCTGCGCAGGCGGCTTGGTCACAACTGCTACAGTAAATTAAACTTGCGACAGATGTGCTTACAGGGCCCATTTAGCTGCTTTGCATTGTCACTTGGATAATTGTTTTAAATGATAATATGGGGAGTATGAATTTTATGTAAAAATATCTGTCAGTACCTCAGGCTTTGATATGGATAGTAAACCAGTGGCCCCTGTTCCACACTGCTCCACATCTGAAGCCCACTGTATGCGCTTATGAATGTGCAAATAGTGGATAATTGGACGAATATAATTTACATTTTTGTCAGTCCCATTTTCCTAATATATATTCAGCCATTTTCAGCTCGAGATCAGAAGTAGTTGTGAAATGTGGGTCCCGAAGAGGTTTTATTTTAGGTCACATTTTGAGAGTGCGCTTGTGTAACAAAAGTGCAGAGAAGTCCAGTTCAGCAGATCTGTTTAATTGTGCTGAATGTTGGGGCATGGCCAAAAGCATAGGAAGTACCTGAATTAATAGAGCGACACATGAAACCACCTCTTGCCTCTGTGAATTCTGCTTTTTGTGTAGTGTTTGGGTGGACACTGGGCACTGTGTCTGAACAATGTAATCACATACTGTCTCATTCTCATATCAGAACAAAACATCAAGGAAGAGGTCAGTCGAACAAGTGCAGATATTATAAGGGATCCTTCGTATTTGTGGTAGTCCTAAGCTTGGAAACTTGCTAGAACATCAGGAAGAAAGAAATATACTGTCTTATCCAAGGTAGTACAGTGGCATAGCTGGTAGCTCTTCTTTCCACACAGCAAAAAGGTCCAAGTTCAATTCCCAAGCCACTCAGTATCTCTGGAGTTTGTACGTTATCCCTAAATCTGCATGTGTAGGTTTGGTGCTCGTGTGCTCCTGCTCCTGTGGAAGTCCCGTTGACGCCAGAACTGCCTTGTAAAAGTGAATGATATCTAATGGCGATTGCCAACTAACTGACAACCAATAACCAACCAATAAAATATTGTTAGTACAGAGTTAAACTCCAAGCTTAGTTCACAATTATGCAGATTAAGACAGGTTATTTTGTTGTTTTCTGGAGCAAATTATGGTTCATCAAAATTTGCAGCCTTTGCTAATTGCATCCAGTCAAATTGTGACTTTGTTTCGATTGCAATTAATCTTGCATCGCCCTAATGTCAATACAATTTTCTGCTTAGATAGAGCTTAGAATGCAGCAGAGATGATCCTGGTCTTCAGAAAAGTCACAGCCAAGTATTATTCATTGTATTAATAAGTATAATAAATGAAATGTGTTATCATATGCGCAAAAACCCACAAATACTGTATGTGAGTATAATAATAATGTATTTATTTACAGTGCTTATTTACAGAGTTTTCAAGACACTCAAAGACATCTTACGTAACATTATATACAGTAATAAAAACAGATGATTTAAAGAGCACTAAGAAACAATTGTAAAAGTTTCTTTCAGTTTCTTTTATTTACTTTGAGAGGTTACTAAATATAACACCGTGACTGGTTCACCATGATAACCCCCAACAGCAAATATCAATCAGAATATGTGTATATATATATATATATATATATATATATATATATATATATATATATATATATATATATATATATATATATATATATATATATATATATATATATATATATATATATATATATATATATATATATATATATATATTATATATTATATAATTATAATTATATATATAATTATATTTTATATTTATATTTATATATACAATTTTCTGATTGATATTACTTTTACTATTGCTTTTACGATCCTCTTTCCTTTCTGTGCTTTATTTGGTTCATGAAGAGTTTGTCTCTATCCATGGTGTAAGATGAAGCAAAACATCAATAACTGAAGGAAAGATTTTGTTAACATCTTGAATTGAAATTCCCACTGTGGTACTTATTTCAGCAGAATTTCTGTTTTGTTAAAGTTATGTATCTTTGTTTTCCATATAAAAGAGCCAGGTTCAATCCTAGTCGCTAGAAATCTGCCTCTAAGTTTAGCACCTAAAGTACACGCCCTGCCACTTGAAACAAATGTTTAAAAAAAGGAAAAAGAATATGCTGTGCAATCATTGTGTAACGATTATGTCAAAGCAAAAACAGATTCGCTGCCCTGATTTGAATAGCGTCCTCAGCCATTCTTCTCATGTTGCCTTTCATTTTAATTTTAAGAAACATTTACCTTGACCTGCTGGAGTGATGGGCTCTCTGATGACTTGCTAAATTTGATACTGCTTTTCCATTTGCAATTATCACCCCTCATATGTGCTAATGACACAGAGGGTCACAGTGATAACCCAGATTGGTCACATTATTGAGAAGCCAAACAGCATCCTGCTTTCACACCCCCTCGCTATTATTTTCACTGTCTTTTGTCATATTGTGCATTGTGTTTATCGGAACAACACTGCTGGGACTAAAACAAAGGAGGACAAGTGTCTTGTGGCAGTGGCTTGATGGATCAGAGCATGAGGGCAGGTATTATCAGAATTACATGCAGTGGCCCCAGGGTGCACACATTGTTCTTTAGTCTTTGTACTGTTTGGTGTTCTGGACATCATTCCGACTTGTTTATGAGAGAAGGGAAAACAACGCTTCACTGCACTTAGAGTAATGTTAGTATTATGTTCAGATAATGGTAATACCTGATGATAGTGTATTATAGCAATTTTACACAGAGTAAAAGATGTGTTGGAATTTTTTTTTTTTTTAAACTTAAAAACAATTAAATTAAAACACAATTGAAATACAGATTGCATTGTTTAAGAGTATTTTTGTGGAATTTGCAGAACATTGGAGCCTACATTCAATAAAGTTTTGAATTTAAGTCTTAGATTTTTGTCTTACCATTGATTCGGTTCTCTCTATAATTTGAAGCCAACTTATTTATGTAGAAAGTTGAAATATAATGAAATATAATAATATAAAGTTTTGGGGGACAGTTAAGGCATGCCACAAAAAAGTACTATATTGACTTATTGTTCAATTAATTAAAGTATATTTTTTTTAGGCTCATTTATTGTCTGAATTTTTTGCGGTTTATTACTGTTTGAGCTGAGCAGGATTAAATAATTAACATCTATGATTCATTTGGGATTCTAACTATTATGTTTTTCATTCTGCCATTTATTGCAGCAACATTTTTTTGTATGATTTTGTTCATTTAAAAAATGTTCAATGGAATTTATTTTAATCATTTCTGTAATAGTTTATCACATTATTGTGACAGGCCCAGGGACAGCCATATCTTTATATATACTGTATGTTTATTCATTTATTTTAACCATAGGACTTTATCTACACCATGCTTTTTCTGGGCATTGGCTTATGACATTCTGTGCTGGAATAAAAATGCCTTAAACAATCATACAACCATGCATGAAAAAATATATTATGATTGCTTGTGTATTTTGTATTCAATGTGCTTGTTTAGCCAAAATAATACCTTTTGTATTGGCAGAGTATGAATGCACACTGAAATAATGTGCTTGTTTGTACACATTCCCTTGTGATTTTCCATGAATTAAAGGCTTAACCCTGTGGCGTGTTGTTGTCAGATGTTCTTTGCAGCTTTTTGCCACAAATTCAATTTGAATGCTTCCATAAGGGGTCAAACATCTCTAGAAAATAGACCAGACACACCATGAAATTAGACTGCTGTTGGAAGAGGCGGCGGCACACTTAAATACAAATTTCTTATTACTGAAGTATTTGCACACAGATTGTATTGTGGATGACTGGTTGACTGCGGTTGACAAATACAGGCACATCATCTCCCGTACACTGCACACAGATACACACGCTTTACTGCTGTGCATACTTATACAGGAAACATGCAGGTATGGATTTTTGTCTTGGTAAGATTTAAATATTGATATGAATTACATTAATATAAGAATAGTATTACTATGAAAATAAACCCACAGAGGCTGCCTCATAAAACACAAATAGGTCTATATTTATATTTTAAAGATCCTATATTATGCTATTTTTCCCGTTTCACAGTCGATAAGTGTTGTACAACACCCATAACAAAATAGTTATAAAATATCACCCATATCTTGGACCCGCACACAAACCCAGAAGTGCAGACAGCTTAGTTTGAGATTCGCCCCCACCGTCGCGAAGAGCGATTTGCCGTCCCCACCCAACGCGTGACGTAGTCTCAGTGCGAGCGTGCGTTCCCCGCCCACCCCGTGACGTATCCTCGAGTGGAATGTAAACAGAGGCCGAGTCGTTCACCGGTCAGCGCCGTTACACAGCGGGACATGTCAGCGAAGCGGCGTTGGATCAAAAGAAGTAGCGTTTGAAGCTAACTGTGGCTAAACTGGGGTGCACGGTGGCAGAGCAGTTAGAGCTCTTGCTTCCCAAGAAGGAAATCATGGGTTTGATTCCTGGGCGAACATAACATCACATGATCTCTCTGGGTGGAGTCTGCATGTCCTCCCCGTGTTACCGTGGATTCTCTCCGGGTTCTCCGGCTTCCTCCCACCGTCCAAAGACATGCATGTGTTAGGTAAATTGGCAACTGTAAATTGGCATTGGCCTAGTGAAGGAGTGTGAGAGTGAATGGTTGTCTGTGTGTCTATGTCTCTGTGTTAGCCCTGCGACGAGTTGGCCACTGTCCAGGATATTACACCGCCTAAGGCCCAAAGGCACTGGGATAGGCTCCAGTCACCCCGACGACCCCTAACGGGAACAAGCGGTAGAAAATGAATGAATGAATGTGGCTAAACTGTGGCACCCCAGGCTGACTCATCCTGGTGAGTAGGCCCTGTTCGTCTGCGCTCATCCGAGGGAAAGGATAGAGACTATTCTCTTGCTTGCATAGACTGCAGGAATCAATCAAAAAAACACGCATTGGGCACATATACATATTTGGTACGAGGTACCAATAGCACTGTAAGACGGTTAAAAGCTCTGAAAAGTCGATTTGGCATGATAGAGGACCTTTAACATTTGGAAATAGTCTTTATCTTCTTTAATGGAATGGACTGAGTTGGTTTGGTTATTGGCAGGTACGAAATCGTTATCATCAGGTAGTCAATGTTGTATTCAGCATAGTCTTGTCATATGGTAAAATCAACATTGTTTGGGATTTAATTCTCTATATCCATATACTGTATATGTTTATCTCTCTGTCTCTCTCTGTCTCGCTCTCTCTCGCTCTCTCTCTATATATATATACTGTGTATATATATATATATATATATATATATGTATGTGTGTGTGTGTGTGTGTGTGTGTGTATATATATATATATTGTGAGATGCAAGAACAAGGCTCTGTTTGAATGAAGGATACTTTGAAAACCACAATCAAAGCTAACGGCGAAACAACTAGTAGCTCAGTGTTCCAACATCCACAAACGGCAATTGCTATCACAGCTTGAGATTGACGAGGTACAACACAAATGTGGTTAGGGGGTGTCGGGCTGCCAGGTCAGAGAGGAGATAACAACAACTCCCCAACCAGATATTGGGTACGAAGCCCCAATATGTGCGATCATGCTGAACGAGGCCGCGTGGAAGGTGAAGGCAAAAGTGGTGCCCGTGGGAAGTGACTCCCAAACTGGAGGAGTGGCTACAGCAGATCCCAGGACAAACATCAGACATCTCAGTCCAGAAAAGTGCAGTGCTAGGAACAGCAAAGATACTGAAGAACCCTCTGGTAGAAGACCCGAGCTTTGAAAAAGGGACGACAGTCGTCATAGTTGTGGTTTCCAGTTCATATGTTAGTTGTCTTGAGTGTAATGTCCCAGCTAGAGCCCAACCATGGCCCATAGTTGCTAATATAGACGCTATAACACAGCCGCCCTCACGTGGCAGAAAAAAGATAGACAGACATTGTGTATTTGCTGAACAGATGGTTGCACGTGGCCTTTGACACGCTTTAGTGGCAGAGGTTAAACTGACAGATAAATGTATTTATAGAAGTTTAGTGCAGCCTGTGGAGCTGAGGCGTCCGTAGCACAGGGACACTGTCAGAGTGTTTGTGGGTTTTAGATGTGGGGCTTTGGAAATGGCCCAAACAGCCTGTGTATGCCAGATCTGTGTTTCAATACATAGGCCTTTACCTGGGCTTGCTGCCCAGTCAAACTTGTTCCCAACAGGAAGCCTCATTTTAGTACAAATTTAAATTTACATCACATAATACAGAGCTGGCTCAAGTAAAAGCAATGGCCACAATTGACCAATGGACATTGAACAAAGCTCCCCTGTTAAACTCATATTGAATAAATCTAAATTATGTCACGTTAAATTTAACGTGCTGTTCAAAGGCAGCACCCAATGCGCAAATCAATAACCAACTGTTTGTGAAAAATACCATGTGGTGCCAAAGAAACAAATGCAACAATCGATAAACATTCTACATCCACGTAAATCCTATTTAACTGTGACATAATGTGGCTATGTTCAGTCACAGTAATGGCATTACCAATGGATATGTTGTCATCTAGATCAAGTCAAATTCTTTATTTGCCATTGTTGTTATTTGCAAGTTGTATAACAAAAGTACAAAGGACAGAAACCAAAGCAGCCAGAGTGAACCCCAGACACAGGGAGAACCTGTGTTATGACATATGCGACTTTATACAGAATATTTGTATAAAATCAAAAGATAATTCATGTCATAATAAAATGTTTGATTTTTGTTTGTAATTATTAACCTTGTTTTTTTTTATCGCTCGAAAATTGCTAAGTTAGACCAGTTCTCCCAACCGCAAGTCCGCTTGAAGGGAGTTCCAAGCTGCAAGAGCAGCATAATAAAACTCTCTCTTACACAGGGGGAACAAAGGTGTTCATATCACAAGAGCGCAGGATATAATAACCCTCCGCTTTTGTTGTTCGGAACATGAACAAACAGTCAAAGCGGTTTCTGGCTAATAGTTTGGTCGTATCCCACCTAAAGCTTAAAATTGTTTAAAGGCTCTGGCAATTTACAACAAGGAAAAGGAAAAGAAGACAAATGAATGAACAAAAGTTTTAAACTTCTTGATTATTTATCAATCAAGAATTACATTGCCCATATAAGAGCAGCTAGCACTAAATTGTTCAGAATACATTTCACACACAAGAACAAATGCCTGATAGCTTTTATGCACCTGCAAGCCAAAGATGCTTTTACCCTGCTGGAATATTGCAATAAGCCTGTAGCTGGTTGTTTATCCTGCACTGTCTGAAACACAATGGCGTATAATAAGTCTTTGGCCTACATGCATGCTGTAATTGCCAGGTGCTCTTTTCCTTTGATGATTCATGGAGTCTTTCTAAAAGCTACAAGCAACCAAAGTGCTCGTCCAAATTTTTTTTATCAAGTTGGTAAAAGTATCAAGTGCTAACCACTTGAAAAACAAATTATCACTGTTTTTCATATCTTGTAATGGTAAAGTTATGCCACCTCATCTCTAATGATTTGTGAACTGATACAAAGAAAAATGGTCGTTATTTTTGCCCACGCTGTCTTTCTTGTGTCTGTTTTGTCTGCAGTCATTCATGCATGTGGCTAATTAGCATATTTGGATCACACGGAAATAATCAGGAGCTATAAAAGTGGCTAAATTAAAACACAATTATTGGCTGAGAGAAATAGGCACAGTGTAATTCAGTGGCTGGCTGTACTGAGAGTGGGCAGGCGCAGTGCTGGCATCCTTCTAGACAGCAAAGACACAACAAAAGTCCCTTGTAGATGGTTTTTTTTTTGTAATAAAGAGGGAAGAAAGAAAGTAAATATATATATTGTAATCAGGCAGAGGAGGCTGGCTCACACTAAATTCTGTTCATCTGCTGCTGGTTAATGTGTTATTTCACAACTTTTTGTTTTTCACATATTTATAAACTTGTTATTCATTCAATTTGAATTACTTTTGTTTTGAATTTATTTTACAACAACATACGAGTAAAAAACATGGTTCAATAAACTGGCAGGTTGTTGTTTAAGAAAGCATACAATGTGTGCTTTGACTATTCTAAATAATTAACCATGTCCATCTGGTGCTGTTTTTCTATGTGCAAAAGACTACGTGCAAACATATATATTATGTTTTAAGTGGGAATTTTTGTATCTTGCTTTGTTCTACCATCACCTCCGCAAAAGCACAAAAGCTCCTTGACATTATATAGAATGTTTAGTATAACAAAAACAAGCTACTATTTTCAGTCTAAATAATTAGTTTTTATATTTCATACGTTTTATTTTTATTGTAGATGTTTGAATGAGCAGTTTTTCAGTGTGCAGTGATCTATTGATTTAAGATTTAAACCAGATTCCCTCCCTCTGTAATTCAATACCGATCACTTTCGGTCTGGTCACCGGTTTCATGGCTATGATTGACAGGTGGAGAAACGATAAGAAAAAATATCACATTGACTGAAAATCATTGCGGATTTCTGCAGGTTGAATGAGCGAAGCGCATTGTTAATCTGTGGTGAGAGAAGTTTGGTTTTGATGAAAAGATGACCTGATTTCACGGTTCTGTTTGAGTTTAGCTCGAGGTGTGACAGAGGGAGTGGTGACCAGACTCACTCTTTCTAGTGTGTATTCTGGATCCAACCAACACAAAGAATATAATTTATTTGATCGATGAATATTAAATCACCAAAGGGCTTTTTCCATGGGTAAGAAGTTTGGTATTTTATATTAGCCACATCAAGGCTTCGTTTGCCTCGTAAATATTTATTGCAATATTTACTTTCAGTCTCAACACTCCTTATTTTCTCCACTCATTTCCAGCTCAGTGCATCGCTCATGTTTTACTAAGCCCCGCCCCTCCAGCTGCGGCGGCCCAGCCCTGTCTGAGCTCCTGAGAGGGAGCAGGTGTGGCACAAGTGCAGTCGGAGCAATCTGAACAATACAGCAGCCCGTCTTAGATTTAACATCATAAACCCCACGAGAATGCACTGATAAAGAGCATTCTGTCTTACTCATAACAAGTCACCATGCTTATTGCTTTTGCCAGTTAAATTATTTTTGCTATGGAAGATATCAGCATAAGTGGTGCTAACTATCTTGAATCCACCCTGGTTCTCTGTCTGGTCACTAACTCTGCCTCACAGTTATTTCAGTGACGCTTAGGAAACAAACAAAATCCTTGGTCATCTATTTATCATTTAGAACTAAATCAAACTTTTCTCACCACAGATTGTCGGTGTAATCCCTCATTCGTCAAAGCGTGTTTCATTGTATTCCATTTTTTTACACTCACCTCAGATTAACATTATGAATTGCTTCAATAATTAATTCTGTAGAAGTCCAGTATTTACAGCCTTTGTGTAGAGGTGGGCAATAATGACAAAAGAAAAATGCTCGTGATTTAAATAATTTAGTCACAATAAACACAATGTTACAGCATAACGAATGTTTGGTTTCCATTTTGACAAAAGACTATGACATTGTAATGGTGTTGCAATGTACAATACAAAATGTATTATGTATGTATATATCTGTTCATGACGCTCAACAACTTGCGTATCAAAGCCGTTGTTACACCTTAGGAAAGTAAATAGCTATATTATTTTCTTGACTGACCTGTGACTGACTCCACACACTGAAGTGTAGCTCTCTTTGTGGATTAACAGTGATCCTTGAGAAATTCAATGCAAACAGCAGCTGTGTGGATTGTTAATGTGCAAAATAAAATGGCATTCTGCTGTGATCACTCTTATTACCATAACACTCAGGAGACCAAGACGCTCCATTATGTTGGAGGAACATGTTTGTTTATTAATTATCACCATCATATCTTCACAAAAGAGACTAAAAATACATACATAATGTTTAAAAAGTGGCTTCACTCCAAGGACGTGATTTGCATGTGGACTTCCTTGTAGCTTTTTGTTTCAATTAAATATCTGCTGAATTTAAAATTATTATTTTAGAGGAATGTTAGTAGGCACGGAGGGCATAGTAAACCCAGTACATGATTCAAGCTTTTTGCACATTAGGATGTAAAATTGAGGAATAAAAAGCAGAAAAAGGCACATTTTCATTTGCAATTGCTACAAATGAAACCAAAAAGTGCAATGCAATCCTAGTGCTATTCCAAGCTGAGTCCATATAAGCCTGCAAATGACATGCAAATAGTCCATTCTAATTTTGTAATGTACAGAAATCAGCACTGACAGTCCAATTGTGTGCTATACATAATGTTGAAGACTTAAAGTGTTTTTCAACGTGTTCATTTGTTTGGTCAAAGAGTCCCTGTAGTAAATATTTATCATCGTTTTTTTTCATCGTTTAAATTGCAGTTAATGAAGTTTTTTGTTTTTTTTTATAAAAGTTGAAAATGTCAGGAAAGTTAGTGCTGAGTTCTAAAACTGAATCTAGTTTAGTCTGTCATTAACAAGTGGCATTTCGTAGAAAATGCAGGGACAATTTACACACAACTGAAACTTTCTGACATTTTAAGCAAGCTGCCTTCTCTCCTTTGCTTTTCAAAAAGGGCATCATTGTTAATGAAAATTTTAAAAATGTTGGGAAAAGCCTCACAAGCATAGTTTTATTTTTTTTTTTAATTATTTTAAGTGTTAACCACTTGCAAATTTCAGACATGTGGCAATTTTCCCATAGAGATAACGTAAGTTAGTTTTCTGTTCTTGCTACGGCTATGCCGTAAGAAATAAAATATGGCATTGTGCATGGCATTTATTTTTGTAACACCCAAAATCACAACAGTAGTTGCCTCGAGGGGCTACAGTGGAAAAAAACAAAATAAACAATGTTCATAGGGACTTGGAAATGTCCCAGCATCCTGTGTCCTCAGACAGATGTTCCAAACTCCCCTGTCCTTAGACCCTCCTTCTCGGCCATGAAAACTACTACCAAACCTCTTTGGGAAAAAGTAGAAACCTGGAGAAGTTTCACAGTGAAGGAGAGATCTGACTCCCTCGGACGGACAGGCGGACACGCCTCAATGCCTCAATTAGCAGATAGACGGTGGAGCTGGACCCACTCAGGAAGAACCAATTCTTCGAGGCTGATGAAGAACCGTTCATATGGAGTTTCAGAGACCGTTTCTCCAGGCATTGGATCTGGATCACAGTCATCGATGTGCCTGCTCCACTCCCATCGGGGAAGTGGGAGAAAAAGAAGGAAAAGCGATGAACAAATTGCAAGTGAAATTAAATATTAAATATTGTTTGATAGAAAAGTAGTACGAAGCAGAGGATAGTGCTCAAGCTGCCATACTCCCCCAGTATAGTTGCTCCTAGGGCAGCATAGCTGGGAACTGAGTTTTTATTTCTGTTCCTAACTGGCCTGACCATAAGCGATTTCAAAGAGGAATGTTTTAAGCCTGGTCTTAAATGAAGAGACTGTGTCGGCCTCTTTAACATGGACAGAAAGCGATTCCACAACACAGGAGCTTGGTAGCTAAATGCTCTACCTCCTACTGTGCTTTTAGAGACTCTTGGGACCACCAGAAGTCCAGAATTTTGAGAGCGAAGTGCTCTGTTTGGATGATAAGGCACTATAGCATCTTTGAGGTAGGATGGGCCAGGTCATTTATGGCTTTGTAAGTCAGGAGGAGGATTTTGAATTTGATTCTAAACTCACAGGGAGCCAGTGAGAGACTCGAGCACCGGCGTAATGTGCTCTCTTCTTTTAGTTCCTGTTAGTAATCTTGCTGCTGCATTTTGAACCAGTTGAAAGCTTTTTATGGAGCTTTTAGGGCACGCTGCGAGCAGGGAGTTACAGTAGTCTAATCTAGATGTTACAAACGCATGGACGCATGGAAGTTTTTCAGCATCACTTTTAGGCAAGATTTTTCTGATTTTGGCAATATTACGCAGATGGAAATAGCGTGTTTACAGGCTTGATTTAGGTGTGCTTTGAATGAGAGCGCACTTTCTTACCGGCTTCACCCGTTTACAACGATCCTTTTCCATTTTCCCGCTACTAATTACCATGTTTTCAGATTATAAATCGTACCTTTTTTCATAGTTTGGCCGGGTGCGACATACTCCGGAGCGATTTTATATGTGATATTATGATATTAGTTCTCATATTATTTTCACACTGACAACCGCAAGAGGGCGCTCTAGGTGTCTGCAGACGAGTCTGACAAAAGTGACGCCGAAAGAGGAATCGGCGCTTCTTCTACCTCCGGAGTTGGCGGAGTTGTTTAGAAGTGACACAGCGGAAGAAGAATGATTTAGTGATTGAGGTAATACTGATGCTTTGGTAAACTTGTCAGCATGTTCTTTATGCTATAGTTATCTGTATAACTGTTAATATGTGACGTTAACATACCAGACACTTATGACAGTTTGTTGTCTATGCATCATGTAGCTGAAGTTGTTATGTTAGCATATGTATATCTATTCAACAATGGGTTATTATTTTCAATCTCGGTTATTATTTTAAATTGCATTTCAAGATGAAATGTCTGTTCTTTGTCTTGGATTAAATCAAATAAATTTCCCCAAATAATGCGATTTATATGCCGGTGCGATATACATGTTTTTTTCTTCTCTATTATGAATTTTTTGGCTTATACTCCGGAGCAATTTATAGTCCGGAAAATACGCTAGCATGCCCGGGACGTGCATGAGTTGATAAATGTGTTAGTGTGGGGGTCATAGGCCTTGTAAACCGAATAGGCTCGCTAGCTTGTGGCACTCGGGCCTAGTGGCACTCGAGTTTAAAGGCACCAAAATTGTCAAACGGGAAAAATTGTTAAAATGTTCATTCAAATCTTAAATATAATCATGTTTGCTAATGTTTTGCGAAATGTGTAGTCTAATCAGTCATATACACAAAACTACACTTAATTTAGATCTGATAAAGCTCCCGTCATAATCTTAGTACAAATTAAACATTAGTGGAAGGTGCAGCAGGCAAGTTGAAATTTGTAATTCCAACATGATTCAAAGTCTTTATATGTGCACATTAGGATGTCTACTTGTAAAATGAAATAAAACAAATGGGTGAACTCCTGCAGCTCAAATCCAAGGCCCCGTGAAGGGTGGATTGTATAGGTATGAGGCAGCTATCTTAAAATGTAAATGCACCACTATATTTATCAAGGCTAAAACTGACTATATTACATTTGAGATAGTGCAAATGCCAGGACTATTCAAATGTATTATGTATAATGCCAACTGTGAAATGTTATGTGTAGGTTGCCTGCATTACAAAAAATACACATATGTGTACTTATTCATGTAGATCTATCAAAGTCTCACTGGCCTTATGTTTGTGATTCAAATAAAAAAGTAAATATTTTGTGGGCCAGTGGCAGGTGGAGCGGACAGGATGGAGATGTGGTCCGTTCTTGGAGTGTGTTTGCTGAACACAGACTTGACCTTTCTGTGCGGGAGCCCGTTAAGCCCTTAAATCTGATATCACCTGTCACTGCGCTGTTTGTCTAAGCACTGTGTACATAAACACACCTGTCTCACTATCCCTGCCCATTCTGATTACAACCCTCTGCCATCTCCGCTCACGTTATTTACCCAATATTCTCCTCCGTTTACACGGTCTTCTCTCTAGTTGTACAAATAGAGTGAAGTACCAGTGGACTGATCATTTATTTTGGAGAACATGTTAACACTATTTAATATATGTATGTATTTTTGAGTATTAAAATTATTTTACAACATGTTTTAGTGTCTTTGTTAAAGCACGTCATAAAACTAACTACTACTGGTTCAGTTGCTTGTAGATAATTAATGTCAAAGGTCATTGGATTAGAATTGGTGATGTGGATTGTTTGAGTTCAGTACTTAAATGTGCACTATGTAACGTTTCTTGTGCAGAGTCCACCAGGTGTGTGTTGCCATTGTCTTGAATGTTCCACAGTCTTGCATTAATCTAACACCGGGCTCACATTGGTCGTGATGCAGCTCTGGTGCATTAACTACAACCATTCCATAGCATTAAGAGTATGAGAGGAGCTCAGACCACACGCTGTGCAGTGCGATGGTGCGATGGTGGATTCTTTCCATTCATCGCAAGTCCTATCCTATCCCCCGCAAGAACATACAGCAGCCAGAGCATGGTGTTATATCTATTTCCATGGAAACGTGATGCCACTAGGCCAAGTTACAGGTCAGATCTGTGGAGAAGAGCGGCGTTCAGAAATTGCAGATTTGAGATTTTTCTGTGTTGCCTTTACTTTTTCTGATATTTCTGATGTTCCTTTGATGTTAAAAGAAGAACACAAGTACAAAAGATGGATACGAGTGTTTTAACCAAGTTCTAACATTGTTCCCTCATCAAAAACATACCTGTTTGAACATGGTTTAATCTGTTTTTCACTGACGCCCTTCAAGGCAACTGCTGTTATTTTTTCAAAAATAAATTGAACGGAATGGAATTTTGCTTCATTTGATGAATCCTGGTTAGAAAGTCCTCTCCAGTCCGAGCGTCAGAAACATTGTATTCTCGATAACTAATGTTTTCTCAATCTGTGACGTGGCTCCGAGAATCTTTTCTGCTGTTTTTTAAGTCCATAAATCCTCTTTCTGTGCATTTCAAATCATGATTGTTGCAACTTCGTGTTTAAACCAGTAAGTCAGCCAGCAACTGCATTAGCAAACAGTGTTTATTTTAAAAGTGTGTTATTCCATCTCAATTACTCCTGCATCTTCCAAAATGTATTGTTTTTTGTAAACACTTTTTTGTAGTTCTCAAACATCAAATGCCAAACTGAAGATAGTAAGGTTCAAAGGACAATAAGAATACAAATAATGCATAATATTTTTTCTTTAAATATGAAAAAGTACTTGTTTACAATTGTCACATTACTTTTTCTGTACAAATTTGCACCCCCCTTTCCCCTTCGTGTTTTCTGTATATTTGTATTAGCCTGCATATCTCCTCTCCGTCTCACTTCAATTTTGTAAGCTCCAATTTAGATGGGCCTGTCTTTTCTTTTTATTCCTCTTTATTCCTAGTGCTCATTGGCTTCTGTCTGCTTGGGAGCGGACAGAAGGATGCCATCGATCTTCATGAGGTTTTGATACACATCGTTTCACCTCCTGCAGTACCTGCTTTATCAGGAGATTGGAGGAGGACGGATGACTGATCAGACTGATACAGCTTCTCCCGCATTTCACTCACACCCCCACCCTTTCTACCATTGTCTTTGCTGTTTCATTGCGCAGACAATTCCCATTCCACAGCTAAAATACGTCAAAATTCTCGTTCGAAGAAGTCATGCATGTTTTTGAATGGGCACCACAGCAGAGTCATTCGATTAGGGTACATTAGGTTTAGGTGCCTACAAGGTAAAATATTTGTTCCACTCCATTGAACTTTGGTTTACCCATGAACCGATAGAGTCATTGTTTTTGCCAGTCCCACGCATGGATAAATGAGGATTGCAGCATTAAGAGCAACGTCCAGACTTTCCACCAAAGGCATTTGTTGTGGCAGAACGAAAATAAAAAAGCATCATTTATATTTTATATGTTTTTATATGATATTCTTTATTTAGAACTTTTCATAATACATCTAGGATTTGTATATACCGGTACACTCTGTTGGACCTGTTTTGCTTAATTTTTTGTTTAATTACAGGACCAGAATTTTTTGTTGTTGTAATATTATCTTTAACTTTGAAAGTCCAATTGTCAAGGCACAAGAGATGCTCAATCTTAAACAATGTCTCCCAATAGCAGCTTTACTCTTTATATATACAAATTCAAATGGGATTTGAAATGGGATTTGAAATAGGATTTTCCTCTGTGCATTGCTATCAATTAAAAGAGTAAAGAGTAAATCAGAAGCAGAAGTCAAAAATTAATTGTACAATAAAATAATTCAAAAACAGATTCAGTTTTAGAGAAAATTAGCCAGCATTTTAGAAGTTTAAGTGCATTCGTCAAATAAGGAAAGATCCTATTTTTGTCCACTTAAAACTAAGAAGCTATATGCAGAATTCCAAGCGCAACACAGTCTGAATAAAGCATCAGCAGTGTCTTAAATGTATAAGGCTGAATGTGACTTCTTATATTTTTCAGTATATCATTATTCTTCCTTAGCTCTGCCAAGTCAGTCTTGGGGCTGAATAAGATATACATTGTGGGTTTTTGCGTTCTCATAGCGTTAACATTCTTCTTGTTTCAACGCCCTTAGAAGCACTATCAATATGTTGCTTTCCATCTCGATTTCTGGTGGTATACAATTATTTAAACTATTGAGGGTCATTCAAATAACATTTCACAAAACCAGGAAAATCTACCTCGTCACACTAATTTATAAGGTTCAGCATGGAGCATTTAAACGTCCTCATCGTTACAAAAATGTTCAACTGAAGTTTCTAAATGAGATTGATGTACAGTATGTGGCACATTGTGAGGAGCCGTTTATCGAGTAAAGGGTTAACTTGTCAGGCTTTTGTAACCTTGACAGAGAATGATAAAAAACAGGATATGAAGACAAAGCGCCTGTATGATCCATCTAAGGAGGAATAATCTACAGTGCAATGCATGACTGATCACATCTAAACATGGACACATTGTGATGCGTTCACAGGTACCGGTATGAAATGGTTATTTTTTACGACAGATAAACCTTAGGTAAAACGAGACAGTAAATGCTAAAATGACTAAAGCAGAGGTCTGTCTCCCTATCTCCTCATGGTGCTCACAGAAATCCTCTCTCCATTCACGCAATAAACTCTGCATCTTTTGATGAATGGTGCTACGGCTCCTCGGGTAATTCTAAAATAATGTGCCACTGTAACAAGGATGGAGCTTAGCGCACTAATACACCAGCCGAAAGTCTCTGTATCTGTACCAGAAGTCTTCAGCGGATCAGATGCAGTCAAAATATTTTCAAGTGTTCAATAATGAAGTTAATTAAGTCCCCGGTGAATCTCCTCAAAGGTCACCCACACCGTTTTGTGCTCAAACTGATACAAACTACTGTAAATATAGAAATTGAGTCAACAAGATATCAATAATTGGGTACAGTACTGCTCTCCATGCACACACAATATCAACAGAAATTAAAATTAATATTGCTGTAATACTATTGCTACATTTGCTTTTCCATTGCAACACATTGGAAATATTCTAAACGCTAAATGGTGCCATCTATTTAGCTCCATCCATAGCCTGAAGTGGGAAACAGCCAGAACAAAAGTTGGTTTGTCTCAGAGCTAGCCCACCTGCTCAATTCCATATGTCGTATTATTTGCGCTGAATGTTTCGCACAGTATGGACATACAGTTTTCAAAGTTGATTTAGTCTGATCATTTGATTAAAACATTTATCTGAAAAAAAGACTAGGGTTCTCAGAATTTTCAAGTCGGGGCCCCCACAGCTAAATATATAGTTGTCTGTAATATTTTGAAGTTTTGAACCCATTAAAATCTGACCCAATTTCACTAAAACTGACTGTTTTCAATTGAAAAAAGAGATTAATAAAGTGCCATAATAGTAAAATTATATCAATCAGATAAAATCATCACACGACCCCCAGCTCATGCTTTCACGACCCCACCTTGGGAACCACTGCCGTAGAGAACCTTTAAATACGTTCAATGCTTGCGAATTTTCAAATTTTGATTGAAAACTGTGTAGTAAGTCAAAAGACAATAACGACTATATATTCTTGACAGATAAAGTACTGCTAAAAACCTACTTTGTTCAGTCAAGAATCAAAGTGACTCCTAAATTTGAGGAGGTCATTGCAGCAGTGACTCGAAGCATGGCCGCCTTCATCAGGACTCACTTTAAAGATGCATTATGCACACCTCTGCTTTTCTCTTTGATTCCTTTGTATTTCCCGCCAGCTCGCAGCTGCCTCAGATTTCTGTCTTTATATCAGTTCCTGCAGTTAGATTAAGATTAAGGTATTGTTACGTTATAATGCCTCATTTACGCCAACTCTGGCCATTTGGCCATTTCACAAATTCCAATTTAGTATATCTATGTGTCTGGGATAGGTCTGGTGATTAATAGAGTTTTTTAGAAATACAAAATTACCTTGTATAAAATAGTATTAAAGGGGGCTGCTCGTGATTGAGTGAATAGCACATGTGCCTGCTGTGTGGGGCATTTCCCAGTCTCGTCCTCATTTCATGCTGTATTGTCCTGTAAAGCTATGAAAGTGAAGTCTACGGGCCAAAAATTGCTCGCTTGCTGTTGACATGTAAGCGAGCAGTTTATTGTAGTGAATGCAATATGACAGCAGAAAAATTCACAATGAGTCTGACCATGACTTATAGACCAAAAAACAGCGCAGGAGATCTCTACCATGACATCACATATCTTGTTTATTTGAATACGAGTGAATTCTGAGGCTCAGAGGGAGACAACCTTGTAAACAGGATTATTCAAACAAGCATTAACGAAGCCACATACAACTCCAGCTACGTTTTTGATGAGAGAACAATCTCATAACATGGTTTAATGCTCCAAATGTGTCCTTTAATAACTCAATGGCGGCAAGCAGGTGGCAGAAAAGTTACACAGTGCACCTTTATCAGGTGCTGGTTGGTTTATTCTTAGCTCATCTTCTTTCCCTACTGAGTGCTGTTGTAGTTTTGATACACAAATTCTTCAAACCCTAACACAAATGATTTAAGTATCAAATCCGACATTGCATATATCGGCAGTTTGAATCATAGAGCCCTTGAACATCATTAGTGAAATTGTGAAATTATGGGTCTCATAGATCACTTGCAGGTGTCATTTTTGGCGTTGACCTTGTTCCAAAGTCAATCAGTTTCATCCCAAAAGGAAATGAAAATATCGCCTTATCACAGGATTAGATTGGTTCCCCGCACCATCACCCTCTTCCTCCTCTGCAGCCTCGAGAAGTTTAAATATTACATGCCATCCTTTTGGTTTTAATAATTGAAAAGCCAACCACTGATGTTGATTAGAAGGCTTCAGTTGGCGTATGAAAAAAAACAGCTGCATGTAAGAAATCCAACATCTTTCCAAAGCGAACAGCGATTCATCTTCTTCCAACTGCACAAATGCCATATTTTGTTTCACTTAAGAGCGCAGCCATCCCAACTCTAGAACAACTGCAAAGTCAGGAAAAAACATAAAAGTGAGATGGAACGGAAACATGGAATACTTTTATAAATATTTTGTTCTTAAGTTCTGTAAATATGTGGGCCAAAGTAATCCATCAGCACAAAACAACCGCTAGGCTAACAACACGTAACATAAAGAAAAATATAACCATCGTGCCATAATGTGTTACACAATAGACTTGGTCACTTGGCCTATTTTAGCTTGTTGAGCATCAATGCTTCCTTTCTTACAAAACATATGATAGGAATTAGTTTACATAATTAATCGTGGCTCAAAATTATTTTACTTCATCTCATCTGTAAAGCACTACTAATGCTTAAAACCGTATTCTTACTCTCCTATTAACTCTTTCAAGTGTGAAGACTTTCACGAGGGGTAAATGTATTTCTGCAGTGATAATTAAACCGCGCTCAGACTTATTACCATCATTAGAGACAGCAGATGGACTGGGCACTATCCAAACCATGTATTAGGTTAAGGAGGTGTAAAACTAATTGTAAACAAAAGTATTTGGAAAAAAGAGGGATGTTCTTGGGTTAAATTACCTGGCATTAATCTCACACAGATAGAGCAGCGGGCACCGTATCCAGGAGAGCCTGTGTTAAATTGGGAGGATTCTAAATGAACATTAAGGTCAGAATGGGGGAAAACCAAAGAGTTGTGCTCAGATAAAGGCGTAGAGGGCAGGCAGGAGAGGTGGGGAGCCAAGGCTTTGCAGGTGGCCCCATCACCGCCCAAATGTGCCGCTAATAGGTGCCATTCATTATCGAACACACAAGCCACGGGTGCACGAGCAGCGGGCCCATCCATCCCTGTCAGCGTGTGGCGTGTCAATGACAAAACCTTAATTACACCATTAATTAATAGAAAGATTTTTTTCCACCATGCGCTCTGTGCCCCATGTGAGAGATCGCTCCGGAGAGATTGCAGCAATAGCATTTAACTGACAAAAGTAAACACGCAGAAAAAAACAGGTCCATGAAAAGTCTCCTGCAAACCTATCTTTGTTATTGATCAATTGTCGAGGCAAAGTAGATTGGTCTTGTTAGACTGGGTTGGTAAAGAGTTACATTTACTTTATTTGCAGTATTCAAAAACTATTTTTGTTGTTATTGTATACCTGAAAAGCTACTTGCTGTACCTCTGCGTCAGTATTTTTTATTATTCAATACTCAAGTACAACATTGGTTCCTATGCACTCCTGCTTGATATATAGATAACAATTCCTGTTAGGGATATATATATAATATATATATATATTATATATATATATATATATATATATATATATATATATATATATAAACATAATAATATATTTACTGATGATGTTCATGAACACAGACAAGATTGGATTAGGTTTTTTTGGCACAAAGGCTTTATTAAACTTTTTAGCTTGGGATGAAAGATGGAGATGAGAGATGGGGATGAGAGAAGGGAAGACATGCACAAGTTTGTTGAAGCCGGGATTCAAACTCACAACGTTGTGGGCCCGCTGCACACGTGCTGAGGCCTTAAACCACTCGACCACTGGACAGAAGTCATAAGATGCTTTCACAATGTATCTTCTACTGAGGCAAACAGATTTTACTCTATCAAATGCCAAAGATCTGGTAAATTAACTAGTTATGTTTTCAGGTTTCAAAACAGGAAAATCAGGGACAGCACCTTTAAAGCTCCAAGAAATAAATGTATTTCTATCCGATCATGATTCATTATAGACTGTATATAGAATGGACAATAGGACACATACTGTTCTGGCTGAAGCCAATTGAGAACAATTTGTGGCTAGCAGTTTCAGTGGCTGTGTAAACAAAATTCCATATTCCTTTCTCCCGCTCCGATGCCTTGACAGCGCCAAGACATGATGCAATCTGAAGCGCATAAGTCCAACATATTTATGGAATCCAAATCAGACATATCACTAAATTCTAACACAGCTCAACTTTTCTAGAACGTAGCAGATCAGGTAGAGATTTTCCTACTGGCAACTAGGCAGACGTGATTTCTAGTATGTTGCTGATTCTTTCTTCTATTTTGTGGTTTGTTTGTTTACTGCGGCGTAGGGCAAACAAAAATGTGCATTACCTGCCACTATCTGGAGCTGAAATTTCTTCTTTTGTGCTTTATTTGCAGTGATATCAAGATATCCAAGGTGAAAAAGTGCCCCCAATCCTCAGTTTCCCTTCACACACAGCCCTGAGCATGTCCCTCCTGTACAGGACTATCTAAATCCTCCCCAGTAATATCTCCCATATCCAAAAATGTTCTTGCGGCGTCCAGTATCACATTGACACGCTCAGCCTTGTCACGCATTTATAGAACACTTTATCACAAAAGCTATGAACGCAAGGAAATACTTCTTCTCCACAAACATAAATCTCAGATCCGATTTTACTTTCTCAACTTCTGATTGCTCTGGTTCAGCTTGTCCCTGTCCTTTAATGCCTTTAACAGCATCAGAATATGACATTCTCTTTTCTAACCTGTCCCAGTTTACCTCACTTTCCGTTTTCTACCATGGGCACTCATGGGCTCCAGTATTATGCACCTCTGAACAATGCAAACACTTTAGGTCATTCACACACTCCTCAAACTCACACCCTCCTCGACACCTTGAACATTTACGCACTCCCTTGTACACTACAGCCACATGACCATACTCCTGGCAGGAGAAGCATCTCAGGGGGACTCTGGTGAAAGGTCTCACCCTATAACACACATAATCTAATCATATTTTCAGTATTATCCACTCAAAAGTTAAACACACTGACCTACTTTCTACACACTCTCCACCGTCGTTGATTCCTACATTTTTTTCCGCCTATTTGCGATGTAGCGCCACCTCAGGTGAGGGGGATATTCTGTTTTCTTTTGGATCAGTTCGTTTGAGCTGAGGTGTGGTGAGAACATGATCCGCACAAAATGAAACTCACATTTTTCAACTTTTAGTCCCAATCAAACCACAAAAATTGACTAACCCTTGGATGGCTTTGTTTGCCCCTGGAGTAATACTGCTTTGCTCCCTGGGTATTTGGTTCAACCCAAGTAGTATAAGTTCCTTCATGTCTAATTTGGTTAGATCCGTTGGTTGGTTTTGTGTTGTGTTAGTTATTATAATTTTGGCATGTAGTAATTTCTTGACCTCCTTTATGGGCCTCTTGTCTATGGCCAATAAAACCTTTTTTTATATTTAAACCTTTTGTTTTGTTGCACCACCGCTTAGTCCCTAACAATAGCACAATAAAAAACACCAGGCTCATGTAGAGCTTTTTAAAATAAATATTTTAATTTGCTCACTTCCTATTTGGAACGCAGAAGAGGCTAGCAGGTTAGCTATGTCCACTTCAAAAGGCTGTCAATGGGATCAATTTAAGCTTACTTATTAACACACCTTTAAAGTGTTTTGTAGCATTATCAATGAGAACTTCCAATCTAGCTAACAGCACATCTCAAACAAAACATATTCAGTACTACAAGGCATGAAAAGAGAAGTGCTAAATGGCCATAAAGGTTAAACGTGGAGGAAATATCAAGAAGTGATTTGGTCTATGTGGTTGTGTGTCAATATTAATTAGAGTCCGTTTCTTCCCAACTTGCGGCCAACTGGAGTGAAAAATCGTGGCTCAAGTGGAAATTTGAAAATGCAAGTTAGCGCTGCCTCAGTGAATCCATGTAACAGTGTCAATGAAAAGTGAATAGCGATTGGAATGGCCTATAAATCATGACAGCTATTTTACCCCTCATCATTAGAGTGGTATTACTAAGGTGCCAATAACAATAGTGATAAATGGGTGTCTGCCTTGTGCACTTCTCTCGTTCATCAGAATTAAACAGAGAAACGCTGAATCACAATGTGACAATGTCACAAAAACAGCATATCATCACATGAATTGTATCACGTTTGTATTTTTATCACCCTATCGCCCAGCCCTATTCTGGACTCGAATTATTTGATCACATCCATGTTTGTTAGTAGCCAGGATTAGCTTGTGCACTTTCAATTTTATACTGTGTGACTATAAAACGCCAATGTCGTTATTCTTTGTGTCTTAAAAATAACTAAACTGTTCTATGAGGTCTATAATTTGTGTATCTCAAACACAAGAAGAATGATATGTCCATTAGGATCGCAAACACAGGGGCCACAAAAAACACTATTAGCCGAGCCATAAAGCAAAGCGGGACGGTGGGCAAACAGAACGTGAAAAGGTGGAAGTGTGTTAAATTGACAATGGAGTGTCCAACGGCTGGGCACGGAGCTGTGACCAGTGTCGAGGCCTCATCAGTGACAGGACAGGGTTGAATAAAGCATCAAACCCACCTGAGTGTGAGCGAGAGGGGACAGAATGTGTGAAGGGTGTGTTAGGAGTGAATTGGACAAGCACAACGGGCCAACTGAAGCATGAAAATTTGCTGTAACCAAAAGGGAATGTGGTTGTTTCGGTTTAAAGCTAAAATGCAGTCAAAAATTAGGAACAGACAGGTGAGGGGCAGCATTTCTGTTGAACATGTTATTATGTTTTAATGGTTTTTTTCCCATCCATGTACAGTCTGCCCAAATTAGAACAACATGCACAATAACAGGACCACATACAGTACATACACAAAACATTTGCTCATCACAGCTTTTGGACTAACATGTGAAAAGAATGAACAGTAATCACAGTGTTATTTATTTTTTAACCTACAGAGCAGTCACAAGTGTGTGGATGTGAACTTGCTCTACCAAAAACATAAGTATGTTCCCGGGACCTTATATTTTCCACAGTAACCAACAACACACTGAATTTACAGCTCCAGCTTCAACATTGTGTTTCCCTTTTTGAAGTGCATTTTGCCACCTTGCAAACAACTCTCTTAAAATAAAAAGAATGGACAGTTTGTGTTTTTTAAATGTGATAAAAGCACCATGTTGCTATAGTTTGTTTGTACAGCATCTTTCACCGTCTTAAAATGTGAAAAACACAAGTAGTTCAGTTTTATTTTCTTTTTTAAAAAAATGTTAGCCCATTGTTTTTATTTGGCAGGACAGTATAGGTTGAATTGGGGGTGAAGATCAGGGAGGACATCCTGCATCGGTGCTGCTGCAAAGATCCGTAGCATTTTAAATGTTGTGCTGCTGCTACAACTGTACCTTAGATGCCCCACCCCATCTCACGACCCTGACCTGTAGACTTGCATGCTCCTCAACTGAACTCTCTCTGCACTAAACAGCAGTGGTTAGCACTCTCACCTCACAGCAAGAAGGTTGCAGTTATGTGGGTGGCTCCATCAACCCAAAATATTCACGATAGGTAAAAATACGGTGAGCTGTTTGTTTCATGTATTTAGTAGCTGGCTAATGCTAGTCTACATATTATTGTGTGGCTATGCTAATAAACGTTAGCCTTCTTGTAGACAGTTTTAACGAGCCTAATTTCCGCCTAACGGTCCGGGTGTTATATTTTAGGATCAGACAGTCACACACAAAGTCCGTGCTCTTGAAAGCTTTGAGGGTTTGTCCGGCGCAGATTGCTTTTGGACGTGGAAGCTTGGATGTAAAAATAGTTGTGGCAGGTTGTTGCTGCTTCTAAGTGTCAGCGTCACTGTAAATAAGGATCAAAACTCATAAATTCTGTATTCTTGAAGTATCAACCCATTTCATTTTAAATGTTATGCTTTGCTTTTCTTGACAGTGGAGATAGGCAACAGCATGCAGTGACGTCTTCAAAATGGCGGTGGCAATAAATAAGTCATGTGACAGAAGCCCGTGGGTTGTGCCAAGATCAACAAATTACATTGTGTCAGGTAAGAAATAAAAAAGAAATAAAAATGCAGTCAACGGGACAACAAAATCAATTAAACTGAAAATATGCACAGGCCGTGGTGATAAGAGGTTGGGTCAGACAATTTATTTTGTTTATGTAACCTCATACTATTGCTCCCTATCCCTATCCCTGCACTCTTTATTTGTCTCGTAACACAAGCATTCTGAAGTGTTTTCTACTCTTACAGTCGGACATTGGCGTTGAGCGATGTCTAAAGTGATCTTTATAAGCCTAAGTATTTCCAGGAAGCTCTTCTGATGTGGATATCCAAGTCATTTGTCTGTGGAAATTGTAACCTTGATTGAGCTCCAAACCAGATCCGCTGATGGTCAAGCCTGAGAAGAGTCGTGGTCACGGCTAAGAGAAGACCAGGCCGACTGTGGTACCAGTGTAATGGGATACATATGGAAAAAACGAACCATTTGTTTTGACCTTCAGCCTGAGGTTTGGCATGCAATGACATCATGCCACTTTATCTTGTACTGACATTACATTAGAAGTAGATGGATATTTCAATACACATGGTCTGCTGTTGGTAATGTATTGTGAATAGTTCTGTTTTGGACGAGAGATCCCTATAAAACTTTGAAGAAAAACTTGAGCAACTTGTTTGTAGGGGATGTGTAAAATTTGAATTCAATAATTTGAAAATATATAATAATAATAATATAAAAAAGGTAAATTCACACAAATTCTTCACATATGTTTTTGCACTACACGAACTACACTAAAATAAAGAAATTGGCCAACTTGGGAAAAAATATGCCATTACGTTTCAAGTTAACTTAAACTAAAAACTAGTAAAGCAGAGAAAGATATAGAAGGGAATTTCACGCTGGCCTGAAATGACAGTTTAAAGATGAAGACGATTCTTTCATCTTATGTTCAGACTCTCAGTTCAATTCAGAACAGAGGAATGACTTTTCACAGTACATGTGTTTTATCTCAGAGTTCATCTATAAAACGTTAATGCATGATTGTATATTCTGCAGATCTCCGCGAGAAACTTCCCAGCTGTGTGGAGTTATCACAAGTGTATAAGGCTTAAAGGTAATTCTACATTGATTCAGTGCTCAGAGGCAGACACACTCATACTAATATTTAAGTTAAGACCAGAAGCAGATGTGCCAGCCTGTTTTCTTTAAGCCCTCATTTGTTCTTCTGTCCACTGACAATATTAAGCATCCTATATTGATGCACTGAGAGATACACAGCCGTATGGTTACTTTAACTTTCTAGGAGGTTTGACAGAAACTGAGCTGTACCTGAAATATAAAAAATTCATTAAAAAAACTCCAGTTCTATCAAAACAATATATAACTACTCTATATTGATTAAAGTTGCATGATGTAACTTTTCTCTGGTTTCTCTGCCCGCAGCTCGAACTCACTTGGTTAGCCGATGCTAACCGTTAGGTCAAATTAAACGTTGCTTCACATACAAAAGAATGGTGAAGCCAATCTCCTGAAAAAAGAAATCATAAAACATGTTTATTTCATGATATCCATGCCATTTATCTGGTCTCCTCACAGTTGTCCCTCGCTATAACGCGCTTCACTTTTCACGGCTTCACTGTTTCGCCGATTTTTTGTGTGTGCTTTTTTTCTTTTTTTCTTTTTTACAGCGCATTGTTTTATGCGTCCTGATTGGCTAAGAGACTGTAGACTATCAATCTCCTCCATACCGTGTCTCTTGAACACTGGCTACAGAATGCGTTCAGCTTGCCAAATTTATTGCTGGCAGTGTGACTGAAATGCTGTATGTTTGTAAGTTTTCTCTAACCCTAACCCACAATGTCGACGAAACGTTCTGCACCGACGTGTATAAAGTGTGTAGTGACAGTAAAACATTAATAATAATTGTAAAAAAAATAATGCTGACTACTTAAAGGATTATTTTTAGAGCGTAACTCTCGTGATAAACGAGGACCACTGTAACACGTAAAAGAGATTCCTACAAGAAGCACAGCATCAAAAATGTCCACTTAAAGTTAGTTAACCTTTTGCATTGATGCCAGTGTCATGTGCAAATTACTCTAAAATAAATCCACCACTTGTTTCCCTCCATGAAGGTGTTTTTGCTTTATCTGGAATGTTCCACAATATAGAATTAAACCTATTTAGCACAACTGCGTGGAAATCATGCATTTGAGCAGGGTCTCTCTGCAGATCTAACCTGTAACTTGCCCTGTAACTTTCCAGACAAAGCAATAACAGCCATGCGCTGCACTAGAAGAAGTGCTTTCCTTCTTGGGGGTAAGAAATATTAAGTAAATCAACAGTTATATAACACTCAAGACACTGTTCATCCTCACATTCAGGTAGGTTTCTACTGTAACCATGGCTTCCCTGGGACAGACTGACAGAAGTGTGTCGGTGAATACTTGTACCAATCACACCACAACACACAAGGGCACTGGTTAATGCTGGGAACAAATTTGTTCTGTTCAGTTTCATTCGGATAATTCATTTATTGGCAAAGTTACATGATAATTCCAAGCAGAACTATTATATTTCATCTCTCACTAAACAATGATAAATGCTTTATGCTGTTAGAAGAGGCTTTAGTCTATATTATGCTGTAATACTACTGTATAAACATGATAAAACAATTGTGGTCCTCTCTGGATAATTACAGTCCACAACTATAATATAATAGGCATAATGAAAAAAATAATGATATCAATGACATAGATTGATCAGGCATAATTAGGCCTTACATACAGGGAATTGCATGATGTTTACAGCTGATAATAGCACTGTGCCATGGAGGTGGAGGGATGAGCACTGAATGGACTGGCTTAGACTTTCTCCACTGGGAACTATTTTATTGTTAAGACTTCTCTCTGGGCGTCATTTGATTTACTGCACAGTAGAAGTTACAAATGCTAGCTGCTGTTGAAAAAAGATTGTAGCTCTAAGGCTGGCGCTATGGTCGGTCCTGTGCTCCTTCTGAGACCTGCCTCTGATCCGCTTCATCATTACAATAAGCACACAGGATAATCACAGCTCATTAGTTATGTTGGGTATTAATGGGGGCAATATAAATAGATTCCCCATGTGTTTCAAATGGCTAAGCAAGAAAACACATCGGCTCTTATCTCAGTGCTAATGCGCTCTGGCTAAATGATGGGGAGGCTCTGAGCAGAGAGAGCCAAGCAGATATAAAGCATTGATATGCCCAGTGAACACTTGCATTCTAAAGGTTGGTACCACTCGACCACATATCAGCAAACGTTACCATGTGAAGCATTGCTTTGCATAGTTTATTGACGTTGAAATTAGTGCCAAAATGATCATAAATTCCAACAACCACGTAATAAGCATTTCTTAAATAGAACTTTTTTTTGGACAAGAAATGTACTAGAAATATGGCATTTAGTTTGACAATCTATTTTATTTTATTGTTTCATCAACAACCACAGCATAAATTAGTTAACTTTAGAAATTAGAAGTTAGTTAATGACTTGTGTTACTTGTTGCCAAATGTAATGAACACATAAATAACCACCATTTGTCAGTCGAATACATTTTTTTGCTGACTCGTTAAAAAGAAAGAAATAGAACATTTATATTGGTACCTGGTTGTGTGCGTAGCTACTGTAAACACATTAGTCCCGGAAGGATCTATTAGCTAATAATATTAATAAGATAAACTTTTTACTGGAGACAATTGTATTCTGATACTAATATTACAAAAGTACCCTATAACTTTCACTTTTGTATTACCATCACTTCCTCCTACAACTACTTCTGCTGTTTCTTATCACTAATGTACTCACGAGTATAATCTAAAAGTTTTAAAAGAATTCATAAAAAAGGCCTATGTTTTTTGAAAATCTTATAAATAGGTAATATAAATATTGTTTTCTTTCTTCCGCTGATGATTTATTGTTTGAAAGTACTTATTGTGCGTGGGTGGAATGTGTGTAAAGTTGATCAGAAGAAGACAGGCGAGTAAAACAAGGTCATGTCTCACACATCCTCTCGTAGTAATGCAGTAATAGAGTGTGGCAGACTGTGTGCGCGTGAGTCTTCAGATCTTGCTGCCCGCAGTCGCGCTGTGTGGGTCCTGCTTCAGATTTCTGTTTGATTCTTGTCTGGGGAGATGGAGGCCGCCATTAATCCAGCGCTGCATCTCTGTATGTCCTATGGAGCTGGGGGAATCCTTTACCGCAACCCTCCTCCCAACTTATGTAAATCAAAATGTGCATCAAAAGCCATTTGCCATATTAAGCGCCGCCTGCAAATATATGTGTACATGCAGGCAACCTTGACAAGAGCAGGACTCCCTGTTGTATTTGCAAATTCCCTCACCTCATTTAAAAGGCAGCCATGCTTAAAAAATGAAGACATAATCAAGCCACTCGCTTTGAAAATCAATGGATTAAACTTGTTTACTTATGAATAAGAGAAAAGCGCTATTTGTGCTCATCTGGAATTTTCTTTTGGATATTTTTTGAGACAGGAGCCGGGAATCATACATTATTTAGAGTACAACACTTAAAACCATGTTGCATGCTGTTTATTCTGGATACTACAGAAAGGGATTGTGTCAGAGCATTAAAAAATGCACTTTATAATTTATACACTGCATCCTGTTGTTATAAATATATCCCTCAACAAGGAATTACTTGAAGTCATGTTTAGTTTGAGTGTAATAAAGAGTTAAAGGGGAGAAAATTACATTATATTGTTATCTGGACTATACACAGACTCCGAAACATGCTGAGAGAAAGCATTTTCTCTGACAAAGCAAGAATTGCTTGAAAAACGTATAAGAAGCATGTATAATTCATGTAACAATTAAAAACCTTGGTCAAATTGAGTAAAAATCAGATTTTTATAGGCCTTTTGTGATCCAATCAACTAATTAATAGAAAGAATAGATAAATCAAACAAAATAATTCTGGCGTTTTTTAGGGGGGGTTTTTAATTGTAATTGTAACTCTGGTTCTATAAATGTATGATAACAAGGTATTATATATTTCATAAATGTTTAGGATAGTGACATTATTTTAGTCTGGGACATCCAAAACGGACATCCAAACCCCCATAACACCGGTGTTGTGGGGGTTTGGGGATATTACTGATAAACATGCCCCTCTTAAAAGTAATAATAATCCCTGGTTCTGTCCAGACATTGCTGCATTATCTTGAGAATGTGACAAAGCCTGGGCAGAAGCCACGGCAACCAAATCAGCAGCAGATTGGTAGCAGTTTTGTCATAGGCGCAATAAATATGTCTCTACTGTTCGTAAAGCCAAAACATCTTACTATGTCAATACTTTCACGGAATCACAGGGCCATTCTGCAAAATTTTGGCAAACGGTTAAATCCTTATCTCAAAATTCTACTCCCTCTTGAAAAAATTTAATGAAATTAAATTATTAAAGATTTAATCAGCTTGACGACAAAAAAAGATATTTGTGATACATTTAATCAGCACTTTGTTGACCCTGGAAATATTTTTGATGCTGCTGCTCCATCTGTTGCTGTTACCCCAATACATGAGAATAGACCTGATGATCAAGTATTTTCCCTAAAGCCCTTTGCACAGTATGAAGTATTAGATAGTTTGCGCTCTATAAATCCCAAAAAAATCCACTGGAGCTGACAGCCTCCAATCTAGGTTACTTTTGTTATCAGCCCCGCTAATAGTAACTTGCTAAACTGATTTTTTAATCACATAATTCAAACTGAAATATCCCATTACTATGGAAAACTGCTTTTGTTCTCCCTTTGCACAACTTTCCTCCCTTCCTGTGGAACAAAACACAGAGACTTTTTAAATTAAATCATTGTATGCCTTTTAATCTCATATTGTATGTATAAATGTGTTTTTATGAATTGATTAATTTTATTGAAACGTTATATTTGTGTTTTAGTGTCCTGTGTTTGTTTGTTGTTTCTTTTGTGTTGTGTTTTAACAGGGTACCCATGAAAAAGAGAACTTTTCTCATTGAGTTTTCCCTGTATAAATAAATAAAATGAATGAATGAATTATGAGGACAATTTGTTGGACATTTCCCTCCATTTTGGGAACCTCTGTTGAAGTTATCATCCCAAAATAATATTCCAAAGCCTATCTGTAAAAGGATGGTGCTGTAGGTCAACATAATGCTTGAAACTAATGGGTGTTTTGACCAGCAGATTTAATACATACAAAACGGTCTAAATGACAAACTAGATGGCTGTCACATTCAGTCATCTCATGGCTTGATTGATAGTAGGCATATGTGTTGCTCATGTAAAGATGATTCATTTGCCTTCGCATGGTTCCTAACCTCTGCGGCTGCAACTTGTTTGCCTTTCCAAAAATGCTGTCAAAATTGCGGTTGTGTGTCACTTTGCTTTTCATTCCATTAGTCTTTCTTAAACGTCGCTATCTGCGTTCACTGTCAACCCGCCAGAAATAGGGGACGTACGCAGGACTATAATTAACCTTGCACTGTTTACTTAGCCTTACATACATGCATGAGTTGGCAGTCCTCAATTTTGTTTCGATAAACGTTGGGGGAAAAATGGGTGACAAAATGAAAGCTGTCAAGAATGGACACAATTGAAATTAGTTAAATTAATGAGATGAAAAGAATGTGAAGAGGTGGCAGCAGGTAGAGCAGATGAAGAGGTCAATGAGAGACACTATAAAAGTGATTATGATTGATGGAGGCAGCCTGCAGTATTTGCACGCGCGGCTAGAGAATTCATTACACAAATTTCACCTGCAGTTTGTGCTTTGTAGGTATTAGTTTCTGCAAAATACACGTAACGCTTGGCATCCAAAATTGCTTGCTTTAAAATTAATTATTGTTAATTATTGCGATGTAGGTTAGCCATGAGCGGTTTGATGTGCAGTGAAAAAAGGTAAAACTCAGACAAAACTCTTTTTTTGGTTAAAGTAAAATATTTACAAAGTGCTCGTGCAAAACATGCATCATGCCAAATCGAGGATGCACCAAAGTATAATTTCCCTGTACATTTTCCTAGTCCAGTCTGGAACCTTAAGAGGGGAGCTCGTTTCACTGGGGCCCTCTTTACCACCTGGACACAAAAACAGGAAGTGTTCAATAGTTTAAACACAATTCACTTAAAATACACTAACACATCTCAACATTTAAAAAGTTCTTCAACAGGTATTGGACCATAAATAGGCATGCGTCACTGTCAGAGCTCGACATTGCATTTTTTAAAAATTGTATTTTTACACATCTGAAGAGTCCACATCAAATTTATTTAAGGTTTGCATACATTATAACATAATAATATAATTATAATACATTAATTATGCATTTTAAAATAAATCCGGTTACTAAAAATATTTGGCTTTAAACTGTCATGAAAATGTTTTTCCTTAATTTGTGCCTTTTTATTATATTTAACATAATTTCCTCTGCTTTCTTCTGTGCAGGAATTTGCTTGTGGGATGTATTTTTTATTTTTTTATTTTATCTCATGCCCTTATACTATTTTCCTAAGATATGTGTCTGTACAGTGCATCTGGAAAGTCACCTTTTCCCCCATTTTGTTCTGTATATTTAGCCTTATTTATCCATTGAAATGGATTAAATTGATTATTTACCTCAAAATTCTACAAACAATACCCCATAATGACAACGTGAAAGAAGGTTATTTGAATTCTTTGCAAATTTTCACCCATTTTCACAAATAAATTGTCTAAAATCATGCAATTTGATTTCCTGGATTTTTTTTTCATACTGTCTCTTACGCTTGATGTGTACCTATGATGAAAATTACAAACCTCTCTCATCTTTTTAAATGGGTGACCTTGAGCTTTTTTTAAGTTGCCCAATACTTATTGGCCCCACTGTATGTATATATATATATATATATATATATATATATATATATATATACTGTGTGTGTGTGTGTGTGTGTGTGTGTGTGTGTGTATATATATATATATATATATATTTGGCACTCCCTTTGGCAATTACAGCCTCAAGTCTTTTTGAGTATATTGCTACAAGCTTAGCACACCTATTTTTTTTTCCACATAAACAGACATTCATCTACACATATACATACATATATACATAAAACATTCAAATACACATTTTACCTCATACCCATACATATATATAAATATATGTTTGCACATACATATATCCACATATACATACACACACATACTCTCTCTTTCTATTTCTATATATATGTAGATATATAATAATAATAATAATAATAATAATAATAATAATAATAATAATAATAATAATAATAATAATAATAAAGATTTGTTTATTTATTTATTTTTTAAAGGGAAGGGTTGGGCAGGACCATAGGTAAAGAATAATCAGTAGCATCCAATGAAATGAGGGGTTAACGCATTTTATGGCAGGAAGTATGAGTCCCTTTTTTTCCATTGTTTGTTGAATTTGTCCATTTTCAAGATGAGTCCGACGGTTATTTTTCCCACGGAGCGTACGTCAGTTATGATGTCCGTCCAGTCCTTAATTGTCGGAATAGTCTGTCTCATCCATTTTTTTTGTGATTGACTTCTTCCCAAAGGTATGCTCCATAGAGATCCATCCATTGTGTTCATGGTGGGAGTTTTGAGGCCTAAATACATTGTTCCAAAATTGAGTGGAATAGCGGTGTCAAAAATAATCTGTATTGCCTGGTTAATTTGTGCCCAATATTTCTGTTCAACAGGACAGTGCCAAAACACATGGTAATGATCCGTCTCCCGGCAACCACAGTTTCTCCAGCATTCAGCCCCTCCCTGTGAATAATGTACACTTTGACATGGCGTTATGAAAAAACGAGTCACATTCTTCCAACAAAATTCCCTCCACACATGGGATTTTGTGGTCCTCCACTGTGATGTACATCTTTCTTCCCACTCCTTATCAGTCAAAACAAAATCACCTTCCTTTTCCCATTTAATTTTAACATATTTAGTAGATTGACTGTCCATGTCATCCATATACTTTAGATTTTATTCCCCTTAAAAGCTCTTTATATGCTTTGATAAAGATTTCAGTCAGAGGGTTATACTTGTTGGTGCTTTGTTTTATTTCTTGATTATAATAACTCCTTGTTTGTAAGTCCTGTTTCTCCAAGCCAAAGGATTCTTTCAGCATATTGAAGCTTTTCATTAGATTTTTTATTTATGGGAAGTTTCTTTTATCCTTCTTTGCAGTTCCTCTCAAGCTCCTGGTTGGTGAGCATCGGTTCACAGTCATCTTCAGATGTCTCCAGAGATGTTTAATTAGGTTCAAGTCTGGTTTTTGGCTGGGCCACTCAAAGACATTCACAGAGTTGTCCTGTAGCTGCTCTTTTGTTATTCTGGCTGTGCGCTTAGGATTGTTGTCTTCTCAGAAGATGGACCTTTGCCCCAGTCTGAGATCCAGAGTGCTCCGGAGCAGGTTTCCATCAAGGATGTATCTGTGCACTGCTGCATTCATCCTTCCATTGATCTTGACTAGTCTCACAGTTCCTGTCGCTGAAAAAACATCCCCACAGTATGATTCTGGCCAGGTGATGAGCACTGCCTTGTTTATTCCAGACATGATGTTTGCTATTCAAGCCAAAGAGTTCACTCTTTCATCAGACAGAGAATTTTGTTTCTCATGGTATGAGAGTCCTCCAGGTGCCTTTTTGCAAAGACCAGGCTGTCCTGTGCCTTTTACAGAGGAGTGGCTTATGTCTGACCACGCTACCATACAGGCCTGATTGATGGAATTCTGCAGAGATGGTTCTTCTGGAAGGTTCTCCTCTCTCCACAGAGACATGCTGGAGCTCTGTCAGAGTGTCCATCGGGTTCTTGGTCACTAAGGCCCTTCTCCCCAGATTGCACGGCTTGGCTGTACAGCCAGCTCTAGGAAGAGTCTTCGTTCCAAACTTTTTCCATGGAGGATGGGGCATGTTATGGGTTGAGGGGGAAACCAGAGCCCAGAGGAAACCCATCCAGACACAGGGAGAAACATGAAAACTCCACACAGAAAGGCGGCCCAGGAGTCAAACCTATTACTTTTTTACTGTGCGGCGAGAGTGCTAGCCACTTTACCACTGTGCAGCCATTTATTTGAATTGAACCAATTCAATGTTGCATTGACATGAAAATTTAAAATTTTCTCTGTGGTTGCTACTTCAACACATTCCAACATTTTACCATTGAAATATAAAGCACTGAATGTAAATATAGAAACAACTGATTGCATAAAGCTAAAGCTGTGAAATTAAGTTAGTTATTGCACATCTCGTACCAGTGTAGTGATATCATGACATGAGCCTCTGAGGTTGCAGTTCAGATACTAATAGGACATATGTGAATTCATTTAACAATATTAATTTCCGAAGGAAGATCAGACACACTTACTGAAGTTATGTCTGCTGCAATTTACATCTTTGATGTGTCGGGAATAGTTATAAAATTGTCATGTATTTTAAAGCTGAGACTATGTTTTTTTCATACAAACACATGCTTCCATTTTGCCTTCTGAACAGAAAGAATAACAGTTCATCCAAATAACAAAAATTGTAAATAAAACAATAAGAAGAGGGACAAATATTGTGGTCCTTTCAAGTCTAAACTACCCCTGCTGGACCACCTGTATGCTAGACCTGTAGAACATGCAGACTGTGACCATGTGAGGCTGTAGGAAGACTTCTGAGTGTTGTATGTATATGTCATTTATGTCATGTGTTTGCCTTGATTTTAATCTTACTGGACTGATGTGGTCCTTTCTGCAAGAACTAATTTACCTAGGTACTAATAAAGAAAACCTTTAACATTTAACTTTGAAAACCAGGGAACCATTCCCAAATCTTTCTTTGTGCATGTCCCCTTATCAAGGTAGGGTCCAATGCACAGTTTTCTGTACACATCTAAAGAATTGTCAGTGTACCTTTTACATACATGGCTTTGGAGGGTCGATATAGTTCTATTATTCAAAGGCATATGGCTGTATAGTTGAAAACAGTATTCAAAACATAAATGTATGCACTGCGCCAGTGCAGAAACATCTGCACATAAAGCTACAAACTCTAAGAACTGAAACATTCTATGTAACCAGATTAATCAGAAGCAGATTCTTACAACTCAAAGATCACACTCCCACCTCTTCAACCAATTACACTAAATGTCACAAGCTCACACGTCTGAGGGGGTCCACAGTGAATTTATTTAATTCTGCCTCCACAGTGCCTTGAGTCATTAAAATATACTTTGTTATTATGATTAATTTCTTTGTGCCTCTGAGGGACAATGATGCCCCAAGCATGTCTTGAACATTACAGTCAGAATGTGGAGATTGAGGACCACAGACTGACTCAGCCCCTGTCCTGTGCACACATGAGGTGAAATGTGTCCTCCACACCATCAACATCAGAAAAGCAGTTGGACCAGATGGAGTGCTGGGTCAGGTGCTGAGAGACTGGCAGACAGACGCCTTCTCCTCCAGCTACAACATGTTCCTGTCCACATCATGAGTCCCAGCCTGCTTCAAGGTCTAAGCAGTCTAATAACACATGTCTAAATGTGTTATAACCCAAGGGTTCGTGCTGAGCCCCCTGCTCTACACATGACTGCCTTGCTTCTTCCTCCTCCAGTTTTATTGTGAAATTTGACACCACAGTGCTCTGACTCATTAACACCAACAATGAGAAAGACTACAGGAACAAGTTGCAACATCTGGTGTCATGGTGTCACTGCAATAACCTTATCCTGAACATAAAGAAAATCAATGAGATTATTGCGCCAAAATACCCTGATGGTAAACTTCTACAACTGACGTACATACATACATATATACATAGGGATTTTTACAGTGGTTCTCCACCTACACTAAGGCTGATCAGCAGGCACTCCAATGGATGGTGAAAAAAGTGCATGACCCCACCCAGGTCATCATCTTTTCCACCTGCTGCTCCAAGGTAGAAGATACAGCTTCATTCAGGCCAGAACAACCAGACTGAGCAACAGCCTGTATCCTCAGGCTGTGAGGCATTTGAACAGTGTTCCCCTACCCTCTCTGCCCCCCTCCCATGGACAATAACCACATCCACCAATACAATAACAATGGACCTGACTTTTGCATTGTTGCATAATGACAAAAGAAACTCCACATATCTGACTCCTGTCCTTGTAATGTCCTTGTCATGCACTTTATGCTGTTATGCCCTTCATGCTTCTCCTAAGACTGATACTGTCTGTAACACATGTCTTTACTGTGCCAATGTTTACACAGTGGTTATTTATTGAGGTTTATTGTAAGGGACGTAGCACCTTTGTATTGCACTTTGCATCAAAACTATGCACAATTTGATGCTCTAAACAAAATGTTGCTTCTATGACAATGACAACAAAATCTTGAATTGAACTGAATTGAATTGAGGTACAACAGGAGGTATGCAAATGCAGACCCAAAAGGACTTTAAAACTACACAAATGATCTGCACCTGGCATACACACTCCACAGATGCACGGCAAACAAAAACGATCAAATTGTCTTCCTATAAATCTGGGAAGCCACTAAAAAGGAAGCCTGTGTGTACACTCTTGTTTGCAAAAGAAAAACAAAACAAAATTTAATCTGAAAAGGCCCTGTCAATTTTACAGTGCAACCTGGGGAATTTGGAAATGCCCACTTTCCATCTCAGGATAACCAAAACTGAAATGAAACCATAAACAAATGACATCAACTCACAAAATAAAGTCGGTCACCTCATCGGTTACCTCACCTCTTTATAGTAATGGGTTTAAGCACATTTCACAACTTTCAGATGTCAATGCAGAGTTTTATCATACAAAAATGTTAATAACTAGCAGTATTCTAACAGGGTACCATCACTACATTTTGGTTGTGGAAGGTAAAATGCAGTAGATTCAGATATTGCAAAGCTGTTTGAATCGCTTGGAACTTCACACTTTAATAATATACAGAGTTATAATTGCTTTCCCTTCTCATTTGCTCTCAAAGTTGTATTTAGAGTGATGCATGTTAGAGTAATCTTTACCCTCCAGCAATCAAGAGTGCTATTGCACTTAAAATTCCCATTTTTTCCTACCCCACATACATACGCCCACCACAGTACTTCAAAATTCGATTTCTTCTTTATTTTTTTTTTCTTAAACGGCCATACACATATGATTTGTCCCCATTTTGTTACAAATAGAAAAATTGCGGCAAATCGTGACAAATTGCTGCCATAAAGGGATGTCCATAGGCCGGCATGGTCTGGAATTACAACACTTTGATAATGTTTGCGGTGATGCACGAGAAAGGGGCAGGTGGCGGTTTTCAACGGGAAGTGGGCCAAGCGGACTTGTTTTAGATCAATATTTCGATTTAAAATGTCCAAAATATAAAATAAATATCCACAGATTATTACATAGCAGATAAACACCTAATATGACTTTTTTTTAACCCCTCATATGCTATTTATATCAGTGTATTTGTGATGGTTTTAATTTTTTACTAGAAATACTGTGGGAGATAATAAATGTAATGAGGAACATGTAATGTTAGTCTGCATCCAGAATAATTTTCAAATTGTAAGATATGTTGACTCTTTTACCAGAGGGTTCATAAGGAAACGTTATAATTTGTGCATATAGCCCTGGTTCAAGTCAAGCTGTATATTTGAAATTGTTCTCTACTACTTTATTGTTTCCCTCTAATTTTTGCAATAATATGCAAAGCCATGTTGAAAAAGCATTAGACACTCAAGGGTATGTGAAATGTACTCCTATTTACTGCTGCTCTGAAATTCAACAAGCTTACAAAACAGCTATACCTATTACGATGATTTATATATTGCATAGGTAGCACAGCTCTCCAATGACAAAGTTATATAGTGTGTTGACCGCTCCCTTGTTGTCCTCCAGCTGACTTTTGCAGATCAAACACTTCCTGCTGCTGTGAAGGCCAATTTGAAAATATAATAAACAAGCATGCCTTACACGGGATATTTATATTAGTCTCCTCAAGCTGCTGGCCACCAAATGTGTTTCTATAGCCTGATCCCATTACACCATGGCACTGCTGTCTGCATATGGAAATCACTTAATTGGGGCTAAAGATGGGCAGTGACCCCGCACGCAGGCAGCCAATGAGAGCAGAGGCACACGCTGCTTTTGTAATAAGTCAAAGAAAGTAAAATTTATACACAAAACAGCATCATTTTTCTTTTTGAATGTCAAATGTGCAACAATAACCCAGTAATATGTGGTCTATGTTAATATATTACAATCCTTACAGTTGAACCTCAATCAAGCACATTTTAGCACATTTCTGCTGGTTTCCTCTATATATATATATATATATATATATATATATATATATATATATATATATATATATATATATATATATATATATATATATATATATATACTATATTACTATATATATATATATATATATATATATATATATATATATATATATATATCTGGTATTATGCAAAACAAAAAACATAAACGTTTTGTCAATATCTGTCACCCTGATTTTAGTGGACCAATATACTACAACACAGGGCATATATATGTATATTTAAATCCTTTATTATTTTATCTATTAACCTATAAAAACCCATCAAGCTCAAAACCTGTTTTTCAAGGGTTTTTCAAGAGTTCCAAGCTCTGGGAGCAGCATAGGAAAAAGCTGGCCTCCCCCATGTCATGGAGCGCAGGGCATCGTGTCCATCAGCTCTCTGCACTTGGGTGCACAGATACTGTAGGTCGACGCACAACCACAAATAGTCTCATAGGTTAGAATTATCCAGTGAGTGAACCTCCGAGCACTCAAAGAGGCCCTGGCATACAGCTCACAGTGCCAGTCTTAATGCACAATGAAAAAGAGTATCCTTATACTTGATGATTGCCGATTCCCTTTACAAAAAACAAGTTACGGTGCATTATGCAACCTCCATTACGGTTTAAGGAAGGATTCTCTTTTTTAGGTTTAAGATTCAACCTTCCTGTTGTTTATAATGGTTTGCTAAAACCCTGGAGACGCCCATGGCATTCTGATGCTAATCAGGTACTCCATGAGGAGGGAGTGAAAGCCAGGGTACAATAGGCCCATCTCGGTTAGTTTCAATGGCCCATTATCAGGGGTCCCGCCCTGTGGGCAGGGCTTTCACAGAGTAGGATATAAACCTGAGTTCTCAGACTTGTTTCACAGATTGAGAATGACTCTTGAATGAGAGTCGAAACGTTTTGTTTTTTCTAAAACAGAGTCCAGATGACTACAACTGAATCTTTTTCTACTCAGTCCATTTAGTTTAGCTTTGGTAGAATTACTGTTTTCATAATCACACCCTAACAACATCTAGCACTGACTGAAAGCCCTTTTCATATTGTGTTACTATTTTCTGTGTTAAAAAAAACTTTTGTTGGGGTTGCCCATTTTTCGTATGACTTCTTTGCACCATCTTGTCATCACCAAAACTAATAATAATACTTAGGCATTTGATTTATTTTTTTGGACTCTCAAAAATGATTTACATTACTTTTTACATTACACCTGATGACAAGCCGACAGAAGTGAGGCCGTCAATTAGTGCCATTGGCCCCTCCGGCCATCATCATTAATTCAGTATAACAACATATTCATACTTGACAAGATGGGTGAAATGTCTTGCCAAAGGACACAATAGTATGGACTAGAGCCGCAGCCAATACTAACAAGCCCAACAAGATTGTGTGTTGTTTTGCCTGGCAAACCAGTCCCTCCTTCATTCTCTTTGAATGCAGAATTTGTAGCATGTATTTATCAAATGCTATAGACATCTCTCTTCAGTCGTCTGTGATTTATTTTATTTTTTTCTTTTATTTTTTTTTTGTAAGCCGGTATGTTTGTTTAGACACAGACCATGGGTTTCTCTGATTGGTTAAATGCCTGTCAATCACAACCATTTGAAATTGGGGACACAGGATATGATTCCAGACCCAAACGTCTTCATAGAATATTTTCAAAGTGTGTGGTCAAAGTGAAGTGGACAAAGTCTTGTGCCTGAACTCATGGGATACATAACAACTCCAATTTCCAGATGAACACTTAACCACTGAACCTCCTTGTGATATATTTGGGGGGGAAAAAAGAAAGAAAATAAATCATTCCATTTCCATTTCCATTTTACATATTTTATTTTCTCTCAACTTTTCTTCAATCGATTTAGATAGATAAAGTTTGTCTCTCTGAAGTGATAATTCTGCTTTGAAGGCATTTTTCTCTTAAATTTGCAGCAGTGTCAGAGTGGGCATGATGTGATTCTGCAAGACTTGACCACATGCATCGCGAGATTTCTGCTTGCCTTGCACTTTTCCTCCTTGTTACTTACCCCTGACCTGCTCTTAAAAAAATCCAGTCAGCAGCACCACACTGCCTCTAATGATGTGTAATCGCAGTGGTTTTCTGCATAATGCCTTGAATGGAAGAGGAGACCATCAAACAGTGTCGCTACCCTGGGATGGCAGATGGTGATATACTCCTTCACATGAAGCTAAGGGAACACATAGTTTCATGCCCCAATAAAGTGATCATTGAATGGATAATAATTTGGAAAAGAGTGGGATGAATTAGTCTAATTTCATAATGATGTTTTGAATGTTGAAATGTGTGAATAGCATCACAAAATGTTCCCCGTGTGTTCAACTGTACGTAGCCCATCATTTCGGGGGGAAGAGGGTAGAAGCCATCAAAGTTATTCATGTCAATATTAAAGCTCTTGAGAGGAAAAAATGGCAAGCGAGGCTGTTTGAAAACTCATATCCATGTTTGCTCTCGCTCATTTCATCTAGCAGCATGGCCCACTCTGTGTTTCAAAGCGAGCGCCGGCGTCACAGCTGAATTCAAATGGAGATGCAATTAAATGCAAAATGACAGAGAGAGTAGAGAAAGTTACTATGGGAATGTTTATGCATAACACACGATGCGCTTCTGTGATTGCCAAAGACTCTTGATACATCTAAAAGAAAATGTGCATCAAAATTATTAGGATTTTGAGCCATTTGAAACGTGGTTGACAAATGTAAGTTTTCTAATTCCTTAATGTGTAAGTTGTAAGCATTGTTGAGTTTCGTGTACTAGTATTCTGTTGCTGTCATCGTCAAACAGATGATATTGATATAGGTAAGAACCTCTGAAATACTGTAAAATAACATCAACAAAGCTGTGCAGTTTATATTTGTGGTCTTCAAAGAGTGACTGTTACTGCAGTTTGCCCCATTGTGGTAGAGGGAAAGCGTGTACTGTACAGTACATGATCAATAGACAAACGTGAACAAAGACAGAGCATTTGTATGTGTGGGTGTGAGGCCTTTGAACCAACTGTGTTTGTTTAAATAGACGTTGTAATTGTCTTTGTTGAAAGTTAAATCTTCAAATCAGGTCAATTTGAAATATTATTGAAGTGAAAGTTCAAAAACTATGTCTAAATGTATGTAACTTTTCTGGTGGAGAGTAAGCCATCTGCTTATGTCCATGGAAATGTTATAGCTTTACAGTATGGCATGAAACAATCTCCTGGACATAGGAGAGCAGATGACTTGACCAGGCCAAGTTACAAGTCAGATCTGTGAAGAAGTAAACCTATTCACAGTTTTTTTTTGTTAAACGTTTTTCAACAATACAAAGCTAGTGAATGAGTGTGAGAGTGAATGGTTGTCTGTGTGTCTATGTCTCTGTGTTAACCCTGCGACGAGTTGGCCACTGTCCAAGGTGTACCCCGCCTAAGGCCCAAAGGCACTGGGATGGGCTCCAGTCACCCGCGACCCCTAATGGGAAAAGGTAGAAAATGAATGAATGAACAAACCTGTAACTAGTGCAAGATGGATCAGGTTACTGCCATACCGTGGAACATTCCAGGTAAAGCAAAAACACTATCATGAGATAAGACAAGTAGGTGGCGGACCTCCCATCAGAAAAGGTACATAGTGCAAGTTTTCACTCTCCACACACACAAAAAATGGGTTTGTTGTGTTTGTATGTTCACTCTGGTTCAATATTTGCAGACTGTTCTAGATTCTCTACCAACCTAAAGCACGAGTTAGCTGATCATCCAGCTTCTAATGTCAAGACCAATGCCGAGATGAAACAGTACTGTACTGATGAAGGTTTGAATATTCTGACTCCTTGAAATGTAGATTTATTTACTACTGTGTCAGAGCAAACACAAAAATTCAACATTGATGTACTGTCAATGTTGTTGAGGTCGAGGTTGATCCAGTCCCTTTTTCAAACTCAAGGACTCATGTTTTCCCATTTCTTGTGTTATTGGAGGTTGGATATACATTAATATGACTTGTGCGGCCTAGCTTGGCTAGCAGCTGTTTTGGGGCCCCAAGTGCAATTCCATGAAGCACCTCGTTCCCCAATAAGTGCTCGCTGCGACCAAGCGCATCATCGGAATTTTTAATTTCCCTCTTCACCACATCATATTTGCAGTCGTCCGGGATAGGAGGAGTGGAAATAGATGTGCAGATTATTTCCATCTATAATTTCTTATCTCTGCTGTGGCTCCTCTGCCTCCAGTGCCCTGAGCGACCGCCCACTCGTCTCACTTCCACTGCTTTTAATTCCCTTGGAGTGCCACCAATCTCCCAAACTTATTTCTGCGGCGGGATATTAGCAATTTAGCCATTTTACATATTATTTTCCCGATCCAATGAGACAATTCACTTTCAAACTTGCAAAGCTCTAAAACCGCAACTGTCGCCATTAATTTCACCTCACGACCTTGTCACCTATCCCCTGCCGGTGCGCTCTCTAAGCCCCACGCTGTCTGTTCACCGCCCCTTTAAAGAGCGCTACATCTTAAAAACAGTCAATTTTCAAGGCAAAGTGTGCCACCTGCTTTTGGCAGCTGGAAGCCCTGGCAAATGTAGATAAATGAACAGAGCCACCTGAGGGATTTTATGAATCTGCTGCTGCTTGGCAGATTTATTTGCTTCCCGCCACAGAGAGCTGCACTGGTAAGCACAGATTACGGTCTGCAGCACACTGGGCCGGCCCCTTCTCCTGTTCTCCCCTTCTGTGTCCCTGCCGAGCACGCCCCGCCGGGCTGTTGACCCCACATTTATCAGTATTTCTAAATGTAAACCACAGCCTCTTGTTTTTCATAGGTTTATCATTGTGGCTTGTAACAGATCACAGAGTGCCCTTGGGAAAATCTGAATGTGTTTGGCGGCTTTAAGTATTCATCTGATCTCACAATATTACTGTTTAAGACCTGGACCTGGAGAGAATACTCTAGTTCCTTCATTTTTTACTACAGATAGCAGTCCTTGTATAACTATTTGCCACTGTGCCATGAGAAACGTCTGAGGTTTGGAGAGTTGTATACAATTTAAGCAGTGGGTTTAAAATATACTAAATATATAAAATATACAAAAAACATTTAAAAACTGCCACTATGTTCAAATCTAAACTTGATTTGGGTGCCTTTCAACACACCGAAGTGAATCTGAACCTTTACAGATCTACTATGGCTGAGATTGGAGTGTTTTACCTTATCTCGCAATGGCACTGAATCCTGAACCCATTCTTTTAATCATATGGTGTTCGTGAACTATACTAAAACCTCTTGTTTTTCCTCTTTTGATCGTGACTAGGAGCACGGCTTGCCCTTGGGAGGCAGTGAATGTGTTTGTCGGCTTTGAGTGTTCATCTAATCTCACATCATTACGAGGAGAAGCCACACAGTAATCTTATACAAGTTTAATTATATTTCTATTAAATTCCCTGCTGTTCTTTCTACAGGATAGACACATGTAAACACAAGGATGTGTAACTATACATTAGGCTTGAATTTATTTACATTTCCCCCCACAACATTACACAATCAATTCTCCAGCGGATTATAAGATAAGATAACGTCTATTGTTGTTTTCCCACAAATTTTTATATAAAATGATGGTGATTAGCTACAGCAAATCCTTGAGTCTTTGCTCTAGTTTTACATAATTTTTTAGTGCTGTGGTTTTCAAAATGCTGATCAGATATTTCCTTGTGGCACTTTAATTTGGTTTTGTTTTGCCATTAACTTCTCTAGTAGTCCATGATTAATAATAAGTTTTGTGCAATTTCATTATGAATAGTCCGATTTTCTCATAATTTTTTTGTGTTGCTCCTACATCTGCTCAGGAAAAGTCTTTGGCATATTGGCTGTAGACACAGTGGGATCCCTTTTAATACTCTCATTAATTAATTGTATGTGGGGAGAACTTTAAACTAATATTGAGTCTGGCTGAAGGCTCAACAGACGCTGCATGTGCAATAAAGCTGCTGAATCCATGTGTGTACCTAATTCCCATCTCTACTCAAAGTGCTTAGTCAGAACAGTGGACCAAGAGTAAAGTCACGTAATTTGAAATATTACCAACTGAAGTATTTGTGTTCTATTCAAAGTTTTTCACTTTTACATTATTTGTGTTAAATATAATACTGTAGTGTATATGATTTTACATTGTCTGCAGGTTATCTGAGGGAGTATAACCATGTTGGATTTGCTTTAAACACAAATACCCCTTACACGTTTTAACGAAACAATCTAATGTAAATTTAAAAAATTGCCATTTCATTTCATTCAACAATCATGGTAAGTCTAGATTCCTGCTCCTCCCTGGTCCATAAAATCACTTGTGGTGTGCCCTAAGGGTTCGATTTTAGATCCTGTGCTTTTTAACCTGTGCATAGACCCTCTCGGTGGTGTCATCTGGAGACATGGAACTAACTTCCACAGTTATGCTGAGCAGCTTTACATCTCCATGTCACCAGGCCAATTTGAAAACTTTCTCCGGCTTAACTAGGACAAGGCTGAGGTTTTATTCATCTGTCCTGAGGCCCAGAGAGAGAAACCAAACTACGAGCACCGTCTTTCAATCTATCATCACAAGTAAAGAACCTGGGCGTACATTTTTACTCTGAGATGACCTTTGTCACCCACATCAAGAACATCACAAAAATAGAATTGTATCACTAAAGAACATAGCTAGAGGTCGCCCCATTCTCTCTCAGGCCAACATGGAGACACTGATGCATGCTTTTATCACCAGTCATAGACTACTGCAAAGCCCTGCTCTCTGGTCTTCCAAAAAAAGAGTATTTCAGGTTTACAATTACTACTAAATTCAGCAGCCTGTCCTGACTAAGACCAGAGGGCGGGATCAATCACATTGATTTTAAAAATCTTTACATGTAATAGCAATAAATGAAACACTTACAAATAATTTGACCCATAATAAAGGTGTTTTGATTCATATGAAAAATGCTATACATAATTGCACCAGGTGTGTTTTCATTTGCTATTTGTGTGTTTTAGGATCAATTTGAAGGATCTTTTACTGTTTTTTTAAATGTCTTAATGGTCTTGGGCCTTCTTATATTTCAGAACTGCTTTTACTATTCATACCATTGCGGCCCCTGCGCTCCTCCTGCACCAGGCTCCCAAAGTCAGCCAAATGTTTTTCTGTGGAGGTCAGGCAGTTGTGGGGAGGTTGGGTGGGATGTGGGCTGGTTGGGTGGGATGTAGGCATGTGGGATTGTTTTTAATGCACTGTAGAGTACTTTGTCTTAAGTCGTTTTTATTTTTTATTTTATTAAAATCATTTTATAAACAGAGATAATGACAGATTGATTGATTGATTGATTGATCGATTGATTGATTTGGTTGAGTGATTAATTTCACGGCCGAAGATACATGATGCTCTCCGTAGCTGCAAACCTTTAGCTTAAAATAGTGGTAAAACATGTATGGGGTTTTACCATAAATATCAAACAAAATAAACTATATTAACCATACAATTTTTTTTTTAAATAAGTTATTATATCATATATTAATTGCAAATAAGTGATTTTTTAAAAAATAACTGTGGTTCAAGGATGTCTTTATTGTCCGCGAGGGACCATTTGCTGCTGCGAAATATAAAAAACTCGAGTATGTGCTATGATTTTTTCACGTAAGAAAACAAAGTTAAACTTTTGCTACTTTACTGACGTGTCCAATCTCATAATATTGAAGTGAATTTTCATGACCCTTCTTTGAGTTGTCCTGCTAAAAGAGTATACCCAGCACCACCAAATACTGAACTTTGTCGCCTGATCACCACGTAAAACTTTCAGGAAAAAGTTGACTAAAGCACCTTGCATTGGTGGTTTATCAGAGTTCATAGCTGCTTTAAGTTTTGCATTGCAGGCCATCTATCAGCACAGTGAAGACTCTGCTGTACTACAATCAAACACAGCAAGGTTGTTGCAAATTTAACAATCCATCATTCAAGCCACATGGCCTATCTAAATTTGACACATAATCAGGCTGAATGTGTGTGGCTGTATTTGTAGGTGCCTGTAGAAATGGTCTCCTGATGTGGCCCAGTAACTGGAGGGTCTAGGATCAGGTGCACAGTAAATCATTTCGACAACAAGAATTTGGTCGATCGAATTACAGCTGCTGATTTGAAGCATGTGTCTCAACAGAGGCACACATTTGGTCTTGAATAACCTTGTATCGTTCAGAACAAAATCTAAAACTTATCTTGCCTCAGTTTTTCTAGTTCTTCACATATTGATTCTGCAGAAGTTTATACTGTTCTCAGTCCTCAGATCATCCTGCGTTATTTTTTACCCTCTTTAACTCGCAAGCATGTTTGTTTTGTCTTTGTAAAGTGTTGGAAATGTCTTGGCAACTCTTGATGCAGTATTTGTTGGAAAGAGGCAGGCAAAGTAAAGGCCAGCAGGATGGTGGAGAAGGAGAATGCTCAACCTAATTCATTCCTATTGATGTGTCGCAAGTGCAGTCATATCTGAAGACCCAAGTTCTTCAGTTCTGGCTATCATATTGATAAAAGTTGTTTAGATGTGAAGTGTTCCTTTACATTATTTAAGTCACTGCATAGAGCTCCTGCAGTTGTCGACACGCTCTCCCAGCATCGACCACCAAACTGCAGGGATAGTGGTGGGGTATTTGCTTTGAAAATGAAGGCGTCGGCCGCAATTAACAAACTTTATTGGAGTTTCAGAGAATGTGGTTTATTTTTGCACACAGGGATTTAAAAATGGGGGCAGAAGAAGTCGATTTCTGTAAATAAAAGCATTATAGTGAGTCAAGCCTCACTTTACTGTAACTTGGCTAGAAATGTACTTCTTCATAGATTTGGGTCTTCATACAGCAATTCTACTAATTATGAATCTATTAATATGGCGGGAAAGACTAGTTTGCAAAGAAAAATATTGAAAAATGCTTTCTAAAATAATAACATATAATAACATAATTGACTGCTTAATAAAATCACAAAGTAAAGTCAAATCAATTACTGCTGTCCTGTACAATAGCTGATTTAAGGCACAATCTGCATGATTTATTCTCTTTAAAAAACTCACTTTTGCCAGGGAAGCCTCGCTAATGTTTAATCTGATTTGAACATGTATTGGTATTTATGGCTTAATTTAATGACAAAGATTAACTCCAAAAGCTAAATTGTTGCCATTAATTACCACTATTTCTTCCCTGCAGTAATGGCATGCTCAATTAATTTTGTCTATAGGCAGATTTGAACACAGTATAATGATACTTTTTAAGGAACAAAATGTTATGTAAGTGGATGTACAAGGTGGAGATAAAAATGTTTTGGCCACCGTATCATGTTTTTGGTGGCCAGTTCTCTATAGGTCTAAATGATCAAAGCTGTAAAAATGAAATAGTCAGACTTTTAAACAAGGGCAGGGCAAGTTACAAATATAGCTCCTCCCTTCGGGCAGGACCAATTTGAACGTATAAATGCTGCTGCTCAAACCATTTCCATCAGATTGGAACTGATGATCGGATGGAAGTTGAAATGTTTTGATCTCTACAAACAGTATCCTGATGACCACTTTGAAGCCTTTTCTCCCATCCCACTGCAAAATATAATAGTATTTTCCTCAGTGTGTCAGTCACACTGTTCATCAAAACTGGGTTAAAATCTCTCTAAATTATTATCTATAAATGTGTATTACACATTCTAGTTATATAGTTAGATTTTTTTTCTTTTTTTACGGTTTGGGGTACACTTAATCATTCCTTGAGGGAAATTTGCTTGTATCTTGTCCATCAATGCAACTTGCGCGTCATAAACTGTGAGCTTAGGCAGTGCAGCACCCAATGAGTCAAGGTCGAGGATTATATAGGATTTCATGAAAAACACAAAATATTTCAATCATGAATGTAGTTGTCATAGGACCAAAATGGTTTCTCTTTTTCTGTTTTGGATATACTGAACTCACTGTGGTCAGACAATGAGACAGAGGCCAGCACAGCAGCCCACACTACAGGCAGCAGTGATAAGAGACGCGAGCAGCCAATAACAACCGTAGATATTGCTGTTTCTTGATCTGGCTGTAGTTAGCAATTCACCGCTGCCTCAGGCCATGTCCGCACTGACCCACTGTTTTTCACACACTAGCAGTTGTTCTTTCGAAAAATGGTCCCCAGAGTCGGTCCAATCTGAAAATGTTTGCTCTTTTGCTTGGCTCAGACAGCCCCAGCTTTTTCCAAATAATACCTCACTGCCACCCACACATCTCCATTTCCCCAGCACTTCTAATCTTATCCTTCCACTGTAGGTGTAATTAAGGTAATTGTCCAATAACAAACAGGCTGAAAATCCACCATCCATGGAAATATATATACCAATTTCTCTGCAATGGTAAAAATGCAAAAGGATGTGCAGGTCCCACCAAATAATTACACTTGTTGTATGCAACTATATATAAATTAAGAGCATAATGCATGCTTAAAGATTTGGGAGATATATGCAACGGTAAAAAATAATGTATTTGAGTCTTCAATTGCAGATGAATCAATCAAATGTTGTTATGATTTAGAACTGTTAGTGTGCAAAGTTTGCTGCCCTTTCCTTCGGTTAGAATACAACACAGGGGAAAGTAGTTTTTATTTTATTGCTGGTACTGTTACATTTTCTTTTACATCTGTTTAAAATATTTAATTAACAAACAGTTAAAACACAACAACACACACACACAAACAAACACACACACACACAGAAATAAGTTAGACATTGGTTTTGGTAGAATTCATAAAAGATATATACATAGGTCCAGCACTATATTTAAACTATGTTCAAGTCAGCGTCCTGGTCGTTTTTTCTCTCAACAGCAGGGAGTGTTATCATTAAGACACACATCCAGCAAACCTTCTTTTAACTATTAACATCATTCTGTAGCCTGCTTACATTTTCCTATGGAAGCTTATATGGACAAAGACAGTACAAAGTAAACTTGTATTTGTCACATTTTAGATCAGAGGCCTGTGCTTTAACCTTGGCCTATAGGCTTTTTAATGAGCATTTACAGTTCACTTTTGACTAAGGGTGTAATTATTTGACTTTGCAGTAGCTCTGATAAAACACAAAGAAACACCACTCCTGAAATAAAATCTCTGTGGCTATTATTTTTCACCTTTCCAATTTTCAGTACTATTATTAACCTGGGAAGGGGATCCTGTGCACATAAAAGCAATTAAACACCTCATTGCACAAGTGGCCAATTTGCATATTAATACACACAAAATGTGTCTGAAAATGGTGCTAAACTTTGTAGATGTTGCTGGGACGTTTGCTCTATCAGTCACACTCTGAAGACGGAGGAGTCTGGCTGTGTCTTTACGGCTCTCATTCATAAAGAGAGAGAGGCGAGTCTGATCCAAAATGAATGAGCGCTGCCAACACGCTGGAAGTTTTACAGATTAAATCTATAAAGTACAGTTTGGCCCACAACTAAGGTAAATTAAGTGGCTAAAGTGATGGTTTGCGTCTAGAATGAGGGAAATTACTTTTCTGTGCGTAGGGTGAAGCAGCTTGTCGTCTCCGTGCCGCGCGATAAGTATTACTGTACCACCACCAAATCCTTTTAGGGGTACACAGTCCCGTACTGGCTTACTATTTTATCCGTATAGACATTCTGCAGCAGAAGGCGAAATCCCTGTAACTACGTGGTTTATTTTATAGTTTTATTGTGGTTATTGTTTTATTGTGGTGTTATTGGGTATATTTTCAAAATGGAATCGTACATAGAATTTACTATCCTACCCTCTAGCCCTGTGTCTTGAGTGTTTCTGGCTCTACAGTCTTACTATCTGCAAATGGATTCCCATCAGTCCCTAGACTATTCACAGCATGTCCGTCTGTGAGAGTAGGATTTCTCTTTCACTGTGGTTCTCCTCAAGGTTTCTTCTTTGTCCCACTGTGGGTTTTTTTGCAGTTCTTCCTTGCCGAGAAGGAGGGTTTAGGGACGAGGGATTCTCTGGGACGGTTATCTACAAAATCTAATCGGATTTACAATCTCCAAATACATTTCCTGTGTATTCCTATAAAATCTATGGATTACAATCTCCAAATACATTTTCCTGTGTATTTCTATAAAATCTAATTGGATTACAATCTCCAAATACATTTTCATGTGTATTTCTATCAAATCTAATTGGATTACAATCTCCAAATACATTTTCATGTGTATTTCTATCAAATCTAATTGGATTACAATCTCCAAATACTTTTCCCTGTCTTTTACATTCAGTTAGGGACATTAGTGTGTTTCATTTGAATGGAAATTCCTCTACCCAACAGAAGGGGGAAATAAAAGTAAATGCATGGTTTATTGAAGACAAGGGGATTTTGGCGGTTGCCAATCAAAGTCACCAAATGCACAAGAGGAGTGTTAAACAGAGCGTGAATGGTGTAAGTCACTCCTGTACAGCTGTGACAAAAGGGGAACTTGTCTTCAGAGACCGATGTTGTTTTTGGTACATGATGTAAACATGTTTATTTCATTTGTAAAATCTCCACCTTTGGGAAATTGTTGTCTGTCCTCTGTCCATCCCAGCCCCTTATCATATATATACATATATATATATATATATCGCTAAGAGCAAGCGAGACATCGACTCACTGATCCACACGACCAGGATCTACACTGCTGACAGTGGGACGTCATTCGGGCTTGAGAAGTGTAGTCGGATTGTGACAAAGAGAGGGAACGTAGTCCACATGGAAGGGGTCTCATTATCTGAAGGAACAATAGCAGACATTGAGGATGGTTAAAAGTACCTTGGAATACCACAGGCAAATGGCAAACTCGAAGAGGTAACAAGGAAAGCGGCAACAGCCAAATACCTACAACGAGTAAGGCAAGTCTTAAGAAGCCAGCTCAATGGCAAGAACAAGTCCTGGGCAATAAACAGCTACGCCCTGCCAGTGATCAGATACCCTGCAGGAACAATAAGGTGGCCAAAGGAAGAGATACAGGCCACAGATGTTAAACTCACCATGCATGGCGGGTTCCACCCAAAATCCAGCACCCTGAGACTGTACACTAGCTGTAAGGAAGGAGGCCGTGGACTAGTGAGCGTGATAACCACTATAACCAGATTATATATTATCTTTGCTTGTACAGATATAAGTATAGATATTTAAACTTGAGAATTTATACTTTTTTTGTTATGCTTCCATCAATATAGTAGATATTTTGCATCAATCGGTGTCTATACCTGGACAGACCCATCTAAACACAGAAAGAACATGCAAACTCTGCATATCTGGTTAGGGAGTTGAAACCAGGACCTCTGCTGTGAGGCAAGGGTGCTTGGAATCCAAACAGGATGCTGTCACAATTGTTTTTGTGGGCAGGGTATAAAGAAAAGGTTTTTCTTGCTCTACTCGAATACTTCTAATGAGCAGTTTGTGGTTTTGAGATTCCGAGTCCATCTCCAGTCCATACTGTACCGCTCTGTTCCCCTTCAGTTCAGCTCCATCAGCTGTGAACATCTGCTGATCTGTGACAGCTCTGGATCTGAATGCTTAATTGAACCTGGGCCCACTGTTTAGTATTCTTCACATTCAGATCTGCTGTCCAAATGCACGCTGTGGCAAAAAGATTAGATTCCGACTGTTCCACATTATAGTTATACTTCTATTATTTTGCTGGTATGGTGTGTACGTGAAAGAAGTATTCAAAATCTGTTCAAGACACCTTCCTGAACATATAAAGACTACTTATCTTAAGGGCCATAATGTAATTCCACCACCAATGGCATCTCTTTCAAGCTTTTTTAAACTGTGCTCAAGTGTATTATAACATATTACAACTAAGCTAAAACATTAGAAACAAATTACATGTTATAGTTGTACATAGTTAGTGTATAGGTTGTTACTTTGAGCCACTACAATAGAGTAAAAGTTCTACATCTGAGCCATTTAATCCTCAATAGACTTGCATACACGTTGGGGTCATGAGCCTGTGTTAACTGATGAAAAACGTCTTCATGTAACCTACACTCTTACAAGTCACGGTCATTGTTGCACTTCACACATCTGTTTTATCATACAACATTAATTCACCAAGTTCAGAGAACGAGCAAGTGTATAGCCTTGAGAGAGAGGAGAAAGGAAAGTTATCTAAAGGCATAACACAACCCTGAAAATCCAAAAGCGTAAAAACTTGCCTGGTAATTAGATGCTAAATTAGTCCACGTGGACCAATTAGGCAAGACAAGACATGGGGGCTCTGCAATGCTTTGTCAACAGAAATGAAGCCAGCGCAAAGGAGACAGGGAGACAGGCTGGTGCAGTAGGAACTATAGCTCACGAAAGCCACAAATAAGAGAGCACAGGCCTGATTAAAGGAACAAGCAGGATGAAAGCTGTTTTATTTGGCGTCTGTGTGAAGATTAGACAAACCTTTAGAAGAAAAAAATCATTCATGATTTTAAGTCTGAATTAAATTTTAATGCCGGAACATGCTTGATCTCTTCAGCAAATGAAGATGCTTTGATTTGCATGCTGTGGAGTGGAGTCCACTCAAGCACCAGTTCTGTACATTTTGGATGGCTTTGTACTAAAAACTTCTTATGTTTTAGTTTTATTAGTCTGATGATGTGTCCAACTTGCACAAAGAAAATGGTGAAATGAAGTCAATATTCATTTAATCTTTTGTGCTGCAATAAGATTCATGTTATCAGACAATTCAGGCAGTGAACTAGTGAAATATTCACACAAAGGTCTTCAAAGAGCCAAGCATGTTCCCATGTAGACTACAATAAAGCAGGTACCAAGCAACATCAAATTAAATCACTTCATTAAAGGAGACATTTATGCGGATTCAGCTTTTTAGATCTTTTTACTGTGTTTTGGTGGTTTCCCTACTCCTTTTCTCCCTCGACAATGTATTTATTGATTCATGCATATTTGCTTAATCTTTATTCTCTGCATTCAAGACTCCATTGCTCTGAAAATTTTATTTTTTCCAACCAAATTACATGTCCACTTCTCTTTACATACTTAGGTACACACTTAGGTTTTGAACCGGAAGTCAGCCAACTTGTTTATTTTATTTTAGAACAATGTTGCGATTTATTATGTCAAAAAAATTTAATTAAGTCGCACGCAATAATATGTCTTCTTTAAAATTGAACTAGTGCAATGTATTTAAAGGTTTTAAAACTGCTGTAAAAAACAAGAATAAAACCTCGAATACATCTCTGCATCATCTGCACTGCTAAAATTTAGCACTACGGCTGCTACTGATGATATTCATGGGTTTCAGCTTCTTCTTTATAAGTGGCATTTTGAGTTATTTTTACCTTCCTAAAGACGTAATATTTTGCTTGGAATTACTTTCAATGACAACATTTGAAACCTATGGATTTTCCTTTTTACCGCTGCAAGACCTTATCCAATGTAAATGATTGAATTCTTCATTTTAGAATTAAGTGTTTACAACTACACAGTGTTTCTCAGCCCGCATTGCTTACGCTTTCTAATATCTTTATTCTATAATTTTCCATTCAAAGTGGTGCAGTCGAAGCACGGCTCTTTCATGTGTCTTATGTTGATCGACCGATAGAGCTTGGGGGCTGCAGTGGGCCATAAAGCACGTCTGGCTTCGGCACAGGCTGATTTTTGTTGTGCCACTGCACCTGCAAGCCCCAGATAAGGCAGGCGTGATAACAACCTGTCGCCATCCTGACATTTCTCTGGACATTCAGCCCCGAGGAAGAGACGGGCACAAAACACTGCTTTGTCACAGCGTGGCTACAATGAGGCAAACCTAAATTAACCCCGACACACATTTCAAAGTCCTTGTCCTTTAAGATAATGCACACATATGCTAATATGTGATGCCACAAAGAAGGAAAACTAGGCCTGCACTGGCAAAATGCTTGTTTATATGCAATATGATAAGCAGATTCAACTAGGCGAAAAACCCAAACTTTTAATATCTTCATATCATGCCTGTGTGCAGTTGATAATTTCACTTGAATATGCATGTTAGCCAGAGCTGGTTTTGCATTGCAGACGTTCATATTTGAAGAAATATGTTCAAAGAAAGAAAATACATGATTAACATCATAACGATGGGTACATTTTGTGCAGTTTAAGGCATGCAGAGTGCCCAACGTGATAATATGAAATCTATGCACATCATTTCAGACTGCAGATGAGTCATTTCTGTTGAAAACCATGTTATGTCGTTGTGTCCTATAGGCAAAACACTTTCCTTAGTTTGTGGTGTGAGCGTGAATGATTGGTGGTGGTCGGAGGGGCCGATGGCACAGATTGGCAGCCGTGTTTGCGCCAGTTTACCCCAGGGCAGCTGTGGCTACAATAGGAGCTATGGGATGAAAGAATGATGACAACAGTGTAGCACTTTGAGAGGCTTCGACAAGTGTGTAAAATGCATTACAAGTGCAAGGCATTATTAGTATTAAATAATGAATAAATACGAAATTTTAATTATAACAATCAGCAATTTTACAAACTTTACCAAGGGACAAGTTCCGCATGTGGCTAATCTTTCTTTATTCTTTTCTTCCCTTCTTCCTTTTTTGCTCAATAGTCCAATGGTTTTTGATTGTTTATTTAAAAGGTTATTTTTCAGACCAGAGTTCGTTTTTCATGCTTGACAGTTTTGACTGCTTACTCGCAATCGTCATCAGAGTTGTCACGTGATGTTGCTGTGAAGTGTCTTGACCGCTGAAAAACAGAGGAACTAGAAACCAGGACGAGGGGGTCCTTGTGCTCTTACACATCTGGGATAATAATGTCCTGAAGAAGTTGGGCTGCAGATGGTGCTTTCGTCTTGCCTCTACCGGTACGAAGACAAGACACGACACTGCCACATCACGTGACAGCTCTGAAGAAGAAAAGGGCAGTTGAAACTGTCAGGTATGAAAAACTAACTCTGGATAATTCTAAATAAAATACATTTTAAATACACCACCCGTTGCTTATGTGAGCTTAGGACTAACGCAAAGAATACACCTCTAGATAGAATTTAGTAGCTTTGTTTGTTCTTCGAGAGCTTCCTCTGCCCTTTGCCAGTTTGCTGACAGTATTATGTGATACATGGCGGTGTTATGTATCATGTGGCAGGTTTATGGCTGGAGTCACTGTTGCAATAGGCTTTTTCAGAATGATTGATCTGCATGAAGCGAAGTAGTTGTCTGTCTGTGTGTCTGCCACTACCCAGGGTGCTGTAGGAAATAAAGGACTTTGATTGCATCACGTTATAGGCCTGTTTCACTGGAGCAGACCTCGACACTGTCAGCCTGTGTAATTACTGAAGTTCAGCTTTAGAAGAAGACAGGCAAGACTTTGTTGTTTTTACACCAAAGCAAATGAGTGTGTGGGGGCTTGATAGCACTGTATCTTTTGTACATACAAAACATGTTAGCAAATAGTTTAGTTTCGCTTTTCTGAAAGAAACAATCACAGACAATTAAACTACATGTATCTGGTTAAGGGATAAAGAATAATAAAAGGAATTTATTTGATGATACCACACTTTCAATACAGTGAAAACAGTTTACGAGATAGATTAGTTATTCCTTCCCTCTGAATGTTCCACAGTATGGCAATCATGTATTCAATTACATTTGTGTTATTGCAAAGGAAAAGAAAACGCATTTGTGCTGTGAGCAGGATTACCTCCCCCCGGATCTCACCTGCCTGGTGGTGTCACCTGCTTGTTTCTTTGGAGTTATGTTTAATCCTGTATTGTGGAACATTTCAGGCACAGCAATACCATCTCCAGGTAAGCAAGCATTCGGTGTAGCCTTTACCAGAAACGTCACATAGTGCACCTTTAACCAAACTACTTTCCTCAATTGAATATGACCACCACATGTTTCTAATGTCTCCTAACACAGGGCTAAAACCTAACCCTACCAGTAAGCGGATTTGGTAGACCAGTTGCCTTTTAATTCATCTTAGATGTATTTTAATTCCTTCCAACTGCTACCAGCGCCTCCTATTCCGATAGGAACACCATAATCCCTAAACATACAGCCGAGAAACATGATGAGATGAGCACCTGTCTGGAGCTTCAGAAGCAGTAGTCCAGCATGGAAGCATGAAACCTCAACTTTGCTCAAGCTTAACATTCAGTGTGGGAGATCAGGGGCGACCAGAAAGAAGCAACCATAACGCAGGTAGAACTTTATAAAACATGACCTGCTTACTTGATATTACAACCCCAATCAACCTAAAACAAGAACAATAGGTAAAATCCTGCAGCTACGGTCCTGTCTAAGCCGAGCTCCAGATCTGGATCCCAGGCTGCTCCTGGCAGGTCGCCCCAGTGGCTTTGAAGTATGGGTCGAATGCAGAGGACAAATTTCAACATGGGAAGAATTAAGCCTACCTTATCTTAAACTTAACCTTGTCTCCATGGAGATGTTATGGGTTTGCCTTAAACATTTGGCATTAAAGGTATTTGATTTAATCAATTACACATGTTTTTATTGCTGAAAAAGGTCTAAAAAAACATGCATTCTTTCAATGAGTGGGGTCGCCTCTCCACGGACCTGACCCATAGTGTTACCTGCTTGTCTGTCTCAATGAATACAGATAAGTTTGCTGCCATACTGTGGAACACTGTTGGTCCAAAGCAAAGCAATAACATCTCCACGGAGACCAGTAGGTGGCGTACGCTCCACCATCAAAACAGAAAGTAAAAAAAAAATATGTAACAGTTTTAATATTCATGATTACAAACAAATATAATGAGACAATAACTTCAGAATTTTGGTTAGCCTTGCATGTGGTATAAACTCTTGATTTTAATCATTATTGCCCAAAGGCACAACTATAATACATGACAAGTTCTGCATACAGTGTGTAATAATGATAATAATGTAAGTAAAATAAAAAGTACAATGCATTATTTATGAGCTAGGATCCCAGGCTCCAACAACCAGAGTGGCTCGCTGTTTTGAAGCAATGGGTAGTTTTGCAAATAAAATTAGCCCAGTAGCGATCCATTATCCACACAGCATGGTGGACATATTTTTGATTTTGTTCCGACATCAGTCAAGGTGACCCCTGTTTGGTGGTGTGGCCCCCAGCCTACATAATATCAGTGTCAGTAATCTAAACTGTGTGAAGTGTCGGGAAGTAAAAAGCACATCAAAGATAATAACGGGGTGTTTTAGGCCTGATGTGGTCTCACAGGAAAGTCGAGTGAAGGAGAAATGACCCACGGACAGTTTGACAGCAGGGGGCGCACTCACTGTCACATTTGTCTAGTTGGGTATGGTAATAAGAGTCAAATAGTTTGCTCTCACAACATAGAAGCTTTCACGTGCAAAATAACAACATTGTCCAATCTGCAACCTACAGATTTAATTATTTCATTTACTCAACTTGAATATGGACTATTGTAACCTTAGGCCGTTTTCTCTAAATGCCTTTTTCTCCCATAAAAATCATCCCTTAAAATAGCAGTTACACACATCAAACTTTAAAATGTGAAAAGAAGATTTTGATTGATCGTACAGAAGGATTTGTTGATATCTAATTCCGAATCCGATTTATTAACGTTTTAACTACAAAAACTGAGGTGAAATTTGAATTTTATGAACATTTTCAGACAAATTTTATCACTCATAAGTGTAAGAAATATCTATTCTTTCGTGCCTTATGAGAGCATTATTCGCCTTGATATGTTTACTAATTTAACCTAACTGAACAATTTCTTCTTATATTGGTTTATATTTCTTTGTTAACACAAACTGCGCAACGCATGAAGTGAATTGTGCACTTACACAATGTATTTCATACTAAAAGTAGTTGAAATGTGAGAATGTGACAAGCACTCACTCCTCACAGCAGGAAGGTCCTGGGTTAAAATGCCTGTCGGCGTCTGTGTTAACCTTGACCTGGCTTTAATCTTGGTTTGAGCTCGGTTTTGGCCTAATGTACACTTGGTTTACTCGTGTTCTAGTCCAGGTTTAGTCACAGTCTCAATATGACGTGGTGTGTGTGCAAATATGAACACAACCTGTGCACATGTCAAAACTTCTTTTGAATTGTTGCTTTAATCCCAACCTAAAACGGGGCCAAATTTTCCTTTCTTTTGCAACATCCTTCCAAACTGAAGGGTTAAAAAAAAAAAAAAGTATTAAATGTTTGTTGCCAAAGTACCAGTGGAGACTAACAGATCTCTAAATGAAAAAAAAAAAAAGAAAGTTTGGCTCTGGCCAAAGAGTGCACTTACTCTGAAGGGTGCACTTCACTCTGAGTGCACCCCACTGTGAGCACAATAAATTTCATTAACACAGAAAAGCATGCAGGTCAGGGGTTCTATTAATGCTTCTACCTCCCTCAAGACTAACAAGCAAGCACATATGGCTCTGCTGGAAAATGCTGTTTAGTGCCTACCCACGCCAAAGAAAGAGGAATTAGGGACCCGTTAGTGCATAATAGCATAACATACTACAACTTTTACCTCTTCTGTTCTCCACTCTTACATTTTCCACTTTGTATTAAGGTCATTATTTTCACCCACTTGAATGCATACAAGATAAGAGTGATATATCAAGAAATGTTAACGCAAATGGGTAACACTACACTTTTTTTTTTACCAGTTATAGAACAGATCAGTAGTGTACATTCAAAATTGAAAAGAAGACTATATAGTTTTGTTTTGTTTTGAGAAGTGAAATCAGGCTGAAAAGATATGGTGATTGGTCAGTTCAGCCTTTTCCATTTAAAGTTCATAGAAAGACAGTGCTAAAGATTGCTGCATTAGTGAGAATCAAATCTTTCATGAGGGAACAAATTTGCAATCAAAAGATTTATTACAAAACGCTGTAGTTTTGATATTGCATAAGTTATATTATATTGCAAAGTTTGTCAGAGGAGTCACAGCTTGTTTTTCCATCTCTCAGACGAACAGGAACAAAGTGAAAATCAACCGAAACAAAGCCACTTAAGTGTTTCTGCACCTGACTTGTTTGTTCTGGTTAAATTAAAGTAAGAACTGCCATAAGTGTGGCTTGTTATTTCCAGACAGTGTTTATTAAACTCTAAAGCAGTGCACAAAGTTTACCTTTAAAGTCACCAGTATCAAATAAGTGACTTCACATAACAGATCAGGGCTGCACAATATTAATATATATAACTGTAGTGGGCGCATTTAATCACAAAGCTACATTTCTTTTAGATAATAGAATATCTTCTGCAAATAATAAAATATCCTGTATTTTTAAGGTAGAATCTTGTTCTACCTGCAGTTTAGACCAGTTATTGTTCTTGAAATGTTAAGTGCTCCTGGAGAGACAATGTGCACTTTGAACATAATCCTACTTTTGAAACATAAATCACAGGTCTAATCACAGTTAGATTTATGTCCAATATTAATCAGCCCTTTATCAGATACATTATTATTTATTCTTACTTTCACACTCTGAAGATAGGAGGACTGAACAACACTGTCAAAGTAAACACTACTATATCACACAATTAATAATTGTTGTTATGTATTATTGCTACTTGACCAAGAGTTGCTAACTGCATTTTGTTGTTTTTACCGGACAATACAACTATTATATATCTATTGTTAGAAGCAAGTTCAGTAAGCATATATTTGGCACACAAGCAATGGAGACAACGTATGAATTATCATGCCCAAGTAACAAATGTTTGAGGGCAGACTGGAACCACCACCATAAACAATTGTGCCTGTGTTGCTTGTGTTTGTTACGCATTCAGTGTGTTTTTTTTATTCTTTCTTTAACCAGCAAGTCCCACAGACAGAGAACACAAAATCATAACATTTTACATTGTAAAACTATTGCATCTCTCAAGAAAAACATTTTCTCATTAATCACACTTTTTACAATTTTCCTGAACTTCTGAAGTGACACTAAATATTTCAATTTGAAGGCACATTGAAAAGTAATTGTGAGGAGAAGCGAAGCGCTACCTGAGCGGAGGGTAAGGAGATTACTGCAGTATTTCAGAGTTATGATGATGCATGTGACATTGTTTTTCTTTTTTGAGCTCAGACCCAGTTTCAAAATCTGCCCGTTTAACTCGTAATTTGGAAACAGCGATGCCTGACTTATTTATTGTATTGACTTGCGCCGATTCCCGCTCTTCATTATTGTGGTGGACAGCGGCGGGGGATTTTCAAGTGGGTCTATATCAAGGTCCATGGCACTACTTAATAGAGCTTTGCATTTAATAGACTTCAGCTCGGCTCGGCTCGGTTGAGACTGTGCCAGATCTTTATAGATTTCCCTGTACACGAGGGAAAACGGTCACAGTTTAGGCTTGTTGTTGATAGTATGATAATGTACAGCCAATCAAGATTACACTGCACAGAGCTAAATGTAAGGGATTATTCTATTCAAGAACAGGACATTTTGTTGCACGCTCTAGAGGCCATTCGCAAGTGAAGAAAAGATTAATTAACAGAGAAATGTGTGTTTTAAAATAAATCATAAGCGTTAGCAGGTGTTAAATCACATAGTAATTCAAATTTTTGATTGTAGCAAAACGTGTTATAAAGTGGAAATGGCAATGTAACACTGGAAATATGAAGTACTTTCAAAATGGTCTTTTGGAAATGTTAAAATAAGGGAAGAGTGCTGAAGTAGGAATCCAAATTTTTGTCAAACATTATTTGAGTTGGACATTTCCCCAACTTTGCCTACTTTGTGTTATTAATGTAGTTACACCATCAAGCATGACTGAGAAATTAAAAAAGTACCTGTAAATTACAACAATGTCATGCTTTTGGTAATATTAGTTAATTATCAGAATGTGATTTATTGCATTTCTTACATTCACGTTTCACAAAGTGTCCCGGCCTTGTTTGAAATGCGGTCGCAGAAAGGGGCAGATGATTTTTCTACCGTAGGCGTTCCTTACTTTGACTGAAATCGACTCTGACATCATGAAAATGGATATGTTGCAGAAGATGCAGTTTGCAGACATAACAGCAGTGTTTCAGCCTCTCAATTAGGCCTGATTTGGCTCGGGACTTCATCGCAGGGCCTTAAAATGTTGGCCCTAATGCACCTCTAAAGCAATTACAGCCTCCTCTCTGGCCTAATGTCTATTACTTGTGTGTTTTCCTCGTTCTCATTATGTCCAGCTATTAGTCATAATGCTGAAGAATTTGATCAGATGGATGTTGCTCTTTGATATATAGTGTACAGCAGGACTCAATTATTAAGCAGAAAAACAGATACATTTACAGTTAATGACACAGTGGAGAGAATAAAACAGCTTATTATTTGATTTGCACTCTTGTATATTTTTGTATTTGTATGCGGAATGTAGCAGGTCTATGGTAAATAAAACAAGTGGTTTTCTCTCATTGTTTGTTGGATTAATGGTGCAGTATGTTACATTTCTGGTGGTGGGTCCAAAATACCTGTAATTGACTACACGGGAGACAACTTTAAAGCCTTACTGTAAATATTTCAGTAAAAATGTTCATGGAGACAAGCAGATGGCGAGATCTCCACCAAAAAAGTTAGATAGTTCACCTTTAACAGACTAAATATTTTAATGTCATGGAAAATATAAAACAAATAAAGCCATATTGTCAGCTATGGGTTGCTTTTTTGGTCCCTTAAAAAATATTTTAAAAATGTATGAAAAATGTTATTGCAATGGATTGAAAGAAGTGGAAACATGGGAGAGGGTTTGGTTGACGAGGTGGTTGATGGTTCAAGTCGCATACTAATGTTGTGTCCCTGTAAGTCAACACCAGATCAAATCGCAGCTTTGTAGTTGGTTGCAACAGAAATGCACAATTATATTTTTGGTTATCCTTTCTTACTCGAACTATCATAACAAGAAACTGCAAGATTTTGTGATGTCTCTCCCTATCTTTGGTGCAGCAGAGAAGTGGAGGAAATGATACAGAGAGAGAGCAAAGACTGGAGCTGACAAGGGACGGGACAGACAGGAAGACAGGCAGACGGCAGCGGAAAGAGCCGAGACAAATTTACAGTAAGTGCCTTTGTTAGTGCGCCATATAAATTGTGAATATGCAATTAAACTGGCTTGGTGATGCTTTGTTTAACTCGCCAAATCATAAAGAACAAAAATCAGTGAGAGGTAAAGTAAACAATTTGATTTCAATAGCAAAGAAATCCAGGAAGCTTTCGCTGTCATGTCCGATCGTCGTCAGATTGAGTGTTTTATTTCATAGCACATTTTACTGCACAGATCAGTGATCAGGTTGTTTTTGGGTTTTTTTACGTAGGCAACTGCAGCAAGATCTTGTCCCACTTCCGCTATGGGCCGGACCACCAATGGGTGAGAGACTTGACCAATCACAGAACAGCGTTGTGGCTTGGGAGGAAGTCAACGGTAAAGCATCCAAGCAAACCAAAACAAACATGGCGATGAACGTACTTCAGTCAATTTTAGAAGAAATACAGACTTTTTTTTTTTTTTCACATACAGAGGGAAGTGCATTTGTGGACAATATGTGTGCTCTTTTATCATGAATGTATTGAATAAAAGTTTGATTTCTCTGCTTGTTCCACAACATTTCTCCCAATCAGTTTGTAGCATTGCTATGAACTTATTCCTAATAGTTTTCGGCAAGCAATTCAGCTAGACAAATGGACAGAGAGAGAGGTAGACAGATAGACCGAGACAAAGAGATGGATAGACGGATAGACAGATAGACAGACAGAGAGACATGTAGACAGAGAGACGGGTAGACATATAGACAGAGAGACACAGAGAGACAGACAGAGAGACAGACAGAGAGACAGACAGAGAGACAGAGACAGACAGAGAGACAGACAGAGAGACATATAGACAGAGAGACAGACAGAGAGACAGACAGAGAGACAGACAGAGAGAGACAGACAGAGAGACAGACAGAGAGACAGACAGACAGACAGAGACAGACAGATAGACAGAGAGACAGACAGACAGAGAGACAGACAGATAGACACAGAGACAGACAGAGAGACATAGACAGGAGACAGACAGATAGACAGAGAGACATGATAGATTCCTCTGTGTCTTACTCCGTTCCGTTGTTTCGGTAACTTTTTTGACACCTGTCACTCAAGTAAGAGTACCAGTACTTGTTTTCACTTAAATGTTGACACAAAAAAGAAAAAGAAAAAACATTGACATTCTCTAATGAAATGCGTCCAGCTTTTGTTTTTAAGTTATGTCAGTCCAACCATGAACACTCTTTCATTGCTCTAATGTGTGACTGAATTCTGCTGCACTTTTACAGCTGTAGCTTGCATTTGTGCCACACACTCAAGTTCCCACAGCACTGCTCCTGCAAAGACTCCTCTAATCATTTAAACAGCCCATTGTTTCGCTCCAAAAAACAGTTAGTATGTTTTGTGCTGCTATAGGCATCACCACATTAATCAAAAATAATTAGACCGTATCTCTCTACACAAAACTGTGCTTGGGGAGAGATGCTTGACCTTCATATAGAATAGTGCCAGAACTGATTCTCATTTAAACACATATCTTTGCAAAATCCCCATTATTAACTCTATTTCAGCAGACCCTCTTTAAACTTATATGTCCAGACAAAAAAGCTATGGGTGAAGCACATTGATGATCTCAATAAATATGCAAAGTATGACTTGAGGCATAAGTCAGATAATGATTAAGAGATCTTGGCACATTTAACTGAAAAACAACATTTCACGTTCAGGTTTTGTCCTCATCCATACCTCTAATTAATAACGTCTGAACTCAAGCCGGCAGCTCGTATTTCCCAATATCTCCTCCTTTTACATTTGTGCTCTCATAAGATTTTTATCAACTTACACTCTTCAAGCCTGATGCACTGCTTAGTAAACACAACTTGCCAACATACTGAGGGCACATTTAGTCTAAAATGAAATGGTTGGATAGGTCAGTTTGGCTGGCAGACAAAACCAGTTTTTCTGGACAGTTAGTTTCATGGCGTTCTCTGTAGCAGTCATATTGGAAATGGAGCGTTTGGATAGCACTAGTGTTTAGAGGCGAGCTCAGAGACAGTGGACAGGTGAAGCTGCCTGCTGCTGTGCTAATGTGGAGACCCAACTGAGGACTTAATAAAGAGAGGCTAATGAAAGAGATAGTTAAAGCAGAAGTCATCAAAGGGCAATGTAACCTGCGTGACCTGATGTCTGAACTTTCACTTTGGAGTAAACAAGAAGTGAGGGTTGGGATTCACATTACTGGCCCATTTGCCTTGGCCACGATTTTATTTTCCAAGACAAACAAAATTCCAGTCATGATGGGCATTCAGTGTACTGCTGTACTTCTTCCATGCCTCAATGCCTTTTCTGTGAGGAATAATTATATATACAAAAGAATATGCCAAATTTAATATCAGAAAGTCAATAGTGCAGTGAGTGATTCATTATAGTTAAAGTGACTGGTGTTTAGAAGTGTTCATGAGTCCAACGGCAGAGGGAAATAAACTACTCTTGTGGCAGGAGGTTCTGGCCCGGATGGACCGTAGCCTCCTGCCTGAGGGGAGTGGTTCAAATAGTCCTAGAGTGAGAAGGGTCAGCTGTGATCCGACCTGTAGTCTCTGTTTGTCCCTGGCTGTGGCTCCAGTAGACCACACGGTGATGGAGGAGGTGAGGATGGATTCAATATTACAACTCATTTTACATGAAGTAAGAAGTGACCTAAATAAGTACTCAAGTATGAGTAAAAGAGATAGTGAACACATTACTGCATTTGGTGTACACATGGACTGTGACAATGAAACTGTCTAGAAGTTGTTTCAGAAGTTCAGTTCGTATTGTGACATACCTACATAGTAGTGAGGGACATACCTACATAGTAGTGAAGATCTTAGGCCACAAGTGTGTGTAGAATATTCCCTTGAGATTTTTTTCTGTGTTTACATTTGCCCAAAAACTGTTAACGCTGATTAGTTAAAATACTTGAGAATGTATTGTTAAAAGCAAAAAATAAAATGAAATAAGTAAATCATTGCAAGGCCAAAATTGAGAACTTAAATGCTCAATTTATAAATTTTAAATCATGTTATAATCTTGTGCACCCAGTCTCGTCCCTTCCCATTGTTAAGTTAGTTTAAGGCTTTACCAGTTTGGGTAATATCATCTGTCTCAGTTTTACCATTTGTTAAAAAAAAAACGATTGTAAAATGCCCAACAAAGGCAAAATGAAACAAGGACGCTCCATAGAAGGCATTGCACTCAAACAAAATTAGATTAAGCTACTGAACTGTCCCCTTCAGCTATGCTGTTATCATCTTATGTTTTACCAGGCAACAACCAGTAGGCCAGAGCAAAATGAAGCAGAATATATTCAGAAGTTGGAATATGAAGCAAAATGAAATTTACTGGTTTATGTTTACTCTGGGAGTCATTGTGCATCTCTTACTAGTAATATGGAGCTCAAGAGCCGCAGGAGCAGTGCAGGTAAGCTATATTTTATGTATAACATTACCTTAATGTTTATGGCGTTTATTTATGCGTAGCGTTTTGGTGTCAACACATCTAGTCTTGAGGTCATGGTATGTAAAGGCTCACACATTGATGACAACACATTTGTTTTTATAGCAGCACCTGCAGCCTCTGGTCCTTTACGGCTTCACGAACAACCAATGTGAGGACATTAACCTTGAACATTGTCGCTTCTCTGGGACTATTCCCATGTCCCGATTTAAAACCTGTCAGATATTATTCTTTTAAATAATTTAGCGGGATAACACTGAAGTTTAGCACTAACAAATAGTTTGTTTAACCCAGCAGTAAATGTAAGGACAGAATTTAAAACAGCAAATCAAGGCTGCTGTGTGCATATATCATGTGCCTGTGTTGTTTGTAAAGCCATGGAGAGAGAAAGTTTATCAATGATGTATAAATGAACAACACAACATAAATCCCTTTTAGTGAAATGCTGAAAAATATATGCAAATACTTATTCTTATGTCTTAGGGAATTCTCACTTTGTATAGAATTCCTTGATACTAAATATTGAATTCAAAGCAAGTTCTATTTCTGCAAGTATGTTACAAACATGTGCCAAATCATTAAAAGAGTTAGATTTGAATTAAGTTATTTCCTCCAAATGACATAGTTTTACATTGTGCTATGGAAATGGCAAAAGGATATAAAGTGTAAGCACATAAAGTAATGCTAAACACGTGACTAGCATTCTTATGCCGGAGTTGAAAGCAAAATGCCTAAACTCCTATCTGTATCTTCAGTGACATGCCGCCGCCTTTGAGCATGAAAAAGTGATTCCTAAACAGAAAAGCACCATCTTCTTTCATTCAAAGGGCTGAACTATGTGGGAAGTGTGGGCCGAACATCAGCTCTGACCTTGTGCGCCATCAAAAAGCCCATAAATATTAAAAAAGTCTCAGTCGGATCCTCTGCCCTCCTCAGTGCCGGGAAAGGTCACCACCCAATCGAGTCCAAATCTGTTTCCTCAAAGAAAAAAATGACACAGTTTGTTCAGTGCGGTAGGTCTCTCCTCCAGCAATGTTATCATCATCATTTTGCGCCAAAAGAGTGTGTATCACAGCGACCCAAAGCAGCAGCGTGATTCAGACCAGCTGCCCTCCACACACAGACATGTGGAAGCATGTACGAGCATCCAGGCCGCGGATTATATCTGATAAGAATAAAGGCACACAACACTTATCATTAACAAGGTGACTTTGGGAGTCTGGAGGTGAGGACAGTTTTGATTGGGAATAGACAGTAGTGGAAGAAGTACTCCGTTTTGTTACTTATGTAAAAGTACAGATGCAGGAGTAAAATATTTACTCAAGTAAACGTGACATCTTTGATAGTTCATGATGTTTAACTATTTAAGAGTGAAATGTGGTGATCTTGATAAAGAATCGTCCTGATTTTTTAAAAGAACCAAGTAAAATGTTTACCCTATCAGTCTCTTTGAAACTCCCTGTGATTTAAATATATATATTGGGGGCATTTGAGGAGCTCATCTTCACTCTTTGCTGTCTCTGAGTGGAAAACCACGACCCAAAGACAACTCTCCTTGGAGACCCTGGCTCTTTTTATATATATTTGTAAGTTTTTATACTGACTTATACTTATACTGAAAAAAATGAATTTAATGAAGAAAAAAGAAAAGAAAAACACTTGGGTCTGGGTGTATTTTCACAAGGAAGCTGCAGGGGGAGCTCTATAGCTTAGTTCTGCTGTAATCAATCAATTGTATCAATGTTTCGAGATATATTTTTGTTTGATCAAAGCCAGGACTTAAACTCAAAACCTTTTGCACAAGATGTCACCATGAATTTGTTAAAATATAACCCTTCAAACCATACACACAGTACTTTCTACTTTTCAGTCCTTGTGGCGAGAGTGGCACCTGCTCTCAAATGTAGTGAAGTAAAAGTAAAAAGTATCCACTCTATGTGCTGTTTTGACACTGTTTAGAAAACAGAAAAAGTAGTGAAACATTATTTATCTGGAAATGGATTTCTTTGGGGGGAAAAGGAAGAAAAACATTTGTCTGCATTATCCTTGTATAGAATGCATTCCGATTTAATGTTTGGTAAATATATAGATATAGATATAGATATAGATAGATACATACATACATACATACATACATACATACATACATAGATAGATTGATTGATAGATAGATAGATAGATAGATATATATATATATATATACACTTTAAAATACTGTATGGGTAGAAATGTGTATGCATAGTACTCATTAATCATGTCTTTGGTGTCATGACATTTGTACATGAATCCTCAAATGTGGGCCACATTAAGGGGACTTAGAAACATGTCGATTTTAGTCTCGGTCTAAGGGAGGTAGAGAGCAATCAAATCTTTTAGAATCCAGAAGCGTCTGAGTCTATTGTCAAAAGCGATGAGAGCTAATCAGGATTGATCTTCAGGTAAGAGCGATGCAGAGGAAATCCATCCATTGATAAACCGTTTCTTTAGAAAGTCACGCTGTGGCTCCTGCACTGTTTTCCTTTCCATTTGCGAAAATGAGCCAGCAATTTATTTCTAATTCAGAAACGGTACCAACGGCCTAAGCACAATGCTGCTCCCTCAATATGATTTATGAGACAAAATCTCTGTATATTTCTTTGGCCATAATAAGAAAATACAGCAATAAATCTGAAACTGTCAGGCAATTTTGTTATCACCTTGTTGGAATATCTGAATACATTATCAGGGGAGGATCCCAGTGGCCAGTAATACCGCGTCACAATTAATGGAAAATCACAACAATTATGTCAACTGACTGCAACTACTCTGCTTGAATGTTAACATGTTTGTCATTATCTATTCAAAACACAAACGGAGAATCAACGATCAACTCATGAACAACTTTGAATGAGTCCAGTGAACAGTCTGTTTTTGTTGATTTGTTTGTTTGTATGTATGTTTAGTTGTTGATGTCCAGTTGGCCAGTATCCTATACCATGCTCTCCTCGATGCTTTCCCAGATGCCCTCACAGACACTACACGGTTGTCATTGGAAACTACAAAGTAAAAGGTGTAGAGCTGCTCTGGTCCAACACATACAGAACATTCACATATATATACTGTATATAAAAAGAAAAATTTTGTGGGTGTATTTTGTCTTTGAATAACGGGCTATTGTCTTACAGTGTAACACCTACGGCTAAAACACTGTTATATTTTCAATGAAAAATGTACAACAATTGTAATTTTAACAGACACAAAAATTACAGTGGCTTGTGACTTGTGCATAAACATTTCACAAACAATAGAATACACATTTTGCTAATGCCATGACACAATATTATTTTGTGTGCATCCAGTTTTTCCACAGCCTGCATGTCATTATGGGTTTTTGGTGAAATTCTAACTGTTATTTAATCATATTAGTAAACCAATGTTATTGAATCTTTGACTTTGAGAAGAGCTAAACATATCAGTGTATTTGTCTCGACATGTGAATTGCCGTTGCTTATGTGTCATATAAAAGGTTTTCTGCTTAGGACAACTTTAAAGTACTTTTAGAATGCTTCCAAATGGATCACAAATCAATGGATGGGGGAGATACAGATCAATCAAAATATGAATGAACAAGAATAAACAAGCTGATGTTGACGGCTGCTTCTTTTTGAAGATGTACTGCTCTTTATCAGCCGCCTTCCTCTTCTACAGCTGTAATCACTGTGCAAAAACAGAGCCCACATGCACAGAGTCGTGTTCCTGGACATGCTTGTCATCATTGCAAAGGTCACCCCGCTTCTTTTCTACCCCCATCCCTTTCTCCCATCCTGCATTGCACACACACGCACACATGCACACGCACACATATAGGCATGCGCACACTGAACAAAGCGCACATGAAAGCTGGTATGGGAGATCACCAGCTCATTTGTCTCTTTATCAGGCCGTGTCTCCCTCTCCCCCGGTGAGGTGTCTGTTTGAAGAATGTGTCACGGTTGGGAGGATGAATTTGCATGATGAACTTGGTGATTTATTTTTTTATTTCCGCACGTCACAAGGCAAGAAACCCTTCACCGCCGAGCGCGATCGTTCCCCAAAGTGATTCCTATTACACCAGCCTATGTCAGTTAAAGCCAATGTCTTTACATAATGATTGTTTCCTTTAAGCTGTCACAAAGCAAAGATTTGTTAGACTTTTAAAAGGAGCGTTAAGACATAAATTCAAAACAGTGTAGCGGCGTGATGGCTTTCTAACGTTCTAGCCCCGTGCATTAGAACCACTATCCACAGGCAATGTCCTTAAAATGCAAAACAAGTGAAGAATGGAAAGGTGCGCCGAGTGAGTGGGGTGCAATCTGATGAAAGCAATCATACTTAGTTTCAATTTTGCGTCTGAGAAATGTCAAACGTAGGCTTTGAAATTAAAAATCTTCCCGTTCCCAGGAAATATGTGGGAATTGGCGCCGCTTGCATAGAATTCATTTTACAGACTATAACACCAATCACGTCCTGTACTACTATTACTACTACTACAAGTACTCTCCAACGCTGGGATGGCAGCCAAAATGCAGGATGAGCGATGAATTACAGCTTACCTCTCTGTCATTATGGTACAATCAGCACAGGCCATCAGTCAGTGTGAAGGATAACTATTGGTACACACTGTCATATTGACTTTGGCAGTAGCTAATGCCACAAACATCGAGTTTACACACAGGGAACCAGTGGAGGGTTGATATTACTGGTGCCTTTGATGAGAGCATTGATCTTATGCCTTGTCAGACAGAAGTGGTTCAACAAGTGACAACTGCGACTGTCTATTGGTGCTGTCTCTCAAAGGAAGTGGGGAAGGCATGCAGCGGCTAGTGTTGTTCGTTGAAATAGCAGTAAATATATATTTGTAGTGTTTTGTTGAATTTGTTGGGTGCTGCATTAGTCACGTATCAATCAGTGACATATATGGTAATTATTGTTCGATAAATTGTTGCAATAAAACACCATAAAACTTACAATAAGTAAGTATGTTTCATCAAACATTCGGTGTTATATTGAATCTAACTTGGACTGAGCAGGAAAACAGACTTTGTAAAAAAAAAAAAAAAAAAAAAAAAGAAGCTTCCGCTGTACAAGTTTATTTGACAGATACATCTTCTGCATTTGAATGTGGCAATGCAGATAAACAGCAGTGACAGGTTCATCCATCGCCATGACGAAGGAAAGGACTTGTTGTGACAGTGATACCAGACCGCTCCTGCTTTTGAACAGAAGAGTGGGACTAACAGGGGATGTTCCTCTTGTGGTTGTACCTGCCATTTAATAAAGTCAAATCTGTTTGGCCACAGAACATGTATATCGTAAAAGCATCTGTTTGGGTCAAAAAGAGACCGCCAGTGTGCTGTAACCAGAAAATTGACACAGTGCACCTTTAAGCGTTCATCTCTACATTCCAGCTAGCATCAGACAGGCTTCCAGTGCGCAAAAGCAGCTCCATTACCTGGTCTTTACTAACTGTATTTTTAATGAACATGTGTGTTTATTTTTAAGCAAACGCTGTTACATATTGATTGATCAAAGTCGGTATATTTTCTGTCAAATTATTCATGCAAAGTTGAATGAAAATGTATGCGTCCACTTCCCCATTAATGATGAATTATTTTACATGTTGAATTTACCCCATTTGTATATGAATGGACTTTCTGGTGAGTTGTGTCTCGTGAGATCTCATTTATAGATCTTATGCAGCTTGTAAAAAAAAAACTAGATGGCTATTTCATTGCATAAATTAGGATTGGAGAAATATAGCAAACTTGACAGTAATGTAACAGTGCAAGCAAACATGAGCGAACATTCTTCTAAGAATGCCTAAGTGCAAGTTTGTGTCTCCAGTCAGCAGTGATAAGGAATAAAACATAAAAGAAAGCGCAGAGATTGGAGACATTAGGAGGGGCACTAAACTTAATTGAACATGAAATTAATTGAGTCCATCTCTGGGCTTAATTGCTGGACAGTCGCATGCATGTTTTATGAGCTATGACGTATGGTGTTGGACATAATGTTCGCGGCCATTTGCAGCTCGAGGAATGGGAATAGTTGCACTTTACAGATGCTTAGACACTCACCAGACTCTGAAGTCATTTATGCTATTTCATTTGAACAGCATTTGAAGGTTTGTCTCTATCTAAAATATTTATAGAATTGTAAAAATGATTTAATGAAGCGTTTTATTTATTGTTACTTCGCATGTGTTATTGAGTGAAAATAATGTGTTGTTTAAATGTGTCATAAAATAGAGTATATAGTGATGATGCAAGAGCACATTTGAGCCCAAAGCAAAGACGATGACTCAAGCTATTTACTGAATCCCTTTATTTGCTGTAAAAACTAAACTGTAAACTAAATATTTACACTATAGACATGACAAAAACAAAAAATCTGACATTTTCCGATGTCACAAATATTTGCACCCTTTTAAACTGCCTTTTTTCCCCATTTAGTTAATAAGTCGGACTTTGTAGATGTATAAAAATGGCCCCATCTCCCTTCTGTTCACTTTCCTGCACGACTCGTCACGTTGTTAGTGACGCTTACTAAGAAAAGAGAGACAAACCCTGTCTCTCTCCTCTATGGCTCTTTTTTCCATAATGTGTGAGATACAACTGAGGAATAAAAGACTCAAGCGGACAGAAGTAGGTAAATGTAGATAAAGTATGTGGGGGAAATTTAAGTAAAATGTCATGCATCAGCACAGAAGAAACAAAAAAACAGGAAAATCCCATTTCGGAAACCACAACCTGTTATACATTAATAGTCTACCATCATAGACTATAGACGTGAGAAACTTAAAGCTCAAGTACATGATTTTCAAGCAATCTGACTCACAACCCCTTTGGCACATTAGAAGTATTCAATGTCAATGTCATTGTCAATGTCAAAGTCTATTTCTAAAGCACTTTAAAAGCCCAAAGTGCTGTGCAGACAAGTGCAATAAAATACATTAGCGACACATAAAATACAATCAATTGACCCAATCAAAAATAATGACTCAGCTCAGTTCTTATCAAAAGGCGAGAGAGAAAAGGTAAGTTTTTAACAAAGCTAATGTCTCAGCAGCTCTAACATGTATTCACTTTGGCCACATGCACCTGCTCTCATCTGGGGATGTCAAGGTTATTCAGTCAATCGATAATCATGATTATTCAGCTCACAATATAATCGTAAGAACCAGAAAATTATAACCGTGATGATAAGAAGTCTTTTTTGTTCAATATGTAGTTCAAAAAATAGACCTAAATGTAAATAACTTTTTTATGTGGCTGTTTTTGTCCAATATAACTTTATTTTGTCTTTCAGAGAGTTCAAATTCGTAAATTCGGTCACAAATTTGAAGAACAGTAACATGTCATACAGATTGGAATTAAACAAATTGAAACATTTCGCTGTTGTTCAGTCACAGTCTCAATATTCGTGAATAATCATTCAGTCATGATGTTTTTCCTCACAGTAATCGTAACACTAACACATGACATCCCTATTCTCATCCCAAAATGGAATTTATCTCTTTATTTTGCAATTAATACAATGTTTTACAACTAGATGCAGAGAGCGGTCAGCAGTCTGATTTTATGCTGCTTATAAAATACAAAGAAAGGTTAATTTGCTCATGAATATAGTCAGAAAATAGTTCAGAAGATAATATCAGCAGGTACCTGTTTACAAACCTTCGCATTAAAGGCAATTTACTATGGCACAAGCTTTCTTTTTTCCCCTCTTGAAAAATAAAATCAGATTAAAGACTAAGATTAATAAAATGTCATGATAAAGCTAATAAAGCTGATGTTATGTAATTGAGTTATGTTTTGATCAAGTTTGCAGATGGTTAAAAGTTGGGAGCTGGATGACTGCGGTGTAATAAAAGTTGATTAGTGCCGAGTGACTTTGGGCCCACGCAGTCGGAGCTGGACTTGCTGCACAACTTTGAGAACTCAGTGTTTACTTTAATGTGAAAGATTACGCTCAGAGCAAAAACACTATTTGTTTTGTTTCCCTCTTTGCCCACATTTCAGTAATTCCGGCTGCTCGAGTGTGATGTATCTCCGAAGCTGTGTGCTGCTGGAAGTCTGATGTTGCCCAATTAGAGCCTATATAATGACGCTGGGATATTTTGTTGTCTTAGCTTTTCTAATGTGCCGACAATTTAGAATAAACAAAACAGACCAAACTTGTGGGTAATTGAACTAAAAGTAGGTTAGATTTAGAATGCGCAATATGTGTCTTCAAGCACAAGTGCAATGGTTCTAGCAATTATGTGCTTTATGCAGATGTGTCTTTTTTCAACTCATATCCTTAGCATTGGAAAAACCTATTGACTTTTAGAGAAGATCTAAGAATTGATACTGTATATTTGATTGTATTTGTCAATTTATGTGAGTTATCATAGATCAACTCCACATCTGTTCTCTTTTACGTTGAACTTTTCAATTCAGTGTTGAAAAGCCAATGAAAGTGTGTTTATAGAAAGCTACCATTTTATTGAGCGTTTACACTGTGGCCTCTGCAGCAGAAGTATACCACGTGTAACTGTAGCCTATTGTTGGTGTGAGCTCCTCCCACTCCCTGCATCTGTCCTTTCCTCACTCCACCAGCCTGTTATCTTGATTGTGTGGAGCTAGCCGTTAGCTGAAGTCAGCTAAAACATTAATTGGACAGCAGGAAAAGTTCACATTCCTCCTAACCTTTCGATGCGCACCTTTCTATTATTAATGCCCCCTTATGTGAGGAATTCCCTTTGATATGGTCAATCAATGCACACTTTGAACAATTTCGACTCAAAACCACAAATACAGTAGGAAACTGTGTTTGTTAAGTCAGTTGGGCAATGCTGTTAACTGAAAAGAATCTCCGATATATTCTGTTTGAATTCAGATGACACCGGATGGGATTTGACTTTCTATGCTAAAGTGATGCTTAAAACTAATTTTCAACTTCAACACTAGAAATGTAACATATTTCAAACATGGGCTAAATAATATGTGTAATCTATTCCTTTTATAAAACATTGAACTTGGCCTTTAAAATTCACACGTTTATGACTATTTCACACTTTCACGGTTCAGGAGAAACTCTCCGTTCAACTGTGCAAAGCCCTCTTTAAGAGGCTTATCTGTCTCCAAGGAGACATTGTGTCTCCATGTCTCCATGGGTGACTAGGTGACATAACCTGGCCAATTTACAGATCTATGGAGAGGCGATCTGCTCAGAGAAACAATACACCTGTAATTGAATAAATAGATACATTTAATATCAAATTGTGGAACATTCAGGGCAAAGCAACAATGTCTCCTGAGACAAGCAAGGGGACCCTCTACCTGGTTTCTATTCAGATGTATCGCCTCCCTTTCCCGGCAAGCATCACAGGTGTTTTGAGCTTGGGCCATTGGTGGGACAAACTTTGGACAATGATCAGATACATTGATCCTAATTGTGACTTTTTACAATCATATTTGAACAGTGGGAAGAATCCTTAGGAGTAGCTTACCTTCTACAACTAAAGAAAGACATGCTTACTCGAATGAGGGCTAACCACCTTTGTGCATCCTGGCATTTTAGCAATTTGGCTTTTTATTGTGAATGTTGGACTAAGCCAATTCCAGCTCACAGCAGACAGAACACACCCTTATCAATAATCCTGCGATGGTGGTGAGCAACACTTCAGACAGATAGACCAATTAGCATGTAAACATTGATACGATGGTAGGAATCTGTCTATCGTTCTTCTCGACATCAAACATAGGAGCTTATTCCACTGTATTAAGAGAACAAACGTAGAGTATACATTTCTCAGCATGGGGCAGTCCCACCTCTCTATACAGCTGCATGGAACAATAACATCCTGTATACACCCTATTGTCTCTTGTCTTTGTTCTGGCTCTTCTCGGCAAAGAATCGAAATAATCTAATAAATAATACCAAGAGAAACCCTATAGACATGAAGTATCATTATTCAAAAATATTTCTCTATTTGAAATGTGTGCTTTTATTTACTTGAAAACAACGCGGGAACCCTTGATGCACCATAACGTAGACTTTGTGATATGTAGTAACTCGCCCAGTGGTCCATGTGAAGTCGGAGAAGACATCAAAAATTCCCTTTCAATATCCTTTGCAAATAAAACATTGTGTTCGCTTGGCTTTCCCCGTCTTGGTCTTTCTCCCTCCATTGTAACAGTCCAAACTTATTGATCATCCTGCTAAAGCCTTCCCTCTTGTAGCACAGCAAGGACAAGAGCTTGTGGTTTAAGAATCGTAGTTTGACTTTCTTTTTGGCTTTTTCCATTTCCCTTCCTTTTCATTTCGCTTTGATCTCATTGTGGAGAAAAGGGGGGGCGGTAAGTTACTCTCAAGAAAATCAATAAATTGCAGTTTTCTTCTGAAATTGTTTGAGATCAAGTTATCTTCTGAAACTGTTGTTTTAATTTGTTTGGTCAACTAAAGGGAGAGTTGTAAAAGGGTATCAGCATCTAGAGTATTATTATCCATTAACAACAGAAAATGGGCAATTGATCTGCTGTGGCAATACTGGATGGAATGAAGCTAAAGACATTTTTTTACATGGAATATAGTAAACAGGACTTTTAATGTAACTGTATGTAATGCTTGCGTAAAAAGAAAACAAACTGTAAAAATAAATACAAAAAATAACTCATTCCCGACACAAATAAGACACATTTAAACTGAGACATTATTGAAGCGACAACCAAGAACATTCTCATTATTCAGAGACATGACCCTTCATGTGGCCCAGATACCTTTCAAAAGTGGAAACGGTAATTGCTTTGATTAATATTAATTGCTCAATTAAAAATCACGTTCAATTTATTGTAGCAATTTGTATTTTAATACAAATGAAATATGATAAAACAGGTGTTGCAACCCTTTCAACCTCACTGTTACACAAACACATGAATCAGTGGCATATGCATAGATTAAGTGTTTTGCCCAAAGACACAACATTAAGAGTGGGTCTTTGTCTGACATGCTCCCTGAAGAAATGATGTGATTGTCTTTGTCTGTCTAAACCAATGTTCGTTAACTTTAGAACAACCTTCAAAACCTTCAAACATAGAAAAAAAATTAAATGTGTTTTCAATTATTTTCTTTGCTCTTTGTTGACAATGGGCAATGTGCAGTTCTGTTGAGATCTTTCCAACAGAAATGATAGGGGTCATGGCAGTGATAGCTCACATTAGGACCGGAGCTCTGTGGTGCTCTTGCAGTCACAGACTTTGACTCGTCTCATGCTCACACAATTACCAAACATTGAATATGGGGAAAAGGCTTGCAGTGAGCTCCATTGGCCAGCAAGAATTCCAACCCAATGGAAAGAATCCGGAGCGCTGCAACATCACTGAGCTCATCGCATACTTTTAATGTTATGGAATGGTTGCAGTCAACGCAGTGGAACTGCACCATGTACAGGTCTGGTCTAAGTCCGGTGTGAGGATAGCACAGCATTGTTACTTAGTTCACTCAACCACCGGGCACTATTTTTAACTTATTATTTAACTGTTTGTTTATTGCAATTGCACAAGAAAATTTTAACAACTGCAATGTCTGAAGCTGAAGCCATTCCAATTGACTGCGCATAGTGACAATTTCGAGTGAGGTCTTGAACCAACGATCCCAGGGTATCAAAGACTGCACTACACGACCACGCTACACTGGCCTGTGGGAGCCCTTGGTTTAAAGCTGGTTTCTCTGATCTCACAATGTCAACTGTAAGAAAGATGAAGATTTCAAAAAACTGTTTAAGAAAAACAGCAGAGCTGCCTTTAGAATCCGTGAGTATGAGAGGACAGTAGCAGTATTAGTATATTAGTAGAGCAAAGTTTTTTGAACATGCATAAATGAAAGAACTACAGCTCCATATTCGTTTTTGATGTGAAATAAACAGATCATTCATGTGTTTTCAATGTTTTCAATGCATTAAATCATTGTTATTATGTTTGTTTGCTGGCTGTTGTTGAACACCTAACCAATCTGAATTGATCGTGCATCAAGTGTGCCTTATTCAGCTTCTTTTTAAAATATTTTTAGTTTAACAAAAATATAAATGCAGTTGCAAGAAAGCATTTTCAACAAATGGAAGTCTCCAAATGTCCAAACTGTTTTTGCATCCACGGTGTCAGAGAGTGGTTGTGTTGCAGATGGCTGAGAACTGAGGTGTCTCTCTCTGTTGTAATCCTCATATTAGTGACACTTGATTTGAGCGCCTCTTGCTAATCTGAGGTAGTGGTTACACCTAATGATTCTCCGGTGCCCCCATTCTCTTAAGTAAATGGGAAAAAGGGAATGAGACAGACAAAGGGATAGAGAAGGTAACATGAAAGAGAGACAGAGAGAGACAGAGCGAGAGAAGGAGCGAGAGAAGGAGCGAGAGAGGCGAGTGTGAGGAGGTTATTCACAGCAGAGTAACAGTGCCATCTGTTGATCCACAAGTAAAAGCAGTTTAAAAATCATGGCAACTTTTAGGCAGATGTCTACAGTCTGCTTAGGTAGCCACTAATGAGACACAGTAACGATGTGCTTGTTCTTACTTTTATTATTGTTATGATTATATCGTTGTTGTTGTTGTTGTTGTTGTTGTTGTTGTTGTTGTTGTTGTTGTTGTTGTTGTTGTGTTGTGTTGTGGTTGTTGTTGTTGTTGTGATTATTGTCGTTGTCATGATTATTGTCGTTGTATTATAAGAATACCATTTTACTTTTTGAGACATAATTTCCAATTCAATATATTAAAGCACTATTAAAAAACAAGCTGACCAAAAGTGCTGTACACACAGATAAAACATAACAGTAATACAATGACGAAATACAATTTTGGAGAACTGTAAAAGCCAAGACCTGGAACTAGTTAAAGTCAAAGAAAATAAAAGGATCACAGCATAAAAATTCTACCAACAGACAAGGAAGTTGCCACTCTGATTCCAAAACACAGACTCTGAATCTCCATGATGAGAGACAGAAAGGGGAAGAAGATAGTTAAAGCCTGTTTACAGAAAACTGACAGAGACAGACCTCTGTACTACCGACACATGGTCCGTTTATTATAGACGCATCCGATAGCGTCTGTCTTCACAGTATAGGCGTCCGACGAGGGGCGTCGACGAGGGGCGTCCGACGAGGGCGCGTCCGACGAGGGGCGTCCGACGAGGGGCGTCCGACGAGGGGCGATCCGACGAGGGGCGTCCGACGAGGGGCGTCCGAGGGGCGTCCGACGAGCGTCCGAGGCGAGGGGCGTCCGGCGAGGGGCGTCCGGCGAGGGGCGTCCGGCGAGGGGCGTCCGGCGAGGGGCGTCCGGCGAGGGACGTCCAGCGAGGGGCGTCAGGAGTGAGTCAAGCGTTGAGTTTACATTCAATGTCTATGTGAACGTGTGTCCAGGATGTCCAGAATTTCTGCAGCGCGTTTTGAGGGTCCAGGCACCGCTACGTCCAGCGTCCACGTCTCGGGCATTAGATGCCAGAGTTTAAAAATCAGAACTTTGGGCAAATTTCAGGGCGTGTCAACCAATTAGGAGCTTCCTCCAGAGCAGCAATGATGAGGACAGAAATATTCCTGATTTCCTGATTGCAACAAACCTATCTGTCTTAACTTTTGGTCCCAGAACCAGCTCTGGGTGGCGTTGTTGGAGTTTTATTTCTTTCAATGTGTCGGCCCAAAGCTGATATTGCAATTTTTGTGAAAAAAGGGAATCACTCTTTGAGTTGAAATGGTGGATTAAGGATTAATTTGACAGCTGTTTACAGTAGTATGTGCTAACCTTGGTCAAGTGAGGAAATAAGACAATCAACTGTTAATCAGGTGGTGAGGGAGTCGCTTGTTTGTTTGTTTGTTTGTTTGTTTGTTTGTTTTTTTAATGACACCACAATACTGGCATGTGAATTACAGTGCCTTGAACAATTATCACAATGTTACTTTGTAAAGAATATATAATGCTTGAGAAGAACTTCATATTTCTTCAAATTGATCAGTTCATAGTACATAATGACAACTCATTTGTGTCTTTGTGAAACAAACAACTCCAGAAAAATGTGTCAGCTTTAACAGAATGCAAAGCAGCAGAATGGTAATGAGAAAGCGGTGGATATTTTTTAATTGATAAATTGTCGGTTCAGAGAAGGATCAAAGAGAGAAAGAGAGAGATAGCGAAAGGAGGAGACAAAGAGGGTAGGAAAACAAACAATAAAAGTGTAAAAATATTGATTTGGTACCAGCACATGAGAGGACAGACTATGCAATGATCATCTTTGCCTTGCGATGACGCCTTTGATGTGAATGTGACTGCCACAGCGCCTCTTTGTTTCACTGCCTCAATAATGAGAATGATAATTAGGACTGGAATAGTAATCACTGGGTGCGTGGCCTTGGTTTTGCTTGTTGTTATAGAGATGCTGAAATCCTCGGGGATGGACACGGGCATCTAAAGGGGCAATGTAGAGAGATTTTTTCCTTTTTTCCAGAGAATTAAAACCGTTGGCTGGCGGTTTACTGGCAGCGTGGCTTTTATGCTGTCAGGATACATGCAGAGGGATGTCAGTCATTATCGTGATTGGATAAAACAGATGAGGCTTTATAAAGGACATTATGGATGGATTGCCCCCCCCCCCCGCTATACCTATCACTACAATGTTAGCTGCTACTATAGTGCTGTCAGTGCTGGTTTGTAGTTAGTCTAATTATGGTTTAATATCAGATTTGACAATGGTCAGTCATGGTCATTGGTTTAAGGCAGTGTCTAGATAGCGTGTGTATTTATCAGTGATGTAAAGTAACAAAGTACAAGTACTGCACTCAAGTGAAATGTTTAGATACATATACTTTAGTAAGTATGTAATTTACAGATGATACTGCATTTGAAAGCATTTTATATGGTTTGAGGATTCATTTTTAATACATTTGTGCTGACATCCTGCAGTAAGGTTTTGAGTTCAAGTGCTGACTTTGAGCAAACAAAAATATGCACATAAAATTCACAAGAAAAAAAAAGATTCAAATTGTTAGTCATCAAAATCAGCACTATACTTTATAAAAATCAGCACATTTAACACTCAACAGATTTTTAAAGGGTACTTCAAAATGTTTAGAGTATGTGTTATCTATACTTTTACTTGAGTATTTTTTTGCCCCTGTATCTGGACTTTTACTGAAGAAACACAGTACGTCTCACTCCACTGGTATTTGTTCCGTATGAAATTCCATAATGGGTAAGTTTTAGATTTGATAGTTAAATGGTATAGTTTATTTTACAACGGGGCTGGTGCTAGGAGGGGCTTGCCTCATTAAATCTTGACTAAAAATGATCAAATGACAATCACATGGTGTTCAAAAGGAGACTACAATTAAACAAATAATATCATGAGGTTCATAAATCACTTTAGGGGGATAAATATGTCCTTTATATTCTTTTTTCATTTTCTATAACATGGACGAAAAGCTATGTAACTTCAGCATGAAACCCTTAACACAGTAGATAAATAGAAAGAAATAGCTGTGGTTTCTGCAAACTTTCTCTGACTTTCTTGATCCAATATGGGTAGATTTTTATTCAGCCACAAACCAATGTCCAGTCTAACGCTCAGTGAAATATACTTTGCTGTAACAGAAGAAGAGCTATACATCATCAAAGTTAAGCAAAGGTCCAACTGTGCATTGATCTGTATAAGGCAGACTTTCTAAGTCTGGGGGTGAAAGGAGTATGATTTAGGGACCACATGTTGTTTGCAGATGACGTTTTCCAAATTAACACCGGGACAGTCTGCTACCGAGTGAGGAGCACCTCGGACAAAAATGTGTATGTCCAAATTTGAAGCCATCGTTCTAGGATAGGGTTAGGAGCTCAGTAACCAGGGAGGAGCGCAGAGTAGAAACGCTGCTGTGTTTTATATATATATATATATATATATATATATATATATATATATATATATATATATATATATATATATATATATATATATATATATATAAAACAAAATTAAATTTATATATATATATATATGTGTGTGTGTGTGTGTGTGTATATATACACACACACACACACACACACAGTATATAATATAATAAACGACATGCATTATTACAATGCCATATTATAATAGTGTCTTAACTGGCAAAACAAATGAAAAATGTGCTGTTTTACATGTATTCCTTGGGTCTGTTCTAATTAATGTACCGACCAGCACTCATGTCATCTTTGTGCTAAAGCTCTGCTCTGTATGCATGGCGAGGAGTTTGAAATCTTCAGAGGCAGCAGCATTGTAGGATATAGTCCATTATAATAAGTCTCATTATGTGTTTTATTCATGAATTCTTGTTGGTCATTGATCATTACACACAAGCAGTCAACTCTCCTATCTCACCTTCCCTGACAAGTTCCCTTTTCCCTGGGCTACATAGTTCCACATAACACCTCTAAAGCCAGTACATATGGTCTTGAATGTATGACTCCAGTGGATAGGGCGATGGGCAGAATAAAGCCGCATTTATGCTAGTTGTTCAAGACTCATACAGACATACGTCTTGTCTGCTGGGGACAGAAGTGAACACAGTGGTGGAGGCTCAAAAACAAGGTAAGGTACACTTTATTGTCCCCATTGGGAAATTTGTACTCTGCATTTGACCCATTCTGCTGCTGAGGCATCTCATCGGGCACAGTGAGTGCCACAGTGCAGCGCCCAAGGACTAATCTCCAAATCTTTGTGCTAGACTTGGTCAGGACAACCATAGCTGGAGGACTTTACTTATGGTTCATGTTTTGGGTTAAAAAGTGTCTAAAACGGCATCTTCTTTTCAGCGCCGTCACTTCAGATGCTTCACTGCTAATACTGCCTCCACGCCGTCCTCCCATTTCACACGGTTTCTTGTCATGTGCACTTTGTCTGTGAGAGTTGCTTGATGTTATCACAGTATTGGAGTCTGGGGCAACCTTTGCCTCTCTTGCCTGGCATAGCTCCATGCTGCATTGTCGCACCAGTTCACACCCATGGTCCCGCAAGGAAAGCCCATAAAAATGTTCTTTCACTAATTTGTGCTGTCAGTTCTCTGGTTTCTCCTAATTCCGTCAGTATACTTTGGTCTATTTTTCTGTCTTTCCAGCTGATGTGAAGCATACGGCATAGTTTTTTTTAGAATAATTACTCAGCATTAGCAACAATTAAACTGTATTACTCTAACCCGAAATCCTAACCCTTACTGAAGTAGTTACCTAAATCATTCTTAATAAGATTGGTCATTGTAAATTAAGTCTTGTTTTATTGAATCTAATTTGTAGTTATTATAAAGTGGTACCCACACACCTGACATTAGAAATGGTTGAAAGTATAAATGCATTGACGGTTACTACGCTTGGGAACATACAGATCTGTTAAGGTGCAAAAAATTTTGTATAAATGAGCCTTTATACTTGAAATAAACCATAATGAAGCCCAGGAATAGACACTGCATCAAGAGGTATTTTTCACTTTTTTGTGATACACCCAAGTCTGGGGTTTTTGTGACATGGCCAAGTTCTTTATATGTCTGGCACTATATGGAAAATGCAAGAGAATTTTAAAGTTATGGCTGCCTTCTTAATTCAATTTAACCCTAAATTTCAGTCTGGGTGCTTTATGGATTTGCCTTAATGACTACCTGCCATAAAGTATTGCCAATTAATCATCTACCTTTTCATTGGATTGCAAATATAAACTAGACAATTGCAATATTTTAGAAATGAATCAAAGTTGATGGCAAGCATTTCATTTCATGAGTTGCTGCCATTGACACGACGCATGTGTAATTGTTTGCTTCACATATTTGATGTTCATCTCTATTTTATTCATGGATTTTATGGCATATTTTTCAAAACTATTGCCCAGGTGGAGAATATTTTATTGAATTTCTTCAATAAGTCCAACTGCATATAGAAAAAGAGTGCTCGGCCAAGGCCGACAATCCACACAGCGCAACAACACTCTGCACACTCAAAGCTCTAATTATTTCAAGTTATAACGGACTGCTACCATGGAAACTCAGGTCTTATTTCTTTTTTGGCCCCAGGCTAAACTTGTATCCACTGTTAAGAAGAAAGAAAGCTTACTTGGACCCTGTCGGCAGGAATTTTCAGTTTTTTTTCACGTTTCAAAATAGTGTGGAAAAAATCATTGGTCTAGTTTAACCCTATCGTTCCAGTCAGTGGTTCTCAAACTCTGGTGCACGACCTTCAGCCTTTCAGCTCAATACTGTTCTTGATGGATTAATGTAGAACATTATTTGAATATTAATTGAAACAAATTTCTGGTTCAGTAAATAAACAAAAACAGTGCCAGACTCCATGTGCAGCCGACAGCGTTGAGAGTTTGATTCTGGCTTAGATAATTTGCTGAATGTCTTTACCCCTCTATGGGCCAACAAATCCTTTATTTTAATTTCCAACTGTATTGGTTGCAACCAAAAAGATTTGGCTGAGGCAACTTGCTTATAGGTAGACATAAACTGAACAATCATTTTAATCCCTCCATCAATTTTCTCTAGCGCAGCAAATATTATTTCTTGTAATATGGAATTCAGACAGTAAAACAAATTCATGGCAGAATGAAACTATCAACTTCAATGGAAAAAAGTATTTTAGTATTTAGTAAAATATTTTCAGTATTTTGAATCAAAAGTTAAAATAAAGGTCTTTAAATGTCTTCAGAGATGGTGACTGAGGTGGTATTGAAAAGTTTGCAATTAGTGTCTTTCTACTCCTATATGTAATATTATAAATCAACAAATAATCTGCTTTTAATGATGTGTGTGTATTTCATGAGATCAAATATTGAAGTTATAAATATTAAAAATAGCATTACTGATTCACCCCAGTTTTTCCAGGCACAAGAACAGCTTTTTAATGCAGTTTTCTTTGGATTGCACACTCGCTGGAAGATGTAATACCACTGCTCCTCTGGCAATTATTTTATTTGTTGTTATTTGTTGTGCTGTGTGCCTGCAGAAGAGGGGAAAACAATTTGGGAATCCACACTCAAGTGCCTGCTGCAAGTGTTCATTTGGGTTTTGGAAAGAGACTGAAAAGCAAAATCGCCTGTCATTCTTGTGTTATTCAAATGTCCGCAGACAAATCATTCTCCAGGGCAGTTGTCAGCTTTGAACTGAGCAATCGTCAAGCGCTGATGTTGTCCAGGAGGAGCGATGGATGTCATTTAACAATGGTTTACTGCTCATTATGGAGGGGTGAGCCGTGACACCTGTCAAAATGCAGGGGCTGAGGAGGTGGACATTGGGAGCCCAAAAGGTGCAAATCAACAGCCCGGACAGGGATAATAAAAACACATTGTATACCTCAGGTGGCAGGGCTCTGGTCTTCAAAACCCTCTCTCAAAACTCAGCACACAATTGTCTGCAATAGGGAGCAATGAAGGTGAAAGATTCTGACAGCATTTCAACTTAGGTTCCATTTCTTGACAGGTCAAAATCGGTTTTACAACTGATGGGACGGAACATAAAATTGCCTGCTATGCAGATGATATTGTATTTGACCAAACCAGAAATGTCCATACCCAATGATGCATTTTCTTTAAGAAGTTGGTCCAATTTTTGGATACAAATTAAATGTACAAAATATTGAAATTCTCTCTTACTGGCATACCCCTCTGACCTTTAAAAAGACCTACCCATTTAAATGGAAAACTCTTCGATATTTAGGTGTGGTACTCCATAGAGACCTAACAACAATTATGGAGAGAAATGATAACCCTTTTTAAGACCATAAAAAAAGATCTTGGAAATTGGAATCCCATACGTCAAGGATTGAAACTATAAAAATTAATGTCTTGCCCAGGTTTCTCTTATGCAGACTGTTGGAGAAGATGTGGCAGCCAGGAGGCAAATCACTATCACGTGTTTTGGGATTGTCCTGTTGTTCACAAGTATTGGACAGAGATTAATAAAGCCTTACAGACAATTTATGACCACAATCCCAATGGATTTCAGAACTATGTATTTGGTCCTCGGAGCATCCTTCTGGCAGCAGCAAAAAAAGCTCTCACAAAAAAATGGATGACACAAAATGCACCGAAGATTGAGGACTGGACTAACATAATAATGGACATGTCGATGTAATCCCTCATTCGTCCAGGAGTGTTCCATTGTAGAAAAAGATTCAGTTGTAGTCATCTGGACTCTGTTTTAGAAAAACATAACGTTTCGATTTTCATCCAAGAGTCATTCTCAATCTGTGAAACAAGTCTGAGAACTCAGGTTTATGTCCTACTCTGTGAAAGCCCTGCCCACAGGGCGGCACCCCTGATAATGGGCAATCGAAACCAACTGGGATGGGCCTATTGTTCACTGACTTTGGCTCCCTCCTTCCTGAGTCCCTTTATTAGCATTCGAATGCCCCGGGCGTCTCCAGGGTTTCAGCAAACCATTATAAACAACTAGAAGGTTGAATCCTAAACCTCCATTACGATTTAAGGAAGGATTCTCTTTTTTAACAAAGATTGCCTCCTTAACTCTTTCAAACTATATTTTCTCCCTGCTCAGAATCTCCACCTCACTGTCTTCAATAGAGTGGTTTGTGGCTTTGAGATGAAGATGCACGGCGCTCTGGGGTCCTGAACTCGCGTGTCTTCTGTGCTGATAAAGCCTCGTGTGCAGTGGCTGTTTAGTCTCCCCTATGTACCGCTCTTCACAACTCTTTACAAGTTGAGAAAAGATCATTTTTCAATTATTTTTTCATTTATTTGTTGGATGTCTGCTGTTTTTATTTTGTGTTTGCGCTCGGGTCTTTCTCTGATTTTTTTATGTTCTTTAATTTAAAAAAATAAATACATTTAATTCAAACCAAAAAAAGGGACTATTTATGGGCACTGCTCCTGATAGGTTGCCCCAATGGATACATGGTCAAATGTAGCTCACATGGAAAATGTTGATGAATGATAAATGCAGATTCAGACACACTGCGGGAAAAAAGACATGTGGAAACTGGTCATTGTATAAGAAGTCTTACATTCTCTGCATGTACAGTCTGTGCGCTGAACCATTTTAACTGCAAATGCCCAAAAAACTAAACTAAAATATTACAAACAGGAAAACATCTCTCTAATCTGAGAGTGTGTGACAGGGTAAAAAAGCGGGTCACAGATTTAAAACTTAGAATGATTGTCAAGAGACCCTTTCTATTGTCATCTTTTATTTCATGCCTGTTATTAAAAATGTATTCAGAACAAAAAGCATAAATACTAAAGTAAATCTGACATATTTACATTGTTGTTCAGTTCTATTGGCTAGCGGAAACGTGTGTTATGTGCCTGTACAAAGCTATCGTTGTTCTTTTTTAAATTAAACGAAAGAGTGAGGACGTGAACGTCTCTGTCCCTCATTATTTTGCACAAAAAGCAACCACGTACCTCTCCCAAACTGTCGGTGCAGAGGGCGCAACAAGTGCTGGGTATCATCACTATTCATGCCTCAAAGCTGGTCGGACAAGCTTCAAACACAGCCATGCAAAGCTTTTGAATGCCTTGAAGGTGGAAAAGCGTGATACAAATTGTGACCATTTACCATTTGTAGAGAAAAAAAATAACTTTAAATAGCATTGTGACAAATTATATTCAACAATATTTTACAAACCATATTGGCATACCAGAGAAGAAAGAGAGGACCGTACAGTTTATCAGTCTGTCTTATCACACCGCTACATCCAGTCATGCAAGTGATTTTGGTAAATTGCAGTTTTTCACTGAACGCATTTGTTTCCTTATTCTAAGTGTTAAATGTGTCTCTTTGAGTCTTGCTCCTGTGATTGTGACTGTCTGTTTCATCACTACCATACAGATCACAGTTTGAGAGTACAAGAACAAACTCAAACAAATGATCTTTTGATGCAGCAATACAAATAAGTTATCATTCAACCCATGTGCTGGAATCATGTAATAATGTTTTTTTGAATATATATATCATGAATAAGATTAAGCCACTCCTTTTGTTAATTTAAAGCCTAAAATCAGGGAATTAAAAAGCAAAGTCTTTATTCTTTGTTGATGTTAATTGCAGTCTGTAATCTGCACTGAATTAATGACCAAAGTCCACTTAAGGCCCATAGTGTCTGAAATGAATAAATGTTCAGCAAAAGAAGATGGAGGCAAGTTGGCGTGACCTCATTTCGTACTTGAAACTTACAGAGTTGGCTGCCCAGACATTAGATCACAACCAGAACATATTTAAGGAACATTAACTAATTTTCAACTGGAATTTTTAATTACATTCTGCGACTGTGACCACATCTTTGATAGGATTAGCCATCAAACCCTCCAAAGATTCATCCATCTTTCTGTCAGCCCTTCCCTGCGGATTCCAGGCCCATGATTGGATAAAAAAAAGGAGCACGTGACCTCGCCCAGTTGTCATTACCAATGCAATGCTGGCACATCTATTTTTATTTCACATAATGAGCAAAGGAAGTTGGTTAGTGCTGCTCTAATCCCTCTGGAGAGAGGGCTGGGGTTTGAGCCAGTGTAAAGAGCAAAAGGGTGACTAATTTCTTCACAGTGTACCAAAAATATAGGACGCAGTATTATCCAGTTAAACTAATAAAAGTATAAACCAAATCTTAGTGTAATTTTATGTTACCTTTGAAACAGCTTTAATAAAAATAAGTTTATGTAAGGACATTTGAGATTTACAGTAGATTTTGCAGGGATTTAGCTGAGACTTTTCAAAATGAAAAGGCCACCATTGCATGTATCGGAAAATACATGTAATAATCCCTCATAATACAAGATCATGAGCAGGATTAGCATATAGATAAAACTCTTTGTCACAAAATGACATTATCAGACAGTTCAGTCAAGCGCAGGGTGAAGTCTGACAGTCAGGAAGAAATTGGTCTGGAACAGGTTTGTGTAGGGAAAAATGTAAAAGAAATTGTTCAATACACCAATCAGGTATGATATTAAAATCACTCGCAATCAAAAGTAAAAGACAGCTAATGATAATCCTAATCATGTTTTATTAACGGAAGTTTTTGGATAGCAAGTTTCTTCTGTCCTCAAAGTTGTTGTGTTAAGCAGAAAAAATATGTAATATGTTTGGGTTAAATTATAGTTAAGGTCATAAGTATATCAGTCAAATTGCAGTTTGTGAAGAAAATTTGACAAATAAAAGTTGAAAATGACACACTGAGTTCTACAACAAAATACTTTGTAATAAAAAAGTGCCAAGACGATAATGACTTTAACATAGTCTAGGTAGAGGCAATCCCACAATTGATAACAGGTTTATTTAGTAAAATTATTGTTGGAAAAAGGTTTAAGTTGCGTGCAAATTCTCTCTTGCAACTTGAAAGATGAAAAAATTAGATTAGAATTTACCACACGGACTATCCCACCAAACGACATCATCATTAGAAAACCATGAGAACCTGTCATATGGATTTTACCCATAACTTTAATGACTGATTATGTTGTGTACAGAGCTGCAGATGATTAACGTCATTATCAAAATTTTATCATCATATTATCGCTGATCAGTGAAGATAAACCTCTAATATAATATAGGAATGATAATATAATAATTTAAGGTCAGTCAATGAAAAATATTGGCTTCCTATCCTGCGGTAGGTACTCTAACTAAATATTATTATCTGTTATTGGAAACAGTTTCACAGAGGAGTGTAAGGCCAGTCTACAATAATAATGATACCTCATAATTACACTTTTCTATAAAAGTTTGGGACCATATTTTAAGGCGATCCATGGCTTTGGCGACCTGTTTTTCCTGCGGCAGGTGGCTGCAGTGCTCTGAGGATTGGACCAAATTCGGTGACCCCCTTTAGTTTTGGAGCCCGGCCTGTGCTGATAAAAGACCCGGAGGATTTGAAAGTATGCTCTGAATAATAAGAGGCTTAAATATCTGAGTCGTAGCTGCAAGCTAAGCAATAAAGCACTTTAAAAGTCATCAGTAAATTCTGGCCAAAATATACCCAGTGTGCGCGCAATGATTTGCATTAGGTTTAAACTCATGTCCAGGGTAAGAAATAATGATTCCGCCAAATGGGAAAGGAAATGTAAATGGTTAAATTACAAAACGTTGTCTGGCAACTTTGAGCCGGTGCAGGTTCAGTAAATAAATAGAAAAAACATTTGTAATTCAAGAAATGCAAGATAGATAAGTTTAATGCCTCACTGCGAAACATTCCAGGCAAATCAATAATATCTCAGTGTAGAAAAGAAGCAGACCCGACACCAGAAAAATGATATAGTGCACATTCAAAGTTTTATTATTCTACGATTACTTTATTTCATTCATTTATTTATTTATTTAAAACCTCCTCTACTCAGTCTGTCTCTGGAACCTAAATGCACTTTGATGCATTGCAGATGAGCCAACACTTAACGGCTTTGTATGGAGTAGACCATAAAACCATTTCAGTTGCATTTGAGACCACAGAGTTGTTTCTGGAATTGCAAGAGAAAAGGCAATCAGTGATTGACCAATAAAATCTAAAATCACCGTGTGTCACAACTATATATAAATTGTTTCAAAATATATCCAAATAAACCTGTTTTACTTCTGCTGCCGAAGCTTGGCTGGAAGTCAGTGTTTTCTGTGGCCTCTGCAGGCCATATTCCATACCTTATTCAGAGGTTCATGTTCCACTCTCTAACATGGGCTTTTAGAACCAGAGCAGAGAGCAGCTTCTTTTAGAGGTTTGCGCATCCGTCCCGAGGACAACACAGGCTTAAACTGCACTCGATAAACCTGTATGAAAACCATATAAGTCAGCAGATGGTGGTCCTGTGCCCAAACTTCGCATGTGCAGCAGGAAGACAAAATAGACGAAACAGGGAAATACAAGACGTTTCTTCAGGAAAGAGTGGTTTGATTTAAAATTCATCAAAGCACCTGCCATTGTTCACATAAAAAGCATTTTAAATCTAGAGAATCAAGTATTTTCCTTAGTTTCGAGTTTGAAATTCGTGACAACTTGACTTTCTGCTTGCCTGAATGAAAAAGTCACCCCACGCCACTGGTATTACCTCTAATTTTACGTTAATTTGGTTGTGGTATAAAGTATGAATAATATAACATAATGTTTATTGTACTACTATATTGTCCTACTATGTTTATTTTCCTTCATTACTGCTTTTTGTGTACTATGAACATTGCTCTGTAAATGTGTTAATCATCTGAAATACTGTAACATAATGGGCCATATTTTGCCCCCGGAGGTAGCGTTAACGTGAGCCTTTTCCAGGGGCCGGGGCCAGGGCACTATTTTGCTTCCTTGCCGCCGACCTTAACGCTGCGTGAAAAGGCTGTACTTGGCCGCTGGGGGCTGAAGTGGGATGGTGCCAGTTCATATACTGTATGGTGATAGTGTTTGATCCAATGACTGATAACTGTGGCATTTATCAGTCATTGGATCTGTGGCAAAAGCGGTCATAATTCATATACAGGCAATGGAAGAAGTGAGCAATAACAATGTTTGATTTCCCATTTTTCAATGTGTTCCCAAAATTTTAAAAAATGTTAATAAAATGTTATTGTTATTATTCTATAACTTATAATGTGTGTTATTTATGCCCATGAAGGTTGTTTTATTATGATTATCTTGTCCATGTAGGGATAGTAACACGACTCCAGCGCGCTAGTTTTGAAGTTTATTAGTTGCAATTCTGGCCATTCACAGAATGCACCGGACCACGCCCTAAGTTTGCTTTACCTCATATTTTGGCATGATCACACCTCCTTCCACACCCTGCGCTGTCTTAATTGCGCCGACTACACGGTGTGACGAAATAACCTCTGCTGCGCCCACATTAATGCTGCCTCCGGGGGCAAAAATATGGCCCCATGTGTTTCACCACTGGTACAATTCACTTAAATGCTTTTTATTCTGTCAACACGCTGTACAGTACATAATCATAATCATAGCCACTTTTTGTACATATAGATTTGTAGCATTATATTTTACCTGCAAAGTGTTGAATTTTATAGTTATTCATCTTGATTTTTTGACTCACCTGTTGTTCTTGAACTGCGCGTTGAACACTGGACTTTCTCCACTGTGAGACAAGTAAAGGTTTTCTTATCTTATTTTATTTTATCTTTTCTATCATCACAGTGAAGCCACAGATTTGGCATTAGTTTGTTTGCTGGATGCCTTCCCAGTCTCAGCCATCAAACCCATTTTGACTTAAGGCACGTTTACATTGGCTCACTTTGGAGTGCGTTGGCTGGCTTCAGCTCCAAGAACGCTTTAGCAGGAGAAGATTGGATAAGCGAAAACGGCAAAAAGCAGATATAAATAAAATATAATAATTTCTCATAAAGCGATGACTTTATCTTGTGATATAACTGCATTTCCAGTGATGATGACTTTATTTCTTGAGCCTGCAAACGTAGCAAAACAAAGCAAGCATACGTTTGCCACCACTGTTTTCTGTTTATTGGCGCACAGCACTCACATCAACACCCAAAATATTACGGTTTATTTATATTCCATAGTGCATCTAACTCTATCCAAATCCAACACATTTCATAAGCAGACATGAAAACATGACATTTAGGTGCAGAGAAGTTAAATCAATGCAGAAAAAAGCTGACAATAAACCAGAAGTTTCTTGTTTACTCTAGCTACAGCACAGCAAATTTTGCTGAGATCGGCCTTATGAAGAAAAAAAATCATTCAGGTACGATTTACAATTCCTATCATTCCTATAAACATTGTTTAATCTGTTTTCAATGTCTCCCTTTGAGGCAACTGCTGTATTGATTTCAGGTGTTACAAAAATGAATTTAATTTAATTTAATTTAATGGAAATTGAATAATTCAGGTACAATTTAGAATGATTCAGGTATGATTTAAAAATGTTTGGGTGACATCTGCGAACCCAGACCTGAGCATGGAAAGGCAGACTGCCATTAACAGATGCGTTCCGAGATGCTCCAAAGTGAACTGGTCAGGAGGATCCGGGCGGGTCAATACGTGGCTCTTGATTTGTCGTTGCATAACACTGGTTTTGGCCAGCTACTGTTTATTGAATGGTCTTGTATTCTCCCTATCACCGATGCAACCTGATGTCTTGATCAGTTTTAGACTTTTATGTCAGTTTTTATTCTGTGTTTTTATTCTTCTGGATTTGGTTGTCCGTCACGTTGTGCTGAGTTTCCACTTAAAGAATGCCACTGTCGCCGTGTTCAGATGAGGACACGCTCTCGTTGTGACCACGTGCTACAAAATAAAGTTAATAAGGTCAGATTACAAAAGCAGCCGCAAAGGGCACAATCTGTAAAGGTCGACGCGAGGCTGAAGAGGGTTCACTAATGTGACAGAGGGGACCAAGAGACAAGCAAAAAAACGCCACAGAAAATCTATGACATTTGGTCTGAGTCTATTCTTGTTGAGCTGGCTGAGTCTGTTCTGACACACATTTCTAATTAAAAATCAATGCATGTTACATCACATTGTTCATTTAACAGGTTATGGACAGTTTATTATTATTCTCCCAAAAGAAAGCCACTAGTTTGCACATCTGCGAACTTTACTTAACATTACTCACACTGTATTCTGGACATGTTGTGGTGGAGGAGCTGGACTCTCGAAGAGGAGGATGTTGCCCAAACATCCCACCCACTCATTAATGTGCTGGTCAGCTGCAGGAGCTTGTTTAGCAATAGACTGTTACTGCCGCTGCCCCACTAAGAGACACAGAAAATTGAAGTCCTGAAAGGGTAGCACAGTTTTAGTTAAGAAACAATGTAAATAATGTGTTTATACTGGGGATTTTGCTAACAAAAACAGATATAGATTTAGTATTTTCGTTTTACTGTGATACTAGTCGGTATAATCCCTCATTAATCCAGGAGTGTTCCATTGTAGAAAAATGCAGTTGTATCATCTGGACTGTTTTTAGAAAAACAAAAAGTGTTGACTCTCATCCAAGAGTAATTCTCAATCTGCGAATCGAGTCTGGGAACTCAGGTTTTATATCCTACTCTGTGTAAGCCCTGCCCACAGGGCGGGACCTCCTGATAAAGGGAGTTTTTGGTTTTATCAGGAGGTCCCGCCCGGTAGGTCCAAATGAGTCCAGCTGTTACAACTGAATTTGTTACAAATTGAATTTTAGTACTGATATCCATGGGTCAAAAATTGTCTTTGTCATCATAGCAAATATGCAATATTCTATCTTTTCTATGGTCAAATGTACTCAAAATGTCAATATTCTTCTATAAATTGTCCTTGATGATTTGGAGTATATGCCTACACTGGTAAAGGACAAAGATAATTTATTTGCACATATATTTGCACAGTTATTTGGCACAAGGTTTACTTTAAATAGAGCTTTGGGTGCCCAAACCTATTAAAGTGCAATCATTCGGCTGTGCTTGTTCATATTTTTTTTTATTTTCACAAGTTTAAATGTTATTGTGAAAAGTGTTACAGTCTGTATAGTAGTCAAAACAAACACAATCCAACAGAGTAGAGTCTGTAGTCCACAGCTGCCTCTGCACTACACAACTCTCTAAACCCAACGCCAGCTTTACTCCGACTCAAACCACAGCCTCACAGTCCTGGACAATACAACACAATACATCCTGTTATCAGCGGCCACAGTGCCCTCCTCTGGCTGGCTCGCTCAAGTGCACCCCACGCAGGCTGGATGTGGAGCAGAGATAGGGCCTTTTGATAGTGCCTCGGGCCTAAAGCATTGTGTGTAGAAAAAAAGCACAGACCCGGCGTATTGTCAGTTCTGCATCAGAGCACTGGACGCGTCGTCTTAAAATCGCCCAATTTCTGCTGCCATTCCCCTGCTGTCGGCCGCTCATACACTGCCAGCTCCAGGCTCAGTCGCACATGCAGAACTATGAGCAGCAGCTTAAATACTGTAGACTGCCTCAAACCGTCCCAACATTTGTGTGTATTTTCAGTGTTTGGGTCCAGAATATGTGGAGCTAATGGAATGGCAGATGGAGGAATGTAACCAAGGCAGATTGCTTATGAATTGAGGTAGAGTTGCCAGAATATTACACTGAAATGTAAAAACTGTGAAGACTTGTCATAAAGTCCAGTGACAGACCAGCGCTCGGGTTCAGACTGGGGAGGTTGCTCGAGGTTTTTATAGGGATTTTTGCACTGTAGATCTTTTCAGTTCTGGTGCTTTTTTCTTCCTGTCCCCCTTTGTTGCGCATTCATAAAGAGTGTGGGACCACACTTTGGGAACTTTTTTAGCTTCTGCCCTGGGGCAACTATTTTTCAGTACATTTTCAATATATTAATATTATTTCATTTCTTTTCTGACTTAGACAAACTTTATTGATCCACACTGGAAGTAACTTTGACGCAGTACCTCCAAACATATAATTAACTAAAAAAAACTGTTATTAATTGTGTTTAATTGTTAATTTCTTTGTTTGTCAGAGCGTTTTGTGCGTCACAGGTTTATGTACATGGTTTACAGTGCTCAAAATTAGTGGGATGAAGCATGTATTCTTAACTTAATTGAATATTTAAATGTCCTAATTTTAAAACCAGTTAGGCCAACCTTCAGCCTCTGTCGTGTGAATGCGGACAAGGGGGTCTGGGTAGTTCCCCTGACTATATAGGGACTGGGGGGGTAATAGTGACTTAGGTCTTGGTGCTGTTATATCCGAAAACGCCTATTGTCGTTGCTTATATCAGTGTTGAAGTTATCTAGTAGAATCCCCAGTTGCAGCATCATCAAGTACCTTTACCAGGAATCCAAGTAGGCCGGGTACTCCGCACTGTCCCGCAGGCCAAGACAGTGAGAAACCTGCCCCAAACACACAGGCCCAGGGACGCGACCCAACAATGTGCTAAGAAGATATGTCCAAAATGTAGACTTCTGGACTTGGTGATGATAACATAACTTTCATAACTTTCAGGTGCAAGGCCTACCTCCTGCTTGTCTCTGTGAGGGTGATGGTGTTTTTTGTCGAGAATGTTCCATAGTATGGCTTCCTCTGTGTAGAAGCGTTCCTGCTCACAGTAAGAATTCATGTTGTTTTGTTTTTTATTTGCGTTTATTTATTTGTAAAAAAATAAATAAAATTAAAACTCTATTAATTTAATCATTGCAAGATTGATGCGTTTCCTACTGTGGAACATCCTATTAAAAGCAATAATATCTCCATGGAATCCCAAACAAAAAATTTATATTTAAAACATGGAATGCAACATCCTACAATCTCAAATATTGATTTCTTCTCAAGATCCTAAAAGCTTTAACCAATGTATTAAATTAAAAAAGGTTTAGATCATATAATGTTTTTGTTTTTTTTATTGTATGCACATCATTGATTGGATCACAGATTTCTGCACAATCTGTCCTTTAGCCCCACACAAGCTAATCATGAGAGCTCGAATGACTCTGATTTATCATCCCTTTTATCTCAGGACATTCAGTTTTTCTGAACAGAGCCCATACTGCAGTGGTTTGGGCTGTGATGTGCAGATTAGGAAGAAACCTCTGCTCTGGCAACACTCAATATTTCCCCATTAGTGCGCCTGCCTCTGGGATTAGGCCTTTGCCACCCATTTAAGATGTCAATACTGCTAATATTGTTTTTAGAGGTCCTTCACCTTCTCACAGCAACTGCCTGAGTAACCAGATCTGGGTGATAGGATCTATTGAACCACTGTGAGTTTCATTGTAGTGGACCTATAGAAACTGTCGTCTATTGGACTGAGGGCCAAATGAGCAATCGGCAGAGGCCCCAGGAGCAATTCCACAAAACCTTTGCAATTTACACGCCGGCGTAATTGCAAACAGGTAACATGGAAACAGGACTGCAAGAGAAACATATGAATTATGCTGATAGAAACTGTGCAATATAGACTTCAGGTCATGGTGACGCACTGAGTGGCCTCGTTAGCTTGTGATATGGGCTGTTTTCCAATGGAGCCGTGGGCCATCAGCTTTGTTTGTTTTGGTCCTGTGGCGCTACTGGACTTGTGTCTTCCTTGTTTACTCATCTTTCGTCCTTGTTCTTTGGGATTAAGTAGGTCAAACAATGATATTAAAACCACGTTTTGCAGCAGCTGAGTGAGGTGCGTCTAGCGAGGCTAACGAGGCTAACGAGGCTAGCGAGGCTAACGAGGCTAGCGAGGCTAACGAGGCTAACATGGCTAGCAAACCTGAGAGCCGCGCTCCTGCTGGCCCAGATGGAGACTCTCGCGACATCTTTGCATCGGAAGGGGGAGAGAATGTAACTGGTCATCGGTTGTGGCTCAAGATGTCCAAAGTGCAGCAGAGACTCTTAGAGCCGAGTTGTTAGCTACCATAGCTCCGGCCGTTTCTGACGCAGTGGCGACTAAACTGAAAGCAGAGGGAATAAATGGAGCACGCATGGAGGAAGTCGAGAAGCATGTTTCAGACAATACGGATACCAGCGTGGGGTTTGTGAGTTCGGGTTGTGGTCACATTGTGATACATTTCTGTTCATTTGAAGAGACTGACGACCTATTTTTTTTGTTTGTTTGCTTTTGTACATAAACTAAACTGTGACTAAATACATCTAGTCATTGATGTGCCAAATATGTGCCAGATTGGATTTGTGGGAAATAGAAAATATATGCCGTGTGCAGCAAGGGGACGTGGTGAGCCAGGGATCTTATATATCCAGTTCTTTCCAAGGATTGGTGTCAGGAGTGCCTGGGGAGTTTTTTTGGGGGGGCCCTTCATTAGGATTGGATTTCCCTCCCTTTTAAGATCTTTTTTGATCAGGTTTTGGGTTCGATGCCCATTTCCAGCATGAACCCTTTTGTTTTCTTTTTTACCTTTTCAGTTGTTCTGTGTTCCTATGCTTCTTGTGAATGTTTGTTGTTTGTTGAGTATTATTCTAAATATTCTAAAATTATTAACCCAATGGCATCAGAAGTGTTACAAGTAGAATCCTTCAATATGAATGGCATACTGAACCCATTCAAACGAACAAAAATGTTAACAAAAATGAAAAAAGAAAGAATAGACATTATATATTTCCAAGAGACCTACTTGAATGACACTGAACATCAAAAACTAACAAAATGCTGTTCTAAGAAATCCTATTATTCATCATAAAGAGGCAAACATAGAAGGGGAGTTGCAACATTGATCTCAAACCAAATAGTTTTTGAACAGAGTTTTAAATGTAAGGATAAAGAAGGCAGATATGTACTGGTTAAAGGGAATATTAATGTAAAGGTGTTCACTCTTTTAAATTTGTATGCTCCACTTGGGAGTGATATCACTTTCTATGCTGATGTCATGGACCTGATTATGAACCACTCTGAGGGAACCCTAATTTGTGGCAGTGATTGGAATCTTCGCATTCAGCCTACACTGGACGTGTCGAACTCAAGAGGCACTGGAGGAACAATTAACAATAAGTTCCGTCTCTTATTTAAGACTATAGGATTGATTGACATATGAAAAATTATACAGGGGAAATTTCACCACCCATCCTCTGGGATTATTCCAAAGCAGTCTTGAGAGGACAAATTATAACCATAGCCTCTAAAAAAAAAAAGAAACAAAGGGAGAAAAAGCTTAATTATATGCAAGAAAAATTGAAATTGTTGGAGGGAAACTATGCCAAAAAAGGGTGTCCTAAAATGCTATTAAAAAGATACGAGGAGAAATTAATGATCGGACTTCACAGGAAATAGTTACGAAAATGCTCTTTACCAAACAAAGATATTATGAGAGTGGATAAAAAATTTCTAAATGATTATCTTGGAAACTTAAAAAACAGCAAGCTGAAAGAACAATCATCAAAATACAGGACAGGACAGGACAAAATGATGTAATCTTAACTAAACAAGACCAAATTCAATCAGCATTTGAATCCCTTTATTATAACTTTTTTCAAAAATTCCAGACGACAAAGATGATGATATAAATTCCTTTCTGGACACCCTTAATTTGCCTGTTATGTCAGAAGAACATACTAAAAAAATATGAGCTGAAATAACAGTTTTGGAAATAATAGGCGCAATCAAAAGATTAAAGAATAATACATCTGCGGGGGGTTCCTCTCAGAGTGGTATAAAGCTTTAAAAGGCACACTTACTCCTTTCCTTTTGGCAACTTTTAACTGGGCACTCAAAAAAACTCAGGCCCCTCAGAGTTGGAAAGAGGCCATCATATCCTTAATACCTGAAGAGGGGAAGGACCGACTGGAATGTGCCTCATACAGACCCATTTCTATTCTGTGTGTGGACTATCGTTTATACACGTCAATTATGTCCAAAAGAATGGAATAAATACTCCCAAACTTAATCCACAAGGATCAGACAGGATATATTACCAAGCGACAAACACAAGACAACATTAGACGATCCTTACACATAATGAGTCAAACACAAAAACAACAAAACAGAGCAGTAATAATAAGTCTGGACGCTGAAAAAGCTTTTGATTCTGTTAGCTGGCCATATTTATATATTTTGATCTAATTATGACAAATATTGGGGCTCTTTACAATCGTCCAACATCAAGAATAAAAATCAATGGGCATCTGACAGATCCACTGACTCTGGAAAGGGGGGTGAGGCAGGGCTGCGCCTGGTCTCCCCCCCTGTTTGCTTTGTATTTGGAACCATTAGCCCAATTTATCAAACAATCAACAATTGTTACAATTGATGGGACGGAACATAAAATTGCCTGCTATGCAGATTATGTTCTATTGTGTTTGACCAGACCAAAGATTTCCATGCCCAGTGTGATGCATTTTCTTCAAGAAGTTGGTCCAATGTCTGGATACAAATTAAATGAACAAAAAAATGAAAATCTCTTACTGCAATCCCCCTCTAACCTTTAAAAAGACCTTTCCATTTAAATGGAAAACGGATTCTCTTAGATATTTAGGTGTGGTACTCCATAGAGACCTAACAACAATGATGGAGAAAAATTATTTCCCTCTTTTTAAGACCATAAAAAAAGAACTTGAAAAAATGTAATCTTATCCCATACTTAAGTCCAAGACAAGGGATTGAAACTATAAAAATTGATATTTTGCCCAGGTTTCTCTATCTGTTCCAGACTCTTCTAGTTTCCAGCCCCAACCAGCTGTTTGATGAGTGGAATAAAGCAATCTCAAGATTTATATGGCAAAGAAAAAAAACTGTATCTGTTTCAAAACTTTACAATTATCAAAAGAAGAAGGCGGCTGGGGTTTGCCTTTTTTGAAAAATGACTTTATGTCAGCTCAGATCAGAGCCTTACTATGCTGATGTGACCCAGAATATGTATCTCAATGGAAGAATATGAGATTGGTGTTGAGCAGGGGCTTCCTGTGCAGAGTGGAGAGATTACATTAAGGGTATTTTTGTTCTTTGTTCTTTAAACATTTTAAATGTAAAAATCTTAATAAAAAAAATAAGAAAATGCGCAATGTATCTGTCTGTTTGTTTAAAATGTAGTAATTCTGCCTTAATAAAATGCTATGTTTCAATTGTGCAGAAAGAAAAAAAAGAACAAAAGAAAGAAAGAACAAAAGAATGATGGAATGATTTAAATTGAATCATATTTAATTATCAAAATTAACTAACCCTGACTTGGCATGTCTATGTGACCAATGTGGGATAAAGACTTTCTGAGAAAATCAACGGAGAAATGTTAACAATGATAAAATAATTGATTATTTGTTGCCTTAAGGAATCAAATGTGGGTCTCATCACTAGTTTATAAATAAATAATTTGCTTCTTCCTTTTTTAATTATTTTCTGACAGATGATTAATTGCACTGAGCCAGCTCATTTAACCCATGAACCACACTAGATTCAATAATGCTTCACCCGTGCACTGCTTTTTTTTTGTGCTATTGACTAATCCAAGTCAGCAACAGCCCACAACAATGAAGTAGACTTTTTATATTTACTTTCATTTCTACTTTAAAACAAGTCCAGAAATCTCATCTTTTTAGATATTGGCTTCAGCTTTGAAATTGGAATTGTCAAGACCCAAAAAATGCTCGATCTACTGTCTGTCAGTCCATATCTCCAAACTGCAGCTTTACTCCCATTTATCTGTTTTTCCTCTGTGCATATTTGTTAAAAACCAGCGTCAGCTTCACAAAGACCCGAGCCATGTGTTTATACTCCAAAGGGTTTAGAAACAGATTCAGTTTGAATTGGGGGAAATTTGAGAGTTTTAGGGAAAAACAGACAGATTTTCATTGACAATAGTATTTATTGACATTTACTTAAGTACAACTTTTTAATACACTTTCACTTCCCTGTGCAATAGTGTTTATTCCTTCTATCTTGAGTAATGTGTTTTTAAAAGTTTGAGTTACGCTTCCCAAAGTGAGTAAGTGAGAAAAGCTTTATGTTAAATGATTTGAACATTTATGTTTATTGCACCTGTTCTTCAGATGATTTAATTTATATCTTATTGCGGTCTATGCTTAAAATACCAGATTCTGTGTATTATTCTCAAATTTTTATAACAAATTAAATTAAATTTCTCTTTCCGAGTAACCCCATGAGCTATACTCAGACTATATCAGGTATAAATTAGAGTTAAACATTGTCTAAAATGAGACAAAACCAATTCTACTACTTGTTCCTCTAGAGTAATATTCTTACTTGAGCACTTTGTTTGACTACAATATCCTCCTCTGCTTAACCCCAATTTAAAGAGCCAAAATCAGTTCACCCTTCTGTCACTGGTCAGTATGATCTTATAATGTGTACTTTTTTTTTTTTTTACATGATACCAAACCGCACTAAGGCATTCTTGCCACTAGAGGGCACAATTGCACTACACAAAGTCACATTTTCACATTTCAAAGTTCTCCCGCTCTTTATCGTGCCAACACAAATTAAGCCTTTGCAACAGTTTTTAATACTTAGTATTATTATATTCTTACAAGACAACGTTTAATTACATTTTATAAGTTGTATACTTTTCTTTTGTTTTGCTTTCCAACTTTTCAACGTTGTAAAATATATCAGATGAACCAGGGCTATTTTAAGCACTGGAAGATGGATAACGAGAGTAAAGAGCAGACACTTCAGAGCACAGTCTTTATAAGTGTGTACGATTTCCTGGCAAAATGAAAACATATTCCTTAGTGTCAGTGAGTATGTTGTCCTGCTAAAGTCTGCTGAGGTCATATCCACTGGGACAGTATGAGGAATAGAGCCTCACTTTTCTGAGTTAGATAAATACCTCTATCCGGCCTTATACTGGAGCGGACACCAGGGACGGCACGAAGACCAAAATCAGCAATACATAAGCATCAATAATTAAGCAGCCACACAGAGAGAGGTGGCCACAGGGAGGGCTGCGGTGGGCGCCATGCAAGGTTGGACTGGAGTCATGCAAAGTGCTGCTTTATGACTCGAGATGGACAAAGCAAAGCCATTTCACCACTTACACTTGAATTCACTGTTTGTATCTATGTTAAGTGTATGCGCAAATGTTTAGTTTTAATAGCCAAGCAAAAACGGTGTGATGAATACAAATTTTATTATGATTTTATTTTATGTTTTTGTCTTTGTTCTGTAAATCACCATGAATTACTTTGTGTACGAATTGTGGTCCACAAATAAACTTGCCTTGCCTTACACCTTAATAAACCCTGATAAAGCACAAACAAAGATTTAATTCCTTTAATGAACAAATTGTTTTAAGAAGGATACTGGCTTGGTAACTACTTTATTAAGGAGTTATGGTATTATTTGACTTTTGAGTCCTTGTTATTAAACTATTAGTTCATCATGAATTAAATCTTTGTTCATGCTTTATTAAGGCTAATGTGTGTTACTGCAAAACGTATTGAGTCACCAAAATAGATAGATAGGCCTATTGTTAGTTTATTTGCATGTAAATGTAATAACATAAAGAAAAATGTAGTGTTTTTAAATGCTTTGTGAAATATTTTCATATAATAGATATGAATTGTTGCTGTGTCTTCCTCCAATCCTTTTCATTTATGTTGTATTACAATTATACCACAGGCTATAATATTACATTTTGATTTGCAATCACATTTGGTGGGCTATATATGCATTTCTTTAGACACAAAGTTCTGGGTCAATCCTATACAGACATTTGCACTGTGTGACCCAACCAGGCACAGTCTGTGTGCTATTATTTATTTATGGAGTCTGAGCAAAACAACTGTGACGTCCCTGCTTTCGTTTGTGCTATGATTTTGGAAAGATGAAAAACAGCACCGAAATACAAACAAGGTTATATATTACAGTAAAAGCTTTTTTAATTGTGTTGGTTAAGTCTGCTGTCCCTTTGTCTCTTGCAGTTGTGCTGTTATTTTGGTGGAAAGAGGGGTTTCGGTGTAGAGTTTCTGTGGGGGCTCTGAGACAAGTGCTGGTTTAGGATTTCTGCCACTGTCCCACTTGTCCTTGTGAAGTTTTGTGCCCGGGCGTTTTTTCACCTAATCTTTTGAACGTCTCGATTGCTAAGAACAAGTGAGGAGGAATACCACTGGGCCACTCGATGAAAAAAAAAAAAAAAAAAAAAGCAAGTTGGGGGTTGTTTGGGGGTTATACTTAAAGTTGGCCACTAGGGGGAGAGTTAGAGCTAACACGCAGAACAAAGTGTTGAAGGGGCGAGTGGCTGAAACAGAAGGTACATTTGAAAAGACAAACACAAGCAGACAAAGAATAGGGGAAAATATTGTGTGTAGGGCAGATTATAGATTTTTTGAGAGTAGGCCTACCTTTTCTCTTTCTCTCGCCTCAGACCTCTTTGGGACCTCTTTGGCGCGCGCACTGACCTAAGGGAGACCCCGTAATTATCCCGTGTGACGGTGACAGGCGCGGGATAATCAGTCTCTCTGGGAATAGCGCAGATCCGTGCACGAGTGTCTCTGAAAAGGCCTAATCCTCCGTGAAGCGTCCTCACACAGCTCTCCGACACCAGCAGCCTTTTCCACACTGAAATACCAGGGATTAGGGTTTGTGCTGTGTTTGAATAGTCCTCATAATCGATAGTAAAGTGCCATTAATCTTGTGATCAATTAGAAATCTGGGTATTACTGTATATCTTACCCACTATAACGCAAATCAATAGTCTATACTTAACTATTTTTTTTTTAAAACTGTGCAAGTGGAGACCAATATGACATTGAATCAGTTAAAAATAAAAAGTTTTCTGATTTACTCATACTTTACAAATTATTGCTTTGCATGTTAATAAAACCTGCTGTTATTCTATTCATCGTATTCATCTTATTTACTCATGCAATTATTGTGTCATGGTTTATAACATTTTACAATAAATTTTCATTGTTTTATGTTGCATCATATCGCCAGAGTCAATTCCAAGTTGGTGAAAGGTGTTCACTTACAATGGCATTAAAAGTTTGACAGATTCTGTTGGTTAATTAATTTATATGAATAACTAACAGAACCACATTGTTGGTAATGGGCAAAATGTGGTCCATTACCCTGAACCAAATTATTTTTAGTTTATTGACTTGTGCAAAGTCATGTTTATGCAATAAGAACTTTCATTTTCAAAGTTTGTAAAAATCCTAAAAAATGAAAGAGAATAGAATTTTACACAGTCTACAGTCTGTTTTGACCTGAATAAAAAGACAAGAATCAATGGGTTTGAATGAATGATGAGAAATTAGAACTGTTACAATAACTATTAATAATTTACTAAATGTTAAATCTATTGAAAGGGGAAAAACTTCTCAAAATGTTGCATAAATCAGGAAGCTGAAACCCATGAATTGTCAAACTAACATAAGCAAACTGCCAGTGGATTGACCCGGACAAACCAAGTCACCAACAGAAACGACTTTCACAACAAATTAACTCCCCAAAAGTCGAAGTTTGTGTTGTCACTGCTCCATCACATACTCGGCCTGTCTCTGAGGGACTGAGCCGCCTTGCATTTGGAGCTGGAGGTGCACCGCGGGTCACCGTTCGCAGACACTGTGTGGATATGTGTGGCGCGGGCTGAAATGTGTTATGGCAGGAAAGATGCTTGTGCTCCTCTGCCATACAAGATGAAGTGAGGCGGCGCTTCCCTCAGGGGGGCCCGGGAATCAATTACTGCTCTCCGGAGGCACTGGATTGGCTGCATTGTGCCATCCAAACCCGCATGGTCAACCTGTCATCATTTGATTTACACATAATCACCTCCTAATTGTATCACATTGGGCTGTAGGTACAAGTAATTTACAACGGGAAGGCAATTCACAGGGGTTTTGGCGTCTCTGCTCTACACTGTGTCCCTCTAGGAACGGAGTGCTTTAATGTGCTGGGCCCTAGCCTTGCCCTGTGAAGCTCGGGGAGGCTCGGGATACACACTTGCGGAGCTGCTGCGGTTTGATGGACAGCTGACATGAGTAGCGCTGGAGTTGCTAGTCAGTCCAGTCAGTACGAAGCCCCCCTATGCTCGAACGAAGCACTTCAAAGCCCTGTATACTTCCATTGTGTGATCACATCCACATTGCAACAGTATCCTCTGGACAATGGAAAGTTCAAGAACACATTGTGCAAGCTTTGGAAAGTTTGCAGCCAGGGAAATGTAGCTACCGTCTCCCCAAGAACATGAAGTAAGCTAAATTATTCATCCAATTATGTGGCACTAAGAGCTTTTTACACCAGGTGAGACAAAATTAATTACAAAATCCTCCTGGGGTGGACTTTCTGACTTAACTTTGTCTAAACTTGAATGCATGATGTCAGACTCCTCTAAGCACCCAAACAGACAGAGCTGAACGCATCACATGACTGCCGTATTAATCCAGGTGCATTATGGGGCATCGATCAATATGTATTTTACTGGGGTAGAACAATATCCATTTATCAAGTGAACCCTGCGAGCTCTGTGAGGGATAACCTTTTAAGACATCAACAGGAAAAAGGACTGGTCTTTATGGAATCATTTGTACATGTCAGGGTAATATCCTTTCACCATTAACCATACAACCGTCCAAATAGTTCAAAAACGAAGGAAAAACAACACAGCTATGGTAAATGGACCTTTATTTAAATGAACAAGGTCAACATCAGAGTTGGGGGTAACGTGTTAGCTGGTGACGCGTTAGAGTACTCAAATAAATTTTTTAGAGTAACGAGGAACATCATTTGTGCACCCATGTAATCTAGTACTCCCCAAGTTACTTTTTCCAATCAGTAACGCGTTAGTTTTATAGTATAATAGTAGAGAGAGAGCCGAAGCGCCAAACACATTGCGCATTGCGATGTGATGAGTTTTAAAACAAGCGCGTTCAGTTGTTGTTAGAATCTATCAATATTAGGTGTGTATTTGGACACAGGTGGATGGGGCAGAGATTACAGATTTACATTTAAATGACAATACAGTCAGAAAAAAATCTAAATTGAATTAAATTAAATTGATTTGGGCTAAAATAACTTACAACGAGAACTAGAATAGCCAGAAAAACTGTTCTAATTCTTCATAATCTATTTCCAAACAAAACTTTTTCCTTGTAAATTTGGGTTTACACAGTAGGGTTACGCAGTTTGGAAAAATAATACAAGTTGCATTGATTATAGTTTTGTATTGTAGTGTAGCATAGATTAGCCATGTATGTTTTCATTTCAGGATTCAGTTCACATTTTAACATGTCCAGGAGCGTTAACATTTTAGAGAAGATTGAAACATGGACAGCTAACCAAGTCCTTTCAGAGCAGAGATCTAAACTGCAGGATTAATCTGTGTTTTCCATTTTAATATGTTACAGTGGAAATTCTAATTCTTAAATAATATTGGCTTTTTCAATTGCAATTTACTAAATATATTTATTATATATATGCAACTCGAGTTCACTCAACAAACATTAAGCTCTCTCACAACAACTGATCGTCAAAGAAGCATCGATAAACAATGACATCTAAACTGATACTGTAAAAATGTAAACCTGTGATGAGTGTTCAGGGCACTTTGGCATCAAGAAACATCTTTTCGTTGATCCAAAATACAGATCAATCGTTTTTGCACGTCCTGGGAGTCAAAGTCCCACTCTTGTATGTTCACGTCCGCACTATAAACAGGTGAAGGCGTTCTTTCTCGACCAATCACAGCCTCGGAGCCAAAGGCCACGGCCGCTACAGGTGCGTCTCATTCTTTAGCGCCTGACTGAGATGGATCAGTGCAATTTCTGCTGCCAGCATCGCACTAAGTTGTGTCTAAATAATTCAAGAAGTGGGGCGCTTTTCAAATTGCTTTTATTTTGAGCAGAATACAAAGCAGAAAATGAAAGAAAAAAAAACAAAAAAAAACTCCAGTGGAAGGATTTCTGTGTCAGGGAAAAGCACAGTCGTTTAAACGGTTTCATACATCTCCTCTCATTTCACGCCCATTGAAAGCAGCCATGGATGGAAAGTGCAGTCTTGTGTTTTTACTCTCATTTTGACATTACTCAGCATTTGTCCAAAGCCGCAACTTCAGACGCCCAGATTTACAAAGCATGCTGTTTGACTCCAGCTAACAACTCTGCCCCAAAGTCTCTCTCTTTGAATCTTTCCCCTCTTTTGTTGTTGTTATTTTGCCGAGTAAACAAACACAGTACTTCGAGTGATTTCTCTCTATGTTTCGCTGCGGCTGTGCGTAGCTATCTTTCTTTCTTGAGCCTTTCTGCTTCTACTACTACTTCGCCTTTCGCTGCCGCTGCTTGTCAGTGCAGCTAGCTTTAATCGCTAAGCTCTCGGCGCCATGTGATGTTCAAGGCCGCGCGCTCTTTCCTCCCAGCCATCTTTGCTATTTAACTGTCAATCATCCGCGCGTTTGGAAAAAATAGCGCCCCTATGCCTTTATATCAAGCACTTCCTGATCAATATTATCAATTCATCCTCCTACCCATATCCCCCTGCCTACACTCACCCCCCGCGTGTAGTGTTGCCTTCATCTACAAGCCGCTCCTCTTGTTGGCCCTTTCTTCTCTCCACCCTCTCTCTTCTCTCCTCTCTCTCTCCCTCTCTCTCTCTGTTCGGGTTGCTGCAGCTGCTGTATCCATTTCCTCCTGGCAAAAAGGGACTTTATGAATAAATGATACTGAATTGCTGAAGGTTCAGATACTAAATAATGAATTTCACCACCAAAAACACAACAACTTCTCCAATCATAAAATAGCTCTCCCCTTCCATATTGATTGTGCTTGTGCAACCAGATGCACAGAGAGCTCCAGTCGGCATCCGCGGCGAGGTAGCGAGAGCATTTACGCTAGAAAAAAATGTATAAAAATGATGAGGAAGACGTGCATTTTTGAGTCGTAGATTGCTGATAAGAATGGTTGAGGTTTTGTCCGAACAGTGGAGGCAGAAGGGAAAGAGGCGGTGGAGAGAAGAGAGGGGGGAAAAGCTCAAAACTTTTCCTTCATGGGACATTTAAAGTAAGTGCGGTCATCTATTCGGTTGCTCTGTCGCGAGTGTGTGTGCGTGTGCGTCTGTGTGTATTTTCAGAAGTGTGTGTCAGAAGCTTGAAGGAGAAACTGTATTGGCTGCTGTTGAGGCCATGTTGATTTTTTTTTTTCTTTTTTTTTTTCTTCCGTAGGTCATTGCCGGTTGAGGTGTGCTGTGAAAGGAGTTGTCTGGTGCAGCTAAAATATGTAATTTTGTTGAGTGTTTACAGTGCGGCGTTCGGAGGAGTGAGGGAGATGGGTTTTGCAGGGCGTCTCTGGGGTGCACGAGGGTCATTGTTGCGCCGAGTGGGGAAAATCGAGGCGTGTAATTTTGCATGCTTCGCTGGTTCTTACATCACATGTTGTAAGTGAGGAGGGAAGTCCACAAGTGTGTTTGCAGTGAAGATACTGGTAGTCTCAGATTATTTGGGGTGATTTGAACACATGATTTTGGTTTGTCGTCTCTGTAAATATTTCCAACTCACTTCATTTCATTTATAAGACTAGATTGGCTTTTAAAACGTATTTCCCTCCATAAATTTGGACAGTTTGATATATGCCCTAAAACACAGATTCTCTCACACTGAATATACTTTTGAGCATTATTGATTTGAATACTTAAAATGAATTTAAAACAAATTAACAAATGTCAAGTACAGGAAATTAAGATGTTTTGATAGATTTTTAGTATGTAATATTAAACTGTAAACTGAATTTGTCACCTGGTCATATCACACATTAAAAGTTTTCAATTTTGATTAAAAACATAATTTACATAAAGATTCATACTCTTTTTTTTAGTAACCTTTATTTTTTTTAATTAAAAACTCTCTGAGGTTGAGACCTTTTTTTTTTTTTAAATATAATCAAAATAAATATGTAATTCAACAAATATAATATGTACAGTCAATAGTCAAGACAAGTCATATCTAGTTTTTACTGTATTATATAACTCATTAGTACAAAAAAGGGTAAGAAAAACACAAACAAAAACATCAATTAGAATTAATGAGTCCTTCTGTGTATTTTCATTTCTCCATTTTACGTATCTGTATATTTCTGCCCTGTTATTATCACATGCACTGATTTACTATTCCATGTGTGGAAAATGCACGCACACTTTGGCTGCTATGTGTATGTTATGGTGCACCGAGCCTCGCCGTAATACAGCCAGTCATTGTGCCGAGCAATAAATAATTGATATCTCAATGAATATGCAAATGAGGAGCTGGAGAGAGAGCAGGAGTGAGAGAGTGAGAGAGAGAGAGAGAGAGAGAGAGTGATTGAGAGCCGTGTTTCTTTTCGCTGCTAAACAAAAGGCCCGTGTGATTTCCAGACTCCAATTAAGAAATATTACAGACGCCATGTTGGGACTGCAGCCGTTTAGAGCTGTTCTGGGGTCCTGCTCTCCCTGTGTACTATTGTGTTGCAGTACTTTTGAGGGGGAGGCGCCTTTTGAAGTAATTGTAGTGAATATTTCCCCAGATAGAGGATTTTATACGGTTCAAGCCAATAGACAATAATAATGCAGGTTAAAGGGGAGACGAGTTTAATGAGGTTACACTGTAAAACATAGCACTGTGTCCTACTGAAGCTTACAAGTTAAGGCTGCAACAACTGATAAATCTACAAACATTTTAGTAATCGAATAATTGTTTTCTGAACTATACACAATCTACAGAACATGTCATGTGCTGGCAGAAGAGGTGTTATCATTAATTACATCAGAATGACTCAAGAAACGTGAAAAATTAATAGTTGTAAAGGTAATTCATGTTGTGTTGTAAATATACAACACAATATGGAGGTGCTCTCAAGTGGCATTGAATTAAATTAAATTAAGTTAAAATCTCATATTCACAAGCAATCCAAACAATTTACCAATTAATCAAAACAAAAATTCCCAAATTAATCATTAACCACAATAATCGTTAGCTGCAGCTCTATGCATAGTAACTCATTCTGATAAACACTTACATTTGCATTGAAATGTCCTAAATTTCCTCAAAATAAATATGTAAGCTGAAATATTGTTTTTGTAAACATGGGGCTGTTCTTCTTTTAAAGTGATGAATTTGAAATATCTCAGTTGGATTCACTTAATCATTGTAGTTGTATTTTTCATGTTTGATAAATACATTATGTGCGTACCATTTTTTTAATGTCACATATGTTTCTAAAAATTGTTATTTCAGTAAAACAGTCATTTCAACTCTGTTCAAAAAGAAATGAAACATGTAACATTATTAAATATGAACACTCTATAGGCTTAATACTGATAACAAATAGTCATAAAGTTGTTATCAAACTACATTTTATAATTTATCATTTTTTAATATGCTAAACCACTGCAGTAAAACAATGGGAAACCAAAAAGGGATCATATTATCTTAAATAGCAGTGACTGTATTAACCATTCTGCTTGGTTTGTTACTGAATTACTGTCTAATCCCTTTTCTCATTTCATCAGTTGATTTAACTTCCAGAGTTTCCCAAGGTGGCCTCCCATAGTCCAATTTATGCCCCATAGTCTAAAAACAAAAATTGGTCAAACAAATGATCCTCTTATTGTCATAAAAATTAACAAATTAATCAGTAATCAGTAATCAGTGGGGGGGGTTTATCAGCAGATGCAAAAATGAGCATTGATTATTCATAAATTGTAATTAAATAAAGTGATTCAAACGTGGATTGCTGGTGCCACCATATTCTCAGCATAAACCTGTGGGAAATTCACCGATGGTTTTCACGATCATATGCCATTCATTCAAACAGCACATGCAGCATAAACAGAGAAACTTTTGAAGCCCGTTTTTTTTCATGGCATGTCAGATTGCATTGCGTTTCCTGGTGCATTAGCCCTGTAACCTACAAACCGAGGCCGGATAGAGCACTATAACAAGCTTTCAGCGCAGAGGAATGAAAATTTGATGTTAATCTTTGAGACGCAGTGCTGGAGCTGACAGGTGCTTTCTAGTCTACTTAGCCAAGTCTCCTCGCATTTGCTGCTCTGCCTCTGACTCACTGCAGACCTTTTCAGAGCCGAGAGTTGCCAATCAGACGTTCTGAGTTTTACCAGCGTTTATGGTTCGGACAGAAGTGCATTGAATTATTGAGGTGATTAATGAGACAAGATGTAAGTGAAAATGCAAGCCGTAGGTTTTGTGAGGTGGAGATGGGAAAAGTATTTTTAGTGAAACTACATGAGGTGTGGATTATGTAAAACACTTTGTAGCTAATGAATATTCACCTGATTTAAGCACATGAAATTAATAACAGATTTATGCATAACACCAATAAAGGAGATACTAACAATCTACACAGATGAACTCTGTATTGTTGAACCGTTATAAAGGAGTAATAAATATGTAAACAAATATTTCAATTTTTTATTTTGGTGAGGAAAAATACTGTTGTTGAAGTGACTCGTTTCACTGGGTACTTTTAAATATTTAAATGAATTACGTTCTGTTACATTTCTTGCAAAAACCTTTCACTTCTATTATTATCACTTTGTCTATTATTAATGAAGAGTTCACTTGCAACAACAGATATGTAGAAAATCTGTTAAAATTATAAATGAGAATAATGTTTTGTGGGTTTTATCAAGGGGAAATTGAAGCAAAATATTAGGCTTAAAAAAAGACATTTAAAAAAAAAAAAAAAAGACACTTCCCTCTGTTTTTGCAAATGAGCTCAACTTTAGCCTTTCGGTACGTTCATACTTGCCCTCATTTGATTATAGACTTGATTTTGTCCTGTTCTAGTCCTGGTTAAATCCTGGTTTAGACCTGGTTTAAACTCAATTTAGAACCAATTTGAAGTGTGAACGCATCCTTAATCCCACTGTTGTTTATTTCATTTATAAAGACGAAAAAAGGCCTATTTATTTTTGTCCTTATAAACTAAATGAAAAAAATATATAATTAAAAAAGACATGATGAATCTCATTAAAGGATCCTTAACCATAGATTTGGGGTCATTACTGTCCTGATTTTTCACCAAAAACAGAACGCTATAAAACATTTTCATTTTAAATCATGTCTCAAATTTCAAAAACATTATAATTCTATCTGATTTACAAACTGTTGTTCATGACAAAGAAAGCTATATTTATGTCACACTGTGCCCAGATGGTTTATATTCTTGCTGATTTAGTTTTATCACCTATACTATACATCAAAGCCTTTAATCCTTAATGTGAGTTGGTGGACATGTTACCTTATTTCACATATAGGGTCAGTCACTCCCCCAATAACCAGCACCACTACCACACACACCCCCCTGCCTACCCCCCTCAGAGCTCATGTCAGCCCCAGGGAGCGCGGGCCTCTCAGCCAGGAGTCACAAGGTTGAGCTGGTCATTATGGAGGTCCTTGACAAAGACTCGACAAAGATTCGACACAAACCGACGCTGCAGCCTAACACGAGCGGCCTGCATTCCCCTGTGAGTGATACAATGAAACAAAACATGTGTATGTGTGTATGCGTGTGTTTATGCGTGTGTGTGTTTGTGTGGGTGAGGGTGTGCTCACGTGTGCGCTGAGAGCTAAGAGAGGCAGCGAGGCCAACTACCTGCCCTGTCAATGCCAATATGAGCCGCGAGTTGTTCTCATTACTAACTACCATTCAATATAACTTCAATAAAAACACCAAATCATTTCCTCTCTCCTCCATCATGTTGTAAGGCCTGAACCATGTGACTGGATGAAGTAGCACAGGCGAAAAAAGCAGAAACAGGAAAAGGTGGCCAGTTAATAAATACACAAATCATATTGGACAGGTTTTTTTTTTACTTATTTGTGCTGTAATTAGAGAATATAATAATTCAAAGGTAATTTACTGTGATACGGCATGCATGATCTATTTGTTATTTTGTTGGTGATCCGATCAACGTTTAAAAAAAAAAGACTTGGTACCACTTTATAATAACTACACCTTAATTAGTCTTAATAAAACATGAACAAAGACTTAATTCATAATGAACACACAAAATGTTATTCAAGAATGATTCTTGCTTAGTTACTGCTTTATTCTGGAGTTAAGCTTTGGAATTAGAGTATTAATAACTAATCATTTGGTAATGCTTTAAATTAAGGTTCTATGTTGATAGGCCAAAAACATGTATGTGTGTGTGTGTGTGTGTGTGTGTGTGTGTTCATAATCCATGCATGTTCATATTGTTTGTAATAACTTTGCTTTCATTAATCAAGTTATAAATGCAGGTAAATGTCTTAGTACAAATAAACAATAACTAGTGCTTATTAATGCATTATAAATAGTTTACTAAGGTTCCTTATTTTAAAGCATATTTGTTAATGCTTTATTAAAAGTGTAGTAGAGTAGTACCCATTATGTTGCACTCAAGTGATGGTCAGTATACATGGGCCTGCTGTAAAAGGTTTGCTCTACCAATGTAATTAGTAAGTAGGCGTGAACATTCACTCTCAAATTGTGATTCTACAAAAATAAAGATTGTTTTATTCATTTTCCTGGACATGATAAAAGGCCTTTCCCAGCTTTATCTCTTATAGAATCCACTATACAATATTACTTCAATAAAAACATCCACCAATTTCCGCTGCCCTTGATCACGCCTAATGCCTGAACGTCCTTGTGCGTTTGTCAGTGATACATTATGACTGAATACCAGAGCCGAGTGCGCATTAACAAATGGAGACCGGCGCTGCTTTTTAGGGCCATTTTAAATCTTATTTCCCTGCTTCCTGCACCAGATCTGCACCGGAGAAAAAACACGATTCCTCCACCACTCTGTCGAGCTCCTGAATTATTAGGGGCATCAATATCTTTAGCATATTGCCAAAGGCTGCTCTAGACAGTATCTGCTTTCATTATTAGTGTCAGCTCAATTATAGCTCACACCCAACTGTTTCTCAACATCTAATAGCGTCAATCGACAGTTGAGGAGCGAGCACACACCAGCCAATACTTAACCACACCTCCTTTTGCATAGAGGGCTTTCTGCTTTCTGTCATCTCGCTAATGCAGAGGAGGAAGCGGAGGGCTCGTAATGGTGGCCATGTTCTTAGTGGCGATGAGCAGATGAAGCAGGCTTGGCCCATTTTCATCAAATATTAATGGCACGGAAAAATACACCCAGGCTGAGGCTCCGTCCACAGCCAAACCGGAGAGGAGGCGACGGGGGGAAAGAGCAATGTGGAGAAAGTGCACAGAGTGTGTTTAGAGCTGCACTGTCTGATGGCCATAATTAGGGCCCAGCGCAATTAAAAATTCAAAAGCCCCAGTTTATTTGAGCGCATGAATCTTCCACTCGCCGCAGCGTTTATTTCCCCTTTACGAAGTATTCTATTTTACAACTTTCAATTGAGCTCCATGGACTGCTCTCCCTTCTCACTCTGCTCCCTCTCTCGTCAGACAGAGGGTTTTAAACTCTTGTCAGGTTATGCAAATGATTGGCAACTATTAAAGGCAAAAGAGAAAGGATCATGAAAATGTTGCAGTCTAACAATGTGCCATGATTAGAGCTTAACTTAGAAAGCGATTTCTTGAATAATGTAGCAATTTCTGACTTATTAACTTTATTTATGAGTGGATATTTTGCATGTGGTTTGGACATTTAATTGTGTTTTGCAAAATACGGCTCTTGCATAATAAACCGGCCCCTTCTTCTTTCTATTTGAAAGCAGGTCTGGAACCAAGTGCATACTCACTTCAATCATGAAACAGTCATTTATATGTGCGTCTCTGTAATACATAAGACATTTCCTCTTTAATATTCTCAGAACAAAACATATAATTTATTTTATCTGTGTTTTGACCTCAAACGGCTGAAACTGATCATGGAAAGTCCAATTGACTCCTAAAATCCTAAAATGTACACTGTACTGGTTATTTGGCACATATCTGCACTGTTTGTTTGTTTATTTGTTTGTTTGTTTGTTTGTTTGTTTCATGCATACCCACCATCTTCAGTTTCACCTAAACTGATCATGTGTCTCTCTGATTAGCCAATCACACAAGTCTGTTGATATTTGAGGAGATTACACTCATGTTTGTAAAGTACAGGTCTTGGAGGACCAAGGCCCGGCACAAGTCTTTAATAGGATTTTGTTGGCAAATGACACTACGAAACACAATGTATGATGTCAATAATATATAATATATATAATACATATTATATATTTATATATATATATATATATATATATATATATATATATATATATATATATATATATATATAGTTATATATATATTATATATACATTTTATAATATATATATATAGCCCCTGTGTATCTCCTTCTTTCTCTTCTTTTAAGCTTCCCTTTATTATTCGGTGCACCTCCAAAACGCTGATCATTTACACATGTTCTGTCTCTAGATCCTGCAGCAGTGTTGGATTTCATTTGTACTATCCTAGCTTTGTTTTAGCCCTGCTTCAGAATGACTCTTATTCTATTCTTTTCATCTTTCCTCACAGTGACAACTTTAACCCAGAACAAAGCTTATACATTGCCCAATTTGTGGCCTGTGTGTTGTTTGATTATCCAAACAATCCCTTCGCTTCCTGCTTTTATATCCTCGCAACAAATAAAAGACTACAAGAAGTGCTTTAGGGATACACACTTCCTCTTTATCCTCTTTAGTCTCCATTTCCTTCTGACCTTTCTTCCTCTTCCATTCTCACTATAGCATTCCCTCACCTCCAGATTCCACATAAGCCACACGCGCACATAGCACTCTTCTCCTCTTTTGAATAACAGCTCTTTTATTAGCGCAGGTCGCTCTTGTCTTGCCCGCTTTAAACAGTGAAGGAGGGAGATGGGAATCCAAAGTGGTGCCAGGGGCTGAGTTTGCACAGGGCTTTGATGTCGTTGAGATGCGGCAAAGGCAAACAGGCTCACACACAACCAGACTTCTTCTGCTCCAGCGTACAGTAAGCAGACAGCAGCACACGCCAGCCCAAAGCTAAGTCTAAACATGCGTACAGTAGAGATCAGACTGGTGAGGCTCCAGCACTACACACGAGATACGCAGATTCAGTCGCCAGAAGACAAGTCGGACTAAATTTGCAGCGTATCAACATTTTGAAACAATGGCGTCCTGCAGGGGTAGTTTTGGAGAAGGCGGATGTGGAAAAAAACATGGGACTGTGTTTGTAGAACTTTGCATCCAGAGTTACAGCTGAAAAGTGAGTTGGTGTAATTTGTCCAGGAGTGATCCGAGGTAGACAAGTTTCAAATGGTCCAACCAAGATGTCTTGATTTCCGATGACTAGCTTTGAAGCATAAGATTTAGTTGGATGTGTATTTTGTTTGTGGACAAAGAAGGGTTGGTATGTAGTTAGATTACAAAATATTTTAAAGATGAACGTTTAATTGGTAGAATATTGTACTTGTACACTCAGCACTCCCTTGATGGTGTCAACTAGGCATCAAAGAATATAAAATCAAATAAGTTGTAGACTAGCGGAATCAGATTAGCAATCTGCATATGGTCTGTCATAATAAAAAACGATGAAAAAGATGAAAAGGCGGGAAAAATATGTACTTTTAAACTTTTTTTTTTTTTTTTACCGATATCAGTCTGGTTACTGTTTTCATCTCTGCGAGATCAGATGGGCTTGATTGACAGGTGGACTAGCCAATCAAGGGCAAGCATGGTCAGCCCGTATCGAGTAGTGACCGTAGTGAGAGAAGTTTGATTTTGTTCTACATGATACTGCAGATGACCAATGAGTCATTGAAATAAACCGATCTGATTGCACGGTTCCGTCTGAAATTTGGCTCAAGGTGCAGCAGAGGCGGTGGCGACCAAACTCACACTTCGTTAAGAATTTAAGTGTATATTTTGGCAAACCTGTCACCCCTATGTACCAAGATACCTTGTTGTTGTTAGCAAGAGGAGATGCCTTATAATATAAAGTACTGTATGTTGCAAAAATTGTGGTTTTGTGACTGAATTGATTTTAATTGATAAAACATTAGTCATGTTAGTCACGTTTTATTTAAAAAATAACCACATTTTTCTCATGGACTCAAGCAGAATACATTTACAAGCCTTTGCCCTGGTCCTCGCTGATGCTCATCTATTATCTGAATAGGTTAAGGAGATTCTATTTATCTTTGCTGAGAGGGTCAAGCGCCCTGGGAGACGAGCGAATAATCACAAGTGCTGGGCCGTGTCTTCATTATGTCCAAATGAGGTGCAGAGATTGGACAAATATGACACGTGCACATTCAGCACCTAATATTCATCCCCCTATTAAAGTGGTCCGGAGTCATTTTCTAAACAAATTTGATCAGGTTTAACTAAGATGTCTGATGGTTAAGGGCTGTTTGTACTTGGACATTGAGGCTCAGAGAAATAAATGCATATAATGTTCTGATAATATTTTTCATATGTTTGTAGAATCAGGGGTGGAGTTTTGTAAAAAATTTAAATATTACTATAAATACCCAAATACATTTCAAGTTAAAGTTTTTGTATTCTGTCAGAATTCTTTGATAGATTGCAGCTGTTTTGACCTGGTTTATGGTTTGGATCTCTGTAATTACTGGGCCTATCCACATGAAATAAAAACTGGCGCAAAGTTCACCATCTTTTCTGTCGGCGTGAACAAGCAAGAGTGAAGTTATTTTTTCACAATATCTTCAGAAAGTGGTGCTTTTATTCAACCCCAAATATGTGATTGTTGTCAGTTGAAAACACTTTAAGCCAGAATATTAATGATACAAGATGAATGACAAGTTTGTATAGTCAATCTCGACAAATAGATCATGCGTAAACAAAAACAGTGAATTTCTCATTATGTTTCAGGCCCCTGCCCTAAATTATAACATGCTATTTCTAGAAGGTGAACACGATCACACAGCTTCACCTTTTGGTGCACCATCAGTGGCATTGTGGGATATATTAAGGTGTCCTAAATATTTGGTTTATCTGAATCTTCAAATTATACTATTCTACACACACACACACACCAATCCATAATACATAGAAATAATGTGAATATAAATGAGGTTGACCGTATTATTAAATCTTAAGGAAGTGTGTTATAGCACTTGATCAAATATACAAAACATGTGGTGATAAAACCATTTATAGAATTACAATTAATGAAAAATTCAATTAAAGTAATTGTGATACACACTGGCCACCCTTGTATACAGTGTCTGTATTTAAATATAAAATCTATCATAAGGTTTCTCTGTGTTCACTTCGGGTCATGGAGCCTCCAACCAACCTTGACTAACAAGCATATGTTAATTATGAAGCAGATCACAGGCAGGTCAGGCACTCCACAGTCACTAAAAAGGAGGAGGAGATGCATTACTGGAGGGCACATCCGGGAGTGGGATGGGTAGAACACCTCACCCTTCACCCCCCTCATCTGCATGCTTTTATTTTGGAGCCCTCAAACCTTTTAGCATTAATGATGTCAGTGTGGAGCCATGTGACACAAGTCAAATCACAGAAGATCTGAGAAGAAGAGTCCACACAAGATGACAAGCAGAGTCTAATTATAACACTGTAGAAATATTATAATGATGGAGATAAGCTTGGAATGACAAAGAATGCAAAGATAACACCGGAGCAATACGAGAACATAACTCATGCATTTATCCTATGTAGCACTTTTCCATCCACTCAAAAGTTGCTTTACAATTTCATGCAACTCCACACTTCCATACAAGCTGCCCTGGGGAAGACTGATGGAAATCAGGCTGCTGATCTGTGCAAAGTGGGTGAAGTGGCATTCCATTTGGTCTCCCATCCAAGAACTAACCATGTCCATCCTTGATTAGCTTCCAGTATCAAATGAGATCGGTTTTATCGAATTTGCTGTCTTTAGAGTGCTTGTCTTTGTTAGGTACTGTTTTGAGCCAAGTTTATCTCTGATGTTGGTTTGGTCCTGTTCTAGTCCTGGTTTGGTTCTGGTCTAATCCAGTATTAGTTCAGAATTTAGTCCTAATTTAACCCCAATTTTGATGGTCTGCGTGCAAGTGTGAGCGCACCCTTAGAGGTATATTATCGCCACTACAAATAGGAGATACTGTTCAATAAAGTTTCTTTGGGATGTGCCAGAGTGAGCAGTTTGCAATTATAAGGTAGTTTAACCCTCTTCTGTTGCATTGTAAAACTATAGTCATAATGTTGTTGCTGGTTCAGTGCGTTCTACTTAATGAGGTAGGTACAATGTATCAAGTGTGGTTAAATAAAGTGTCCCCTAAAAGTTGAAAAAACTAAATATATAAACAGAACTCCCTCATCAAGTTATCCACATACCTCAAAATCCCAATAATAAGCGCATTCGTCACCCCTGAACCTGCTCCTCTGTCTGTTTTCACCCCTCCTCTCCCTCTCCCCTCCGCCCCACACGCCCGTCTGGCCCCCTCGCCCCCCAGGCCTTGCCCCAGAGCACATTGATTCTGCTGTATACCTAATTACTGCTCATAATCTATTCATTTCAGCAGCACCAGAGAGGGCAGCAGCTGTCACCGCACAGCACCGGGGGACTGGTGGCTAGAGAGGCTCACAGCGGCTATTGCTCTCCAAAACACAGACGCTGGCCTTCAAGACACTATATGATTTTAACACTTTATTTTATGCTAATATTTGTCTCCTTTTCAAAATTATTCACAGTGCTGTTCCTCATCTGGAAGGTTTCGTCTCACTGACCTCAGACAAAAAATAACTTGAGTAACACGCTCATCCCAGTCCTGAGGAAAGTTTCTCCAAATGTGAGACTGCACTTACCAACTCAGCCTTTTCCTCTATTGCTGTGAGTTATTGGAATAGTTTGCCAATACAGACTCAAACTTACAAGTTTTCAAGTGTTTGCATATCTGACGAAGAAATGGCTAATATCGAAACAAGTTTGTACACATAAGGGAGGCGGGTGAGAGGAGGTTAGAATGTATGTGCTTATGAATGGATGTATATTGAGTTTAGAATAGTATCTAATAATGTGACTATGTAGTACTTTAATTCTAATTTATTTGTGATCATTTCTTTTGATAAACATTTAATTTGTTTTGCACCAACTTGCTCAGAGACGACACGTAATGTAATCTCGCACCAGCATCTTTCCTATAACTCTTGTCTTGGTTAATGTTTTGTTGTTGGCTTGTATCTTGTACAGATAAAATAATACATCTTAAGTTCTGATGGAGCAATAACTTTTTTCTAAAATATTTTTGCATATTTATGCTTTATTAACAGAGGTTCTACTCATTACATTTGAGTCATTTTTTTGAGTAAATTGCACTTTTCAGAGTACTTTTCTGACAGCTTGCTTTTACTACTTGAGTAATATGTTGTTTGAAGTAACGGTACTCTTATATTTGGATTGGCTCTATAGTCTAGATTGGTATATGAACAAATTTAAATGCTTCTAACGCTTGCATCCTACCTTGAGGTATGATTTGTTTTTATATATCTTCTTCGGAAATACCAGAATCTGTGCATTATTTCATGTTTTGTTTGTACGATTACATTAACACAAATCATAGATCATATTTTAATTACATTTTACAGTCAAACTGTAACTATGAGTAATATCATTTTAAAGAAATATTACCGTTAAATAAGTACATATTTTGGCTACTCTACCCGCCTCTGTTTAGAGTGGGGGAGAGACAGAGATGAAAATCAAGCTCCCACTGCCTCGAATACATGCTGCAGCCCTAAACTTAGGCTTTCAGAAGGTAATGACTTACCCATGCATGGGGATTTGGGACATTTTTTCATCCATATCCATATGTTTGAAGAAACAATGTGCGATTGATGTGTCTTGCCCAGAACTCAAAGCTCTGACAAAGATACTTTTGAAATATCACATGTTTGAAAATGTTTGGTATTGAAACAAATATAAGATATTTTGAAATAATACTCACATTAAGCTGAATAGTCCCTTTATGGTTATCTATATTCCCTCCTCAAAGTAAATATCTGTCGGCAAAGGATGCTGATGAAAGATAACAATATAAGCTGCTGTGCTTTGTTACTGCTGATGTTCAACAAGGGACCTGTGCGTTCACTTTGTGTCCAATAATGTTGCGTTCATAGGAGCGGGTCTGACTGTGCCACTTTTACATTCAAACGTCTCTTCTTCCTACGCTCTGCTTTTCTCTCAAGTACTTTTGCCTATCATATCAAATATTTATATGTAAAAAATGGTCCCACGTCCATGCTTATATCTCCCCCACTGGAGGGAGACTTTGGAGCTCGATTGTGCACATTTTTAGCTTCTCGCAGCGGTGAATCTTTCTGCAAAATATTTCCACACTTTCGCATTTTGACAGGTGCGTGGTATCTGGCAACTTTAACTGTTATTTTGTGAGCCATGTCAAGAGCTGGCACTGGAGAAGTCACTGTGAGGCAGGAGCACCTCTTGGCCCGCCCAAGGGTAATCAGCCTCTGTTTGTTTAATGTGCTTAATCTGCTGGTGAGCTCCACTGGGCGTGTCTAATTAGCAAAATTAATTTGTTAAGACATTAGCGTCGTTAGAGATGGCCAAATGAAGCCGCACTCTCTTATGCAAATGCGCTGCAGATTTGGCTGGATGTGTTACCTCAATTAGACCCCTCTTTGATATCTGCCTTGATTCCATGTCCTGCCTCTCTCATCGTGTCTTTCTCCTCATTATCGGTGCCAGATTGGGCTAATCAGGAAAAGGCCTGCCATTGTGTGACAGTGAAGATGTGGGGTGGGGGGGAGTCAGGATTTCAAACAGAAATCTTGGTTTTCAATTAGGAAGAGAGAGCCCACCTCCAGTAAGGCCCTTTGTGTATCAGGAAATAAGACTGAAAGGTGATGGAAGTCAGACACATCTTTCTACTCTGTAAGGACGTGCACATATTTTTGAATGAGACAAATTACTAAACTCAACTATGTATTGACAATTAGCGATAATATTTTCCTGCCGTTACCAGATTCAGGTAATATTTTATAGAGGTAAAGTAGATTATCAAAATATAAATAATATAATAGATGTTGTTTTGAGGTGGAAAATGTCCCAATTGATTGCCCTCAATAAAATAAAATAAAAAGGCTGCAAAAAGAGCTGAATAAAAAATTAAAATGGAAAAACTGACTAATGTAAACTTCCAAATAATTACAAAAAACATGTATTAAGTAATTTAACAGTCATTTCACATTTGACACTTCAACCTAATTCAATACATTTAAAGACATGTTTTAACTCATTTCTGAGGGATAATATTGTGTGAATATTGTTATGAGGATACTAAAAAAATATATTGAGATGTAAATTTTTGTCCCCTACTTTTTAAAAACCCATGAGCCTATGAGTATTTTATTTTCCTCGATAAAGCGCCATTAATTGTTAGCAAAGGTCCTTCAGTCTGGGCAAAGTTGATAGTATATTTCAGTAGTAGAAAAATTTTTATTAGTATTAGCATGAAAAATAATTTAGACATTTGAGTTTTGCATTTATTAGGGATGTAATTGCTATCCAAATCTCACTTTACAATATTATCACAATATTAATTTCTTGGTAGAATATTTTTTGTGATATAACTGAATCGTGGATATGATACTTTTTCTTTTTAAAATGCCTTGACAAGCCTTTGGTGCGAATCCTTAGTGTCATCCCAAACGATTGTGGTATTAAAGTGCTTAACAACAGTGATTTCTTGAATTAAAGAGCAAAGGATCATGGTCTATGTAGTGCCTTTTCTGTTTCTTTTGCTGTTGCTGTAACAAAACAATGCATTTAAGCAAGGGAGCTTGTCCTTCAATACATTGTGACAGCTCATGATATTATTGTGAGACTGCTGACGACACAAAATCACAATATTTCATTTATTGTAACATCCACAGTACTTAAGAAGCCTACACAGAGGATTTCCAGGGAATTTGAAGCTCTAGATCTTGGTTTTCAATTATAAGTACACGCTGATATCGGATTGGTGCTGTGTTTTGTGTTTGTGTGTTGGCGAGGTAATTATCCTGTACTTTGCGCCCCTCTCTCGCCTGTTTAAGGGTTAATGAGACCCCAGCAGCCTCTCAGCGTGGGGCCAGAGGGTGGGGTTATGTATTTGGGTCGGTGTTGGATACAGTGGCCCTGGCTTCAGTAGAAAACCACCCATAGGACTTTGCCTTTGAAGTGTCAGAGGATACCCCCACCCAAGCACCCACCTCCCTCCCTCTTTCCCCTTGTTGTGCCGGGTGGCTCTTGTTTCATTTGTCTGAGTGGCAGTATGAAATATAGATGAACTGCCAGACGACACACCCCCCGAAAAGAGGAGAATCCACTCCCCCCCATGACATTATTCACAGATTAACCAATGCCTCCCTGTCACCTGGTAATGACCTCCCTAATAGCTAAGCAGCGTGACGGCACAATTAGCCACACTTTACTTTTTATTTGTGATTTTAGTGCTTTCCGATGACAATAAACCTCCCAAAATTACGGGTCATTTCGTTCGAGGAATAAAACAGGGTTTATTCTCACACGTTTGGCCCGAGGTGTGGTTGTGTAATGAGTGGTAATGTCGTAGATGTGCCAGTGATCGCGTTGCCGTGGGGATTTGTAGTTTGTGGAGTCTATTGTGGGACCACTGTATTTCATCTCGTCTAATCCCAGTGGGACATCCAGGGGGACGTCCAGTGGTCCATTTGAACAGCAGAGAGTGGGCCCCGGTCAGCTGCGCCCACAGGAGAGCACAGGCTATATTACTCAGCTGTGAATTACCAAAAGAAAACATTGGATTTATTGGCACTTAGCTGTCTAAATGGGGAATAAAAGACTTAGATGACAGACAATGGATGAAATATATACACTTTGAACTGTATAAAATGTGTGAGACTGATGTAAAACTTGTCTCAAGTATACTAACATTTCTTTCTAGTTCAGCCCAATTTTGGACTAAATAAAATAAAAATGATTTTGTCTGGATGTGTATGAAAATATGGTTTGGACAAAGAATTGTGCTCAAATTCTCAAAGTTTGCTTGATTTTGCCTGTTTATTCTTGAAATTAAAATGGATGGTGTTGTTTCTATGTGGTATCTATAACAAACTAGAGGTTCCCAAACTATTCAAATTGGAATAAATACAGTATCTTAATAATAGAACTGTAGTACCTTGTGACCCCTGCCTCGCGACTCCCACTTTTTGACACTGCCACCTTGATTCAGAACTATATATTTGGGCCTCAAAACTTCTGCCGTGGACTCAATAAATTGATACCTTTGGAGCAGCAGCAAAAAAGATCATGATCTGGATCAACGATCAAGGGCTGGACCGACAAAGTAAATTACATAAGAATTTTGGTTTTTTAAAGACACAATTTGAAACAGGACAAATTCGACAGACTCTGGAAAAATGCGATGAATATGTCGGCCTTTACATTTAGGAATATATTTGGCTGTCTTGTATCTATGTATCTTTTCTGCGTCATGTTCCTTGTCTTCTAAGTGCTTTTGTTATATTAAAAAAGAAAAAAAGAAAAAAAGAGAAAAAATTTGACTTGATTCACATATGTTTTTATTGTGCAATTTAAAATCAAAATAAATACGCTGCCATGTGTGTTGTAATATGTGCGTTGTAATTGACTAAATTCTGACTCCCGGTATATGAACCATGGTTTGGACGATGAATTTCGCTAAAAGTTTGGAAAATATGCTTGAATTTGTCCTGAGAGAGTGAAAGAGAGAGTCATAGCTACAAACTGGAGTGCATCACAAGTAATAAGTCTAACAGAGTCTATGAGCCATGCGACATCACAAATATAATGTTTATGAATTGACTTTTAGTGGTCCATATTTCTCTTTGCTCCCAGCCCACGTCTAAGGAAAGTTGGAGCATTAATATGTGCTCATGACAAAAGACATTACAGCGCAGAGGCGGCACATTGCATTACGGGCTACAGGGACCTCTAATCTCATTCCAGTCCACTTTATGGAAACGACAAAATGTTATTACGTTCAGCGGGTGTATCAAATATTACATGCCACTATTTATTTTCACTTTATTTGCTTAAGTAACACAGGGGCATCTGCAGGTAATTGTTTTAGACTCGGTAGCTATAATAAATCATCTTTTTCTCCTCTGATCTCCAGGGAACTCTGACGGTGGCCAACTTTAAATGGTCTACAACTTCTTTTCCATTGACTTTGTAAAACTTTCTCAACCCATTTATTATTTTATTTAATCTGGGAAGGCTATTAGAGATGGAGGAAGATTGCTTTGACCCGGGCCTAGCTTCACATGTTTGCATCAAAAGTGGAACTAGATGGTGGAGTGGCCCGTCTGTCGACAAGGTCCGTTCTAATTATCCGAGGCATTCTTCATGTAAAGGAAAATGGCACCGTATAAGATTAAAGACGGCATACAGATATTAGAAATGTAAAATGTCGTCCTTGCTTTGTTCTGGGTAAATTATGACAGGTACATTTAAATAACTACATGGAACTGAGGCAGAACAGCTATGGATTTATTGTAATTTGAGTTGAATACAAATTAGCAACCGATGGTCATTGAGACTTTGCGCCTTAATGATGATCTAGACATGTTTGAAGAAGACATTTATTTATTGTATTTTGTTCTAGTTTAGTGATACTTTCACAAATAATGTAGATCATTATTTTACATTTGGGTCATTGTAAACCAAAATATTGTTTTGAATCAACATAATAATAAATGTCATATGTGACATATCACAGTAGAAATCAGTTCACTTTAATGTGCAGTTTTTTTGTTTTTTCAAAAAACTATTGGCTTGGAGTTTGAGTTTTGAATTCTACCTAAGTACAAGGGTGTAGGCAGAGACAGGGTGTAGGTGAAAACAAAACATTTCTGAGCACCAAAGCCTCGAGTGCAGGAACCAACAAAAAAACGCCTCAGATTAAGTTTATGATGAGGAAAAACATGGATAATATGTCTCCATAGAGCCCAGTTTTGGGTTGTCCTCTAAGTCATTACTACAAGTAGTTTTACTTATAGTTGTGTGACTTTGACCTGCTCTCGCCAATAACATGGATTCTGAGTTGGGCACAATTTAGTATTTGGAATAATACCTGCATATGTATAATTTGGAAGTTGACTACATTAGACAAAAACAGGCGTTTATTTGGGCAAATCCTTTTTACGCTCAAACGGAACAGTGTCAAGCAACATTTTTATCTTCATTTAAGACTAGCAGGCCTATTTTTCTGTTGAATTTTAAAGTTAATTTGAACTCAGACAGACTTCAATTTGCTTCGACTTGACTCAACACAAGCTTCTTTTGGACCTTAACAATTTGATATATACTCAAGTCTGAATCACGTTTTCTCAATGACTTGGCCAACACCTCAGCTCATGATAACTTGGACTAGAAAAGTTGTAACAATCTACAATCTTATTATTTTTTTCATATTTATTTTTGGCTTTAACAACGACCCCATGTGCCCTATTGAGCAGCAATTATCAGCTAGATAGTGTTTTGCATTACCACTTTCACTTGGAATCTCTGACCGAAAAAGGTACAGAGGCACAGGGGCGTTTTTAATCCAGGAATTATTATATCTGCTTTAGTGAATCTTGAAGCCTCATCCGATTGCTTTTCCTAATCATTGCGGCCAGCGCGTGTTTGATCTCCATGATGAACAGATGATTAGTTTTTCATGAAATCGCTCAAGCAAAACACACGGACAGGGGCTGCAGTCAGATGCTGTTGATTTAGCTGTTTGAGAGCCGACGGACCCCAACATCCAACCCCCAGGGGACGAGAGGGGTCGGCCGAGGTCAAGTCTATGGGTAATGATATATCACCCGCCATATATTTAAGCTATTGCTAATTCTCCCTCAATTATGGCCGTCCCACTGCCCTGTTGGCCTCGGAAGCAACCAGGCGACACAATCAATTTAGACCAGGATATGTACATTTTGGGAGGGAGATGACAGTGTCCGGATGCTGCAAATCACAGCGATGCGGCCCCAGATGAGCCCAGTGTGGGGACGTGCATATGCGATGCTGTTAGGTTCATCAGAGGAGAGCCAGGGAACCTAAATGTTTAAATGCACTATTTAGGGGAGTTACTGCAGTGATAATTAATGCAATGAAGCTTATGATTTTTATTGTTGTTTTTGTTGTTTTATTGGATTTATTAGTTTGCATTATGACTAGAGCTAATATTTTTACAATGCTTACAGTGGGTGCATCTCGTTTGAAAAGTTTGCTATGCTAAAGTTATGGTCCTCTAGAATATACTGTACACTGCTTGTCCAAAAAAAAGAAGTCGCCCCTTGGATTCAACTAAGCAAATACAGTTGGTAAGAGCTGCTACATAAGTGATGATCTTCCAGCTGCAACACGGTATTTAAACCCAACTGATGCAGTGAGTGGCTTCTCATTTCTGAAACAACCATGTAGAAAGACAAATCCTGTGGTCATGGAAAAGATGTCAGCGTGTTTGAGAAGGGTCAAATCATTAGCATGAAGCAGAGATAACATCTGAGGAGAAGCAGAACCTAATCTACGACAGACATACAGGTAGCAGGTAGTTTGGCTGACAACACATTTCCCAAATTTCCCAAAGCATTTTGAAACGGTTAAAATAATGAATTTTACTATCAGGATCAAAAGGCCAGTGCCCAATGTAGCAAACTGTAGGAAAATAAAACGAAATCCTAGTTCCTTGGTGGTTTGATTTTATTCACAGCTTCATCACGAGCAGCAGAGGTTTCCAATAAACCAGTGTGAACCTGCTCAATGTTTTGCAATTCTTCCCTGACATCAGCTCTTCTCTCTCCTCACATAAACCTCAGTACCCTGTGAAAGAGCCGCTCGACTGCCGCACATTTCTGTTATAATGGGATGACAGGCTTCGTGTGAGCGGAGAGAGCCGGATGAAACACAGGTGAAATGGCTTATTTAACCAACACAGAGCAAGGAACTGCGGGGGGCTCACGTCTCCATCAGTCGCGCTTTTCTGCCTGGATAAAGCGGAGTCTGGAGCGCACCTTTTTGTTCCTGTGGGTAACATCGAGCCAAGTCAGCACAGCCATGACAACACCAGAGCATCTCACAGGAGGAATCTGAGCCCACAGAGAAATGTAGACACGTTGAATCGCATGGAGCTGCTGCACTTTGTCAGCAGCTCAACAGAATTGTCAGCTAAATAACAATACTATGAGCAAAGACGTTTTTTGCAAGGTTTATATGTTTATTTATTTATCAAGTTCTATCACTTTTTTTAGATTATAGAGGTGTAGGGGTGAAATGATTATGTGTAGATTTATTTTATAATAATTTGGATTATTTATTTGGCATGGGACCTACACAGTCTGTGGTCTCCCATTCATTGTATAAAATGTATAGTATAAATAATTATAGTCGTTTTAATAATTCTTGGGTGTATTGTGCACTAGATTTCTATGCGGCAAGGCTCTAGAGTAAACCGTGCGTTGAATCATGATAGTAGTGAGATAAATAATTATGAAGAAAAAAAAACATTGCAACAGCGCTGGACCCAAGATCAGTATTGAACAGGAGCTGAGGGAGAATTGTGTTTTTATTCGTACAGGTGAGCACCTGTGAAGTTACTTTCAATTGCATCATTATTGACTTTGAAAAAAATGTGATATTATTTTCACAAAGTTCATAGTGAATCTACTATTTCACTGAACAAAGACTGGGTCTGTTTTCAACCCCAAGTCTCGTACTTTTTCATCTCTGTGCAGAATTTTAAGGCATAGTTTCAAATATACATTATGGGGCCACATTGACCAGGGAATCTCTTCATAACAAACTTTAAGACTACATAAAGTTTTTGAAAGTTATGTTATGTTGTGTAATGTTTGGCATTGCTCACTTCCGAGTCCAAGCAGCCGCGGCAACAAAACAGATTTTGTTTTGTTTTGGACACTATGCCACAGTGCTGTGCTCCATTTTGTTCAAATAGATCAACAAGCTTTCCTTTCATTATTTTCCATGGGTCAAAAATAAAGGAAGAAGTGGCTTGAATATTTAAGCATATTCACCTTCTTCCGGAAGCCCGTCTGGGCCCCACAATCCGACGCAATCCTCCTTCTGGTTTTATTAGCTAACATAGGGCTGCCGACCTCAAGAGAAAATAAGTTCTACACAGACTAAAAAGCCGTTTTTGAGCCGCCCAGGGAATTGGTGCATTGTTGACTTGTTGGTCACATGAACATTGGACATTTTACACACATCAATCTACTTATAGCATATTTTACCAGCAAGACTTTTCCCTCGTTCACCATTTAAACCAAAGGAATTCCCGCTGGACCAGAAGTGCGATTGCAACAGAAGTGGCGATCACGGGGGAAAAGGGGGGAAAGTGGGCGGGGAGGAATAAGGTCAATATGGACCTCTGAAAAGCAGAAGGTTTTTACACCAAACCCAGCAGAAGACCTTCCAGAGGAACTACCTTGAGAGGCCCATCATATCAACAACTGAGCCAACAGAGCGAATAGAGTTTTCAAGAATCTCCAGAGGTCACCTGCTCCACCTGGACAATGGCTGTGATGCAGGACACAAAAGAGAGACTCTGTGACGTCTTTCATCCTGAGAGCTGTTACTCCCCTCAAACTGAAACACAATAGGTTGACCCTACTTGGCAAATCATCTGCGACACAGTTGCAAATATGCAGCTGAATTTGAATTTCCTTCCGGATCAATAAAGTCTCTATCCATCTTCTTTTGTAAAAAATAAATAAATATATAAACTATATATATATATATATATATACACAGATTTTACAGTATATATAATATATAATATATATATATTATATAGTCTGCATTGTTATTGTTTTCCACTATTTACTTGAGTACAGCATTACCTCCCATGTGCCCAGAGACAGTGATTTTCTGCAGCAGTCGAATGGTGAAGAAAAAACTAACAAGCAGTTGTCAGTTCTCGGACATCACTCTCCTGACAAGCCACTGTTGTGCACTTCCCTTCTCATCTCTCTCCTCCTCACCTGCAGCCGCCTGAGAGTAGCTGCATTGCATTTGTGGACACTTCTGGTTTATCAATGGTGTGTGTGTGTGTGTTGTGTGTGTTTGTGTGAGTGTGTGAGTTGTGTGTGTGTGTGTGTGTGTGCGTGTGTGTGTGTGTTGGGTGTACAAGTGTCAAAAATCTCGACATGATCTGGTCTCCCATTTGAAGGCCTTGGATCACGCGGACCAGCTTGCTCCAGACCTGACAGAGCGGCTGAACTAATCAATATCTCTCCTCCCCAGCCAAAGGTGGGTCCTGCCATGAGGCCGCGGGGGTGCACTAATTGATGGGAACTGACTGGCGTGCTGCAGCTCCATGCCCCGCGGCACTGGAAGACGGCGAATGCAGGCCCTTCCACCACAACCAGAGGCGAGAGAGGGTGCAGAGGGAGAGGCCAAGATCATAATCAAGAGGTGAAAGCGGTTGAGTTGTGTCATCATTGGATGTTTACATGTTGCACAGAGTTATTTGGATCTGGACAGACAGGTGCCTTGTGGAGTGTGACTTTGAAAATGAAAAAAGCAAACATTATGGTTGACTTTTTTGAGTTTGATTGACATTTTGTTATTGATTTTCTCTGAATAACACAAGCTGGAGTCTGAATTATTAGGCCTTAGAGATTTCGATGGACTACAGGTTTGTGGCCTAAAACAGGAAGAAAAAAACAAAGTTGCCTGTAATGAAAGCAACATTTTGGCAAAGGAGACATCGGATTAAGGGATATATAAATAAATGATGGTTGTTTTTATAACTGATCAGCAGTCATACCCTAGAACAGTGGTTCTTTTGTCTTGTGTACCCCTAACTCGAGTACGAGGCAAATAAATCTGTTTTTTAGAAGTATATTATCTGGGGCCCGACCAATATGGATTTTGAGGGGCCGATACAAGGCCGATATATCCGATATATAAGGAAGTTGGAAGTGCTGATCTAACTGCTGTGTTCACACTTGTACTTTAGTAATGTAAAATACTAAATTAAGGCAGCATTAACAGTTATTCTGCCTCTTAACAGTGAATTTTAAAGGCTGAAAGTTTGTTTGCACACCATTCATTTAGATAGACTTATTCTATTCTATTCTAACTATTGAAGTCCCGCTGTGAGCCTAATTAATGCGTGTGCGCCACAGTAATTAATATGCGTAAATTCCGATCATTAACACCCCTTTTCACAACTAATTTGCATGTCACTGTCAGTCCAGAGAACACGGACAGCCATAATCACTTTACAGTCGCCAATGAGAGAACAGAAATAATGTTTACAATGTTGTGGTAGCACTTCATGTGCTAAGCGCTAACTGAAGTGAATGAAAGAAACAAAGCATTAAAACAGACACATTAACAACTCCCTCTGCTCAGGAGGCCACATCAGATCACAACTCTTCACAAATAAGATTTATTTTAATCCAATTTCAGACAATTGTCCGCAGTGAATATAATCCAGCATTTTGTTGTTGTTGACAACAGCAATAGTAGCGTATGTGCTAACGTTAGCTGACCAGATACTTCTTTGATAAAAAAGTAAGTCCTATATTGTCACTGGTGTGATCTGTGCTGAAGTTAACTTTTATTCTTGAGTTTGTAGCTGAGTTCAGAGTATTTAAACCCAGAGCTGCCTCAGTCAGAGCGACTCAAACAGGAGCGTCACTCTGAAGCTGTTTTCAGCTGCACAACCAAGACACACAACCAAACTACTGCACAGAAAAATGGAGTTGCGGTAAATAATGGGGCATTCGTCTGTAAATAAATTGGATAAAATGGTTGCATTCTACAGCATCTAAGATTTAAAACAATGTATAACATGTCCAGTTGGAATATTGGCCATATCAGCCAGAGTTTGGATGATAGCCCATATCGGCCGATATTATTGGCCAACCGAAAAATCAGATGGGTCCTAATATTGTATTGTTAATACAAGAGATATACTTTTATATGTTATAATAACATTGCTTGTTTAATAGCATGTTCCAAAACATTCATAAAAATTTTAAAAATAGAATTAGTTTATTATAAAGTCTTTGCAGCAGTTCACAGCATGTGTGACCGAATGCATTCCTAGCAATCGTAATTACTCACAGTGATGAGTTTATAAGTCCTTTTCACAACTTTCTGAGGCCAGAGCGCTATAATTAGATGCAGAAAGTACACAGTGTTCTCTTTTTCACCCGAATAGCTGATTTGACAATATATCTGTATACTGGGGGAAAACAAATTTGACTTCATTGCATGAAATATTGCGTTCAGCCCTGTTAAGAATGTAAAATGTACCTCAAAGCACTTATTTTTATTCAAATACTATTTAGTTTCTCCTTCTTTTTTAATAAGAAAATCATTCTTAAGATCCCCGGGTCCCCGTACCCCTGCCTGGTTGGTAAACAGTGCTCTTACAGATACCAACTATAGCCATAAGAGGTCAGTAAAATTACAAATAACTTAATATTCACCATTACAGCTGAATAACCCGTTCCAATATTTTAGAATACAGTGCTCTTATGTGGTTCAGTGGTCGCATACACATGAACTCTCACTTGGCATTGTGGGTTTGACTCCTGGCTGAAACATTAACAGTAACTATTGCTTTCAAAAGACCAGTTTACATATGAAAATAAAAGAAAGAAATGTTCCAATTTAGATCAGTTGGCTTAAATGTTTGCTATTATTACACAATAACGCAACAATAAGAGAATGAGACTCCATCTATCACTGTCCATAATCAAATCCAACCGTTTAGAAATATCTAAATGCTCATAGCAACCGTTTTAAATTGTTTTGAACATTATCTTTCGCTTTGGTGTAGTTGCACATTACGCTGACAAACAACTCTTTCAGTGGAAGGGGAAAAGCAGGGATGTTCCATTAAGTCTGCTGCAGATAATTCCAGAGAAAGCCCACTGACTTTGCTCTTGTTAAGAATATATTGTTATGGCACAGACAAACCACACCATGATAATTAACATCAATAATTAAGTAAGGGGAAATGGTAGAAAGAGCTGCGTTCAGTGCTTGCTAAATGTGCCGGAGAGATGCTGAGATGGACAGTCTGGCTGGAGAGCTAATTTGGCTCCTTTTTATGTGGCACTGAAGATTATCTTTATGTTTGCACCCGCTTACAACTGGCCCTCATCAAACCAGGAGGAGAGAGAGCATTTCCTGTTACTACTTTTGTCATTTGTGCATGATTTTTGTTTGTTTGTTTGTTTGTTTGTAAGTATTTGCTACTTTTATTGGTGTCTTGTCTATTAATGCTACTGCTACTATCATAACTTGCACTGCTACTACGACTCCTGGTCCACCTATGTATATGTCTCTGCAACTGCTACAATAATTTGCTTTTATTAAACGCCTTTGAATCTTATCTTAAAGGTTCACTATGTCACTTTTTGGTGTGGGGGGGGTCTGCCATCACCATGGGGATCTTATGGCTTTTCCAGCAATGTTCCAAATACGGCCCCCAAAAAAGTATCCATGTTTTATTTATTACTTAAACATGTGTTTATGATAACATCTCCTTCTGTCACTGCTATCACTACAAATACTTGCAATACAAATGCTTTTACTATTTCTATTGCTTCTGCAGCACCACAGCAACATTTTCTGTGTTCGAGTAAGTAAACTTTTTTTATACAGCGCTGTAAAATCACACAGAGAACATGTATACCAAATACAACAACATTGGGATTTCAATTTTAAAAGACGTAAAACAGGATTCAAATAAAATAAGACCTAGTCAACCCAAAGCAAGTTGAGGGGAATGAAACCCAGGTTCATCCCCTCATTTGCTCCTTTCTGTATAAGATGCTGACGACAGCTTTTATAGAACTCTGGGATAACCTCAATAAAGATTAGCTGCGGGGCAGTTGTTGGAGTTTGCAGTTTTGATAACGGGCTTGTCTCTAAAATAGACCTTGGTTCAGTCTAATCCTGCTAGCATGCTCATATGCCAACAGTTCACTCATTTTAATATAAGTGGACTCAAAACTAGACAGAAGCAATATTGCCATGGAGCTAAGCAGAAGGAGATGGAATTTATTTGGCAGTTTTTATGTATATTTCTTTATCTTTATAGAAACCTAAATTATGGACCACAGTTTAGTCCTGATTAACACTTTGGTTTAGATCCTGATTTGGACTGAAGTAGGCTTTCAGCTGTTGTTACGGTTGAGCAAAATGTCTTTGTCTTTTTGCTCATATTCAGTTTGAACAGGATTTATAGTTGGTCACCACTCCGTCACCTGATACTCCGTCTGTCAATGCATCTTTGCAGAGTTTAGGGAAAGAATGTAGTTTTGACAGGCAGGATGGGCATCCAACTTAAACACTATACCAAATTAAACAATCAGTGTTGTTATATTGTCTCATTTGAGGAATTCTGTTGCATTGACCAGTGTTTACAGGCAGCTATAGGGATGGGCCAACAGTACGAATCGTATGCACAAATATCAATACCATAGATATAGTATAGATCATATTTATAGTATAGATCATATTTATAGTTATAGAGTTTTAAGGTATTTTAATACAAAACTCATTAGTGCATGATATCAGATTGAAAAACAAAAAATACTGGTATCACCCGTTACTACAGGAAGCACACAATTGTAAAGGACTGGCGAGCCTTTGCACAACAAAGAAAGTTCAGAGTCAGTATTGACTTGAAAAATGATGTGCGTACTCTCCTGGGAGTCAGGTGCTCTTTCCAAAATGTAAATGAGACACACGGGCCGCTGCGTCCCCTGCTGCTCCCAAAGCTTTGCCATTCACCTTTAAACAGCAGTACAATAATCAATGGAGCATTATTAATGTGCAAATCATTCACACACACAACTCTTATCCCCTGCTGAGTGCATTACGACCTATAATCTATAATATTACTCTGCAAGGTCTTCTAGTGTTGTGCGCTGAACCAATGAATACAATCAAAACCATGTGCTACCACACCTTTCAGTCATTGAGGCAACTCCTGTTCAAATACAAGAATCCTGCACAGAGAACCTGTTGTTAGCACTCATCATGAACTATTAACAGCACAGAAAGCCTCCTGAGATGCTCCCCTCTCCGCTTCTTCTCTCTATTTCACTGAATCCCAGAGGTTTTTTGGGCATCGGTATCAAGGATTTCAGTCCAGAGACATGTACAATATGTATGATTCAATCTTTAATAAGGCGTGTTTCCCTGCTGTGTTAGACCCTTAGTCCTTCTCTCAAAGTTACTCTTGTAAATTTTTTATAAAGCGTCTGCTGCCGCGTTCCTCAGCGGTCTCAGTGCACACAGAGAAGATTATTCCTCCCCATGTAGACCAATGTACAGTATGTATGGATGAGTCCCGGTTTAGAACTCTACGTCTTGGTTTGCTCTTTGATTTGTCTCAAATTAGACATGATTCTGATGGTTCTGATCATTTTTCCATCTTTAACTACCCTACCCCTTTAACTACAGTCATTTTATGTGCTGTATTTTTCTCTAAAACGAATTAGTAAAAACTGTATTTTTACTCCCAAAATTATAAATGAGTGTTATTTTTAGTCAGAACACATAGTTCAGATTTTGTTTTATGCATAAAATGTGCCCTTTGCTAAAGGTGCACATATAACTTTTCTGGTGACGGCATGCCACCTGCTTTTACCCATGGAGATGTAATTATTTTGCCTAAAAAAATTCCACAATATGGCATTAAACTCCATCGCCACAAGCAGGTGACACGACCAGTAAGAATGCTTTTTTTTTTCCCAGGTAATGTTAAGCATTTTTCTTTTATGAAATGCAAATAGAAAATAGATACATTTCCTTTCATTATGTGGAACATTCCAATCAAAGCTAAAACATCTCCATGGAGACAAGGGGCGACGCCTCCACCAGGAAAGTTACCTGATGCATCTTTAAGAGCTATTTCTGATGTGGCCATGTCCTGGTTTGGTCCTGCTTAGATCCTGATTTAGACCTGGTTTAATCCTGATTAATTCAGCACTGGTTAGTTTTGGAATATGTTTAGTACTTTCCAAATGAGGAGCATAAAGCCTAGAAATAAATGTTAGTTTGATTTTAATTATTTATGTTTTTTGTTCTGGAATGAAACTTCTGTATGGTTGATACTTGATATATTTGCAGGTTTAAGGTGTGTTCACACTTGTACAAACTCCACATTAAAACTCGGACTAAACTATGACTAAATCCAGAACTAAACATGGACAAGGTCATAGCTAAATCAGGACTATAATAGGACCAATCCAAGTATATAACAGAATTAAACTGACATCAAACCAGTACGCATGCATTTAATTACTGATTTAGTCTTGTTGTCATTGTCATCGAGGTCCTGATTCAGTCCTGACTTAGCCCTTGTTTCCTTTTAGCTTGTTTCTGACGATGCCTCTGTGCACAGGGGCCCATTCTTTCCCGTACAGTGTATTTATTGGACATTAGGAGAAGGTGAGGCAGAAGGAAGGGGAAGGAGCTTGCAGCGCAGCATAAATCAAACTAATTATGGAGCCACGACAGTATTGAACCCATGGAGAGGAAATGAAATGATGGTAGGCAGGCCGGGGCTCAAAGCTGCTAGAGTTAATGAAAATATTAATTACTCGATGATATACGGGGAATGTAGAACAGCTCCCGCCTCCCCACAGCCCAAACCCCCTTTTCACCCAGCGCATTTGTTTTAATTGAGGTGTAATAAGACAGTTACATTTGGCTGACTCACTTGTTTTGACTGGGTAATTGACCAATAAAGGCCCATGATAGCCCAATTATAAATCCAATGTAGTGTTAATTACTTAGCAACTCTTAAGTGTCGGCTGAACATTACACTAGTGGTTATTTTAAAAAGTCGTAAAATAAAAAGGAGAGTGAGTTCAGAGGTGGCTGACAGATGCTGAATCAATTGTGGATTGCACAATGATGCAAATAATGTTTAATATCGGCAAACAGAATATAATGCAATTGGTGTTACAAGTTGCAAAACTACATTTTTGCACTTGATTTTGAAATGATACGCAATTTATGTGCCAAAATTATCCCAAACATTTATTGTATACAGTATACTGTAATTTTCAACACAAAATTACAATACTTTCTGTATGTTTTCCATGTTGTCTTCAGTTCTCATAAAGCTCAAGATTATTGCCAAACTGTTCAGGATAGGTCACATTTTGTCCTTTTTTTTTGGTTTGATTTTTTTGACAACCCTAGTTCAAATTCATTTCTACATTTAGGGTGCATTTACACATCCAAATTGTGCCAAAAGCTCGACTAAGCCTAGCTTTTGAAAGTTATCTAACTAAATCTTAGTTCAGCTTTTTAGTCCTGGTTTTGTAGAATCTTTGTGGAGATGTTATTGCTTTGCCAGGGTTGTTCCACAGTATGTCATTAAAATACCCATTGTGCATGTAATACTTTTTTTTTCAATTTTATTGCTAAACAAATACCTTAAAACACATGCATTGTTACTGTGAGCGGTATCGCCTCACCACAGATCCAGGGTCTCATTTATAAAACTTTACATGGACTTCTTACTAAAAGTGCTAAAAGTGTACGCACGGAGAAAACACAAACTTCCACAGACTTGCTCATTTCTCACCTCTTTGGACACAGATCGTCTTCTTCTTTGATGGGCAAAGTTCTGAATCACTAATTTCTATGTAAAGGCATTTTATACAACACAAATGTAACATGAAAATTTGCGTACGTAACCTTTTTGTTCGTACGCACACTTTAAATGAGACCCCTGACGTGTAACCTCACTGGCTTGTCTCCATAGAGATAGATTTTGTGTAGTGCGTTATTATCTTTACTCCTTTTTGTGTCTTAACTCTATTCAAATAATGTCTAATACTCTCGTTAAATGGATAGATTTAAGTCTCTTTTTACTACTTATTTGTTTATTAATTCTTGATTGCAGATATATATATTCTTTTGTTGTTCTTGTATTTTATGTTGCAACACTACAATTTCCCCATTGTGAGACAGATAAAGGTTCTCTTATCTTATCTGTAATGCCCTATGGAACATTATAGATGTTAAAAGTATTAAAGTTACATTTAGTGATACTTTAACATTCATCATAAATTAAACGGCCAAAAGCCTTTCCAGAATATCTGGCAGTATTAAATCCTTATGAATAAATATTGTGATATTCAACTTTTTCCTCCTCACAAACTTTCTCCCACCTTCCACCTCACGTTACAGCACAATTTGTTGCTCATATGAGATTTTGTCCTTGCCATTGATTTGCTGTGTGTTTTCATTGTGAATTATTCAAAGGTACAGTTTATCAATAAGCAGGCAGCGTTTGGCGTGCGGCTGAGAGAGGCAGAGGGGCCGGTGTAGCAGAGGTGTGGAGGCAGAGGCTGTGGGACTCAGACAGATAATATTGCACTGCAGTCAATGGAGGTAATTAGAGGAGGCATCAACAGAAGCTCCGTCCACTGAGGTCTGAGCCAGAGACGTGTCTGACTTCACACTAGTATTAAATGTTATCTATATTATTGAACGAATGGAATGGCCAGAGTGTCATCCAGAAATGTTATGTGTTGGGACACAAAGGTAAACCAACAAAAAGTCACAAAGTGCAATGCATGAGAATTGAAGTCAAGAAAATACTTTTTGGGACAGTTTTTCTGAACCAGCACCAAGCCTTAAAACCCTAGAAAAATTATCAAAGGGTTTAAGGAGGGTCTATAGAGAGTCTGACTGTCGCACAAATTGCAGGATATACTTTACCTTAAGCCAGTGGTTCTCAAACTTTTCACACCAAGTATCATCAGAAAAGACAATTTGCCCTCCAAGTAGCACCAGATCTAAACCACGTCTAAAACAGGACTGTTCCAGGGCTAAAATAGGGCTAAACCTGGTCTAAATTGGGACAGCACTATTATTTTTGTAGTTCTAAACAAGGACTCAACTCAAACAAAGACAAAATGTGGATTAAATTCAGCAAAAAATGGAACAAAAAAGAAACACTGCCTTAAGCAAATACATATACAGTACATTTTCGGGGTGATTATCAAACTCTTGTAAGGTCATGCTACATTTAAGACGATTATAAACACATAAAACAAACACTAATCCTGAAGATAAAAACATAAAATCTGCTGTATGTAATTATCACCAAACTGACTTTACATTCTTACACTTAAACTTTAATCACTCATGGCCAGCACAATACGTGTCTGTTAATGTAACCCATTGTTAACTGAAGCTAAATTTGCCATTTCAATTTCCCTCTCTAACTGCTCGACACTTGCATATATGCGACTAGTGGGAGTGCTGAGTGAATTTGACATAGTTAGGCTGTCAGTGAGTGACAGGCTAATCAGGACTTTGTCAAAGTGGACTCCGGCTGCACCTGTCAGGGCTGTCAGTCTTCTGAGGAGGCTGCCCCGGTCCCACGAGTAATAAAGAGGAGCGCTGCCTTCACACCACTGACCTGAGAGGGGCCAAGGCGAGACGCACCCGACATAACAATCAATGTCAAAACATGTGCTATTGATGAGAGGTGTCAGAGAGACTGCAGCGTACACTGGCTCCTGCAGGCGCTGCGGGAGTCTCAGGGGTGTGATCGTGATTAATACACAATAACAGCTATGATAGGCAGGGCACAGGAGCAGGGCAGGAAGAAGAACAGTCCAAACAGTCCACACAAGAGAAGGAGCTGGAAAGATTTTGGATAGGAGAAAATACACAATGACATTTGCACGAACATATTATATCATATTTTGGCTAAGTGGTTGTCCTGACGTTGAGATGCTATGTGATGTGTCAAGGATTTTCGAATTAGCATGTTGATAGTGTCTCATTTGCTTCTGACTTTGGCAATCACATAATCAAATGTAATTACTGATCTGTAGATGTTTTGGGGCAACTTTATGATAACTACACCATAGCCTTTGTAAAGTATGAGCAAAGGCTTAATTCACAATGAACAAATAGTTTATTAGGAATGATACGGACCTAGTAGCTACTTAATTACGTGGTAAGTGTTTGGAGTCAGGGTGTTAATGAACCAACTAAACCCAAATCCTTCTTTACAAAGTTCATTATGACATAAGGTGTAGTTATCATAAAGTGTTACCAATGTTTCTCTTATATATTTCTGTGCATGACATATCCATAAACAACTTGTATCCATGTTGTTGGATAATAGTGTTTGTGTGTGTTAGAAATGCCCTACTTTCCCTTCTGGAGTAAAATAATTACTATAACTGAATGAACTAGCACCATGGACAGCGGCATCAGCATGTTTTTATTGTACAGTATATGCAAAATGCCGGTTACCCTGTAGTCCTAAATATGTGGCCACAATTTAAACAGAATAAAGATGGACTGCTGTATTATTCTCCAAAACATAGCTGACTTAATACAACTGATCATCAAACAAAGCTAACAATGTGGATGAACTTATGTGGATGAACTTTTTTCATTATTTTTACAATGTCTTTTGTGATCCTGCGCTCTTATCTTAGGGTGCATGTGTGTGTCTCTTTACTTTTTAATCAATTCATAATGAACAAATGGTTTATCAAGACTTATTCAGATTTATATCTACTTAATTAAGGGGCAAGGTTTGGAGATAGGAGTTAGGGTATGAATTAAATATTTACAAAACCTGCATTCATTCCTAATAAACTCTTAGTTCATTATGAATCAAGTATTTGGTCATGCTTTATTAAGGCTACTTATGGTGGTTAAGTTTATAGATGTTATTCTTTTATGTAATTGTGCATGCAGTATCCATAATCAACTTGTATCATTGTAGTTAGACAATTGTGTTATTTCTTTACAGTCAACTTGTTGATTTACTCTTCTTTCCCTTCAGCTGTACTGTCTAAGGATTTGTGGAAAAGAACCATGGACTGCGACATCAGCATGTTTTTCACTGTGTGATAGATGTCAGTTATCTTATTGCACTAAATATGTGGCCATAGTTCAGTATTAATAAAGTGGGACTCTTTTATTATTTTCCAAAACATAACTGACAATTGATCACTAAACAAATTTGGTTTAGGAAAGTATGACATGCCCTTGCAGTTTTCAGTAAGTAATGCTGGTGTCCTGTTTTCTCACAGAAACATAAGTGCGTGTAAACACATAGGGCTTCTCAGAGTTAATCTGTGACCTAACAGCCGTGTCACGACTCGGATCTTCCAGTAAAACTATCAGTGGGATGATATTCCAGTCTCAGTAACAAGAGGCTCATCAGATCTGGGCACGATCAATGGGCAGTAAGATGAAGCCAGCTTTTGTCTTCCTCCTCCTGAGACGCACTTCCTCCGGTTCTGTTCATCGGCCAGGACTAACATGGCTCTACTGGCCTTGATCTAATTATTCTGTTTTTGAAGGGGATGTTCTCTTGTAGGAAGTACGTTTTTTTGTTCTAAAGCAATATACAGTAAATAAGATTGAAACGTGTAATGCCCTTTTCCCTTAATTACCCATGTAATTCCCTTCTTTTTTTTAAGACTTAGTAGAATCTTTTTTTTTTTTTATCTTTTATTGAACTACAAACAATTTAAACTGGATTTAGTAAAGTATTATTATCTTTAAAAAGTTGAAGCACTTTATAATTACTACACCGTAATTAGCCTTAATAAAGCATGAACAAAGACTTAATTAATAATTAACAAATAGTTTATTAAGAATTATCCAGAAGTATTATTTAATTAAAAGGTTAGTGTTATGATATTAATAAAGTAGTTACAAGCCTTTATAGAGTCATTTTTCATTATGAATTAAATATATAATAGAATTTTGACAACTGTTTGAATATATAGTGTGATGAAGTCAGTAGCCCTTGTGTAACATGTATCTAAAAAAAAATGTAATTTTTTTTCTCCCATTATCAGGGGAGTGGTAAATCAAGCCAGCATCAATCATCCAATTAGACTGGTGTTGTCTTGTTAAATGAGGTGTGGGACTCAGAGCTCAGCGGAGAACAGGCCTTTTTCCAAACAGAGCAGAGAGGAATTGAGAAATCACTTGCTGAAAATGACAAATATATACAACACGATATGCTGCGACTATTTGCATTGTCAGTGACATTCATGAGGAGTGAATAAGGTTATGTGTGACTTCATCAGCATTTGTTCCCAGCATGCATCAGCCCCGGTTCAGCAAATGAGTTGGAGCAGGCTTCCTGGGCAGTCTTTCCTCTCTGCTCCAACAACTCATGAAATATTTAATGTGGCTGGCAGTAACCTCTCTCATTCTCACTCTCCCCTTTCTCTGTGTCTGTGTCTCTCAAACACATTCACACAAAAACTAACACACAACAGCCGTCCTCTCCACAGAGTCTGACGCTTTTTCTTCTTCCTGTCATTCAGCCCATAGTCACTGGATGGAAACGTCAATGTTCACAGTGAGACCTGCTGCAGCCTTTAAGACCCGCACACACACTTTACACACCACTGTTGTACATCACAATATCAGATTACAAAGTGTATCCAGTGATCCATTGTGTGGCTGAAGAGCATTAGAAAGACTAAAAATATCACATTCAAGTCCCCAAACACAAGAGACAAATACTGGCATTTATTATCCAGCCAAAAATATGTGGTACCTGATGTTTGGGGGTGTTATGCCTTTTTTCTGTCCTGCGGTGTGACACTCTTTTTATCACAGTATTATATATTTTTTTATTTAAAGTTGAGATTAAAATGTAAGTTTAGTAAATCATGTATACATTCTTATCTTCATGCCAACACTTTTTTTTAACTGTCTCTGACAGAAATAATTAATTTAGAATATTTTGACGAAAGGTGTTACAGTCACAGGACATTTTAGTGTTGAAATGGGAAGAAATGCTTTAACCCCTCTTTTCTTTGGATTCCACCTCTTAACTTGCAAATGTTATTGCTTACTAACCCTAACCCTGTTCCTGTGTTCTCTCTGGTCTCCGTTATTATTATTTTTTTTATTACTTATAATTGATTTCCCTTTGCATATGTTTTTGTTGTTCTTTGTTTAAAAATAAAAAAGATGAAATGAAAAGAAAAGAAATCAAACTCCTGTGTGTACTTTACTGAATATTTTTGTGCACTGTTGAATTTTGTAGGATGTAAAACATTATTTAGAAAGTAATTTGCAGTGATAACACAAAAAATGTCATGTGAAGTACTTATGTACAAATTTAACAATTCAGCACCATGGACAGTGGTGTATGGAACGGCGGTCTGGTGAATTCTTAAAAAACTTTAAATTCTAAAAACTAAAAGGAGAAAAAATCAATACGTTTATCTTAACACATGGGTAATTTTCCTACAGCTCATTCCAACTCAGCACTGACTCAAATGACTTCTATTTCAGTGCAGGCCATATTGTTCCATTACAGCCTCAATCACACATATAACTTCCACAGAACAAAATGATCCAATCAAACCTTCAAACTCAATTTGAGATTTGAGAAAGATTGAGGCTTCTTCAAACTTAGAGTCTCATACACACAAGCGCTGTCCTGTGGCCTGCTTGTATCATTTCATGGGTGCTTGGTCTCATCTGATTGTATGAAGGGTGCGGACAGACAGAGCTGATACAAATTTGACACTGCGGCGATCGGCAGCTGCCAGCTGTTTAATCAACACTGATGAATATTTGATGGTGCAGCGGCGGGCGAACTGTGGTCGCTCTCCTCATTATCCATACCATGTGTACACAGGAGATATTCAATTCACACCGTGAAGAGAGGGCTTTTTCACTCTCACGAATGCCAATACAAAAGCTAAAAATCTTAATTTATAGTAGTCATATAAAAGTTAATTGTTGATTATATTGACTAAACTTTTAAAATATATAAAGATAGATAATGAAGACATCGAAGGCAAGTACCATTGACAGTGATTTTTACAGTTGAACAAAAAGGTCTGTATTTTTTAAACTTAAAACAGGGGAAAGTGAATGCTTCTTGGGCTCCAACTGTTTAGAAGCAGGTGCACAACAAGGATGATAGGCTTTGCATGATCAAATCAGAAGAGAGGCTGCACCTAAAAGGCTAAGTCAAAAAAGAAACATCCGTGGCACTCCATATCTTGTGAAAAAATGAAAAGCTCTGTATTGTAACATCATGGACGTCCAACACTGGGTGTCTTCATCAGGGCACAATTGCTTTGTTAACTTATCATACATACGTTTGAGTTTAAATAGAAAATAACCATAACATTTGTGAATAATTTTATCTCTTTTTGTCTCGTACTCTTAAATAATCTATGTGTCTGGTATTTTAAATCTGTATTTTATTTTTTTATTTTGGAGTAATTAATAGTAGCCTACCAATTATTGATGTATTTTTTATTTTACTTCTTTGGTAGACATTATTTCTGGAAATTAGTGTTTGTCAGTAAGACTTGCGCTGCTAAAAGAAATTGTACCGCTTTAATTTAATGAAATAATACACATATCCACAACAGTCTATTCAGTACTACGGACAGCGACAATTGGAATCACTGGATTCTTTTAAATGACCCTTTATTGCTGATCTTGTCTGCAGATAAAATAATCAAATGACACATTGGTTAACTCTGCATCAGTCTCTATAGATCACTGCTCTTGTCTGTCCGTCTTGTTTTCAGCGGCCTGTGCTTTGTATTTAGTGTCTGCAGCCTGTAAGAGTGATGACGGCAGGAGATGGGTTCAATGGAGGGTTCAAAGAGCACTCTGCCGGAGGCTACCGCGGCTCTTACAAGAGAAAATTGGGAAATAAATGACATTTAGGTAGTGGGGCACATTTTGCATAGAGTGACATTTAGGTGGCAATAGGTATTTTCTTGAATGAAGTTACACATCTCAAACTGCTCTTTTCAGACATTGACAAGTGTTTTGATATTTTAGGACTCTACTTCATCAAACTGGTGTCAAACAAAGAGGGCTTCCTAAAACGGGTTAACTTATGACAGAGGAGGCTTTGTTTCTTCAAATCCAATAGGACATGAAAGGGGCGCTGAAACAAGGAGCCTTCAAACAGTAAAGAACGGGGAGTACACAGTTCATATGGATAAATACAAATGAACATGATGAATATGACTTTGAAACCTTGACATTTTCAAAGTAACTCTAGTCAGGTAACTTAAAATATTGTAATGTAAAAAGAGAATCTGATAAAGTTAAGACAGAAATGTGTCCACAGTGACTTTTATAACTTTTAATGATGTATTTTCTAATTAGAGAAAGTCCCACAGTACGACAGATGGACACTTTGGAGCTAGATCCAGGACAGATAATGGCAGTGAGTATTCTGGGAAATAAGACGCTTCATCAAGGCCTTTGATGTTCCAACATTTGGTGCAAAACTGGAACAAAGCAGCAATACAATAAAGGACAGATTAAGGGTTCATTGGCTGTCTCAGGATTCAGCTATAATGCCTGGTGTTACACAATTGTCTTTTTAACCTCTTTGCAGATATAGTTTTATGTCATTGTATTTAGAATACATTATATATTACTTGCAAAACATCTCCAAAGTTAAAACATGCTATTTTCTTTATGGTCAGATATGAAAATGGATGATTCTCTGATGTGTTTGTCATACAAATAGGAATCTAAATTACACTTTTTGCTATGCAGCCTGCCTGCATATCCATTTATCCATCACTGGCTACATGACAAGAGGTCAGCCCCTCAAGATCAAATATTTTTCTTACTAAATGACGGATTTATTAGACAAATAAGTTGTTCGTCTGACTCTGAACCCTCTGTGATTGAAATATACCCCTGTGTCAACAGCATCGCCTCTCTAAGCGTGTCCCGGGCGGAGGAGGGCTGCCACAGCGGATTACTGAGCAAATATGAGTGGGAAATGAGTGCAGATCTGGGGGATCTACCCTCCGCAGCCCAGCTTTGACATTTCCTTCCAAAAGGCCAGCCTTCTGTGTGGTTAGATCAGCCCCGCCCTCAATGGGAGCACTTATTTTTGTTTAAAGACTCTGTCATACACAAACAGGACCACAAGGACAAAAACTTAAATAAGTTCAGAACCTGCATTATCAGTTATGTTTTATATGAGCCTGTAGCATTGTAATTATAATGGAATCATCCATCTTAACCTGGCGCCTAACAACTGCGATTAGACCTGGATCATAGGCCCACTCCCCTCCGCTCTGAGCTACACTGAAAAGTCACCCGCTCGTAAATCTAAGTGCTGCGTTTCCATAACATGCGCTCACATCATTATTTTGGCGGCGTAGTGTCACCCACTCTCTCATCTCGTCTGTCAGGAATCCAATTTCCCTTTATTTACATCCACACTGGAGATTAATTACTCCCCAGCAGTGGCCTGGAGGACTTCAGATATGAGCTCCTGTAGGCTTCACTCTGCTCCATTCTGAAGGCTCTATGCTGTAATGGATCCATAGGGCCCAAGCAAAAAGAGGCAAGAACCAGAAATCTATTACATAATAAAATAATGTAACTTGAGAGGTTTTCAGATTTAGAAACTTAACCTTTTCCTTATATGAAACGAATGAGAGCTCTTCAGCAATATAAACTCTGATAGGTTGTTCAAAGACATTAGGATCGCATCAAGGTGAGGTTTTAATTCTAGTTCCCACATCACTGAAGAAGCCCTTTCTGAACTAACACCTCAGTATTCAAACTTAAGTCGTGCTGTGTTGAAGCAGTTCTAAACAGACATGGATCATCTATCAGTATTTAATAAATAATTAATAAGATGAGTGCCTCTTCCCCAAAACCTTTCTATGCTTTGAAACAATAGGCGAAAGAGTATCAACATTTGACCTGATCATTTAAGGTTAAACTTGATTTGACTTCCTGGTCTAAAGGTTTAAAGGTCTAATCTACAATGTATAAATAAATTCATAACATGACATAAAGCATTGCCTTGCACAACTATATAAAAACAATAGACCCGTTTAAAGTTTGCAAACAAAAACAAAAACACTCTAAATTCAGCAATCAAGGCAAAAGTAGAAAAAAAAATGTTATTTCAATGGAGAAATTGGGATTAACCTTTGTTTCTTGGACAGAAGTTTATAACAGACACTTTAAAAATTATGAGTTTTAGGTTTTACTGAAGAAATACTAACAGAATGTTAACCCCACAATAGTTTTTCATTTTATTGGATATATTATTTAGTTCACCACAAATTATATTTTTGTGAAGTGAAAATATACACATTTTAAACAGAAAATAGTAATGTTTACATTCTTTGTAATATAAAAGTAAACATTTCTACCCTGGAAATTCTAAATTGCATCTTATTTTTTGTTAGAAACACTTGACATCATTAGCATTTAGCTTTGATGTCAGTCAGTGTGTTATGTTGCACTTTATTTATCCTCTCCGGAATTATGAACACTCTGACGACATCGCATTTTAAAGGGTCGTGCACTTTTTATAGTTTATAAACTATCTGCTATGATTTACGTTGACGTTTATTTACAGTAGACTATCTTTGCCCTCTCTGTCGGACATTCCAGGTTTGTTTTTTGTTTTTTTCAATGACCTCCTCTCACGGCACAGAAGGCCCGAATCTCCCAGGCCCAATGAACCCACCTCGCTCCAAATCTATATCCGTGCGCCATGACGCAGCGGTGTCATTGGCGGTGAACGAGCTCGGTACAGCGCGCAAGTCGTTTTCGTCGTCGTCAGTGATGAAATAGTGCGGCTGATTAATAGAAGACTGTGTCGTAACGGGCTGACATATGGTAGGCGAGGCAGCTGGGGACGGTACCTCGGGCGTCCCCTACGGCCATTAACATATTAGAGGCTATTGTGCAGGCAGACAGTCCGACTTCATCCCGGGCCCCTGCGCAGAGAGACAGCGCCCCAGAGCTGTTTGATATAGGCTTTCAATAATGCATTAGTCTTCTGTCCGGGACTAGAAGGAGCAGCAGTTTTGGGTTAGTGTGGCAAATACTGTGGCTGTAGATCAGATGCTACATTTTTACATGGAATAAAATGGTGGAGTTATGTGCGTTTTCCAAATTACGCACAACAATTAGAAACAGACAGGCCTGCAATGCTTAATAAAATGTAGCCAATGGGAAAACGACACGAAAAAGGCTCAATTAAAAGTGTGAGACTGTTTTCCTCACGTGTAATTCTTCACTTCTTAATAGAGTCGATTTAAATTACAGAAACAAGAAAAGCCAATAAAGAGCGTGTTTTTCTGTGGAGTCAAACGCTCCAGAAAAAGCCCGAAAGCTCTCTGAAAATATTGCATTTTATATCAGCGGCGAGCGTAATTAATATTACATTACCTCTGTGTTTGAATGCGCTTTCACGAAAGCGACTCGTGGAAATATAGAGTAGGGTCAAATTTTACAGAAAATTACAAAGGATTCGGGAATACAATAGTTATTTTTGAGTCAAATAATTTGTCGGAGTATATTTTGCTTGATTTAAAAAGCCGTTATAAATGCTATAAAAGCCTATTTATTAATTGCCGACAGGCTGCTAAATCTTTCCTCTTTTTAAATAATAACTGTGAAATGTGAATATTAATATTATTGTTATTATATATTATTGTTAGTATTAATATAATTATTATTAACAATAATAACAATAGAGGCCTATGTATAATTATTATTGTTGTTGTTGTTGTTGTTGTTGTTGTTGTTGTTGTTGTTGTTGTTGTTGTTGTTGTAGGCCTTCTATTCATATTTTACTCTAAGCCTGTGTATATTTTTTTCCTAATCACTGTTGTGTTTTGCGCAATATTAGTCTCAAATAATCATCAAACTCATCAAAAAACGAATAATTAGTACTTGGCAATATAATCAAGATGACACATCTTCTCCTGACGCCATTCACCAGAGAAAAAGTGTGTGTTTTTCTTGAGTTTATTAGAAGATTTCTGGAACACACCTCCCTGTTAAATTTGGCTTACAGAATGAATAGTACCAATGAGAGGACAACAGAGGAGCGTGGACAGAAGTGAGAGAAGGAGACGGACATTTCCATGATGCACAAGTCGCCGCAGGTTGTAAACATACTTGTGTGGGCACAAAAGTAAAATAGTACTTACACAACGTTTTTGTAACAATTAACACGACAAACAACGTGGTGGTCTCAATGTGAAAACAGGCATTAAACAGTGACTTACACCACCCACAACATCAGGTCTACAGTATATCTTCCTCTATGGTGCAGTGACTTTATCCGATGCATAGTGTTTGCACTGCAAACTCAATGATCCTCTGATGTCTGCTCCGGGAGCAGACAAGCTCAATCTGCTGAACTTTGTGAATCCAAATAGTGAAATAGACCTAATTTATCCAAAACACAGGAGCACTGTCCTGATTTATAAAGTGGTGTCTTATATACAAAACATTTAACCAATCTAATAACCTAAAGGGTCTTTGTGCAAATTTAAAATAAATATAAATATCTATGTGACAGCTTATTGACAGTTTCTGTCTGGGAGACGGTTTTCATGCAGGCCTAAACCTTGAAGCCATTAAATTAAGAAACTGAATTAGCAGCCTTCAAATAATATATAAATAAATAAATAAAATAACTAAATGAACAGACTGATGAGTTACCAACATCGACAGAGTCAAACCAAAACACGGGTTAATAATCAATGAGGTAATTTTTAAATGGCTATATTTCAAACAATAGGCCTAGAAAGAACTCGCTATTGTAAAAAGCAAATCACCTTCTTCTTCCATGTGTTTTTAAAAGGCAATGTCGACTAAACTTTCCCTCGAAAAACTGAGCAAAATGTGTGTCTGTTATTTGCATACTTCACATTCACCGACAACGTGAAAATAATAAATGACGCCTCAGAAGTGGGATCTAAAGCCCATTGCGCACCAGCGTGGAAAACCGCTGGAGACAAAAGACTGAAAGTGGTGTCTTTATAGTGTCCCTTGGTCCCAAATTCAGTCATTTTTCTTTTAATAAATTTTCTTCACCCATCAGTGAGTAGCAGAGAATTTCAACCTCTTCTGCTTCTGTCTTTGGTTACAAAACCACACTCGCACCACATTTTTTTTCAAGTCCAACTTTTCTGCTATAGCAGCAATTTTCTCCGACGAAGGCCGAGGCTGCACGGCAAAGTACGCCTCTAAAGACCTCTTTTCAGGCGCAGCTATGGACGTCCTCTTGCGTTTCTTTTCACCCCCGTTGAAAATGTCAGGTTTGCTCAGTTTCTCCCGCTGGGCCCCCTCGGCCTCTTCCAGCCAGGCCTGCAGGATGGGCTTGAGCGCGATCATGTTGTTGTGCGACAGCGTCAACGACTCAAATCTACAAATTGTACTTTGACTCAGTGACCCAACGCCAGGGATTTTGAGATTAGCCAGCGCGCCACCCACGTCCGCTTGTGTCACCCCTAGTTTGATCCGTCGCTGTTTGAAGCGCTCGGCGAAGGCCTCGAGCTCCCGTGGGTCCGTGTCTGAGTCATTGATGGAGGGCAGTCCAGAGTTGGGGACCTGGCCGCCCCCGTGGTGGCCCGGTATAAGGCCGTGGTGCGTGAGAGGAGAGTTCATGCTCATGGCCTGGTGGGACAGGTGTCCCAGGCCGTGCATGTGAGCGTGGTGGTGTCCAGCGGGGGCGCTGGAGATGAGCCCCCCTCCGCCTCCTCCACCTCCGCCACCACCTCCACCGCCCGTGCCATCGTGCGCTCCTCCGGTCATGAGCGACAGCGACTGGGAGGTGATGTGGTCCATGATGTCAGGGGGCTCCATGTTGCCATGGTGATGGTGGTGGTGATGATGATGGTGCGCGAGGGGCACCGTAGACCCGGAGGAACAGGGCACCGTGCTCATCGTGTGGTACGTGGCGTCCGGCTTAAACGGGTGCGTCTTTGCCTGGGACACGGCGATGTCCACGGCCGCCAGAGCCTCTGCGCGTGCCAGGAGAGTCTCATCTAAACTGGCGAAGATGTTACTCTGCAACTGCAGAAACCAGAAGAGGGAAGAAGGTTAATGAAGCTAAAAGCTAATCAAAGTTGTTTAAAAAAATAATTCTAAAAATAAAAACAATAGCCAAGTAAATAAAACAAATAGCTGCATTTTTCACTGCCCAACTTGAGAAGGGGATCTTCTAGTGAAATGCAACAATATGTGCGTCATATAATGTAACAATTTAAGAGAAAACTTAAAAATATATATATCTGTACCTTCAATACAGAAAAGCAAACTAATTGAAAACCATAATCCATTGACAAAGTAACAAACACATTTTCCATATATTTCTATCATACAATGTCTAAATATTTTACAGAAATTGCACATTTCAGCAAGCTGTCAATTACTGTAATAGAGGAAGGCATATAATAAACACAATAACGCCATTTATGAACAGCATCGTAACACCAGTCAACACAGGATTCGCGTTTTTTAATCCATCATTTTGGAAATTGGTAGAAAGCAAGACAACTCCCAGGACGCCCGTGCACAATATTTCAGTTAGCAGAAAGCTCTTTGTGCGCTTTCAAAAAAGATCACACACTTCGAGTGACTGCCGTGAACACATGAAAAATACATTAAGCGCGCGTCTTAGCTGGATGTGCCTCGGAGCTTGTTATATACGCACGGACCGTGCAGCACGCAGGAGGCACGAAGACACAAAAAATAAGTTTCGCAAAGATTTAATTTACCTGTGGAGTCTGCAGACATGCTCTCCGGATCGCCTCGGAGCTGGAGTGCAGGGTGGTTACTTGTGTTCGGTAGAGACGGGTGCATGCCGAAGTGCGGCTGTTTGCTGTTCATGGACATCATCTTGCGCACGTCTCCAATTAAACGCACAGGAAAAAGAGGGGAATCGTCTAGAAGAGCTGGAAACTAGTCATAGATACACAGTGATCCCCTTTGCCTATCCGGTTAATGTGGCAGAGTAGAGTTCGCGAGAAGCAGCCTTGAGCTCGGAGATCACAGAGATGCCTGCAGTCTCTCAGACGCAACTTATCTGTCTACTGTTTCCACTGCTGGGAGATGAGGAGCCTCTTACACCGACGCCTCAGATCTCGTCAACGCCGGACTCTGCTGCGTCTCGCGTGACACACTCGGGCAGAGCAGCGAGCAGCAGGCTGACAGAAAAACTGCTCACAGGGCACGGGGCTGCAACATCTGGAGAACTAGACGCGTGCGTTTTCTTTTCCCCCCTCAGGATTCATGTAGCTATCCACCTCACGCGGGTGCAAGTGTGATTTTAAAGACGCATACTTGTATATGCTGGGCTTGACATATAAGCTATATAGCCCTATACACATTTGTAAAACACTGCTTTTTTTTTATTAATTCAGTTATAACCAAGATGAGAAGAAACCTGCTTTACTCAATTTATATTGGTTTGAACACTGTTATATGTGCAGTGGTTCATTTTATTGGATGAAGACATTTCCTATCAATTTCTTCCAATGAAATTACATTATAGACACAGTCAACATCAAGCATTGAACATTTCAAGTGATTACAAGTAAAATATGCAATGTGACTAGTTATTTTCCATCTTGACCCCAGTTTCTCGTCAAACAAATGGCACTATTGGCCATCATTAAAGACCCATATGAGCACTAAACAAATAGAATTAATAACACAGCATCACTCTGTAGTCTTTACCCAAATTAATTAATCCCAATGAATTAACAACTTCATTTATTCAAACCACAGAGGCTGCGCAATTAAAATTTCATGCCGTGATTAGAGGTATGTGGAAAAATACATATGAATTAAATTTACATAATAATAAGCTCTTTGTGACACAATACATTTACAGAGACGTGAGGTCCCAATGTCATGATGTGAACATGTTATTAAGCTCTATTACAAGTTGAAAGGAGGGAATCTATTATATTTTGTGATCGAAGACTAATGGAAGCCATTTCAAACAATACATAATAATAAATTGCTGTAATGATACCAGTAATGCCAAAGACAAAAGCACTTGATTGCATAATTTTTATTTACTTTTTGCATATTGATCTGTATTGGTAGAGTTTGCTAACAACTGACACTTATTTCCCCACAATATTGTTACTTTGATATTAATTTCTTTTTTTACTTTTTTTTTCTCTCCTGTTACAAGCAGTACTAAAACAGATGTGGCAAAATAGTCAAACTTAACAGATCACAAAAATTCCACAAAAACTCAATTCATGTCAATGTACTGTAGATAAACAAAGTTGTTGAGTTTATCCTCATATCTGCTCCTTCACATGAGCTTGGACAGGTTTTGTGGGACTGCTCGTGCTAAAAGGGCTGTAGGACTTCCTCTTGGTCGCTTGTATCAATATTCATGTGTGTTTTCTATCGCTTGCATTTTCAGGTTTATCGCTGCAATACGACGAACAGCCGGCTTTGTTTGGGTCTTCTTGACATGAGGCGTCATCGTTTGTTTTCATCCAGTGAATCAAACAACAGCTCAAAGGATAGTTTCGTCAGACTGGGAGAGTCCTTCAGCACTAACACAATCTTCACCATTTTCTCCAGGTAAATCCACTACTTTTGGACTCTCTTTGTTAAGCAGGTTTAAATCTCTAGGTTCACATTTGAGCTGGTCTTGTTTGTTACTGAACAATACATCTTTTCCAACACTGAACTGGAACAAAAGTCAAGGTGGACTGCGTTTCTGAGACTAAAGTTCGCTTCTAAATCTGTTGCAGGAGAGGACATCCGAGAGAGCTGTGAGCCGCGGCTGCTCAGACTCTCTCCATCCAGCATCATAGAGTCCAACTCAGAGATTTTATCCAGGTAAGCTGCATCCATAGATGCGCTCACTCATCATCTGATAACTGTCGGAGGAAACATTCGATGCTGCCCCTTTGAGTGGGCTCTGTTTACTTGGGCCTGGACACAATTCTTCAAGAGGTTTAGACTTATTCCAGACGTCCCAGAAAGCTGGCTTGGTCTCCTCATCAGTGTTTGGATTCAACTTATTGAGACAGATGAACTGACTTTCTGCTGTACCATCTTTACTTGGACTCGGAAAATCATCAAAATCAAGCTTCCTTAGATAAGAATCAGGCTTAAATGCAACCTTTTCTCGCGGATCCCAGGACTTTTCAACGTCAAAGAGCGAAACGCTGAAGATGGAGTGGTAGGCATAAAGTCAGCACTGGTGCCATTCAAGTCCTCACTCTTCTGCTTTTCAGTCTTCTTAAATTCTGTGTGTGATTTCCCGACGGCAGGAACATCAAGCTGTGGTTTTAGAGGAAATGTCCGACAGTCTGCCTCTGGGTTGCTGCAGATGGACAGACGCTCGTTTGTCACTTCAAACTTCTCATCATCATGTTGATTTTGCTGTTCCTGCGTGAAGTCTTCTGGCCCACTCGTGTTGCGCTGTCTGCGAAGGTTCTGTAATTCAGCACCTTTCCTCTCTGGCTTTTTGATGCGCGACTCGAGCTCTTCGATTGTACTGGTCACTGCGCTCAGAGAGCCCGTTTCAGCTGGTCTATGTTACGCTCATACTGCTGGATTTTGGACTCAAGGGCTGCCACTGCGTGAAACGCCCAAACCTGTGGAAAATGGGACATTATTTAAGTAGTTACAAATGTACACTTTTCCTGAAAAATGCAATAATGATGTGAGAATTAACTGAAATAAAGAAACAGGTTTAAGGATATGAAGACCATATGGAGATTTGGTAGGATCACTGTAAGATGAGGGATAAAACTGAGGTTTTATGTTTTTATTGAAAATCATTTGTATTAAACTATACACATGGGCAGGAAAAGAAAACTTTTCTTTCAACTGCAAGAGTTTAGTGGCAAGTAGACAATTGTAGACTTACTTTTGAGGCGATCTGCTTTGCAACCTCAGCTTTCAACTCTCATGTTCTCTTGTACAAGGTCAATGTTTTGAGATCGTAAAGCCTTGTTGCCTGCTAACAAAGTTGAATTTATAAAACAGTTGGTTATCAAAATTATAAATACAAAAAGGATAAAACTTGTGAGTAATTAAATGAATTACATGCACTGTACCTCCTTAAGCCTGTCCATGTCTGGCTTAACTTCTCCACAAGCGTCAGTGGCAGCACACAGCTTCTTGGTCAGTTCATCCAGGATGAAAGGAATCCACTCTTTGTCATCACTACACCACTGTGTTGATTCAAGCTGGGATCCAGAGCAGTCTTCAGTTGGGACTGCCAGATGTAGATTTTTGTTTTTCAGATCTTCGTTGTCCCGGATCATCAGCCTTCAATTTCATCCTAAATCACAATTGAATAAATTAGCAATAATGCATTAATTAATTAATTTTCTAACCGCTTGTTCCCGTTAGGGGTCGCGGGTGACTGGAGCCTATCCCAGCGCACTTTGAGGCCTTAGGCGGATACACCCTGGACAAGTGGCCAACTCGTCACAGGGTTAACACAGAGACATAGAGACATAGACACACAGACAACCATTCACTCTCCACACTCATTCACTAGGGCCAATTTACAGTTGCCAATTGACCTAACACATGCATGTCTTTGGACGGTGGGAGGAAGCCGGAGAACCTGGAGAGAACCCACGGTAACACGGGGAGGACATGCAGACTCCACCCAGAGAGATTATGTGATGTAATGTTCGCCCAGGAATGCAGGAATAATGCATTAAGATAAAGCTCATTATAATATTATGATTATTGCAGACCTCAGACCAAAATTAAAAGGTCTTGCTTTACAGTTAAAAGGTAGTGTTAAGATTACTTTGTAACTGTAAAGACTCTTAGTTATAGGTTTGTAAAACAATAGGGTTGCATACCTCATACTCCCTAAAAAGCAGCTCCCCTCTTGTTTTTCGCAAGCATTTCCTTGTTGAAGCGCTCTCTTTGTGATCACTGTCATTGGTACCTCCTAAAAAAGAAAACTGAGATTGTAAAGTTTGCTTGGCTTAATAAACCTACTGTCAAGTAACAATAACCAAAACAGTGATATCATATAGTTACAAGTCCCTCAATAATATTGTGGGATTTTACAATGTATCATATTATAAACTCCTTTGCATGCATTGTCCAGCTAAAGACAGTACAGACAGCGTTCACTGTTATCAACAGTTATAAAGCATTCTTAATTCTTTGGAATATGTAATAATTCACATCAAAGGCATTTTAAAATGAAAACGTATAATATCCACAATTCTGTTAGCCGCTCCACAATATTGCAATAAATATACTATGAAACGAGATTTAGATACTGTTACAGCTCTAGTAACTATTGACAAATCATTTCCTTACAATGTTGTTAAGCCAGTAAAACAAGCTTGGGCCATTTTGTGAGGAGTTGACAGTTTCTCAGCTCACAACTCAGAATCAAATGGGGTTTATTGCCAATGGACAAAATTCATAAACATAGCAACTTGTCTCGGCATTAAAGGTGCAACATAAAACACTAATCAATAATAAAAACAACATATATGAAATCAAAAGGGCATGCATTAAGAAACAAATTTAAAATGACTGTAGTATAAAATAAATGTATAGTTGTGAGTGCAGACAGTGCAGTGAGTGACTGAATAGTTGCAGTTAAAGTGGCAGGTGCTAAGAAGTGTTCATGAGTCCTGCTTTGTGTAACAGACAAAAGAGCAAATTGAGCAAATCAAATTGGCATCATTATACATTCAAAAGTAGGCCACAGAAAATCAAATCTCATCAGCAACACGCACCTCTATGACAAGCCTGGTTAATAAATTGTAGCCCTCTGTTACAACCCTGGATGTAGAGGTGAGAGATCGGTGTGGCTAGAAGCCTTATGTAAATGAGATTGGTTAATTGTTTGGTGGCAATGTTTAATTGTACTGTTCCTGTCAAATAAACAAATACATTGAAATAAACAGATATTCAATAATGACTGTTTTAGAAATGAGTGTATTTTTTTTTTTTTATTAAAACTAAAACATGCAAGAATAATTTTTAAAGCACATGTATAAAGTGATATTCTTGATCTTTTGTGGTTAGTTTTACAGTCCATTCACAGTCACGATACTTGAATCTTAAGAAAGACCATTACAGGCACATTATAGCACAATTCTGATGAGACTGCCACAATATTGTCTGAATATTGTCATCGAATATCTCAAAAACTATTTAGAGATTTTATTGCCCACCCCTACCAGGATATTAAATCTTATCCCTTGGGTGACCACCGGTCTCCCTTTTAATTGTCCTGCACAGCCATTTAGGCCTGTCCATAATTGTGAATTGTATTCACACAAAAAGTGAGATTTACATAGAAAGCATGATAATATGATGTTTTGTTGTAAAGAAAGACTTTTTGGGTGTACTGGCTTTCAGGTTTGTAATATTATTTCTAGTCCAATCTCTCTCTGTGTGTGTCATGATAAAAACTAAGTACCACATCATGCGATTGCAGTAATTATCAAGAAGTTTGTCCCTCCATGTCACACTGATTACAACAGTAAAACATAGGCCACAGCAGAATGAACTATCTGCAACATGCCCCCTCTGAGGACAAGCCTGTATAATAAATCGTATCCCTCTGAAACCGAATATGCCTCATAAGGTTTGTGTCACTTGTATTTACACTGGACTACAGGCAGCTGAAGCCTGATCACAACCTCGGTGCTTATGTGTCCACATCCGCACTCACCAATGATTTCTCTGCAAGGGGTCTCTGCTGTGATGGGCACTCTGCACGTGGGGCACTGGCTCGCCTTCTTCAACCACATCTCCATACAAGTCGCGCAGAACACGTGGTTGTTTGCACAAATCACGGGCTGTCTGACCTATTTAAAGTGTTACAACATTATTACATACATTTGCAGAAGACAACGGTGCGAAAAAGACAAAAAAAGACGAAATATGAAGTTAAAAAGTGGTCAAATGTCAGTAGAACGTAAATAGGGTTGCCAAGCATTTTGTAAACAATCAATCTCAACGACTGCCGTAAAGCGTCAAATAGCAACGTTAGCTAACTCACCTTTCCGAGACATATTTGACAAGAAATGGGCAGAGTCAGCGACAACGTCGATGCTTGAAAGTTTAGCGCCATGTTTTGATGGATCAGACGATGCACACACGGAGAAAACTTCCTCAAAGACAAATTTCCCACCAGAACAGAAGCATGGCGCGACCACCGTACAGGCTCAGCCACGGAGAGCCGAGTGGACCAAAAAGGAGCGCGCGCAATATTTCAGCAATGAGAAAAGTCTCCGGTTTGGTTTTTGAGATCAGGTTTGTATTTCACCAGAAGAACTAATTATCAGACTTAGTTAACGCATGCATGGTGGTTAGCGTGCATTAAGTTCATTAACCGGAGCCGATGAAAACATATAACATGAAAAAGGACATTTAGCCTATTAGCGTTGTTATTTTTTTCTAATGGTACATTTACTACATTTACATATTTACATTTGTGATTAATTAAAGGTGCACTGTGTACATTTTTTGGTGGAGAGTTTGCTTCCAGTTTCTCTTATTGCAGGTGTTTTCAGGTCTTTGCCTGGAATGTTCCATTGTATGGCATTCAACTTATCTACTTTGCATGTATTCAATTACAGGTGTTTTATTGCTCAAAAATAACTTTAAACATTTATTTTTGTTGTGAGCGGGGTCACCCCTCCACAAATCTGACAAGTAACTTGCCCTTGTTGTGCCATCTCCCTGTTTCTATGGAGACAATTTTTATGCCATACTGTGGAACATTTTGGGCAACGTAAGAACATCTCCATCCAGACAAGATGGCGAACCCTCCACCTGAAAAGTTGCATGGTGCACCTTTAAAGTGGCCATTCATGTGTTTCAACTTCCTGTTAGATGCACCATGGGCTTTTCCCCAACATTTTAAATCACTATGGCAAAGGTCCTAATGTTTGATCATTCAGAAATCCATGGATATGTGGAAGAAGAAAAGGAACAGATGATTTGCTTTAACCTAAAAAAAAAAAAAAGCTTAGGTCTTTCTGACCTTTTCTTTTCTTTTTTCAATGGGGTTAAATACTTGAAATGGCAGAATTTGACCTGCCTTTTATAAAGATGATGAATAGCATTCATCTCAAGTACACAGACTAATTTATAAGTAATGTCTCATAGTGGTCTACCATTACCATAATTTTGTAGTGTATATATTTAAAATGGCACCACCAGCACAGTTAAACTCTGCAGACCCATTACTCATATCTAAACCAACATGTCCTGCTCTTCATCGTATCTCTAACCAGAACAATCTTTCCTCTGATCTAATATGATTACAATTGACTGACTACAAATAGGCTTGTACACTGACTCTGGTTTAAAAACATCTCCATTAGGCACCTTTTTTGTTGTTATTTTTTCATGGTGTGAACTACAAGCTGAAAAAAAAAAGTAAAAGACAAATGGCTGTGTATAATATTTTAGCAATTTGTATAATTGTTTGCCTTAAAATTTAAATGAATAAAACTTTTTCACCTGTAGTGTCTTAATAATCAACAACATTTACCCAAGAACACTCAATAGAAATGTAAAAATATGAATAACTCTGAAAAAATATATTTTGTTCCCACAGCTCACATTTGCTCTGAGTTTGCATTGCTTTGCAACAGGCCAGGTTTTAATTGGCGACAGTCAATTAATCACTGCTGATACAGACGGTTGCTGCTATTGATCTTATCCCAGTGCTTATTTTTCATCTCTAAATGACACCGATCACCAGCTTTGACCAGCGTGTGTAATGGACAGTAAAGAACCAATGACCCAAGTGTCAATCTCAGGCTGGTGAAGCTGGAGGCTCCCTTCCCCCATCACTGCCAAATAGCATCTTTAGCATTTAGCTGAGAAAGGTTTAGACTGCCCTAAGAGCACAGCAGCGACACAGTGCACACTGGTGCCTAGATGACCTTTTCTGTTTAAGGCTTAATCTGTGACAAATGCTTTCTTTAATTAGCCTGCTCCCCCCTGCTGCACTGTCACTGCCCGGGCCCTGTCAGAAGAGAAGCCCTCACTCATGTCAGGCCTCGTTTCATAATAATAAATGAATAACTGTCAGGGAAAATATTTTGAAAAAACTTTGATAGTGACTTGACATGATTCAATGTAATCATTTTTCCTTGAAGACATTTTAAATCTGTTTTCCCAAACTTAGCTGATCAAACACAATCAGGAGTGCAACCATGATTACTATTATATTTTTTGTTCTTAGTATACAAGTTTGTTTTTATTCCCTTTTATGAAATTTGACATAATGGTGAATATTTTAGTATCTTATTTTCTTTGCCATCAGGTTCCTATTCATGCATCCTGCTGCAGTAAACACAAGTAAAATAGATGCATAGCTACAAATCTGTGTTTTATTGGATGGGGGTCTAATTATTAGGATGTAAGTCAGGCTGTGACTGCAGGGTCGGCTCCTTGATGTGGGCCTAGTTTATATTTATCCTCTACAGCTCCAGCAGCAGTGCCACCATCTCTACCACAGCTTTTATTACATTGCCCAGGGCAGGTTGAGCCTGTCACAGCCCAGACCCCTCCACTGAGCTACCCACATCCCCACGCAGGGACCCCTGGGACCGAGCAGGGCTGGGCATTATGGTAATACTATAGCTCCTTCCATTCTGGTGCTGCACAGCTGGGAAGGCCCATCATTACAAGTATTGTTGCAATCTGTTTAAGAGGGACACTGTGCTGAGGAGGCGTGACAGCAACAGGATGAGAGCTGCACACATAGATCACATAAAATATGATTCAAATGTGAGTGGGGAGCGGGAATAAAATGCAAAACTTGTTATGAACACCTTATATCAAGTCCACTGTCAAAATGGCTGGTTGTAAATCTCTATTTTCACCTCTTTACTTTAGTATTTTATTAAAGGTTTCTTGTGTTGGCCAGTCATATCTCAGGACTAAAGCCTGTGGCAGAAATAAATAGGATATAAAGTGCTTGAATCTCTAATGGCTCATGTAATTTTACCAATCTGTGTTACGGTGTGTCACACTAGAAATCCATTAGCTCCTGTCAGGAACTGTCCTCTATGATGCAGATGCACTGGAATAAAGTCAAAAGAATCAGGCCCAAAATCGTCTCAAGAGATTGAAACAAAATCTTTGAGAACATAATATTTTGCCTCAGTATGCTTAAATGTTGAATTTGCCAATATACTGCAGATATTGGTAAAGTTGCATTATCTTACAATATCACTCAAGTAAAAATGAGCCATTCATATAAACTTGGAAAAGCATTTGATTACTTAAAAAAATACTGTGTTTACTCGACATGTGTTTACTTTAATTTAATTCTGTCATTACAAAACTTAATAATTACTGTAAATAAATTTAACAGTGTACAGCATGCCTTATTCTGGTCCAATTTCAGGCCTAAAACCGTTTTTTCAATCTTTACTGTATCACTTACGCCTACAACAATTCATCTTGTTTCAAAGGGAAGTGAAGATGACTGAGCTCAACAGACAAATCATCCTCAGGCTCACTGTATTTTTAGGAAACTATCAGTTACCTCCCTTTGCCCTGCTTCTTGTCCTATTTCCAGCTCCTTTTGAACATGAACGTTCGATTGATAAAGCACAGAATCTATAAGCGTTTGCAGAGGTGAAGGGTTATTGAACATTATGACGATCTATTAAAAATACATGTTATGTCATTACTCGTCTTGCTCAACACAAAATAATTTATGCCACCAGCTAACAGTGTTTTTGCTCTCCTTTTCTTGGCCTGACAGAGGAGGGAGGCAGTCTTTTTCCTAATAACAGCACTGATGCCCTGAAACTTGAACTCTTTATTAGAAGCGAAGGGCATCGAACAGCAGACCCTTCAGAGCTGAGGATTTACTGTGGATGTCTGCCAGAGTGAAAAATACCTTGGGTAACAATGATGCAAAACATAAATTGTGAGATTGACAGTGCAATTCTATGATAAAAATGTATTAGAAAAAAATTTAATTGCAGATAACTTAACCTACAGTTAATACATTTTGACATCAATCTGCCAAGGGACTTAAGATGGAAATTAGCCACGTTGGCTATGCTCTGAACATATTTACATGCATAACGTTCATTAATATGTGTTGTTCCTTTAAAAAAAAAAAAAAATGAAATAAGAAATACTGGCCCAAAATTGTATCTTCTCGCTGGCTTACAGTTAAATAATATATTTTTTTAAAGCTAAAAAGTGGTGGGCAGTAGGCCCACTAGATTGAAGAAAATGTTTAAAACAAATATTCAAAAGAGAAATAATTAGCAGGCTACATTATGGCTTAATAATATCTTGTGTCTACTGTCAACAATGATTTGCAAGTCTTAATTTTTTCTGCTATAATAATAATAATAATAATAATAATAATAATAATAATAATAATAATAATAATAACATATATTTCGTCTTCAGTAACGTTCAAATTTAGGCCAATTTTGTAAATATGACAATTAATCCTCAACCATACACTGGCATTTTGACATATTACCAGTAAAGTCATACCCTGTCCTTACCTTCCCTGTGTCTCAGTCATAAAGATACAACCTATAGGAGCTCAGAAGGTAAAATAATGTTGTTGCAAAGAACATTTGTCGGCAGTAGCCCACTCCCACTCAGTCGCCATACACCCACCCACCATGGGGCCTTATTAATTATTTGTAGCCACTTGACTTCATATTGTGCTGCTAGTGGCTTGGTCAAAGCTTATAATTACCACTTGCCTGTTTGTATCATTTTCCATCTCGTGTGCTTTTAGTGCAGTATTACTCGGCGGTGTCCTTTCTCTCTCTCCCCTCTGTCCTCCCTCTCCCCGTATACACAAGACCAAAAGTGCAGCCACATCATTTATTGATAAGACAAAAAGAATGTAATGAAATTATCAATGTTCTTGAATTAATTATGAACATGATTAAGAAAGCTAAAATCTCAGGAGCCGGTCTCTCATTACCCATTCACTCCAAGGGATTGCTTTCATTCAGGGAAGGAGAGGGACGAAAAAGCCTCCAAGCAGAGCCCAGTCCAGCGCAGAGCCTCTCCCTGTGTGCCTGTCCCCTGGTCTCCGCTGCCGGGCTGGAGGACGAGGGACTGCTGGCCGCGGACCGCACGGACGTAACCCGCTCTGGGTCGTCATGTTGTGAGGGAGCCGGTTGTTGCTTCTAGCCACCGCTTGGCCTCCTGGCGTTTCCCTGGAAAAGAGAACCTTCCTGTTTGGACCACCATCAGGGGTCTTGACCTCCATCGGAAAGAAAGTCATGAGGTAAGTTTAGCCTAAAATGATGCAGTCGTCTGCTTTTTTTGATGGGAAAAAGTTTGTGACTAAACTTCTAGAGCAGTAGGTCATGTAACTGCTTTGTCATTAATAGACAATATCACTCTTAACTGTGTATTCTGCATGAATTGTAAAGACTAAATTAATATATTAAAATTACAGTAGTGATTATTTTACGAAATGTAAATTCTTAATGCTGGAGATTTGTACCAAATTCATATACTCTTTGTAGGCTATTTCTTAGGTAGATGCTTCTAAGAATGCATTTTTTATTTATTTACTTTTGTACTATTTTTTATTTTACCTGGGTAAATTAATTCACCTCTCGAATAACCAAATATCTGTCTTGCACTGCATATATTTAAAATGGCTACAATAACAAAAAATATATTTCTTTAATTATATTCAGAACAACATACAGTTTACATCTAGAAGTCTTGGTTTGCACTTCTGATACCTCTCCCCCAAATTTGTATTTTTAACATAATACCTAACCCCACTTGTCATAGAGGCAAAGCAGATTTGACTAATTTTGGTGCCTGTTTATCTATTTATATTCATCCAGAGAGATTGAAATGCTCCGCTGTGCTCCATACTGTATCTTTGCTTCAGTCAGTCTTTCTTGTGCTCAGTCACATGGGACAATATATGGGGCAATGCTCCCAGAAGTATTGGGACTTTCAAACAACCCCACTGAGTCTTCCCTGCTTTAGCTCTCTTTCTCCTCTGTAGCATCTTTCTAGCACCATCCTTCCTAACACTGAAATAAACCACAAGTATTGCACTCCCTAATACAAATACATACAGTGGAAATAGCTGATTACTGTCAAATGATTTCAGTGGCATTATCAAAACAAAGAGGCAGCCATTGGGGAAAGACAGAGAGAGCGAGAGAGATCTTTGGGGTTAATGGCGAGGCTCTTGTCCCAGCGATTGATCCGCGTATTGGATCGCACATAAAGCTGCAGTTACTGGATATTACCTTGCTCGCTGCTATCGGCCTGCAGTGATGGCCTGGATAAGAAGTGCTTACCAAAGAGGATGCTTTCTCCAGGGCAGATACGGTTTCTCAGCCCTCTGGGAACAACAACAACCACACGCCGGCTGCTTGCTCAGGAACTTTCTACCCCATCGAGTAAATCCAGGGCCTTATCAAGTTACTGGCTGGTCTGGTGAACGGCTCAAAAATATTTAAACTGTCTTAGAGTCGGGTTTTGTGTGCAAGGGCAGTTATTAACAAGGTCCTGCTTTTCACTGATAAGGTTTGGTCAGATGGAATGGAGTTACTGTAGATTTGATGACTTGGCAGAAATGGAACATCTGTGAAGCTTATATGATATTGACTGTATTCTTTCTGAATTCAAAGATACATTTTCAAAAGCAGCTCGTTTGTAAATCAAAAGAATACTCTACCATGACTGATTAAGTAAAGAATTCTCCTGTCTGTATATTTTGATATATGTTGACTTCGTCTAATATAGTTGCGGTCACAAATATTCTAAATATCTTACTAAGTGTAATCTTTTAAACACAAAAGTTCAGTAATAGCGAAGTAGATTTTTTTTAACATGGATACATCATTGTTACAGTTTAATGATTTTTGGTGTATATATTACATACAAAACAATACCTTTGCAGAGACCTAAAGCCCTGCTTCGTTGTGTTATTGCTACTGTATTCACCTCTCTCCTGTCTATTACAGCTTATCTCAATTTAAATGCATTTTTGTTATCCGCCTTTAAACATTAAACTGTTCATTTCCTCTTACACCTTCAGTTGAACTTCATCGAGGCCAAATCTGACCCCAGATCTGTGCCAGTCTGGTCATGGCGCTCCACTCATGAGCATCTGCTGAATGTCTCTCTGTGGCATTACACATGAAGCACCTGCTACAGCCACGCGCCAACACGCAGAGCCCAGATGGTAGCTAAGCAGGCTAATTATTTCAACACAAAACTCACATGTCCCACAGCAGAGAGGTTTGCCTAGGCCGCTTTGGCATTCTGGGGGCTCTCTCCGGTTTGGTTGGAGAGCATGTCTGCCACACAGCTATAAAGATGTCAAGTGGGTAATCATGAGCGCAGACAGGCCCCTGTGCAGTGCTTGGCATCCAGATGTAAACATGGCTGTTTATGAGCTGGACTGGAGGCAGTGTCACTCAAAGATATATGAGATTATTATGCTTATGCTAGTACTGTATGCAGGTCATGTATGTTCACTCGTCTACAACATTGTGTGCCACTTTTCTTTCTACATTTTGACCACATAGAGTTTCTGGTTCAGGCTTAGTTGATAATCCAGTACAGTCAACACTTAGCCAAGTTCACTGGGTAGGCCTGTCACAATATATTTATTTATTTTTCAATAAATGATAGATGGAACAATAATTTTTGAAGATTAGTATTTATCTGTGGATTTTTTCTTTGTACTAGTGGGTTAATGTTGGTTAATGGGTTAAGATTTGAGCTGTGAATGGTTGAATAAGTAACTTGTATGAATCATTATAAACACATATTGTCTACTTAAGTGTTGCATTCAGCTATTTATTTATTGCAGTTCATGTTTTTTAACTCTATTATACATTGAGTTTTTTTAGATAATAATCATTATATTATGGTTATCGCCTGTACTTCAGCATTATATCGCAATCGTGATAGGCCTATCACTATGTTGTGTGCATTTACTGTTATTCCTATTGGCATTAGCTCTGTAGATGACCGTAAATTGTAGTAGTTACTAAATTGCTCAATACTGCATTAACAACACCATATTTTCCCTCACAAATTACATAGTTTGAACAACAGTAACAAAAGCATAATAATTGCATTTTTCAGTTAAATTACTAATCCATACAGCACTAATTTACCATTATTTACTTGAAGTAGTTTGCTTATAACCACTTTCAATCCTGTTTTATTGTATAATTAGCATGGGGCAGTGTAGATTGGTAGCACAGTAGTAGCAGTAACTTCTTTATCAGCCTTAGCAGTAGCGGTTACTCTGCACATCTGCGCTGAGCTTGATGAAGTGTTACCATTAGGCCCCATCAGAGCAGGAGCGACTGGTTTGATAAATCCTGGCACTTAGAGCAAGGTGCAGGCCCCACAGCGATAACCTACTGACTCCAACATTAAAGGTCCCACCAATGGGAGCTCGGCCTATGTCTTTATCTATGACCACTGTCAGATAGTGTTACTGCCTTTGTGTACAGGATTGTGTACATGGTGTCAAAAATCACAATTTAAAACTCATGTCATGATTTTGCATATTTTTTCAAGATGGAAGTGAGGGACACAAATACTAATGATTTTAAAGCAGATTATGTGTAAAATGACAAAAGTATTAAGTATTATTATAAGTATTACTAGCCCTAGCTAACTAAAAAAGTTACAAACTTTGTTGATTTTTTTTTTAAAAAGAAGAAAGAAACAAGATTAATACTTGAGATCAGTATCTGGTTTAAAGCCAGTTGAAAGCTAAAGCAAAATCATAAAATCTGTCTTTTTATGAATTGTGCACCACTTTGGAATATGGAATAAATTTGCTCTCCAAAATAACATATTTTTATTTTTAGAAGTAACATTAAAACAAGCGGGATGGCAAGTTTTCTATCATAAAATACTGTCAAAATTGCAGATTTGTTGACTTTGTTTATGGTTAATATCTCTTATTACTGAGCCTATCCAAATGAAACAAAAACTAGCACAAAGTCCCATGTCTTCTATGTCAACAAAAATAAACAAAAGTTAAACAATTGTTTCCACAATAGCTTCAGAAAGTTGTGTCATTATTCCACCCCAAAGATGTGATTGTTGTCAGTTGAAAAGACTTTGAGCCTTAGAATTAATACGGTAAATGTGTGCAAATCCTTAACAAATAATGATAAGATTATACATTTGTGGATCATAAATTTGGATATTTGTATTGCTTGTGAATAGTCATAGCAACCTTGAAATGTAATTCAAAACTTTTCTCCAGTATTAGCAGGTTAAAAATACACCTTTCTTTGTTGTATCACTTGAAGGGCCTGTTTGTCGCTTAGTCAGGATTAATTGGCCAAAATAAAGCAATAAAGACTCCTAATTTGTCCCTGTACACTTCTACTTCACTTCTTCTCACCCCCCTCCTCCTCCTCTTCCCTCTCTCGCTGCTCTCCCTAAAGTGTCTCCCATCTGCTTTGGGGACCTCTCCTCAGCATGCAGTAGCAGGATAAGCACACCATTTCCCTGTCAATACTTTGCTATTAGCCCCTCCAGATCTATATATCACTGCGCTGTAGGCTCCGGGCTGGTGTAGGGTGTTCTCCTTATCTGAACGGAGGAGCACTGAGGGTCCCCTGCTCTGCCCTACTCTTTGATTTATCCAGCCAATAGGTTAATGAGAGAGAAAGCGTGCCCTGGACTACTGCCCCGAGGCAAAGACATAAGCATGTGAAAGGAATAATGGAAACAGGGCAATAGATGTGTCCTCAAGTGTCATAAAAATAAGCCCCTCTTCCCCAAAGCTGTTTTGTATGTAGGAGATGCTTTTTAGGATGTAGGGGGATGTAGGGATGTTCGATGCTGGTGTCGCGTGTTTCAGACAAGGTTTAAGTGTCTTTGCGTTGGCGTTTAATAAAAAACCTAATTAGATTTTATTAGAGGACAATAAAGACTCTGAGAACTAGCAATATAGTATGGTTTGCCAATGAAAGCAGAGCTGAAGATTTAGGTGCTCTCCTTTTCAGGGGGATCAGGGGGCACCTCATGTTTTGGAAAAAAAGTCAGAGATGCATATAGTCAGAAGGTTAGAGCTGCCAGGAAAGAGGTCCAGAGGAAATGCAATAAATTGGTAGCTTGAATGATTATTGTTGTTGTTGTTGTTGTTGTTGTTGTTGTTGTTGTTGTTGTTGTTGTTGTTGTTGTTGTTGTTGTTGTTGTTGTTGTTGTAATCATCATAAACTAAGCTAAAAAAGTTGTACTTATTTATTTATTTTCTTAATAGGGACAATGCACATGAACAAATGTATATATGACGGATTATAGTCACAATGCTAATTTACATCCGCGGTCCCTATGCAGTTAACTAAGCAATACACCATAAATATAGGAGATTAGGGATAAAACATACATTTTTGGCTAATGATTGTATGACTGCTTTGATTTAAGAGTTTGAGTTGAGATTTAAAGCTGAGTAATGTGGAGGACTTATTTCAGGAGGAAGACTGTTCCAGATCTTACTGGCCCTCACAAAAAGATCATCTTTACTTTGAAAAAATATGACGAATAAGTCGTATTATAAGGGGAAATAAAATATTACTTCATTTATGCTTGATTTTTCCTTGACTCTGTGTTGGTTCTGTATTTCTGTCTTTTTTCTATCAAACCCATTAATGGCGATTTGTTGACTTTGAATGAAACTTCCAATACACTTTCTCCCACTCACATTGACATAGTTGTACTGTAAACAACAATAACAGCCGACTCTGTGTAGCTCGAATACATTTTTCTAGATCAGCACTTGCACGGCCTGTTACATCAGCGTCTTTATAATAACCTGCAGATATTTGGCCTCAATCCAACGAGAAGCTGTCTTAATGAGCTCACTGTCTCTGTGTCAGCCTCAGCTCCTCTCAGCAGCGTACAAGTCTTGGTAAAGTAGTGTGTGTGTGCATGCGTGTGTGTGGTAAGTTGCAGAAATCCTGGGTATATGAGGCGTTTAGCTGTGGGAAAGAAAGACAACTCAACAGGAAGACAAGCACTACCAGATAAATGTCCTACTTAGCTATTACAGTGTTCATTTCAACAAGAACCAGCTCCCCTTCCCACCTCGTTTCTGTTAACTTCCGTGAAAATTTCCAGCATATGGTTGGATGCTTCAAGCTTGTATCCCAAGGCCAGTCCCCAGCTGGTTCTGTGAAAAGGGGGGAAACGACTTAGTGAACACAGCAAGAAAATATATAGTAGATGAGAGTGAAGCGCAGAGTGGTTATAAAAAGAGGAAAAGAAAATGAACAATATGGATCTCCAATTCCTTCAGAGCCTGTGGCAGATGCAGGTTCGGACTGTTAAGTAGCAGATAATTAGTTTGCTTCAGGGGCATCCTCCATTGTGTAGCTGTAGTGACTAACAAGGCACAAATGGCACAACAGGCTTTCTCTGATTTACACAGGGCCTTACATGGAGTCTGCCTCGTCCTCCAGCGCAGTTTAAAGCAAAATGTTTTTTTGTGTGCATTGGCATCTCTCCTACTCATTTTAATTGCTAGGATGATATCACAACCAATTATATTGGCCGGAAAATATATAGTATGAGGGAGATGGAGAAGGTAAAATGGAGTATGAAAAATGCATATTTTCATTTCAGCACTTGTAAGAGCCGCATTTTTTTACATATACTGTATATAAAAACGGCCATGAGTTTGTGTGTGCTCATGTATCTTTCCCAGTTTCTCCTCAGTGTGTCAGATTTGTCTTTTTGAACAGATTCATGAGTAAAAATGGAAATGGAAGAGCAACCAGGCTAAAAATATGTCTGTACGTATGTTTAGACACACATGATTGTATATCCCAGATAAATACATATTTATCACCTTTGTTATTATTTTTACAAAGGTGAAAGGTTAATTTGTGTTCTTTACTTCAATTTAAGATAGATTTGTTTGACATATGGATTTTAATATCCAAATATTGGCACCTGCAAATATCGGTTATCAGCTCGAAAAAATCCCTAATAACAATAACAAGATCTCTGTGACATTAAATATATATGATTCAGTGGTTCTTTGTTTAACGCAGCACTATGCTCAATCATGCCCATCCACTCCTCCTATAGGTCAGCCTCAGTCATGTTCTGAGTGAGTGGCAAATGGATTGAACCAGTCGCAGTGAAGTGTGAACCCTCAAAAGAAGGAGATGGGTGTAGTTACCTCTTAAGGACTGTGCAAATGCTACTTAGTGTACATGAATTGTAATACATTTCAAATTGTGATATGAATTGTTTGGCATATCACACACCTCTAGACATAAACTGACATGTAAAATGCATTGTTAGACATGAGCTTGTATTGGCAATGTCATGTCTTATTAGTCAGAATTTCCTTGTAAAAAATGTTGTGGTCCCCCAAAAGTCCCCAAAACGTTGTGGTCCCAAGAAGGTAATAAAATAAACGTATGTATATAAGCGTGTTTTAGAGCCATAGCAAACAAATTATGACCCACTTGGTACATTGTGCATGGAGAAAAGAAATGCTATGATTGTAACTATGGACGATCTTAAGTCAATTCATCATCTACATTTTTAAATCACAACCTTTACCAAATAAATAAATAGATAATTGTCTTATGTCTTGTCATTATGCTCCAAGTCCTGTCATACACTGTGGATGTACTGTATAATGCACTCTGTTGGTTGTCTCAAGCCTCATTATTGATCAGTCCAAGTGCTTCTGGATGTTATCTTTTCTCAAGGACATCTTCGTCACTGTTTGTACAGACACCACACTCCTGACCTTCAGTCTGTGTCGAGGGGACAAGGGGCACACGATAGGGTTTTGTTAAAGGCAAACCTAATAATGATGTCACTATCATCTACTAGAACTCTGGGGGGAAAGACTTGGAAGCCACGACTCACAAGGAAATTTGATTAGTAGTAGACTGATGAAAGTTAATTTTGGAATGATCAGAGAATTATTGTCTTTGGTAAATAGAAGGTTAATTTCAGCCCAGTACTGTTTTTTGGCTGTTAAATCTGTGACGAGCTGCCCCCTGTCCAGAGTGTACCCCGCCTAAGGCCCAAAGGCACTGAGGTAGGCTCCAATCACCTCTAACAGGAACAAGCGGTAGAAGAAGAGATAAATGACTGTTTATTAGCCCAAAATTACAGTCAAAAAGCAATTAGCTAAAAGGATTTGTGGGCTTAACGAAAAAAGAAATGGAGGAAAACATCTAAATGTCTTTCTTTTCTAAATTGAATATAATCTCTTCAATCAATAAAATAATTTGTAATTGCATGAATTATCTGATTGGTTTAATGATCAAACCAATCAAGTTTGGATACAGTACAACATGACTGTTCCGTGACTTGAGTCGCAAATATATGTGCAGGAAATTAACCCACTGTAAATTCCAATGCACTGTATAAAAAATGATCTAAATAAGTGTAGTAAGTGTTTGGTTTATATTGTCATTTTTAGTACTATATATTTTGTCTTTAATCTTCTCAACATAGAGCACATTTGTTGAAGATGAAAGTAGTGCAACGGTCTTTAGATCCTGTAAATTATAACTTTTCATTTCACTGTAAAGTAACCCTGAGTAATTTCATATTGGTCTTGAAAGGGTTAATGTGACTCCGTCGCACCTCAACATCCATCATGCTTGTGTGTAACCAGATCATAGCTTCAATCACAAAACGAGATTAGATAGCAGTCTATTAATCTCCCATATTAAGCACATCCATTTGTGAAAGCAAACTGTCCCCGGCGAGCCCCCCATCCTTTCACTTGCCGTCTCCAAATCTGATTAGCAAGCATAACGACATGTTGCTGAGGGTCACGGCTGATATAGATTAGTCCTAGCTCCCTTCGCACTCACGCACTCGCTGGGGTGTTGCAAGAATGAACAATTTTTATGTTGAAGCACCCTTGGGTATCACGTTGGAGGCACCTTGTGTATTGAACGGGGCACAAATAATGGGAGGAGTTCATTCAGAGTCTAGTCATTTTGCAAAACACAGCTAGATTTTTTTGATTTATTTTCCACACTTTCTGCAACTTAATAATAAAATATAATGCAAATATGGTTTTACATCTGCAGGAGGGGCAAAATGAGGACGTGTTTCATTAATAAACAAACATTGGTGGCATTGTGTGGGCAAGCTGGTCGGGCAGACTGACTTTCCAGATGGATGTCTAAATAAAAGAAGAATCTTGTCTGAAAATCTGTGCTATGATGATGGATAAGACAGTTTGTTCATAAACACCTGCTACACTGCGAAGTTTGTGAACTAAGTGACATCTAGAGTGACATATGAGCGCAAGTTTATGCCATAAAGAACTAACTTGATCGTAATAGTAGGGAATGAACTAAAAAAAACAGAGAAACAGTTTAGAAAATGCATATATGTTGGGCTGCAGGTGTTTTAAAGTCAACGGCTGTAAGTAGAATCCAGTTTAGAAAAATTGCTGATGGACTTTTATGTTCATTGCACAATAAGCGACACAGATCGTTTCTTTAATTTCCTCATTTTAATTTCCTCAATTGCAATTCCCTTTTTAGTTAATTCTTATGATGGAATGTGTGAATCGTGACTAGTGGACTATAAAAACATTATCTTAATTGTATCTGGACTATACAAACTCCTAAACACACACAAAATATACTCTTATAACAAAAACAATGGCATTAAATATATAATTTTTTTAATAAACCATTTCTGATTGCCAATAAAACACATTCTTGATCTTAAAGCTTTCATATTGAAATATATGTACAATATATATGTACAATAGAAATAATCGTTTAACTAGACAAATTGACTATTGGTAGTTTCTGCTCTAGAGTGGATCAATAAAGTAATGGTAGAATTGCACTTGAAAAAATACATAGGCCTAATTTTAAAAAATGATCATGAAATAAGTATGATTTGAAACAGTTATATCAATGATTACCTTGCAGATGAATCATACACTATAGTTATGATTGATCTTTTTTTTGAAGACACTGTACATCAGACGAGATGTTATTCAGGTCACATTTCACGATTTCTTTCTTTGATTTTAAATTTTAAATTTTAAATGTTTCTATTAAATAATTGTTCTAATTGATTGGCCCAGTCTCCTCAAGCACATTGCCTTTGTATGAATGTGGGATGTATCAGTGATGGGTGGTGGTTGACGGGCCCGATGACACAAATTGGCAGCCTTGCTTCTGTCAGTCTACCCCAGGGCAACTGTGGCTACAAGTATTTTACCACCACGCCAATTGTGGAGTTAATAAATAATGCATAAAGTTGTGACTTTAAGCATATGAAAAGTACTACATCAAAATATATTTTACAGTACAGTATTTACATAAGAGTCTACCCTCTAATCATAGAACAACAAGGTCCTAAAAGTCATTATATAAAAGTAAGTCAACATGATCTGCTTTTACAATGACAAAAACGGTGGTCTCTTGTAGTATAAAGTGCGTTGAGAAGGTCATAATGTCAACAATGATAAAGAGTCTACAGATGATGTCACCAGTCTTTATTTAGCCATCTTACCTCAACAGTCCAGTGGAGGAGGCTGCCGGAGCGTCCTGTCAGTGTCAGGTTTCCCTCTCTGACTCGGCCCGGGACGGTGTGGGTGAGGCAGGAGCGAGATCCGGTTACAGTGGGGGGCATCGAGCGCTGGGACGGATCTGTTTACTTGGGAAAGTTCATTGATTGGGAAGAAGGAGGTGAGGAGAGAAAGGAGGAAAAGTGGTATTTGGAGGAAGAGCGTGAGAGACGGGGTCATGACGTTCACCTGCACCGGCCACTATTGATCATGTGACTGCCATAACCTCCGATCAGCCGCTCCGCTTTTATTGCACTGTAAAGGCAGATAGGACTGTTTTGTGGATAAACAGCCCCCCAAAACGACATGGGCCAAATAATCATTACGATCTTACATTACACTTTGGCCTATTCAAATGTTGTCTTTGTCCACACCTCTCAAAGTTAACTCAAAAACAGAAAAAGAAGACATGTATCCAATATTTGGTGGTAAGCCAGTTTTATTAAATTTTTTTACTCACAATTCTTTGCATGATCCTTTCAATTTTATACCCGGGCTTGGGGCAAAATAGACAAAAATGTACATTTCATGTTTTCTCGATAACAATATTTACACGATATAGAAGGCATCAGAAATGAGCTGGAATGTGCCTGTAAATGTTTTGGTTGACATTCATTCATATTTCAGATTTCACTAGACATTTCTGTCTCTTTTTATGTCATTTTTGGTCCATAAAAAAGAATATAATTTAAACTATAGACGATATGCTCAATAAACTAATTTTGCATCTCTCCTAAACATATCTCGCTACACTGGGCATATATATATAAACCCTGACTAGTTAAATTTTTGGGCTGTGGAACTTAAGTACCTTACCATTTATAGCTTTGTGTTACTTAAAAATTCTAAATATGCACTGTGAGCTGATAAAAAACGTGCTAATATACAAAGTATTAACACAAATGCCCGTAATTATAGCTGAAATTGTGCGTAATTTTCCATTTTATGCTTTAACAGTTGTTGTTTTAACTACACCTGAGAGATATTATTTTCCTACATCACCATGTCCAAACAAACAAAATGGGCCCTTATAGTCATTGCCTTGTGTCTATTGGGGGAGATAGAGAGTGAGATGGAAGCCAGCAGAGTGCAGCCCGCATGCCTTCCACTTTGTATTGGATAGACCGCATTAATTATTTAGCCACAGAGCTGCTAGCTATTATTACAGAAAAACACTGGCCTGCATCTAGACGCTTTTTCCTTTTGTACGTCAGCGGACACCTTGGCCTCGTGGAGTCAGTTGGACACATGTTAAAGCTGTGTGTTTTGAATGTGTCATAAGTTGCACAAGGTGATATGATAAAAGCACAGGTTGTGGATTGGGTTCTGCTGATGGGACACAGGTTTTTTCTAGTCGTAGTGGATTTTGTTAAAGGTTGAGTTGTCAGTTGATGATTACTCCTTGTTTAGTCTTCTATGGTTAGTACAGAGTAGGGCTGGGTACATTTTCGGTCTTATCAGTACTTGGTTTTTGTTGATGAACAAATAAGAATTTTAATATTCATTAATGACTTTGAATGTCATAGTTTTCATCAGAAGTGGACAATATATATATATATATATATATATATATATATATTATATATATAATATATATATTATATATATAATATATATATATATATATATTTATATATATATATTACTATGGTGTGTCTGTGTGTATATATATATGTATATACATATATATATATTATACTATATTAACTATATAAATGATAACTTGATATTCAAATTTAGCATTGATATAAATTAAAATGTATTAAATCATTGTGTGTATTTGTTTCTGAACTTTTGAGATTGATTTTATAGACATTACATTTGTCTGATAATTAAACTTCAACTACATTTGAAGACATGTTTTAACACATTTCTGTTGGAGTGGCATAATATCGTTTGACTATTGTCATTGGGATTCTCCCAAAAATATTGAGATATTTACTTTTGTGTATAATATATATAATATTGCCCACCATTTTATTCATATTCATTTGCATTCACAAATGTAGTGCTCTCTCAGGACCCACCTGACATCAAAACTTGTTATCAAAGCAAAAAAAAAATTCTGTACCCGTTTTTGTACCAATTTCTTTTTAGCTGTACCATAACTTTTTTCTGTACCACACTTGTACGTTTAGACTGCACTCAGCTTTAGTAAAGAGTAATCACATTCCCAAATGAATGTTTTCTCCATATGTGATTGATATTTCTCCAGCTTGACAATAACATTTCCTTATAAGCTGTATAATGTAAATGGTGATCTTTGATTTGATATAAACTTAACATGTGACATAGTGCAAAAATGCTCCTATTGTTTTCTTCAGTTTAAAACTGAGCTATTGGACAATCTTGGGCCGTGCAGTGCGGAGCCGAGGGGGACGCGATTGTTTGATTTGCTCATCGTGTCATTTTTCCCTCTCCATTCTCACTGTTGGCTCTTCCCTTTCTCCGACGCACATTTCTCTGTTGCTCACTCCGAGGTTATGGTTGGAGATTGAGGGCAAACCTGGCCGCGGCTGTTGGTTTTTTGAAGGGATCTATTGTCAATACGCGGTCCGCAGCAGCCGGGTTTGTTTGCCGAGTTAATAGTAGTTTGATGATGTCATTCTCAGTGACCTGGAGACGAATTGACCCCCGTTGTGTGAGTATCTCTAAAATGCCACCTGCACAATTATAGCTGGACAGTCCCCGTGCCACTGTGTGCATGGTCCTGTTTTATCTGCCTCACATGATTTGAACACACAAGCTCTCTCGCTCTCACTGCCTCCTCTCGTTAATTTGCTGACCCATACCACAACACGCTCTGAGTACATGTTCGCTGAATGTCAGTAGAAATTAGGTTCCCGGCGGTGAGGATAAAATAATTTATTCATCACCACTGACTTTTTAGCATGAACCTTTTGGAGATTTTTTTTAGATGATGTGTGTCGCTGGTACACACTAAAGCAGGTTCTAAATAAACTTGTGATTATAAATTGGGTTTTAACATATTTTGTCTACTCAAAACACATTTTTTGACCAGAAGAATTTCAACAATATACATGGTAAACAGGATAAAGCATATTTATGGTTTCTGGAAGAAGCTTGTAGTTAAAATGTTTAATTTGTCATTTCTAATTATGGTGCTGGCATATTGTCCTATTAATGATGCTGGTGAGTTACCAAAGTACAAAATTTTGTGCAAACCTAATTTTTAAACCAATAGGACCACATCATGGAAAATATCTGAAGAAGTATTTCTTCAACTCTAGTCAACAAAGAAAGAGTAAAGGTTGCATTTCAATATTTTCATGGTCGATGTCATTGTCAATTGCTTAGAATCCAGAGAAACTCATGTCCAATGAGCTGTTGAAATGAGCAATGAAATTTTTGAGTCCATTATGATAATTCCCCAAAATATATCATATATAAATGACTACAAACTCATCCACAGCTATGTTTTACGACAAGCTGGATAAGAGGGCAGTGTAGTCACATTTTACACACTCTTCACACTAAAGTATTCAAATAAAGCTTTATATGTGTTCTTTAGGCAGCAGGTATTTAAGTAAAGAAATGAAAAATGTATCGTAAAAAAAAAAAATACATTTGTTTGTTATTTTTGCCTCTCTGTAGCGCTGTTGTCCCTAAATGCTGTTACTTGGTGAAATCATTCTTCCAAAAAGTTCCAAAAGTAGGACTCGCCACTGCACAATATTATAGAGTTTTTACTTTGTTTGTTTCCCCTGATGAGTTACTGTAAGCCCGGCCATGCAGATATCAATACCAGCACAATTACTCTGCTGTAAGTCTTTGAAGCACATCATTTACCACATTATTTGTCGACTGATCAGGCCTGTGGCTGGCATCTCGCTATTAACTTCAAACAGGGCTGCTGGTCTTGTGCTAGTTTAATCCTGTTGATTTTCACAAAGGGAAAATATAAAACAGAAAAATAAAAGGAGCAAGTTCAAGACGGAGGCGGGGGGCACAAATCCTCGGTGGAATGTATAATTCATAACGTGACATACCACAGTGCAGTTGTATGTAGCAGCGTAACAGGCTGTAGTGGAGGCTGACTCTTGTTTCGCTCTGTGTCTGCAGGTTGAGATGGTGGATTTAGCCCGGTCGAGACCCGGCTTTGTCGTGGGGGATCCTCTGCAGACTTGACAGTATTTATTTTCAGGTGAGCTGTGTCTCCCACTCGCTGCATCGTATATTCATGCTCTCAGTGTAAGCAGCGAAAACTAAAAACGCACGAGTCGGCAGAAATGTCAAAGTGCAGACACTGGGTTCTCTTCGACCTAAGGCCATGTTTTGTTTGCCGAATTGAACTTTCATTTTTATCATATTATAGTTTTTATATTATATTATATAGGAAGTTTTGTGTTTTCAAATAGTTCTTCAAAACCTTTCATCTATTTTAGATTCACTGCGTTTTTGTTGAATTTGGATTGAAAATGTATTGATGGTCAAATTAGCTTCAGTTCATTTCTTTACATACCTCAAAAAGCTACGTGCTAGTTTAAATCTTTAACATTGTGATTCATATTATTAAGATGAACTAATCAATATTTGTTTGGATTGGCAGAATTTTAACCAGGTAATTACCCCTTGAGATCGAAGAACCCCTTGAGATCGAGACTTTTTTTTCAGTACATAGACAGTATATTACATTTCACATGCAACTGTATGATAAGATGTGTCCAACAATTAAATGGAAGAACATTTAGATTTATTTTTTTTGCATTCAATCAATGCTAATTTATTACCTTTCAAAATAATATGACTTGAGAGTAAACAACATTCTTAAATTTAGCTGTTCAGTTTTAGATATGAACTAGTAAACTATTATATCATCACCTTATTTTGTAATAATAATCGTTATTTGAACTAAACTAGACTCTACAACACATACAATTTAACAGAACCCATGGCATAGTAAATCAAATTGTAAAAACAAACAAACAATTTTCACACACATATCATCTTTCTTAAAGCCTTCAGTCACCATATTTCAGCCTTAATTTGTATTTAAAAAGTCTCAATGTACAAAAGAAATCATTGTTTGACATGCTGACTAATCACAACATGAATCTGTGACTTGTGACGTGACTAAAATGATCGTTAGTTGCAACAAAAGCGCCGTGGCTGAAGTGGCCTTTGTTTTGAATGCAATATTTTAATGTATATTAATGTGTTAAACATGGAGAAATCTCCCAAGTTTAGTCAGTTATAGTAGCTGGTTTGCTCTGAATCATGAAAGGCATTCCTGAGGGTTGTTCACAGTTAGTGTCACATCGTTGCATGTTTAACTAGGCACAACAAAAGCTCTTCAATATTTCAGAGCTTTGGGCCTGGCAGACTGAGCAGCAGACAGGGCCTCCTCCTCCTCTTCTCTCCTCTCTCCTCTGCCCTTTGCTAAATCCTCTCCTCTCTCCTCAGCTCTAAGATTACAATCAGCAAATAGAGAAGGAAAAAATCCCATAGGCCTCTGTTATTTCTCATACCAAACCAGAGACATTCCAGTCATTTATCACTGCTCTCTCTGTGCAGTTCTACAGGCTTCACCCCTTTAAAAGCCACTCCACTGGGTTTGAACTGTGCTAAAACGCTCTTCTACACAGGTACATCAGAGTTCAAGTCTCTGAGGTCCAGTAAAAAGCACCAATGATTAACTCGGGGGACTGTTGAGCAGATGTGCAGGAAAGAAAACACAGAGCTTCTTTCTAAATCTATTGTAAATATGCAAGAGGACCACTTCATACATCAGTTATTATATCTTTTATCAATATGAACTGGAATCATTCAGTACAAACACCATGAAACTTAAGTGAACAGGAAATTGCTTCAGTGACAAATTAAAACACACTTTAATTATTGTATATGTTGTAACGTCATGCCATGTTGTGATTTCAGTCTTAAAGTGAGTGGTTGTTGTTTTATTATTATTAGTTGTTACTTTTATTTCATTAGTGTCGCGTTCAATTTACCAATGAAAAATGGAAATGATCTTATTCAGACAAAGTTGTTTAAGATGCTACAATTTGGTTTTTGTACTGACACGGCTGATGTGAGAATCCCTAAGCAAATCCCACCAAAGTGTTTATGGCCAGGAATAAATACAATGAGATTCTGAGATTTACCATTAAAAACACATGTTAATAATAAGGAAAGATAACTTTTATAACAATTTGGACACAGCACTTTTTGTGTTACCGCTGCACAGATGGGTCACCTTCTTCTTCTGTGCCTTTGTCTTCTGCGCTGAGTCGAACACGGAGCAGGCCTTTACACTTTCTCCACTTTATGCCCTTGTCCCAGGACTCGTCAGCTCAGGCCTTTTGTAATTAGGAGCGACGAGCAGGCTTTTAAGTCCCAGACAGTGTCACGCATGTGTTCTCTTTAAAAGATGACGGTGAAAGAGAAATTAAGGATGAGTGGCAGGCAGTGGCTGATGGGACAGCGGCTTTTGACTTCCTCCTGTTCAACATTAGAGACATTTAGTCACCACTGGGCATGTTTTGACTGACTTGGGACTGTAGTTATATATATATATATATATATGGTGTTCTTCCTATTGACAATATACTGATATAATTTCAAACTAACAACTATTTGCTCTTTAGATGATTTATCACCCTCCTCTAACTGTAGTAACTCTGACATTTTACCATCGTTCAAACAGATGCTGCGAGATGCTTGTTGGCCCGAGGGTGAAAAGACAAGTACGAGGTAAAGAGAGCCATGTTTGATCACTAGAAATCACAAAGTACCGCAAGCCTCTATTTAGATAAAAAATAATATAAATGCGTGGAGATGTAAGCCAGGTTTGCTTAAGGGAATAGGAACTACAACATTGTCTTTTGAAGTCCTTACACGAGTTACTCTTACGAGACTTCCTGCATTTCAGCAGCCGGGATGAAGAAGTGAGTCAGCTATAGGCCGTGGTTGTTGCTTAATTGCTCTGTGTGTTAATAACTGTGCATTCATAGGCGTCTGGGCACAATTACTGAGCCTGTGTAATGAAGTCTGATCAATGTATGGATCCTGCCCCCTACTGTCAATAATGAAAATGACATCTATAATCAATTAGTCACTGTTCGAAGAGGAGATGTGGACAATTATCAGCAACATCTGTTTTTTCTGGGCTTTTGGAATATGAGCTCATTCAGTGTAAAGCATATTTGAAACATGTATTCAGTTGTAAAGTAAATACTCTATTTCAAAGTGTAGTCAGACAAAGAAACATTTATGGCTGGAAAAAGTGGGCTGTTTTTTATTTAGTTGTTAAAACACTAATTTAGATTTCATTATCTAAAATCTTGGGACTATAAAAGAAAATGGCTTCTACCGGTATATTATAGTACAATGATTGTTTTCTGTATATTGTGTGTGATTAACTGGTAACATATTTTATTGCAATATTATATTTTTGAATTGAAATTTTCCATATACCATTTAAAAGCGAGGATGATGTTACATTAATATTGCAAGAACCGGCACACTAATTAGATATCTATGTATTATTTATAATAAGAAAGACACCTGATCATGTTTTGAAACACTTTCATGTATTGAAAGCGTTTTAAAAGGCTTTGATTATTGATGTATTATTGTTCATTGCCAACACTGTAACCCTGCTTTTCCTTCCCTAATAGTTCTCCCAAAGCCCTAACCTTAACCAAAATAAAATTCCTAAACATAATCCTCACTTTAACCTGCTTGTGAAAAAACATAACAATTATTACTTCTTTGGATTATCATCAATGTTGTTGTGTGTTGGAGGAGAAAAGCACATTTCAGGCCAATGTTTCCTTCCGGATTTGAAGGCTTTTGTGGGGACCCTTTCTCATTTAAAATAGATAATATTTTTATATGAATTCCATAAATGCTATAACAGAGGATAGCTGCCGTAAATTGAAACTCGTGAATAATCACTCACCAAACATATGTTCTGTACAATTATAACAATATCAATCAATGCATTTGAACGCAGTCATTTTGCCTTTTGGCCTATGACAGAAGCTTACAGTAACAGTACAAGGGAATGTCTCTGGTGTGTTGTTATGGTTAAACCTGTCAGACATTTTCACTCAATGTTAAAAGCTGTTCAACTGGGGTTTCATCCTTTTCCTGTCATTTATTTTCAAGGAAAGATTTGTCACAGCCCTCCTCCTCTTGACGTATCCAGGGAGCACAGCAACCTCTTCTGGACAAATAGGAAATTGGCACCCAGCCTGATAAAGTCTTAATCAAAGTAAGTATAGCCTTTTAGATGCTATTAAAACATATGTATATAATGATTTATATTAATCGTGCTTATTGTCATCCGCGTCTGTGCTAAATAGTTTATTGGTTTAAGTGTCTCTTATTGACATTTCACAGGAAACGTTCAACTCCCAGATGTCAACTAGTGATAACTAACAAGTAATTTGACCAAAAGGAAAATCATATTATTGCCTGGGGAAGCGTTAAAAAGTGTACAATGATCAATGTATTTGATTAGTTTTGGTTCGAAGGCTACTCTGGTGAGCTAATCAGGCCATAGGGGATCAATGGAGCGGCCGTCACCGTCGCCTGCTTTCTGTTCTGTCTTCAGATAACAACAATGTAAATGGCTGGTACTAAAGGAAAGCCTGGTGGGACTCATACTAAACTCTGGCTGTGCTGCACGGTGCACTGGGGAATCTCTACAGACACTTTGCTCGTTCTTAATCAGTACATTGTGGAAATATGGCTCCCCATTACAAGGCCTTCTCTGAGTCTTTTATCATCATATTTGTCAAAGTGGCTTTAATCTATCCCTTATCAGCTTCTACACTGTAAACTTTGTACCAAATCCTCCTGGTGTACAACTATCTAAACATCTGCATTACAGAAAAAATGAAATGTCCCCCTTTGTTAAGCTGTGCCCTCCTTCTGGTTTTCCCCTAGTTACAAACTAATTTATTCATTATTTTTCAAACTTATTGCAGGTTTTTCATTAGTGCTAGTTATTTGTTTGACCACAGCTTTGTTTAGAAATGCAATATTGAGAATAATATATATCTCACTATCATTTGGGTTAACAACTGATTTAGTACCACTTTATAATAACAACACCTCAATTGACGTTATTAAAGCATGACCAAAGACTTAACTAATAATGATCAATCAGTGTATTAAGAATGATTCAGGCTAACTACTTAATTAAGGAGTTAAGGTATTAAGTTAGGAATTTTGAATCCTCATAATTTGTTCATTATGAATTAAGTCTTTGTTTTTGCTTTAATAAGATTTATTAAAAGTGTTGTCATCATGAAGTGTTACCATGGATAGTTTACTAAAGTTTGCTTATAACTTAAAATGTCGATATTTTCTTGTAGACAATATCCATATCACTAGTTTTATTCAAATAAAAAGATAGATGTCACAGTTGTTTTTTTGTTTTTTTTTCAGACAGTGAGAATTTGAAGATGAAATGTCATAACCAATATATATAATAAAATTTTTGTTCTGGACACGTTCTTTCCTATCTCTTGAGCAGCATCAGGAGCACCAGTGCACATGTTTATTTCTTCAACCATCCATCTTGTCCCTTTTTTACAGACAAAGTAATTGCTAAACAAAAGGTGCTGGCGTGTCGTGTCCAGGCCCTTGTAAATGCTTTATAATGCAGCGCTTTCATTCGGCCGGGCTTGTTAAGTGGCTAATTATAAAAGGATCACAAACGAGTGTGATTAGGGATAACGGAGAGGAGACAACAGAAACAATATTAGAACAAATGAAGCCTCTGAAGGAGACTTGAAGAGGACATTAATTCCTGGTTGTTGTAGGATTATAACCTCTTCACTAAAGGGAGGACAGTATGTAAACAGGGCTAATGGTGTACTTGATGCTATTTTCAAGAGTAGATCACTGATAGTCTGTCATAATGTAGAGGGTTTAGGGCTTTAGGGTCAAAACTAGATTCAAACTGAATCATGATAGTGTTATATAATATTGAAATACCTTAGCCAATTACAGTATATTCTGGTCACAGTAGCCACATTCTTGTAACAGTCACAATCAGAATAACATTTATTGCCAGTGTTGTCAGTGAACAAAGCTTAACAAACAAGGAATTTGCTTTGGTGATTTGGTGCAAGATCATTGTGCAAATTAGTTTTTTTTTTTTTTTTAAATGCCTCTCATATCTTTCCAGAATATTAACCCGAGTTGACAGACAGATTGCAAGACAAACTAATTGCGTTGCTCTGTAGCTGTTGGTCCAGCCTTATACTTTAAAACATTGTAGGCTCCTAAGAAATATAATACTATTTTCAGTGTAGTCCTACGTCAAAAGCCCTGTATCTAAAAATACCCCCTGATACTTGATGATGTTTTGAAGTATGCTCTTACATAGCTGTCTTTGCAGGCCATGGAAACAGAGAGCCCCTGACTGCGGATCTTGACAAAGTTGGGTAATTAACGACAGCGGCCATTAAAGAGCGAATATTCAGCCGGTGATAAATGGCTTTAATAAGAGGGCCATGTTCGCTGTAACAGAGACAGATCCTTCGCTACTAGATAACACGGCACAGTCCCAGCCCACCAGCCGCTTCATCTCAGATCTCCCCACAGGCAGCAGGCCGCTTTGAGCTTCCCTTTCCTTTTCCACAGCTTTGGCTCATGTCCTTTTTTATGTGCAAGTAATTTTATTATATTCAACATATTCAACACAGCACATAGCGAATGCCTTCCTTGTTTCGCCTCTCGCAGAGTCTGGCGACCATTGTGTGCTGTTAGTGTTCAATTCTATCTCATTGTACTTGTTTTTTAGAGCTCTCAGACCACCAGGCAAAGCTGTGAAAGTGGGATAAAGTTACCCAACACAAATGGAGGACCAGACTAGGGAAATGCATAGGGACTAGGGATGGGAAAAGATCTGGTGCCACAAGAGCTTGCAAGATAACAAGATTGTGCAGACATGTGGAAAATGATCTTAGATTTTTTTTTTTCCCCTTGTGTTTACAGTTAGCTTGTACAAAAACAATGTTAAGCACTGGTGAGTTATGCCTTGAAAAGCTGTAGTTCAGCAAAAAATATTAAATACAAATGATGTCCAAATCCTGTCTTATTCTCGTGGACCCAATCTTGTGTGTCGTGTCGGGCCGTCTCGTGGAAACTGTGACTTGTCTCATTAATGGTTTGAGATTTCTATTTGTTTAAACACACAAAACAACAAAAACATTGTAGGCATCAAGTAAAACCAGATGTTTGAATAAATTATTAAAAATACGGTTCTGCTGTTAGTTAGTTAGTTAGTTAGTTAGTACTGTTTTTATTATTACATTAAAGATTTGCTGGCTAAATCCAGCAACTATCGGTCAGAAGTCTGTTTACTCAGTACCAATGCATGATCTAAGTTTTAAGTTTTAAGCAAAGCCCTTTGCGCGGTGGTCTTTTCCCAGTTCCACACATGAACAAATGGTGAAACATGAATCTGGATGGGCACCCGGTTTAAAACTTAAGCCTTGGAGGAAGTGGATGGGACCAATAAAGGGAAATGCAAACAGGAAAGAAGGTTGTCACTGTAAAGGCATCAGTTGCACATTAACAGTTAATTTTGCGGTGGTCTCACATTTTTTCCAGAGCTATATTTGTATAATGAGTCCACCTTTTCTTTTACCTGTGTGTAAGTTAGTGGGGGTGCCTGGACGCATGTTTGTCTTATAAAACATCATTAGCCTCTTTGTGAAAGGGGCCATGCAAATTGGACTGTTAAGAAGCGCCCGCACCAATTTATGTCCACACACAGGCCTTTAACAGGGAGAGCGTTGCTGGTTTATCTGTCCTGGTGGGTTTGGGGGCGAGGGCGGACCACAGGGGTCACATCCTTCACCGCCCCATACAGAGACATGGCTCCAGATGTCGGGCCACTCCTCATTAGCACCACCTCAGTACTCCACTACAGTACAGACGGATTTGAGTTGAGACGCCACAGACTCCTATGTCCAAGATCACACTATGGCGATATATATACTTTTGCTGGTTCCTATTTTTAGACAAAATAGGTCTGGTGTTTGTTTTTTACCTTGACATCTGGTGGACCAGCCAGACTGCCTCCCGGTGGTCCCAGACATGTGGGAGTATGAAAGGTCCTTCGTCCCCGTTCATTGTTGTTGTGCCCCGTTTCCTGATCTGTACTTGTTCCAGTTCATTTGGACTTGACACAATCCATGACGGTATTCTCCTGTTTGCAGTGGTGATTTTAGGTTTTCCTGGTGTGTTTATAAACTATATCATATACTGATGTGGAGACACATTTCTAGGGGTGTATCACTCTGAAGACATTCTAAACTGTCTCATGCATAGATATGTATGCAGTATACTGAATATCTATTGTATATTTATTTCACTTTTGATGATACCTGGACACAGGAGCTCACATATAACAATAGGTCTCAAAGAGTAAGTAACAAAGCATCAATAAAATGTTAATAAATAAAAAAAAGTGTACAAACATAGATATTTGTATGTACTAGTCAAATATAATATAGCAAATATAAATTAATATATCTAGGGTATATACAAGAAGCAAGATAATACTTACTGTATTTTGTAACGTTAACAGTGATGTGTCTATTAACTTTATTTCGACAGACTACTAAACTACTTCATGAACAACAAGAATAATTGGTTGGAGGTTTTGGTCCTTGTCCCCCTTCTCCCACACACCCGCGCACACACACACGCACACACGCACACACGCACACACATCCCGTCTCTCATCCACTGGACTCTCCACCAAAGGCCCTTCAGTTCATGCGAGGTTACAGCTCCAGTCGCTTCCTGGTCCCTCAAAGCCACTAAGTCCATTAAATACACATGAGGACATAATTAGGGCCCCCCTCGCGCGGTGGCTGAGAGGTAGCACTCGCTGGGGAACAACAGTGCCCGGGCCCTGACACGGACTTTCCCAAAGCACTTTGCAAATTAATCGAGAATGACCAAGACGAATCCTTGTGACTGGCTTGGACCTCTGCTACCTCGGGGCCAGAAATGTTCAGCTCAAGATTGCACTCATTAAAAGAAGTTACAGTTGTATGATAATGAAAATATGGCACGATGCTTAGTGTGTGGTTCGTTTGCATACGGTGAAAAATCGTACATGAATGTTTAATATTTATATGCTTTATGTGACCTTTAAAAATCCGCTAGGGAAGAGGAATTCTAATATGTGTTTTTGTGGTAATTAAAAACCATTAAGCACTGCTGTTAAATGAATGGTAGTCAATCATAGTGAACAAGATTAACACGGTGTTTTGCTAATTTGTCCAGATTTCGAGTGGGAAAAGAGGAAAATCTGCTATATTTTGCATTATAATTAGGTTGATAATAACAGCGGGTGAGTTATTGCACTTTTGTTTCTCAGGAGGAAAGTCAGATGAGATATTAGGCTGGACATTATTCTTATTCTGGCAGGCGCGCAGTGACTGATCTTATTTAAATTACACCTCCTTGGGCAAAGTACTCGGAAATACTTTGCAGATGGGAATTCATCACAAAACGTTGGTGAGAAAATGAGGGACATGAGGGTTTGATTACACTGACATCGCTCTGCACCGTGAGTGATGCTGTTGACAGTAATACAGAATATGGAGGAGGTGGAACAACGAGGCTCCCCATTGCAGTGCACACAACACAGATAAAATCATAAAACTAGTTTAGTCCAGCATCAGTTTTATTCTTTTTGGACATATTTTATGTCTGGGTGTCTTAAAATATTCATAGTAAATGTTATAGTTCATAGTAATTAACAAATAACAAATAAGGAATAAGGTTTCTGCTTAAAATAACACATTTTATTCTTCATTTCACATAAGCATGTCCCCAAAAAAGCAACATTTCACTTCACCAGTTCAAACTGTTCTGTTTGTATATAAAGAATATACTGTATATAAAGGTCTAATTAACTTATCACTACTGTAAATAGTTACAGGAGCTATGAATTAATTTGTGTTTATGTCACGTCACTTAAAATAAGAAATTTGTTTGTAAAACTTTATGTTGAGTGAGACCAGTGGTGCCTGATGTTTTGAGCTGTAACATGCATTTTGTCATTTTGCACTATTAGCTCAGTGTGCCATTCATTTTAGCCTCTGTGTCTTTGTCCCATCATCGCAGACTCTCTGTTTCATAATCCCGGTCCTCCATGCTGTTTGCATGGATGTATTGGCTGTTTCAAAGCACAATAGGGGAGAGAGTGGCTTAATTTAAACGTACGGGTGTGACTGGGAAGCAGAGTTGGTTGTGTGAAAGATCACGGAGGACCAGAAAGTCCGCGATGACGGGGCGATGGCACGGAGACTAAGGTGAACGGCACACGGAGCTGATGCTGCAAAATGATTGCAGAGTTACAACTCAAAACACCGAGATCTTTCACACAACAAAACTCTGCTTCCCAGTCACACAGCCCTAGAATGTACGCCACCTGCTTCTCTCCACTGAGATGTTATTGCTTTTCTTGGAATATTCTATACTATGGCATTTAATTAAGTGTTTTTATTGCAGAAAAATACCCTTTAGTTGTTTAACTTTTTGATTGGCCGACTAATTCTTTGATTAGCAATACAGCAAGGCTAGGAGTGAGTTAGCTTGAGTTTTATGGATGACTCGTGAGTCTAATCTTGCTTTTTACAAATTAAGTCACTGTTTATGCATCTGTATACATGCATAGTTGTATCAAGTGCAGTATGGGTCAAATGCTTGGTCAGATCATAGTGTTTTGAGAGATCATGCCACACCCCTTTTAGCCGTTTCACTTTAATCGATGCACAGCGCATTTCATTAGTTGACCATGAATTTCTTTTGTCGACTATAGCCCCAGAGCAGGCTCGCCTCTTAATACTCTAGAACGTAATGATTGACTAGTATTCATTAATGGAACAATGTAAACAAATGGTTCAGTTGTATCATATCACACTAGTTGGGTAATTGTGAATGTGCAAGGTTTATGCTTCCCAATGCACCAGCAGTAACGCCACACTGTAAATCACAATGTAATAATAACACAAATTGTATTAACTCATATTTTGATTTATTGTGAATTCACATTTTGGCATTTAAAGAAGGTGAAGTTACTGGCTGTCTAATAATCTGAGTTGAATTGTAACTTTAATCTTTTAAATTTAGTTCCCTATTTAGAGCCCTTTCCACTAGATCACTTTCTCTCCTCTCTTCTCGATTGCAGCTTTGGCCTTTCAGCTTGGCTCTATTAAGCCTCACATTTTGACACTGTTAACATCATCTCATTTCGCGGCGCAGACTGACAGCTCCTTTGAATCACACCTCCTTCATTCACTCAGCTCCTTGCACGGTACGAAGGGAGTTACAATAACCTAATACTAAAAATGTCAGCACATCCATTTAACTGTATTGGATATAACGCCGATGGCTAAGGAGTCTTTTATGGCTTCTTCCTTAAATATCTTACAGTTAGATTACTCTGCCTGAATTGTAGTGTACATTACAAACTTGTGCAACTATAAAAGTACAAATGCAATGAGAGGCACACTCTATATAGCCCACAATTCAATTTTTACATCTTTGTCTGGGAAATCTACTCATTTAATAGACCCATGTTTTCTTGGTTAGATGTACAATTGCCATCTATGTTAGCTCCTTGTCGCATAAAGGCCAGATTTTGTTTGAATTTAAGGTAATATATTGAGCCATGACCCATTATATTTACAAATATATGTAATTCACAGCTTTTTGGGGGTTCATTCTCTTATGTTGTATGTTCAGAATGGGATTTTCCTAGTTCTATCTTTTATCTAAGAATATAACTGCCAGTTGCAATAGTTTTATATGTATCAGTGCTTCACAACTACTGCGTTCAATATTGTTTCTTTATGCACTAAGCCACAAAATTTCCCATTTTGTTGTTTGTCCAGTATTATATTATTAGTCTTGACATTCCCCGTGACCCAGTGGACATTTTGAATTGTCATACATAAGCTCCTTAGAGAGAGAAAAAAGTCTGGTCTCATCCAATTTTGCCAACATATTAAACATTTTGCTGAGCTGAAGACACAACTCAAATTTCCTGCATGCCCCGAAATGAATTACAATGTGGATTATCACATGATTATGGATCTTTCCGAAGCTTCAGAGAGACTGAAAATTGAGTGCTGAATATTTCATAATGTGCAGTGCCATCTTTGTTGAGGAAATTATTTAGGGATAGAATTTCCCTTTGCAGAATGGATAAAGGTTCTTGGCGAGGCAGTGCAGAGCAGTAATAGGAAACCTCCAGTGATTCAAAAAAAGACATGTCTCGTCCCTAAGTGCGCACTCATCCATCTCCGCTCAGACACCTCCGACCATCAGCTGCCATTAAAACCTATCAGGGCCGTCCATAAAGCTTCTATGTGCTGCAGATAAATGGTATGAACAAAGTGATTAATATCCACTTTATGTTGTTGTCTCCAGATGAGCCACATCACCTCCACATAAACGAGGACGAGCAGAGTTACAATAAAACGCACAGCCCTTTTGGTAATAAATAACTTATTTTTTACTGTTTATATTACTATTCTATTTACTAAAGAGTGTTTCATTGTGTGATTGAGCTAGTGTGACCAAGTTATTTTGCCTATTGATCAATAAAGTGTGTAAGTCATTAGGGTGTGTAACATTCACTCGAGGGGTGGTAATGTTGACAAAGATGAACTTCTCAGGATTTTCTGAGAGTATTTTGATAAAGATATTCAGACACTATTATGTCAATCCAACAAAAATGTGTTAAAACCATGTCTTTAAACATAATCCGTGTTGGTTTATTTATCAGACAAATGCTTGATGTCTGTAAAAATGTTTTTTTTTATTTTCAATCGGGGCTCTTTTGTAGCATGTTTCACTATTAACTGAAATGTTTGCTTATCTTCAAAACAACAGTCACAATATTATCTAAATTGTCCACCCCTTGTTTACACACCAAACATTTGGACTAAACTGGGACTTAACCTGGAACTAAACCTGTACAAGCCCAGGACTATAACAGGACGGACCAAACCGAGTCTACATCAGGACTCGAACTAGGCTCAAACCAGAACCAAACCTCAGAACTCCAAACCTCAGATAGAAATGTATTATTTGTAGCTCTGATCACTAAATGTAGTTTATTTTTTCTACTTCAGTTCAGTTCTTTCTTCAGTTACTGCCACAAACGATCAAGTCAGTAGGATTTTCTTGATAATATATTTTGCTCGTAATGTTTTTGTGGAAAAGATAAACTTTATTGCTCATATTTTACATTTCTACTTGCCCAATAATGCAGAATTTTACATTTGAACGCAGAACACTTCTGTCATGTCACTGTTTATCATGTCTCCTGTAATCAAGACAAATACAGTTAGGGGTCAGATAAGGACTGTATTTTGTGTCAGTGGTCTTGAATTGAAGTAAATGAAGCTACATACTATAAACTGTGTATGAATTCTGAATCGATCTTGCTCTTGTACATTGCCAACACTGGGATGTAGAGAACCATTTTGTCAACTGTAGAAATCGTATGGAGAAATGCCAGTTTTGAAAAATGCCATCTTTAAAAGGCAAATCTAAATGTCAGCGAGACAGATACTTTACACATAGAGAGCGCTGCCTTCTGGGCGTCACACCAAAGACTATGTGGGAATAATATTGTCCCCAGTTGAAATGTACTGCAATTACCAAGAGTCGGGCATACTAAGAAATGCAGTTTCAGTGCCGCAGGTCTACTACAGTCATTGTGTTCAGACATTAGTCACAAAGCACAGCACAACGCTTTACAGTTTGTAGAAAATATACAGAGTAGGCTTAAATCATTGTCGTTCCAAATATCTGTTACTCTTTTATAGAACTGTAGGTTGGGGCCAATTTAGCTTTTTATGTTTGACTTCTTAAGGAGTCTGAGAAGTCATTATTAAAGGGGTATATGTAAGTTTTTAGGTGGAGTTAATGGTTTTTTGTTCCTCAAAATGGTGTAAAACTTGGCGAACTCCATGCAGACAAGCAGGTGACTCCATCAAACCAAGTATTTTTTGGCAATAAATTGCTTGTAATTGAATAAATGAAAGTATATGATAAAATAAATCTGTTTGTACTGTTGAACATTTCAGGCAAAGCAATAATATTTTCATGAGACAAGCAGGTGACGGACCCTCAGGGCAGAAAAGTGTCACTGTTGCTGAGTCAATGGATGCATAATAGCTTTCATTTCTTCATTAAATGTAAAATGAATGGTAAGTTCATTATCTACATGTACAGTGTGTGTGACGGATGAGACTTAATGAGAAGGACTGAACTCATGAATTGATACGAGAGAGAAACAGTCTGATTTAAAATAAACACTGTTGTTTGTGGTGCAGATCTTTCAAATAAGGGGATAAAGTGATATTTCTGCACTTTTGTGGTGAATTTTACAGTCCATTCATGTTTTTGTGCAATACTCAACCCCAACATTTACAGGCAGTTGTGCTAAGCACTCTGCCTCTAACCGCACCGTCATCCTTTCTATTGTTTTTGAACTGAATGGCATAGTATGTCTGTATAGGTGACTGGAAACTTATAATGAAATGGTGCCAAAGTAAACATTTCAAACATTCCATCCCAGATTACCCAAACTGGTTTGATAAAGGTGGGAAAATAATACCTCATCTAAACATGAAAAAACATGAAGAAACACTGACTATCAAAAAAACAAAAAAACAAAATTTAGTATGTCCAACATGTAGTTAAGAAAATTAGAAGTTTAATATATTGAAAAGAGAAATATTGACATGGTTTAGGTGTCCCACATTATCCAAATTCACCCTAATGAAAATTGATAGATGAATCTTTTGTGGATTTATAATTGTGATACTATAGTTCTGTTCTTTTATAGCAACAACGATGAACACAAACAGCAGAAACAAGTGGTCCACACAGTTGGAATTCAGTTAGACAGGTAAGTACACTGTTTGACTATATTCAGAAATATCGCCCACCCGTAGATGGGCAGCAGTTCTAACCCAAACTAATCACCTATGAAATCGATAGCTGCATTTTTTGTAGATTTTCTTCTTAAATGATTTAAATAACCAATCATTCTTCTGTTCTGTTCTCTTTCAGCCTCAAAAATGAATTTTAAAAAGTAAAAACAAGTCGTCCATACAGTAATTCAGGTAAGTTGTTTGAAGATGGCTTGGGTCATCTGAGTGGAGACCCTGATCTTGACTGGGGGTACCTTGAAGCAGGGGGCAGTGGGCACCCCTTAACCAGCAGCAGCAGCAGCAGCACCACCGGGCTCTCCCTTTGGCATGTAAATGAGACATGAACAAATGTCCCATCACTTCTGTGCCTCCATGTCCCAAAGTGCTTAACTCTTTTCCTGTCGCCCCCCTTTCATCTGCAGCACCCCCAGCCCCGCCCCGTTCTACTCCTTCACTGCCTGCCACGTTCTTAAATGAGCTCTCCAACTCCACTTCTTTCTCGCAATTCAATTTTACAAGGCCATTATCCCGGGTGTAATGTGGAGGTTAAATATATCGGGGCAGACGTTATGTGAAAATAATTAGCGCTAATGAATAATGCACTCGTTCGGCTGATGAAGGATGGTTGTCACGGTAATGGGGTGCCAGGGAGGGGCCCTTTGACAAATGAAATTAAAATATTTAAACACTGTTATACGATATTACTGGGCCGTTCTTTTTTAGTAACCTTGGTGCGTCGTGCAGCGAGCAAGCTTTCCGCGCGGGGTGATGGACAGCTCTTGCCAGCCAATCACGTTGCGGCTAATCAGAGACGCCACTCAAATCGACAGCGTCTGCCTCTTCGCTAAAGTATATGGCCTTATTTATTGTCACTACACTCATTTCAGCTCTTGCAATCTCATTCTCCTTCCATGCCCTGACAGTGAAGGATGTCGGCTCTAAAATGCCCGGTTTACAGCACCCTCCCAGCCAATTGGCCTTCTCTCCAGTCGATGCTGGTGCTTTGCTGCTGATAAATGGTAAAGCATCAACACCATTTCATTAGACATGATGGTAAGACGAGAGAAAAGTGTCTTTGAATGGGCAACGGCTGTACTGGCTTAACAGCAACAACTTGTATAACTTAAAGTGACAAGAAACTAAGAAACTTTATCAGTGTACATTTCTGTTTGAATTGCAAAGTTTGTAAGTTTCGGTTTTTTTGGATTGGTTTGTTACCTTTTTCAACTCAAATCAGCAACCTGTAACTTCTCATTTCGCTTGTTACGAACATGAATTTATGTTATTTATTCATTTATGCTTTAAAATAAACTCGTTGGACTTCTTTAATAAAACTTTTGAAACTTAAACAAAAACATAATTGGTAACACTTTAAAATAAGGTTCCTTCGTTAGTAACTATGTATTATGCATTGAAAAGCACTAGTTATTTGTTTTTCCTATCATTTTTAAAGCATTTACTAGCATTTATCACTAGGTTATTGAAAACCTTTAATAAGCAGCCACAATTTACTAACACACATGTTTTTGGATACAAATTATTATATTATAATTATTAACATTCGTAAAGGTATTGTAAGCCATCTACAAATGCTAGTAATTGCTAATAAGTGCTTAAAAACTAATAACTATTAACCTAATGAATAGTTTCTTGGCAACCATATTTTAAAGTGTTACCAGATAATTTACAACATATCACAACCCAACATGAAATGATTATAATGATAACAACATTGTTCCCGTCTGTTTTAGCTGGATGCATACATCGTGATTGATTTTTCTACATGTGACCTTTTTGTCCGTGTGTTCATATCTTTTACTTAAATCAATGAATGTAATATGAATGTGTATATATATGTAAATGTCATGTGAAATCTGGAGGGAAATACTTGACTCTTAGCTGTAAATGTCACACTGTATCTCACACTGTACAAACCGTCTTAAGGTTACTGTATGCGCACCAGCCCTCTGCATAGGACAATGGACTTGTTTTTACAAAAGAGGATATGATTCTCTCCCTAGGGTCCTCCAAAGCTGCACTGCACATTTCTGACACGTTTTCTTTATGATCTCATATTTTTCAGATTGTCGCCGTGTAAATTTGACTTGTAAAACAGACCTAATTACAGGCTCTGTGGTATGCGAGCCACACATCAAACGGTAAGTTACTGTAAAAGTCTTATGATCTCTGTCGCCGCCGCAGAAACACTGATTATAACCGGGACATTACAAGGGAATTACAGCGAAACAGTTTATTCTAAATGTGTCGTGAGAATGGAGAGAGAGGATGGACGGAGATAAAGTTATATTAATAATATATGGTTTCATTAAGGAGCTGGGAATGCATAGGCCACGATCAAGGCACAGGGAGAGTCTGTGCTGTGGAAGTCCTGGTGCGGCGCTGATCTCAGACTTCCTGTCAGAAGTGGAGACCCCCACTGCCTCGACTCCACATGGTTTTCTCTTAATATTGCTTCAATTAGGCCTGATACAACCCCAAATCTGTGTAGTACTAGTGTCTGCCCTGAAGTAAATGAAGAGCCTTGCAGTTGGACTACTCGCATACATTTTAACATATAGACATTTTAAATTACTAAAATGTGTCGATGTTTTTTAAAGGTGCACTTTGTAACTTTTCTAGTGGAGTGTCCGCTACCTACTTAGATTATTAAGATATTATTGCTTTGCTGGAATGTTCCACAACATAGCATTAAAGTTATATATCTCCACAGAGACAAGTGGGTGACAGAAGTTACAGGTCAGATCTGTGGAGCGGCAACTCCTCTCACAGTGAGAATATATGTTTTTCAAGGTAAATTACAAATAAAAACATCTATAATTGAATAAATGCGAGGTAGATAATGCCTCACAGTGGAACATTCCAGCCAGACTGGCAGAGCAATTTGTGGGTTTCAGCTTCCTGTTATAGCAACATTTTGAGGACTTTTCACCATTCAAAAGCTAAGGTATTTTATTTGAATTGTTAATTACTATGGCAACGGTCCAAATTTGCGATCATTCTGAAACCCATGTTTCGAGATAACTGCTTTTGTGATTTTGGGCGTTACAAAAACAAATTGCATTGAATCGACACCAAGAGAATTACAATTTATGCACAAAGTAATTCAAAGTGGCAGAAGAAATAAAGATGCATTAAAATCACAAAATAAACTAATGAAAACATAAATAATCATTATAAAATTTACTTTAAAACGCAGACCAAATCCATTCAAACACAGCTAAACAGAACTGTCAGACAAGAGGCCTGTTTCACGTCTTCAGAGAGAATGTCACCATTTCAACTGAGAAAAGAAGGTGGCGGTCCTCTCACCAGAAAAGTTACATAGTACACCTTTAATAGTCCACACCTAAGCCACATGAGAGTTTTCTTTGTGCCCTCTGGAAAGTATAAAAAGGAAATATAAAACATGTGATACAAATTTTGCAAATCTGGGAGCAATTTCCAGCTCCCAGATTTGCAGAATGTCTCTTCCCACTCATCATACTATTTCTAACTGGTCACTGTGTAGTCTAATAAAGCCTATGAGCCCAAAACAAACAATATTATTGGCCAAGCATTATCTTGTATACAGAGCAGGGATTAGAAAACCATACACAAGAGGTGCTACGTCAATACATATAATACATACATGATTAATATTACACCATAGTGACACAATGCACTGTTTCCTACCCTAAATTACAAGAGAATGTGGGTTTGACGCTTAAACCAACAAGACTGCAGCTGCCTTGAAGACGTTGCCAGTTTAAAAGGCCAAATGATAGGGAAAAGTGTAAAATAGACCAAGCTGGGGAGGGCTGGAGAAATGGCCTGGCTTTCTGATTCATGGGCAGTAAATATGCAAAGCCTGATAGCCATAAGGCAATCAGAGCCGCAGCGCCACTCATCTACATGTTGCACACGGGCCGTAATCCATCTGAGGACAGGAGGAATGATCGCAGGAAGCCGAAATAAAAGGCGCCATGTTTATTACCTCTGACGGATCCATAATGCATACAGATGTACGGTGGCACGCTGCAGCCTCTGGCCACTGCAGTCCCACTCAGAGTAGTGTTTTTAACATAATTAAAAAGACGGTGTGATTTAAGCAGCCATTAAGACGAATTAGAGAGGTTCAATGAAGTTTTCAGACAAGAGCTATGAGAGGTAAAGAGGGAAGTATAGAGGCAGAGGGGTGTCAGACTACAATGAAACAGCAAGCTTGTGTGTGTTTTTGATGTATTGTGTGCTAAATAGTACCTAAATATAAATAATATTGTCACAAAAACTTGGCAAATTAGTAAATTCGCAAAACAAATTGGTTTTATTAATTTAGCCTTCTCTTTTCAATTACAATACCGTACAGTAATCTTGTAAACATTGTTTTTTTTTTGTTTTTTTAAACCAAACATAATCATTCTGGTCTTAATTGATATTTGGTGTTGGATAATTAGTCCTTGAACCGAGAACTAATGAGCAGGTTTTAGTTCATGTTTTTGTTGCACTTGTTGGACTTGTTGGACTAGCTCCACATGGCAGCATAATAATCGTACATTGGTGCCTTGGCTATAATTTCATTAATGCTACGTTATCAGTATTGGTGACGTGATGCACAAGTCAGTTTTGTAACTCAATATTGTTTGACAGCAGTTTCCAGAAAGTAGAGCTAAGTAGACAGGGTTACATCAGGAAGGGCATCCAGCATAAAACGTATCACTTCACGCAGGGAATAAAATATTGCCAAATGTACATCAAAAACAGTTGGTATTGTGTTTCTTAAATGAAAACAATTGGTAGCGTGTCAAAATGAGGTTCCTTAGTAAACTATTTATAATACATTAATATAATGCCATTTTTGTTTATGCACTTATAAAGCATTTAGTAGCATCAAAAGTTTAATAATCGTAACAATTTGTACATGGTTTATTAACACTGTACATCCATAACAGTTGGTATGGTGTTTCTTTGTCATTTTGGGGATTTAACCTTGTAAAATAATATAATGGTAATAAAACATGCTTTGATTTCTCCCTGTGTGTGTGTTTACTTCGGTTCATTTCAGAGACTTACATAAACAAACAAACACCTTGTTGGCCGTGTCTCCACAGAGCACATTAACACCAGGATCCCACCGCTGCACCGCCAACTAATAAATTGCGTTGAACATTGATAAACTAATGCAATTACCTGCAGGGCCAGCGAGTCAGCTAATTTAAAGATACTAGGTTGGTTCATGGGGTAGGAGGCTCCCGATGGCTCCCATGGGTGAAAGATGGTGCCTTTATTACATCTGAGAGGTCAGCTTGGTAGCATTGTATTAGGATTGATCTTTTGATCCCTGCCTCCAACACAACACTGTACTAGCCCTGGATATGAAGGAGAAAACGGCTTATCTGGCACAAAGGGTTAACTCTGCCAGCCTAATTGAGCACCACCCATCTCCTCTACACAGCAGAAACAGGAACCTAGAGGCTCGTAACAAGCCAGCCGTGACTTATTCACATAATAAAGCAAGCAGATATCTAAATGAGCCATTGAGCCAGCCGGGGGGAGGGAGACCATTAGCCGCCGGACGCTCGGTACATATTTGTATATCCACAATTGTCCCATCATTTGCATAGATGTGGCTGGCTGTAGAAATGTTTGCTGGTGTTTCTCCCCCAGGGGCCCGGTGACAACAAAACCACTTGGACTGGACTGAGGACTCACACTCAAGTCACAGACAGATAAATCTGAGAAAATAAAAGAATACATTTATATAAAACAAGGTGATACACTGTAAGCAAATAAGAAATAATACAGTATGTCAATATTTTCTATCATATAGTCTATATTTCAAGTATACCTTCTATAATGGGTAGCCACAATAAAACAAGCTCAATGGGCATGGAGCATTTTGGAGTGTTTTTGTTGTTTTGTGTTAGATTAAATAACACTTTGGCCTATATTCATTTGTCACAGAAAGTTGGCAATTGGATTAGTAAATTTGCAAAGCTGATTGTTTATTTTTTGTTCATTTAGCCTGTTTTTTCCAAGAGACCGTCGTACTGGAACTGGACAAATCTATGTGGAGAGGCTCTAATAGTATCCCACCAATATCCCTTAACTGCTACTGGCCCAAAGTAGTTTAACATGCTACCCAGCACTTCTTTCAAGGCTGAACTGATTTCCAAAATAAATGTAAGAGATGCGTTTGACCTGGCATAGTCTCTTGTAGCCAAATGTTTTATGGGCTATAAAAACAAATAATGAACAAAACTAAATCAGAAGGTCTAGAACAAGTAGTCCAGTTGAAACAATAACACAGATTTGTCACAAATCAGAGAGATCTGTGCATAGAGGTCAAAGTTCAGCCCTTAATTTGACCCCTGACACATAATTAAATCGCCATCTTTAACCTCAGTCACGAGCCGTCACAGCGCATTGGATTACACGCAGCAAATCACTGTAGTAATCAATGGGTGAGAGCGGACCCACGGACACAGGGGCCCGGGGCCAGCAGCGTGGCCGAGCACAGATTATGTTTAATGAAGTTGAACTGTACGGGGATCATGTTAGCGCGCGGCTAATTTAATTCTGAATGATGTTTAACTATAACACTGAAGGGGACTGATAAGGCCTCACCGTGTGCATGTGCTATAATGGCACGGTAACATGCCATGATCGAATAGCCTTAATAGAGCATGAACAATGACAATTCATGATGAACAAATAGTTTATTAAGCATATTTACTACTTATTAAGTAGTAAATATGCCTGAATCACTAATAAATGATTTGTTCTTTATTAATTAGGCTTAAGTCTTTGTTCATGCAGTCTCTGGAATAGTCTTCCTCAGGGCATTAGAACAGTTCAGTATCTGAATATCTTGAAATCTTTGTTAAAATATTTTTGTTTACACAGGCTTTTAACACAAGATGAGCAGAACATTTTTATAGCGTTAGTTTACCTTATCTTTATATGTTATTGTATTTTATATTGCCTTTGTACAGCACTTTGGGCCATTGGGGTGTTTTTAAATGTGCTTTATAAATACAAACTTTACTTACTTTACCTACTTACTTTTTTTGTATTGCTATTGCTATGGCAACTGTGCTAGAGTTTCATCTCTCTAAATCCCGGGAGTTGCCACTAACTGTAAAGCAAACAAACCTTTAAATTAGCCACATATTTTGGTGCAAGTAACTTGAAAGATTTCTCTTAAAGGTACCCTATGCAAATTTTCTGGAGGGGTGTCCGCTGCATGCTCTTCTCAGTAGAGATCTTATTGCTTTGTCAGGAATGTTCCACAGCATAGCATTAAAGTTATCATTCCATTACATGCGTCAAAATAACTAGGGAAACATGCAATATACTGTGAGGGGACTTGCCTCTCCTCAGATCTGAGCTGTAATTTGGCTTTGTCACCAGCTCGTCTCCATGGAGATGTTTTGACATTATACTGTGGAACATTCCAGGTAAGAAGTTTCATAGTGCAGCTTTACAAGCGCTACAGCTTAAAGAGAATGTTTTGTGCAAGTCATCATTAAATCAGGAATGGTAACGCAGAGGCCCAATTATAATGTCCAAATGTTATATTTCAGCGTCCAAAGCCTGCAGTATGAAAAAAAAAAATACACAGTTGCTGATGTACTAAGATGTTCTTTAAGCCTACACTGGTGATGATGGAGAGGATTTGAAATGGCCTCAGTGAAGCCTTGAAGCTCAAATTGCTTTCTTTTACAGTGAACAAAACAGAAATAAATGCATCCCCAAACTCAAATGATGCTGAATGAATAAATGCTGATTATGATTTAGAAGCTGCTATTGCTTTTGAACGTGCAGGGCTTTCTATGTGTCCGGGGGCCCTGTGTTGTGTTTAAAGGGTTGTTGGGGCATAAATACTAAATTAATCATGCTTTAGCTCAACTTGCTGGGGACTGAAATTTGCTTATGGAGGCCTATGATCACATCAAATATTAATAGCTTTTACGCAGAATCGGCATTGTACCAACAGGACACAGGCAACACAGACCAGTGAGGGAGGGGCCAGTTACAATGTACCGTGCACCAAAATGTGTAAATTTAAATGAACAAGTTACTTTGCCATTATAATGTAATGTTACTATTAAGGGCCATTTTGAAGGCATTGTTCCATACAATTACTTCTAATTAGCTTGCAGCAGCGGCAACAATGATATTCAAATCATTATGAATAAAAACATTACAACTGGGAATTATAACATATCCACATGACCGACTTATTGACACCCACGGGTCTCTATAATAATGAATAAAATTACATTATAGACTATATTTTCAATAAATAAAGACGGGATTGAAAAGGTTTGTTTTGGTGCGTTAAATTCTGAAGACATCTTCAGTACTCAAGGGAGCACAAATATTATCAAACCCAAGTCTAACTTTGGATGTCATTTTTCTCTTTGACATAAATCAGGAGGTTAGGCTTTGTCACAGATGTTATAAACTTGTTAGCTGCTATTTTCTAAGCTCACACTGAGATAGAAACAGCATTGTGGGAAACAAAGGGGGGTTATTAAAATAGAACTTTCTATGACACCACAACCCCTTTTTGGATAAATCAGGTCACAGTATCAAAGGAATATTTAATTTTCAACACCTAAAATATTAAAGTTTTTGTAGAACTGTGTATTTTATAAGATTCCAATAATTAAATTGTGTTGCTTTCCTTGCTGTAGGTGTTAAGCCGAGTGGCACCACAGTAGGTAAATGACTTAACAGGAGGAGGCATTTGCACACACCTATTCTGGACAGGAGGGGAGGGCATTGTGGGAAAAAGCTTATGTGATAAACAGTTCATAGCTTACTACTCTACATGGCTAAAATCAGATTCCTCACAATTATCTCTGCGAGCCTGACAGGAGGACCACGGGAGGCAAGGGAACCTTGAACCACTGGGCACTGATTGGGTTATCCGTCCGGTGTTTTTCTGGACTGAAGGATTGTGGGAGCTGTAGTGGAGGAGAACACCTCTGCAGGAGTCTGGTAAAGGAAAAGAAAACCTCCAAACGCTGTAGTCTCAAGGCTTGTAAATGTAACTTATTGGTCTGGTGTTTTTAGTAACATGTAAATAAAATCATTGTTTGGTTCTTTTTTGTGACAGACTATTCACCTTGTGTTATTCATGCCTACAGTGCAATGTTTTTGCTCTTGAAAAAATGCAGATGGCATAGTTTAGGTTGAATAAACATGGATTATATATGTACCATATTACTACACGGAACATGGTACAGTAAATATAAGTAAATAAGTAAATATAAATCGCACTACAGCATACTGTGCGATTTATATTTACTTATTTGCACATATTTGATGAAAAAACAAGACGAAGTATAAACCAAAGTCCAATTGTATTATAAAAATAAAGACAGAAATAGACAAACATTGAGACATTGTGTACAGTTAATAAAAAAAGTCAATAGTTGATGTCAATTGAAGAAAAGCTGGTTCACCACTGTAATGCAAAGAGAAAAAAATATATATTAGAATTTGATACAGCAAGTATTTGATCAAAGAACATTACCGTTCAAATGTAAAGTTTACCTTACCGATGTGTTCATGTGGGTGCAGAAGTTTGCTCTTTTAGGAAAGATGAAAGTTTTTGGTTTTTTTGAAATGGTCTTTGAATCTTTTTTTTCATTCACTGCCAACATTTTCTTTTTTGTTTTTGCTTTTTTTTTTTCATTCAAGATGTTTTTTTCTTTTGCGTTTTTTGGCAGGATGTTTTCAGACCATTCCAATTCTTTATTTTTTACAAGTCAAAATAAAAGCAAGAACTGAGAAGCAAAGCATTTTTTTTTTAAACAAATTATTCAAACCCATACATAAAATATTTACACATGAGCATCCTAACTGTTCAAACTAACACTGTCTGTAAAAGCTACAGTCTTGTTAAATTACCACACATCTTTGTATTAAGAAACCATGTTAACTAATGTGTCTATATGATCAAGGTTCACATATCCAGACAATTGTGTTCTGTGTGGCAAAAATAAAATAAAACCACAAACTACATTAAGAGCATTAAAAAAATCACCACTGTTGCATTTGGGAAACATTAAAAGTAATCCTAACTTGGTAAATGGTTTCAATGCCAGTTAGATGTTGGTTACAGAAAAACAAAAGTCCATCTAAAAAGAAATACATTTCTGACATCAGGGTCGAAGACTTGAAAGTTGATGGACACTGGTCTTCATCTTCTCCAGGAGCGAGGCTCGTCGTCTTCCTCATCATCATCCTGAAGCAGCGCATCGTCACTCAGAGACTCGTCCGGATACTGGAGGGGGGAAAAAAACACAGGTGGAGTTAGCGTGATGTTCAGTGTAAAGGAAAATCCAGAAATACAGGTCTTTCAGATTTCTATTTTTGGAGGGTTTGGGTTGAATAAATGTGCACTCAACTAGAATTTTATAAATGTACAATGGCTCCCTCTTGTGGAAGCTAGAAGAAAAGAGGCATGATGTTTATGTTTACAATATTTGGGTTATCTCTGGCAGTAAAGGAAAGGTATGAGAAAAGTGTGAGAGTGTAACAGATTTCCCAAATTATTCAACCCACAAAGTGACTGAGAAAGTTAAAAAAAATACCTCTTCTTCCTCTTGTTCAGCGTCCTCTGCATCTGCATGACTGAGATTCACCGCAGGTTTGTGCCAGGCCAAACGCAGAATCTGGTTGTTCAGCCTCACTCCATGTATAGCCGCCTAACAAAATAATTATGATTATTAAAAATATATTATGTGTTTACACATCATAATGTTCATAAAAACCCACCAGTTCGGCCTCAGCTCTCGTTCTGTAAGTGATGACTGCAGTCAAACTTTTCTCGTCAATTTGGCAGTCTTCAATTTCCCCAAATTGCTTCAGAATGGGAAAAGAACACGTTTACTCCAATAATTAACCTTTTCAAATTGGACAATTTACCCCAAATAATGTAGTAGAAAACACTGAGATATTGTAGCTTATATCTAAAAAACTGTTTTTTTTTTCTTTAGGATGGTTTACATTTTTTGTCACATCCTTTTCCGGTCACATCTATGCAGATTTTAGGCTGGAGTAAAAGTTGAGGTTTTTTTGTCCTACTATAGCCACCAGAGGGCACTCTAGCCCTGTGGTAACACAGACCATTAGTCGTCTAATTTAGCCTTAAACCCACATTTGAACTGGACTTACAGCAAAGTGTGGCAGTAGGTTAACGTTTTCGGCATCGCTGAAACCTGAAATCTCCAGTGCTCTTGGTCGGTGGTCCACGACGGCATGTGCTGGGACCCCCCGACCTCGTCCTCTACCCCCAACTCCTCTTCCTCTTGCCCGGTGCGACCCACGGCCGCGAGAATGCAGCCCACGGCCCCGTCCTGGAGCCAAGATCCCCCTTTTGGCAGCCTTCCAGGAGACAAATATTTGTGTATAGATTTTTACAATACATGACTTGAGAGAGAGCACAAGAAAATCACCTTAGACAAGAAAGGCTAAATTTGGTCTTAAATATGTATGGAAATGTAAAATAATAGATTTCACAAATTTTGTCCACTGCATTATTATTGTAAGATTCTCCTTGAAACAATTTTAAACACAAACATTTTCCATGGCAACATCCCTTCATCAGAAATGACCCTATTCTGTTTTGCTGATTAGATTGTGGCCTTGAAATGTGTTAAATGTACAGGTACCTCATTTCAAAAACAGCGAGACTAACGTCATGCTTTAAATATGCAATCCGTTATTTGATAACAATCTTAAAATGGGAGTCTCCTTTCAGGAAGTTATGATCTATACCTCGATTTGCAGCTGTGTGTACTTAATCTTGAGCAGTGCAGTATCTTCTCCAGATTGGGTCTTCTTGTACAAGTCCAACTCTGCATCCAACAGCTCCTTTTGTGCCTTTCACGTAAAAACATTTGAGAAGATTCATTGATTAATAATTATTTATGACTTTATTGTCCTTCATAGCAATTTAGAAAGTTTGATTTCATCCATTAGACAGCGTGGATGAAAGTAAATCAGAATTTCACTGATGTTTGGTCAGTGTCAATAATCATGAATAATTATCGGTTGTGAGGTTTCTTCTCATAACAATCGTACCACTTATATATCATGGCACCTCAATTTCTAATACAGTTCAAGTTGTGCTGAGGTTGTACCTGTGCCTTGGTCTTGGCCGTCCGAATGGGATTGCTGGCTGAGATCATTTTAATCTCCTCTTGTAGTTTGGTGATGCTTTTGGTCAAGGTGCTCGACGTCTCCATGATCTTTGCCTTATCCTCAGCTTTCATCGTTTTATTCTTCTCCAGTTTAGATATGAGGAGCTGAGAGGAAAGAGAGGCAGAACCGTCAGCATAAACTAAGCCAACACCAACAGAAAAAGTAAGAAAAAACATTATGGTAGCTATAGGCAGAAAATGACTCAAACTTTCGTGTGAACCAGTGGAAACTGTGGTAACTATACTTGTTACGCTGAGCCTCTGTCAGTGTAAATCTACCCAACTGCCATATATGGTGCTAGTGTGGAATGTGAGCGTTAAAAAAACAAAATCATCATCTTTCTTACCTTCTGAGTTTCAATGTGCTTCTCTAGAATCTCTTGTTTCTTCCTCCTGACATCATGCTGTAGTTTTAGTGCGTCCTGCTGGCAAAAACTCTTACGAATTAGACACAAGATTTTAGGTTAGTACATTTTAGGAACAGATATTTGGTCTATTTTGAACCTGTTTTTTCTTTAGGACTTCTGAGGTTTTCTGAGCAGCCTTTAATGCAACAGGATTGTACACAGTCTTAGTTAGACCCATGGAAGTGGAAAAGACCTGAAAAGAAAGAATAAAGTAAAGCACTGGACATTTTTCCTTCCCCATCATTAGAGATAAAGCTGGATTATCCCCTTTCCAAACGGTGAGAAAAGCAAATGCGTAATAAATCTATCCAACTGGATTCTAGCTCTCACAAACCCTTTGAACTGATTTTTTATCCAGGGAATGGGAAGCAGGGTTGGCCCGTCAAAGCACAATCAATCTTTGCGCGCCTTATGACTCTTACTTCCAGGTTTGTGACAAACTCAGACTGCTTCACATCATCTGCATCTAATAATGTATTTTATCAAACTTCTGCTTTTACACTCAATATAAATTAAAAGTATATACAAAGAATAAAGTCATGTACCCCAGCTTTTAAGTGTCTCAGTGTAATATTGAGGAGAATCTTGAAGGAGGGATCCACTCATACCAGTGTCATGCAGTGTTTCGGAAATTTGTCATTAATTAAAAACTGACGTGTGGACGTATTCTGGCTTTAAAACAATAGACACAGCTTTTTCGTGGCGTTTTTTTAAAATGCAGAGAAATAATTTGAATTGAGCTGGAGCACATGGAGATATAGAAAAGTAGACAAAAAAATATCCCCTCTGATGTTCAAAAGTGGAGTTGCTGTTGTTATGAAAACGTTTACACAGTGCACCTTTGAAGAGAGAAAAAGAAGTCGATGTGGACAAACCTTTTCAACAGGAGGGGCTGGTTTGGCAGTGAAACCCAAACGTTCCTTCACTGATAGCTTTAATGGATTCTGTGTTATAAAGAAAATGCAGAATTAGGCACAGGTGGTTCATAGATTCGTAAGATTTTAGCCAACAGCAGAACATACCTGAGAGTCTACACTTGAGTCTTGCGTTGGCTCAAGGCTCGATGTGACTAAGGGTCCGAGGCGGTCTTTGACGGACTGCTTCAGGGATGTGGCTGGGGGCTGCATTAACATCAAAACACACTCTTTTTAATGAACGCTACAGGATTAGAATGAAGCCAGAAAGATCTGAGAGCCTAGAGGAGGGTAACATGCCGTCTGTGTCTAGAAAATGTATTACAATTGTTATTTATTTGAAACTCTAAGAAATAAGAATTCAAATATATAGTTTATGACTTTGAAAATGTCGATATTTCTGTTCTTTTTTTTTTACCCATCTTTCTTTGTTTGATTATAACACTTTTACCGACAAACCTCTAATCATTGTTTTCCACAGAGTTAAGAAAAAAGAAAACCAAAACCTGCAACTGCAAAAAATGTATTAATTAAATATTAATTATTATTAATAATAATTAATATTACAAAAATAAGTAAATTGTTGAGCCTATACCGTTGCATTTTGTTGTTGTTGCTGCAAGTGGGTCTGGCCTGGTGCCTCTCCCCCGTCCTCTCGATACCAGTACACTCGGATGAAGCGGTTATTGAGCACAGCCTCTGGACTCTGCATGGCCCGCGTCGCCTCCTCCGGGGCAGCAAACTGTATAAGAGCCCCCTCTGGGTCATTCTGGAAGGCCACCTGCCAGAATATCCATACATTTCAAATTAGAGAGAGAAAAAAAAAAAAAGACACTACAGTTCAGCTTAAAAGTAGCAGACACTAAAAGGATCAACACTTTAACACTAAAAAGAAAGTGTAAGTATAACATAATAGAAAAAGGTAAATACAACAATAACAACAAATACTAAAGTTTCAAAGTATAACAGCTCATCTTCTCCCCTTAAACCCCATAATGTGACTGAGGTGAAAGTTGGTTGGTGACTCTAAACTGCCCCTAGCTAACGAATACATTATCAAAAAATGTACAAAAGACATCATTCTGGGGGGGGGGGAAAGGAAAACATTTACCATTCATATAAGAGCAGATTACCTGAAGGTTGACAATGGTGCCAAACTTGCTGAAATGCTCATTGAGTTTGCTGATGTTGTTGAGGTCGGATGGAATTTGCCGGACCAGCAGTTTGGTGTTGTGAGGGTTGAATGGGCCTCTTTTGTGGTAACCATGGTGATTGGCTTTGTTAAAGTTGGGCCTAAATAAAAAGGGTCAAAAGAGACATGACAGATGTGTAGGACGTTTACCCGTTTAGACTAACGTAGTGTGGTGTAACTCACTTTTCAAACCATGGTTTCTTAGACAAAATGCCGCAGTCATTAGAGAGAGCGGCCCTTTTTCTCGAGTCTGACTCCATCACAATCCTCATGCTGTTATTTGGAATCTTTTCTGAATATAGATAAATCAAGATTGTTGTTAGTAACGCAATATAAATACAGCAACGAGACAATTTCCACACTAGAGAAAGTGTTGGTGGCTTACCTCGTGGTGGCTGGTCCACATCTCCCATTGTAAGGCCGATCAGGTTGGGTCTTTGGGTGTGATGGCGGTACAGTGGCCTGGATGAACTGGTAATACTAGGAGCTTCAGGGTTGTATACATCGGTGTCAAATACTTTGGGCCAAACAAACAAAACAATGTTAAATAGAAACACCTTCAAAACAACAGTCAACAGTAATCACAAGCCTTTATGGCTTCTATTAGCTTAAGTCAACATCAAACTGACAGACCGTAAAGATTACATAAAATAACATTTATGTTCACTTTTAAAGCCATTGTTCCTGTGCAGCACAGTGGAAACCATTTTGTTCATAAAAATGTGCTGTATAAAAATAAAGTGGATTTGGATCAAATATAGTTCTCACCAGGATTGAATATTGGTGGTGGTGGGCCTGGAGGAAGTGAGGGGCGCATCCCAGAAGTGACAATGGTGGGCACTGAGCTGGTGATGGAGTTGGGAGGAGCGTCCATTCCTGAAGGTTGAAGCGGCGGAAGAGGTGGAGGAGGACCTGACCCAACACATATTACCATGAGAAAAAGCAAATATATACACTTGGATATGATTACGTGGACGAGACAATATATACAGAAAAGAACATTTTGATTTCTGGGGGAAGTTTGACGAGTTTATTTCTGCCCTAACTCAACCTGGCACGATCAATATTTTATAGGGCTCAATATTTATCGTGTGTACATTTTCTGTGCACTAGTGAGGAATTTTTTTTCTTTTTAGAAACAGGTTTAATGTGATTATCCTTCTTTATTGTTATTCATTCATAATGTGTTATGACAGGCCATGCCATAACAAGTTTCTCAATTACACGGCCTCTTTTTTCAAATGCATATTTAAAAATGGTAAATTATAGGGTGGGAGTCTCAAACTCCTTTTTGATCATGTAACATTTAGTTTGATATATTTTGTAATGTACGCATTTGAATGGAAAAGACTTGAGATTTATTTAATAAAGCAGATTATTAAATCTGTTTTTTTTCAGGGGAGTCCTGGCCCCAGAGTAGAGGAGCCTATTGTACTATTGTGTTTTTAGTGGTGGGGAAACCGGAGAAAACCTACACAGATACGGAGAACAAACTCGGCATCGGGAATTGCCATAAAGTGGACACTTCCAAAAATGGTAAAATGCAAAACCTTGGACAGTGATAAACTTGTAATGAATTCCAAGAAATCTAACCCTATTGTTTCCATAAGTCCTACCTGCTATGGGTGGAAGGCTGGGTGGAAGCGTGCCTGGAGGGGGCACAGGGGGCCGCAGGTTCACAGGTGGTGGGTTCAGGAGAGGAGGAGGAGGTGGCAGTCCTGGAGGAGGAGGATCCACACCCGGGATAGGCGGAGGTTGGAAAGGCAGTATATTTGGCAAATTCACATCTTCTACCACCACAGGGTCACTTCCGTGGTCAAACGGACACATGTCTCCTCGCATGCAAAAGCCCTTCTCTGTAAAACAAGGGGAACAATGCAAATTCAGCCAATTCATTTATAAAAGTAAATCTTAAACTAATAATTGTAAACATTTCTAAACTATAAAAGTAGTTGTAGTAACACTATACAATAAACATGTTGTATCATCCTGCTGAATTTGAGTAAATGATACGAGTCCCTCTGTCTTGAGTGAACCTTGGCTCTACAGACTTGAACTCTGAATGATAATCAGATTTTGAGTGTGCATGTAACTGAAGCCACTGTTATTCTTCTCGAGGTTTCTCATTTTCCCCGTTTTTCCTTGCTAAGGAGGAGGGTCTGAGAACACGAGATGTCCAGGGACAGTTATCCATAAACTTTTCCTTGCGACTACTGGTGGTCTATTGGTTAGATTTTCTAATAGATTTCAGTTTGTTAAATCAACAATATTTGTGAAGAACTATGAGGCAACTGCTGCTGTAAATTATAATTTGATAACACTTGCTAAATATAGTTCTGGTATTTTTTTATATGCAGTCCGGTACAATACTACACTATATAACCAAATAATACAGGTGGATGATTTCGACAAGATAATATGGACAATTTTAAAACATATTTTAATGTGTACATGAAAAAGAAATTTTAAATTAACCTTTATTTAACCAAGAAAAACCCATTGAGATTATTTATCTCTTTTTCAAGGGAGTCATGGCCAAAACAGCACACAAATCATCCATAACGTCAACAAACATTCAGAAATATTCAAAAATATTCCTTCAACAGTTCACAAATGTACCGTCATAGTCGCGGCATCTCTTCCTCTGCGGTGGAGGTGGGCCGCGGTTGAAAGGACCGCGCTCCACAGGGTGCTCAGGTCGAAACTCGGACCAGCTCTCAGTCGTGTTGTTACTGCTGCTATGGTGATGAGTGGGAGCAATAACTGTTATGGTGCTGCTCAGCGATGGGACGGGGAAGTGGGATGTGGATGCAGACGATACGACTACAGCCGGTGCAAAAACATCACCACCTTCAGGCCGACTCTTTCCCGAATCTCTCTCTGTCACAAAACAGTAATAGCCAAATGATAAGAAGTTGAATAACAAATCTTAAATACAGATATTTTTAGGGCATAAGAAATAAACTAAATTATAGGACAGCTTTATTAACTGGGTAGTTGGTTCTTACACTCACAGAACTCCAACTAAACAAGGGCTAAATATTTACTAAACTTGAGTAAAACATGGACAAAGTAATAGTTAGGCCTGCAAGATTAGTCGCAATCACATTGAAAATGAAATGTGAACTGCTAAACCAGTTGTTTAGACCTATATTAAAAAAATTCTGAAAGGCATGTGATTCTTGTATTAGTTTAGAAATTCCTAATTCCTCAAATATTATTGTTTTAATGTACAATGTGAAATGGCAAATCTTAAGTAACCACAATAACATTATACATTATTCAGCCCTACCATTTAATTTCCCTCATCAACACAGAGACAAGCTGTAGACAAGCCAAATATTTTATTCAAGAAAGAGTAACGCTACTGCAAATAAAATATAAGTAATCTATATGAAAAAGTATTTACTTAAGTAAGAATAAAAGTAAGAGTAACTGTCTTGACGTAACATCAGATTAAACATTTTAAATTAATGTAATTGGAAGGCCAAAACGATTATCATAATTAATGCTCGAAATCTGGTATTTTCAAAAGGATAGACACAAAAATGAGAAACGCTAAACTGACTTAAGGAAAAGTAAAAAAAACTTTTACTCAAGAGAACGGTTAATTCAAACTAAATGTTACTCAAGTAGAAGTAAAAGTATGCAGTCCAAAAACTACTCAGAAGTACAATTTCTTCTTCACAAACTTACTCTACTAGTAAATGTAGCAGAGTCCTACCCATCTCTGATTATCAAGGTCTATAAACTTCTTGGCGTTGTTACCTCTACTCCTGCTCCTGGATCGACTGTGCGACCTGCTCCGTGTGCGGTCTCTGTCCCTGTCCCGGTCCCTCTCTCGGTCTCTGTCACGGTCTCGGACCCGGTCTTTGCTCCAGCTGCGGCTGCGACTGCGACTGTAACTGCGTCCTCGCCTGCGGTTGTAGCGGTCGCGGTACGAGTCTCTTCTGGGAGGCAGGCGATCATAGTCCCTCTTTCTGGTACGGTCGTCTCTTCTTCTGTCATCTCTCCTAAAAAATACATTTTCAGTACATTGGACAAACTTTGATGGCCATTTGAAAACAAACGCACTGCTAATAAAACAGGATTTAGACAAATTAGACAAAAGTAATACATAAAATATAAGGGTGTGATGATGCTTCGTGCCACATCGCGATTCTTAATTGTTATGATATGCATCGTGACAGTCTCGATCCTTCGTGGTGCGAATTTGAGAGATGCGAGCTGAAAAAAACATTAAAACGGCACCGCAGCCACGTCCTGACAATCTTGTATCTGTGCCACATATCCTAATGTTACACGGACAAATGAGAGCATCAAATTGCCATCTCCTCTCATTGTCGAGCATGTAATTTCAGAGTCAGAAATTATTATTCTCCGCACTTCAAACTTCCCCCTCTGCGTTTGTAAGAAGAGCTCACTGAGTGAGAGGCAGAGACATCAGGTGCCTGACAACACTACTGGTTTGCAACCATTTCATCGGGCAGCAGAAATATGAGTATGTAATAAACTAGTTTATAACATTTAAAAAACGAATTAACAGGACATTTAAACAATGCAACTGTACGCTAATCATTTATGATATAGATGATTTGAAATTGAATTTTCCCAATTACTGATATGTGTGCGAGTTGTGTGTCATGACACAATATAATATTGCTGGGATGCCAACTCTGCCCATATTACTACAAACAATAACAAAGATAGTGTGCTCTTAAGTTCTTATCAACTCAAATTGATCATATAAATGTTGAATAAAGAATAAATAGTGAAAATAATGACGACAAAACCTTTTGGCGTTGTCGTCATTAGGTCCTGCAACACACCTGCTGTCTCGGCTGTATCGGGAGCTGGACTGAGGACTGTGGGTCACACGCCGTGAATTCTTTTTGTCGCGTTCTTCTTCTTGATTTGACTAAAAAATAAACAAAAAGTGCTACTGGGTGTATCATGTAGTGAATAATAAAACTTTTGTAAAATTTAATGACTTACTTCCTCCTTTTTAGGCTCATCTTTGTCAGGTTTCGTGGCAGGTGCTGGCTGCTCTGACTGAGGGAGGTAGCTTTTGCCGTTTATAGCTTCAAAAAGTGTATCCACAAATTGTTGGGTCTCTACAAAACAATTCATAAATCCAACATGTTATGCTGAAGTTCTCACTGGACCAAGTGACGATGTGGACTTATACAAATAAAATACCTTTCTGAAGAAACACATCGAGTTGGTCAATACAAAGGGCTTTCAGTTCTTTTTCTGTTTTATCCTTTTTCACCAAAGCCACGACATACTTGGCCAGAGCAGAGGGATCCGCGTCACAGCTGAGGAGAAGCACAGACTTTAGCATAGTCCAACTTGATACTGCGTGAAGAATTACTGAAAAATGCATTACAAATAAAAAAAATCTCCCGTTTCTTGGCACTTAATTAAATAAATACAGTGGTTGTTTAGCCTTGTAATGGATTACATAACACGATAGAGCAGAAAGCTCCATTGCTAACAGTTTAGCCGTGATACTTACATGGGCTCAAGGGTTTCAGACAACCACGATTTCAACGCTTCAAGATTTTCAATAATCATTTTAGATCCGACCAGAGTTCCCGTGCACTCCAGTCGGGTCTGACGCTGTGAGGAGTAACTTTATCTGTGTTGACAAGAATACAACATTAATAGCCTGAATAAATCCTATGCTAAAGATGCGATAGCTTAACGGCGCTAACGCTGGCTATGTGAAGTTAGCATACTTCTTTATAGCTCTTACTTATGTCGTGCGCGTCTTCAAATATCCAATTGAAGCTTATGTGAAACATTCACGGAGCAGTCTGAATGACAGCTGCTTATCCGGACATTTAAGAGCACGTATTTTAATTCAACCCGCTAAATTAGGGGCCATCCACGCTTTATTTTCCCCTGTAGTTCTCGCATCAACGATGGGTCATGGCGATTATTTACTTCCGCCTTTAGTCTCGTCACCAAGTATCGCGAGAAGTTTCTTTGGTCATTAATAAATCAGTTTCTAGTCAAAGTTACAACAATACATTTTCTTGTTTTGTAATATTTATTCCACAATTATCCTAAACATGATTAAAGATGTAAAATGAACTAAGAACAATTTAAAATTACATAATTCCAAGAAGGCTACGCCCAGGTGTTTAGGAAACACTGCTCTAAACTCACTGGGAAGTGTTGCACTGCAATATGTGTCAAGTGATAAAACTTTCACGCTTAAGTCAAATCTTCTTGACCATTATGTGTAGTCTGCACAAGCACATTTACTTACTAAATATTGGTTACATTTGCAAGTCCATCATCGCTAGGCCTCGCACTCACTGAGATAAAGTCTAGTGAAAATGTGACAAACTGAAGACACAACGTGTCTAACTTCAGATACTGTAGTCAACACATTTTAATTGGTAACTTTTATTGTTTTCCAGTTTTACTAGAGCTAAGTATATTATTCAGTACAAATACAGTAGGCCTATAGTTTCCTTCAAATGTCATAATCCAACTACTTGCTCTTGACAGTTCTTGCATATATTCAGTACCTTTATCATCATACATCAGGATGTGGCTTTCCTCTGAGATTTAGATCAGTTGCTCTCAAAATACTGGCTCCAAAATTGGAACACAACCACCTTCGGCAGTTCTGTTTTGGTCCTCTTTTGAGTTAGTCCTGTTTTTTAACATTGTGGCCCAATTAAGTCTATTTTAGACAGGTTTTTGTCCAGGTATAACCCTAGTTTGTTTTAGATTTTGGGTGGTTAATAGTCCTACTTTTATTAGGTGTCATTTGGTGTGAATAGTTTGCGCTACACCGATTCAGATAAATCAAAACATTTCAAAAGCAAAGCCACATTTCTAAAACAGACAAATGTAAGTTTCTTTTTCAAAGTCCTTCAAGCATGATACAAAATATTATGAACTAAGATTTAATTCACCAACTCGACTTAATCCGAATGTGTGTGGATACAAAAAGCCCATAATATACATAAAACATTACATTCATTTTCACTACATTTGCTGATGCCCTTTGAGTTATAGCAATGGAGGAAACTCAGTCAACTGTAACACTGGCGGTTGAATATAAATTCAGGCTAAAATAGACTCTTTTTTTGAAAGATCAAAGAAAAGTTATAGTCTGAATGTCCAGTTTGTGAATTATATAACATATGGAATGGACACAAAGAAAACAGACAACCTTAGATAGTACAAATATACATACCGTATACAAAGCAAATATTTTCAGTCCAGCAAAGAAGGTTAACTGCTGAGAAAACTCTTCAGTCAGCTTTAAAATCTCTAAAGTTTATAAAAAGTCTATCAACACAATTTACTATGATATAACAGTATATACAAAAAAGGTGTTTATCTATTATTTCCTCTCAACAAACTTCAGGTTTATGGGGGCAGCTGGGCAGAGCAGGCCATGGGTTTTGGCTTTGACATCATCAGTCTTTGGTGACACCTCAATGCGAAACTTCTGAATAATCTGCAAATAAAAAGTTGAAAAACTGAATTTTTAGCCTTTTGCTATGATTGTATGTAATAGTTAACATTATGCTATTAAAAGTTACCAAATGACGAAAGACAATACAAAATATAAATTTTTATGTGTAAACACATGATCACAGAAAATATAGGGTATTAAGATCCCATTTCATATATAAAAAAAATCCTTAAAATGCCTTTAACGAATACATTTTTAAATTGTATTCCGTCTTATACAATTCAGTTCTTACCCTTGTGAGAGCCAGGTGCATTTCCAACTCTGCGATTCTTCTGCCAATGCAGCTTCTGATTCCATAGCCAAAAGGAAGGGAGCCAAAGTTGTCGACATGATCCGTTGTGCCTTTTCTTACCCAGCGATCTGGTCTGAAGTCTGTAGCATCTACGAAGCATTCCTCGTCCAGAGACGTTGAGTAATGACAGAGCGCCAACTGAGTCTAATAAAAGCCAAATGCAGAAAATGTGCAGCACTCAATGAAAACAGCTGTGGCATGGCATGTTGCAACAAAGATGTACGAGTCATGAAAGATCACATTACAAACAAAAACTATTGCTGTGGCTGTTGCTAGGCTTCTTTTGTCTTGAGGTCATGCAAAATGTACAAACTTAATATAATTTTCGTTCATTTTACCCCTTTAGGGATGAAGTATCCGCCCACCACCAAGTCATCTTGAGTAATTCGACCATTGCCGGGGAGAACAGGGAAAAGCCTACACCCCAGGAAACAAACATTAATAAGTGTTCTTCTTAATTTACAGTTTAAAGTAGAAAACAAAACAAAATAGGGACATTTCTGTAGCTTATACCGGAGTGTCTCTTTGACCAGGCCGCGGATGAGTGGCAGTTGAGGGACATCATCTGCTGAAGCCACTGTGTTGGGTCCTAAGGTTTTCTCCACTTCTGCGTGAATCTGTTGCTGTATATGTGGGAAACGTGCTAATAAATACGTGGCCCAAGACAGGGTGAAAGAGGTCTGGAAAAACAAAAAGGAGAACATTTATTTCAAGTTCAAGTAAGTAAAAAAGATTTCATGTAAACCAATTTTTGTTTTTTCCATGTGACAACTGGGTATGGTGTAATTCTCCAAAAATCTAAACTACGGTTAATTGTTTCTCATCATACATTTCTGTGAAAGACTATTCTTTGATGAAGCCTGAAACAACAGCAACAAACACAAAACCTAATCTAATAACACTTGATTCTTCCACGTAGCTAAACTGAAGCCTGCTGATTGTCAGTGTGGATTTGAGATCAAATAGAGAAAAGCTCTTGAAGATGACCGCGTTGTATTCATAGCGCCTCATCTCCTTGTTCTTCCCCTGATCCCCCACTGATTCTGTCGCCACTCATTCCACATTTAACAACTTGATCCTAATCAATCCCAGCTGGGACAGATGCTGGCAACACCTCAGACAAAGCGCTTCAGGAATCACATGACAAATCAAATCGGGCTTAAACAAAACTTCTCCTTTTCCTTCTTTCCTCCCCTTCATTGCCCCCGTTTTTTCAGACATACATCAGCCCCTCTGTTACCGCTCTCTGGGCTCTTTTATGGGACTCTCCTCTGAAAGCACAGCCCAGCGCTCCCCCTTAAGCCTCAAGTTGACTGGTTGGTGCTATAACTCTGGCTCAGGCTAACGTGTCATGACAGCTCTAGTGTGTGCTGAGTAAAGCCAAATGAAGCAAGGGGTCAGGTACTGGCTCGGCACAGTCCACCCCCCGCCACGACATGGCCGTTGTAACAAGTTGAACAAAAACATACGCACCCATTTATCCCGTGGGCCCCCGCTCCGCACAAAACACTCTACACCCCCAATTCTTATTAATCCGACAGTACCCAAAACAAATTAGGAGCTAGCTGCACATATGCCCACTCGGATGCTAATGTGCACACAAAAACTGCTTGAGAATGTCTCTAATCCTACAAATTTGGCCACAATCTGCAATTTTTAAAAGAAAAGAATTAGCCAGTGAGACAAGAAGGACAGTTAAGGTTAGCGATCTGTGCAAAGTAGAAAAATATGGTGAATATTCCGATTGAATATGATATAATCTAAAATTATGAGAGAGATATTTACAATAGAAGTAGAAAAAACATGCACAATCGAGCCACTCTTACTGGGCCCCCTGTGTAGATCTTAACAGACAAAGGCAAATGATGAGAAACTAAATCTGAGTGAAAACAATCTTAACAGTGGGATGCTATGTCACCCCTGATTCACTGCGCTGACCTGACGCTGGCACAGCTACACAGGTCTGAATGTGGCGCCAGAAACCAAAGCCCAGAAACCCAAGCCCAGGCCAACACACACACGTGCGACTCAGAGCCTGCCAAAACAAGACAGTAGCACTCCTCACCTCGCACCCGTATCACCTGACGCCACTGTACCACATCGAGCAGTTATATAATCAAATGGACAAAGAGCTTCTAATATTTAACACGGCTCAACAAAGAGAGACATTGATATACTCCAAAAAAAATGCCAGAGTGACTTAACAAAAGAGTGAAACCGGTATGTAACTTGAGGCTAAAATACAGTAGGTGCCAGTTAGAAACCATAATCATGATTCCACCCAGAACTAAAAGGAAAAACACAAGTTTGGCCTGAAAAAAGTTTAAATTTCAAGACATTTCACAACATTGACATTTCTTGCACAATTCCGCTTTTTTTCTCCCTTTTTCCCTCTCTGAAGGACAGTAATCCAAGAAACGTAGATCTATCAATTCTGCCCTACGAAAGGTGAACAAAAAAGTTTTTGCCCTGTCAATTCAACTAAGAAAAATGGCTTTTAGTCTATTCATGTGTTACCATGTAATTAAATATTTAGCAAATGTTTGACTTCCGAAATCCATTAAGAGAATACACGTCTCAAGGAGGGAGAGATTTTTTTTATATATATATAAAAAGAAAGAAAATAAAGTATATTTCAATACAAATTGTAAATCAACCCATATATTATAATAATAATAATAATAATAATAATAATAATAATAATAATAATAATTATTATTATTATACTTTTAACAAGATCACAGCAGCCAGTGAGCAAAAAAAGTGTCACACAATAAGTGACACATATCTTTAAGTATACTGATATGACTGCCAACTCAAGCCTATAGTTTTCTCTTGCCAAACACATCCATTTGAACACACAAACCGTGTCAACTCCTGCCAGCAGCATCTCTGTTACATTTGCGTAGATTTCCTCCATGTTCATCTCCTTGGTGATGAGCAAATGTGTGAGTATCCCTCCTTTAACTTCCTCTCCACGCTCCAGCTGGGCCTTGATTTGGACAAGCCTCTTATCAACGTGAATGTGGCCTAGGATTACCAAAGAAACACAAGGAAATGGTGGGAAGGCGTAGTGTGAAGGGAAAGCAAATGCACACAAAAAAAAAGTTATGCAACGGAGAAACCCCACACCAGTACCCATAATTCAGCAGGAGGAGATTTAGATGCAAATGAGATTTCTTCCCTGGAAGGCCAAACCATTTGTCCAAACAAAATTAGGTAGATAATCCCTTGACCCACCAGATGGATGTTTTTTTTACAACGATGCGTTTAAAAACTATTTAAAAGGGTAAAAACTAACTAAAACAAGAACTTTGTTTTTGTAAAGGTTTTCTCTATGACATACTGAATTTGAAAAGGCCGTCCCAGGAGAGGCAGAATTCTTCCCACGGTTTGGGGATGATTGGTCTGAGCCATTTGGGAATTGCCCCGGCGTACATTGTGGTCTTGAAGGAGCTGAACATGAGGTGCAGTGCACTTATGTAGTCTTGTGTTTCTTTTGGAATCTCATTTTTCAGACAGCCAAGTCGACACTCGTACAAAATGGCGGCCACACCTGTAATCAGAGAAAGAGTGGAAATCTACATTACAGCTCAAGATAAATATTGTCAGGTCTTCAGGTTAAATTGAATAGGGTTAGGGTTGACTTGTTTGGTACAGTTTTGCGAGACCAGGAAGTTACAGACATGATAGGAGATTCTGAACTTCTTTTGTTTTGTTTTAACAAAACTTACATAACATATTGCATTTTCTAGGGTTCTGAAATCATTTTCACCATCACTGAACCATGTCATGAATTTATTATGTCCCCAACAGAATATTTTTATTACACAAAACGGCACAAATCTCTTCTCTATTAATAATGCGAGTACGCTCTTTACAAACCTTCCATGGCGTATTTAAAGAAGAGGTCATTTACGTTGAAGACAGTGGCTCCATCGGGCTCCTGCGAGCGCAGAATGTCAAATCTCATAATCAAGTCGTCCACAACATCGTTCACATCATCAGAGAAAACTGCAACGTCCCGCGGTCGCATTATGAGTCGCCTGAGGACACTACGCATCTTCAGCCAGTCGTCCCCCTCTCTGGAAAACAGTAGAACAGAAATGTATAAGTCATGTGACCCTATATTAATGCAATTTTTAAAAGTGAAATTCAAGTTTGATTCATCGGAAAATAACAGGGCTAACTTTTCAAAAGGCACAAACGGTCTACTGTAAAGCAGCAATTTTGAGTGCCTGGGTTTTCAGTGTTTTCTGCAGTTTGATCCTTGTTCCCAAGAACGATAACTTTTACAAACAGCCACATTTCATTTCTGTAAAGGGGCAATGTTCACATCCTACTATAGTCAATGCTGGGGGCAGTAAGAGGAGTCTGCTTTGGGTTACTCCTATGTAGTTTTGGAGATCAAAGGTTAAAGTGGACTCACGCAGAGATCAGTCCCGTGGAGCGGGCCCTCATGTCTCTGTATTCCTTCCACGACTCCATGTTGGCCCTCTGCGGAGCTACGCCCTCTGCCCTCAGAACCTGGGCAACCAGTTCACGGTCTGCGATGGAGACCACCAGCTGTGGCCCAAAGTGGGACTTGAAGATTTTTCCAAACTTTTTGGTGTGATCCATCTATGGAGCAGAAAGTATGCAAGTATGAATGGTATGTGACTAGATAGAATGTTTTGGATTATTGAGTTTTAAACTAAAAATGTAATCAAGTAGCAGTTTTGTATCAGTTAAAGAAAAGGATATGAAAGTGTTTATGTAGCCTATTTGCACTAGTTTATGGTCAGTTACTGAAAATCCCTTTTTATGAATGACTTTTTGAAAATCATTGTTTTAAATGAACTTTAATAAACATCAGAAATAACTTCTGCCCGTCTACTAATCATTTGATGGACAGTGAACCAACAGCCATTTAATACTAAACCCATAATGTAAATGACGTGTGAAAGGAAACAGATACAAAGTTTATTTGAAAATGAAAAATATAACGTAAAATAGCCTTTAGGCTTATTCTGGCATGTTTACAAAAATATTAATTGATATGCCATGTCCCTGAAATAAATAAAAAATACTTTGAGCAAGAAGTCGAGTTTCTTTCACGCACAGACGGACCTTTTGCGCATTCACGTTTGAATATGGATTTGAAGAGAAGATTACCTGGATATCGTGTATTCTGGCAAAGCCATCCTTCCAAAAGAACTCGATCAGGTTGGACAAAGTGCTGGGCCCTGGCATCTCCTTCAGACTCTTCGCGGTAGTCTTTTCCACGGTGCCACCGCAGGCCGTGTCCGGTGAGAGAAGCCCCTCGGGCATGTCCGTCTGTCCAGCTGCGGAGATCCCCAGAGCCTCGCTCGTCGCGGACTTGTGCAAAGTACGTAAACTGACCATCAGCTGCCGAGTGCCGTGGACATTTTTCCAGCATGCTGTCGTTAAATGGTTGAGGCTAACCATTGTGTTTCTGGGAGCGCGTTTAGGCCACTTCACATTTGCTTATTGGTGGATGCACGTGCACAGTGAATCCTTCCAATGTGTTGTAACGTATCGTTGGTTTTCCATTGACTGTCCTCTTTTAAAAACATAGCTTGTACAATCTTTCGCAGTGGAAGAGGATTGGACGACCACTTGCAAAATATGGGAGGGTCGAGTCTTTTTTAGGTAGTGGGCGTTTCTCCCCCCTGAAGCTGCAGGCTTCACTGGTGAGGGACTTCAACGTGCCAAAACACATGGTTACATCACAGCAGTCAAACGCTGCCCTTTTCATTAACTTACAAAACTTTATCAAGTTAAAATAAAGAACCACACATACACAGCCAGTGGTACTGTACTTATTTGGCACATTGGACAACATGACAGAAGAGCAGACAATGAGGCTGGACTTTCATGTGTTCAGGACTTTTTGTCTTTTTCAAAGACAAAATGAATCATATTGTATCAATTGCTTTTCAAATCTGATAGTTTAATATTCAAAAACTGTCCTTAGATAACCCCATCTTTATATCTTTCCAGGAACTGAATCCACTTGGAATTACTATTTGGGAAGTGCTGTATTTACTATCTAGTGGCATCTTTTTCCAATGAAAAGTGCAATTTAATTATCCTGTCTCCAATCTCTTTGGTTTACTCATTAGGTTTACTCCTTTCAAACCTTGTAAGCCTCAAGCCCTATAAGACGACACAAAACAGGGATTAAAAAAGGCCACAGACAAAGCCATTCACATTTTCTTCCTGTTCTTACAAATGGGCCTGTTCCCACAACTGGAATCCGAAGCTGAAATGGCCTTTTTTTGGTAGTACTTCAATTCAAGATGAAGAGCCCTCCCCATTGCTACATAAAAATGATTGCTGGTGTGAATTTATTCATGGTACAAATACACAATTAACTTTGTCAATCAATTCTGTGTAATCTCTCATTCGTCCTTGAGTGAGCTATTATAGAAAAAGTTTCAAAGGTAGGACAATGTTTTAAAATCGAGACGTTAAGACAGATCTGAAAGTAATTTTCAATCGAAAGGAGCTGATCTGAGAAGGTAGATTTTACAATGCACTGAGCAATACAATGTACTCTTTTGGAGGGGTAGTAAGAAAAATCTAATTCAGAAAATATTTTGCCAACAAAATATATGTTGGTTTATTTAGATGTACAAAAATATCTTCACAAAATTATTTATTCAACAAGTTAATAGCAATAATTCACAGTCTATGCTGTAAAGTGGAATAAAAACGAGCATGAAAAACAAATGATAAGTATCTGACACTAACAAAAAATATTGTTTAAACCTCTCTTACAATTTACAGCTTTATTCTAGATGTGACAACAAACCCGACAGTTGAGGATAACACACATCTATAGCTTTCTGAAGCGCTTGAAGAGCGGGTGAACGTTTTTTGCTAATGAAGCGGATTTATTGCCACGGCTCTGATACTCCATGTAAACTGTGTCGTCTGCCCCTGACATGGAGCTCATTGTTCCCGGCCGCCTCAAGATCTGGCAAATATGAAAAGAGAAGAACATTTAAAACATATAATAAAACAATATACATGTTTTACTGATGTATATATATATATTTTTACCTGTGGCCGACCGCCCAACTCTCCTATCACCACTTCCTCCTCTGCATCGAGGTCTGAGGCTGCCAGCACTTTCTGAAGGAGCTGGTACTGCTCATCACGTGTAGAAAACATCAGGTCTTCTTCATCCATTCCGGCCAACTTTGTGATTACCTAAGACATAAACACAAGTTATGTAAGCTGTAAAACAGAAATTCCTCATGACATTCTTGTAACAACACACCTTAAAACTGTAGCCCTGGTCAACCAAAAACCTCTGTCTTTTTGTGGAATATGCCATCTCCTGCGTGTCCTGGGACACCAAAGAATAGAAGTAGGCGTTGTACTCCTCAGCAACCATTCCTATACAACATGTCCATACATGTTAATTTAAATACAAATACCAATGTGGTTTATCACTCAAATGTGAAAAAGACAAACCCAACCTTTTTTGGCCCTCAGGACCCTGCCGAGCCTCTGAGCTTCCTGTCTGCGTGATCCACCGTGAGATGAAATCTGAATGAGAACATTAGCCTCTGGCAGGTCAAACGAGGTGTCTCCGACCTGTAAAATAATAATATAATACAATTTTAGTATTTTCTTTTTACTTGCTAGAGGCAGACTTCAATGGGATACTATTAATATCATTCTGTCATATTAGAAAGGTAAGCTATAAATTGAAAATCACATAGTCTTTTTATATAGAGTCATGTGCCTCCAAACAAGATAATACAGCACACCTCACAAATTACAAGATAAATCAGTTTACCTTGGAGATAAAAATTGTGTTAATCTTTGGGTTGCGTTTAAAGTTTTGAAGGATCTGCATTCTCTCCCCCTGAGATGTTGGACCGTAGATGAAAGGCCTTTATAGAAAAAGTATTAGATTTCCCATTAGTAATTGAAGAAAAAGTCTTAAAAAGCGAACTTACTTGTTGAGACGGATAGCATATTCCTTCAAAGCAAACACATTATCAGCAAAGACAATAATCTTGTCATTGCGCCTTTCATGGAATCGAATAAGGAACTGACAAGCTCGAAACTTGTTTGGATTCATCGTATAGAGAAGGATTCGCTTTTTGGTCTTGATGGCCACATACTCTCGGTAAAACTCTGGAGACATTGGGCACCACACCTGGAAAAAACAAGCATAAGAAAAACAATAATGAAATACTTTAGAAATATATGGATGCATGTTAGTGACTTCTGGCCGGTTGAATAAATTACTTGTATTTGTTGTACAATTGCACAACTCACCTCAGCACACTGAACTTTGGCAATATACCCATTATTCTGTAACTCCATCCAATTGGCCTCATACAGTTTAGGTCCGATCAGGAAGTTGAGGTCAACAATCTTGTCGTCTTCTCTGACTAACGTAGCTGTAAGTCCCAGTTTACAATGGGCCTGGACAATGGTCAGGACACGGCGAAACATCTTGGCTGGAAAAGCAATGATTTAATGGTTTCTAGTTCATATCATTTAAATATTTATCGACTCTAGAAGCTCACCAGGGATAGTGTGAACCTCATCCAAGATCATGAGTCCCCACTCTTGATTACGCATCCACTCCATGACCCTCTCAGCCTCCCATGAACGCTTGGTTGTGTGACCCAACATAGAATAAGTGCTAATAGCAATGGAGCAGCCAATGGGTTTGTCTTTAGCATCCGAAGTGAAGCGACAGATTTGGGAGTCGTCGATTGTGGACCACATCTTGAACTGGGCTTTCCACTGCTCCACTGAGACCGAAGAATTACCCAAAACAAGACAGCGTTTCCGGACAGTGCATGCGGCCGTTACACCCACCAGGGATTTACCAGCACCTGCAAGTACATCAAATAGCTCTGAAAATTAAAACCCTAACAAAGTATTCAAAATGTGTTTATCTAATTCAGTAAAAAGATATTGTATAGCATTTTGCAAAGGAAAGTCTTGCAATTCACGGTGAGAATAAAATGTGCATCAAAACAATTAAGTCTTAAAAGTAGATATTAATAATCTTTTCAACTCACAAGCCCACGACAAAAGACATCATAATAATGCACATTTAAAAAAATATATCTATACATTTTGAAATTGGTGTTGAAAGCGGTAATATATAGTTAATAGTTTTTTAAGTAGAAATTGTAGTAACATCCACAACAAAGCAACAGCAGCAGTTAATGTATAATAATTAGTCAAAGGAAGGACAAACAGACAGAAAATGTCTCAATTCCTATAAATAAATTATAATTTACTGGTGCTGCACTATATTTATTTATCGCACTTATTTAACTTAACTATTGTTTTTATCCCCATTTCTTTTGCATTGGCGTGTTTGTCAACTGTGAATGCATGTATTTCCTAGTTGCCACTGTCTGTGAAACAACTAAGAAAACAAACTAAATAAAAGTGGAAGTTTTATGTACTTTGGGCTGCTCCCTCTCCTCCGACGCACCTGTCTTCAATACATTGATGTGCGACGTTCTCATTCATATTGACTGTTTTTTAATTTCCTCTCGGCTCTTGACTCACCGCAGGGCAGCACAATGACTCCCGAGCGAGCACGGCCATTGCCAAACATCTTGCGCAGGCTTTTTTCTTGATAAGGCCTCAACACTGCAGTGGGCTTCAAGTCAATGTTGATGTCTGGGTTGACTGAATCATTACGAAAGTCATACTCCGCTAGCAGGGGGTACTCCATATTAATGCAACGCTTCTGAAGCTCCTCAATCATCTCCTATAGAATCATAAAAAAAATATCAGGTGAAATATATTTTTGTCACATTGATTTAGGTTGAACATTGTTTAGAACTGATCATTGGTTCAGTGCATTTAACCATCCATCAGCAAATCAATCTAACAATCAAAATAAAATAATAAAGAATCATTATCCGCACATACTTGTCTTATTTCAAATGACACAGTTTGAGTCTCTTCTTCTTCCTCCTCATCCTTGTCCATTTGCTCATAGTAGCTAAAAATATCCTCTGGAACTTGCTGAGATGAACCATCAGCAGTCTGTGATGTAGAGGCATCTCCCTTTTCCTGAGTCTTCAATATCTGAGAGGACGCAAACAGAAATGTCTTTCGTAACCATAATTACAATAATAATTTAGCGGTATCTATTGCAACAGTGGCAGCAATTCAATGTCTAGGATGTGTAAATAGTGTACCGCTGATTTGCTGAGGATAACTTCGGTAATAAGCTCAGTGTCCCCTCCGTCTGCGTTACGAAGTCGACACTCACGGACCACACTGTCCTGAAGTAAACGCTGGATCACATCAGGGAAGGCACTCTCGACAAAGTATCTGCAATATAACAACATTTTAAAAGAGGAAAGCAAAAACACTGGTAATTTGGCGGTAATTACAGTTGATTAAATTGTGATTTACCTGTTGTGCTTCAGAACCAGCTTGACTTTACCATAACTCACAGTACAGAGCTATTGATAGAAGATATAACAGCGTTTTTAGTCAAGTGTTTGTTTTGTTGTTTTTTATTAGACAACATTTTAAAAAGCTAACGGAAAAGAAAACTGTAGAAAAGATTCAGTTGTACAACTGAATGTTTGTCTACCATGGAACACTCCTGGACGAATGAGGGATTACACCGACTTGTTTCTAAGAAAAGAAAACTCTTTATTTGCAGGCCATGTATCCTCATTCAAGGTCATAAGAACAAGAACTGCTGAGCTAGAATGTGGACATTTGCCAGTATTTACATACAGACTTTTCATTCACATTTGGAGCAAAGGGCAATTTTGTCAACAATTTAGACTGAAAATATTGATCATTAAATATAATTTTTTTTACAGTTTATATTGATCATATAAATGAAACGCACTAATAAACATTGAATAATAATAATACATAAATGTGAAAAGTGACATACTTTAATAAACTGTATTATCCCATCAGGGACAGATGTCTTGCTGAGTTTTTGTAGGTACTCCACAATGTCTGACGTCTGAAGGCCCACACTGACGGCTGCGTACAGGGAGTAGGCAGTCAGCTTGTACTCGTGGATGTGGTTCGGCCGACACACTGGCTCAGCAATAGCTACCAAGAAATCCTGGGCGTACTTATAGACGGGTGAGAAGGCTTCAAGAAAAATGTGTCCATCAGGAGCCTTGAGAAAAGACATACTTTCATCACATAACATGGAGTACAATGCATACGTACAGAAGCCACACTTAGTATATAGGCTCCATCTTGTGGCAAAACAAAATAATTGCAGGTAAGGATGATTTGGAATTTGGATAGTAGAATGCACATTTGAAAAAGAAAGAAACTTGACTGAACATAGTCGCATCAGCATGAATCATAACTCTAGTCTTACCACAAAGAGCGGACGTGATGAATGGTCATCCTTCAGTGACATATCAGAGCGATAGTCTTTGGCTCCGTACTCGTCCACTTTAGTGTCCGATTCATCCACCTGTTTCCCAGCTGCAGCAGGTACAGCCTCCTGCGGCTCACTGCCTCCAAAATCGTCTTCATCATCCTCTTCATCATATACACGCTTTTTGGACTTCTTGTCTACATAAAAAACAACAACAGTTGACACCAACTAATCAGCATGGCAGAGGTGGGTAGAGTAGCCAAATTTGGTTGAATAAAATATTCCTCAGAGAAGTACTGAAGACTACTGAGTAACAATTTGAACATAACATGTATATACAATTTGATTCAGGAGTTATTGTAATTGGACAGACAAAACAATAAACATTGTTTATTGTTGTTGTTGTTGTTGTTGTTGTGTTACTTTTAATGGCGGTTGGCAGCCGAAAGGTGCATTTACCGCCACTTACTGTAGTTGTACGTCTTCAAAGTATGTGTTTTACGCTATACCATGATAAAAAGGGAAAGCGAGAGAAAGAGAGCGAGAAACATAGAGAGGGAGAAAGAGAGAGAGGGAGAAAGAGAGAGAAAGAAAGAAAGAAAGAAAGAGAGAGTGATCATTTAATGTTGTTCACATAAAGCTATTGTCAATTATACTTATTCACAGTAGAAAGAGTACCCAAAACGTTTACTCAATTACTGTTACTTCAAATTAAATATCACTCAAGTAGAAGTAAGAGTATGGTGTAAAAGAAACTACTCAAAGAAGTACACTTTCTTCAAAATGTAACTCAAGTAAATGTATTGAATATTGTTCATTGCCACCAAACAGATAATATATATGAATTATAATATACTCAAACATAAAATAATATGTGTACTATGTCCTAATTATAGTGCAGTTAAAGACACAGCAACTGCAATAAATGGGCGAAAACTATGAATAGTGACCCCCAGAAGCCTAACATTAAAAGCAAATGACACTACTGTTTAGACATAACTTTGTTAGCTCTATTATTGAATCCATTACGTATAACGGCACGTGGCATGCGATTGTGACATATTCTAATTGGGTAATTTTATGCTATAATATAATCATGAGAAGTGAATAAAAGTACACATCTTATTATGATGGCTAGCTAGCAGCTAAGCACAACAAGGATGAATGTGATATGAACTTACCCCGGTCTTTTTTATCCTTTTTACCCATTCTTATGTTTAGAAGTACGTGTATTTAATAGCTTTAATGTCACTGTTACTAATGAAGCCAAAGCATCAGCGATAACACGTAACTATGGATGGAACAACATGAACAGCATACACAGGGTTCCGCTGGTCCCTTACACCACCGCACTTCCTGTTTGATGCTTCAAAATAAAACTAGAATATAATACTGTATTTGTTTTTCTAAAACATCGAAACGTTTTGTTTTTCTAAAAAACAGTGTCCAGATGACTACAACTGAAACTTTTTCTACAATGAAACACTCCTGGATGAATGAGGGATTGCGCTGCCTTTATATTACTTCAGAAAATCTTAACTTTTAAGTCTTAATTTTTTTGAAAAACAACGGAAACTTATTGTCTGACGTATGACTAAAATTAACCAATAGCAACGCAGCGTCACTATTTACATCCTGAGTCAAAGGTTGCCACCAGTTCAGAGCGATTTATTGAGACATTTCTTTTGTTTTGCGTTGATTAAAATAGAAAATAGTCTATCGCTGAAAACATGTCCTCTGATGCTATCGGGCCAGTGCTGACTCTGAGAAAAGATAAAGACTTTGAGGACTCAGATTCGGATGATGAACGTAAGTCTGCGGCTGTTGTTATCTCGTTTCTTTTTAGGTAACATTAGAATATGTTTTGATTGTGATTGTTTATCCACTGTAGTCGTTGGTCCTGCGCTGCCTCCCGGGTACAAACGAGGCGAACCGAGCTCTTCAGACGAAAGTGAGGACGAGGTGTCGATAAAACGAGCCAAAACAAGCCACTCGACTGAAAATCAACAGTATGTGAAACAAGTCTCTTTCCATTTCATGTGTTGCACTCTAAATTAGGGCTGAATCCAACTATTATTTTAATTTTCGTTTACTAAGCGATATTGGTTGTTTTTTCCGACTTGTCAAACTATATAATGCATTTTATAAATCTTAACCAATTAACAGCTGAAGTCTAGATAGAGAACATTTACAAATTAAGTGGATTATTTATGAAAATCAGAAATAATTTGTTGCATTTTGATGTATTAATGCTCCTGTCTTATTGAGAAGATTTTCTCAATAATAATAATAATAATCCACATGACCTTTAGAGACTGTATAGTTTATAGTTGTTTTTTTATAGCCGACTACTCCCAATTATCACAATGACTTGTTTCAGCCTGATTCAAAATGTATTGAATGCTTTGTTTTGGATGAATAAGATGGTGTAATAGTAATGATTTATTACAGGCCTTTATTGCAGGTCCTTAGTTGTTAAATCGATTAACTGGTTGGGTTGATAGTGTCTTTGTTTAACAAAATTGGCGTTAGTCGACTAATTATTTTATTTAGATATTATAAAGAGCTATATGGAACAACAGCAAAAAGGATATGGAGTGAGTTATCAAGAGGTTGTTTCCTAGTGATTTTAAAAATACTTGTTTTTGCATGAACTCCTGTGCTGTTGTAGTCTTGTGATTTCTGTTTGGATACATTTCAGAGATGGAGAACTTTTGCCACACCCACTATTTAGTCAATCAATCAACATGTCATGTTTTTAGTGGATGAATAATTTATTTATTTGACTACAGCCGGAATAGTAATACAAGAAAAGAATGCACACATGTATTTATACTATCATAGTGAAGGCATGTCCCTCTGTGCTTCTCCATAGTGATAATTTTTTAATCTTTGTACTTCAGACAAGAAAAATCCTGTTTTATAGAGTCATGCAAACATGTTTTCAAACAGTGAAAATTCAAAGACTGAAGATGGTGATGACGATGGATTCTTTGGACCAGCTCTTCCACCAGGATTCCAGAAACAACAGGGCTCTCCTGAAATGTAACACACTTGCTTGAAAAACATTTGTCTGCTGAATCATTACAAATGGAAGCTGTAACTTCATAGTGTCCCCTTAGGACCCCTGTAATAGGACCAGCCTTGCCACCTGGCTTTCGTAGACTATCCGATGATGAGGATGATGAGGATGATAGTGAAGATGGAGAAGGTTTCTCAGGACCAGCGCTGCCTCCTGGATACCAGCCCGAGGCATCCAGCAGTGAGGACGAGGATGCAATAGGACCCATGCCATCCAAAGGGCCCATCCAAGACTCTGTGGCTCTGGACATTGAACGGAGGGCACAAAGAATGAAAGATAAGCTGTCAGGCAATGTAAGATACTTGCTGTTGTCACTAGATCAGTGGTTCACAAACTTTTGTGGAGACTTTTGATAATTCGGGTACCACTTACACAATGCACTGGAAGAAAATGTTTGTAGATGCTGCGCATATCATACAAAATCTAATATATAGTATTTTTTTATTACATTGAAGTATGTGCTTTACATTTAAAACAATTAGGCTTGCCTGCGGGCCAAATAATCATTTGTATTAACTAACTAGAAGGTAGTTATTTTCTTTTTTCCACCAAAACTCTCTTTGCGTACCTTCAGGGTCATTCTGTGTACCCCTGTTTTTTTGTTTTGTTTTGGCAATTTTTTTAGTTTAGAAAGTTGTTGTGACAAGAGTTAAACAAGAAACTATGTAAATGTCTTGAAATAATGGTACCGAAATGTACATCATGTTTATTACATCAGTCATAGCATCAAATCTTTTCTCCTGATTTTAGACTCGCCTACTTCTATGTTCATTATAGTGTGTTTATATTCTTAAAATAAACATATGTATAAGGTACATGATGTTTAATGCATTTAAGAGTTGTATATGGGTAGGTGTAAGACATTAATAATCAAATGACCACATACTTTTATGGTTTTTTTTTTTTTTTTTGCTTATATATATATTTAATATATAATGTGTGTGTGTGTGTGTGTGTGTGTGTGCGCAGATGTAATTCTACAATGCTCTTACAATCAACACCTGGGTTTATGTTTCAGGATGCTCCAGTTGAGCCCACTCGGGAATCATGGATGACAGAGCTTCCGCCAGAACTACAACATATTGGTCTTGGTGCTCGGACATTTAAGAAGAAATCTGGACCAGAGAAAGGTGACCGCTCAATTTGGACAGATACACCTGCAGACAGGGAGCGCAAAGTCAGGGTAAGTCTCTATTCAAGAAATGGCAGTAGTTGTATAATTGTTGGATTAAGAAAGTTGTGTTCTCAAACTAACAGGAGCGTCTTGAAGGGAAAAACAAAGAAGAAAAGGATAAAGATGCTGCCCCACAGCTCCCCATTAAAGACATTGCGATGGCAGAAAAAGTATCCAAATATAATGTGAGTGTTATTACCTTTTTTTACCCAATACATTAGATGGATTTAAGTTCCTGAAAACACTAAATTTGTTTATACACATTGTCTACAGGAGTCCAAACGTGCCGAGTCTCTCATGACCTTACACTCAAAGAAGATGAAGGAGAAGGCTAAAGAGAAGGCAGATCAGCCAGTGGAGAGAAGGCCATTTGATCGAGATGCAGACCTTCAAGTAAACCGCTTTGATGAAGCTCAGAAGAAAAGACTGCTGAAAAAATCTCAAGAACTTAACACACGCTTCTCCCACAGCAGAGACCGAATGTTTCTGTGAGAATGGATTTATGTTTGGAAATACAACTTGTGTATGGCTCTCTTTTGAGGGAGAATGTTGTACGTCACAACAAACCTACAGGTTTTGTTTAGTTATTCCATGTACATTTTTTAGTCACAAATAATTAATGTGCAGTTGAGTATTTTAGAATTTCCTTTAACTTGAAGGTAAAAAAAATAAATAGCGAAAGACCAAATATGTGATACTAATATGTTACTGGCCAGTACCTTTTGGTGATATTGAATAAAATTGAAATATGTAAAAAAAAAATTTTTTACATATCTACATTCTGTCAGTAATGCCAGCTGTACAAATAACATTTTATCTTTCATCCTTGTTACAAATTATTTGATATAGAATAGCAACAAGACATGTAAAATATCTATTATAATGTTCAATAAACTATACAAATTATTTTAAGATGACATTTTTTGTTCGAGTATGGCTTTTGGACTACCTCAGCAGCCGTATCTGTATGTGACTCCATCAATTTGCGCATGCGCTGTTTCAATATTTCTCGTAAGCTTTAGCAACAGCGTTTTTAAACAATGTCAGAAAAGGGAGAAGTGGATTTAACTGGTGCCAAGCAAAACACTGGCGTATGGCTCGTAAAGGTCTGTGTTTGTTATGCATCTGTTCTTTTTATATAAACTTATCTGGAGAAACGTAAATATCGTTTAGCTTAGTTAGCATTTACCCCTGCATGGAATCAACTTAAGCCACTAGCCAGGCTCATTCGTTGCAGTTTAGAAGGTCTTCAGGGCTCTTTTGTATTAGTTCCGTTGGTTAGTATTGATAGAAAAGTAATGTAAAAAGTAAACAATACTATGAATTGTGAACGCATTTTCTCACAGGTTCCAAAATATCTGTCCCAACAATGGGCAAAAGCATCTGGCAGAGGCGAAGTTGGGAAGATAAGGATATGCAAGTATGTAAACGACCTTTTCATGTTTTATTTCAGGACTAATGTGTAAAGGATTTCATGATGTACAGTATGTTGTGGTCAGGTCACCCTTGAAAAGAGATTTCAATCTCAAATGTGTTTTCTTACAGGTTAAAAATAATAAAAGAATAATAATTGAATATTTAAATTGTTTGTCATTTTCAGAAAAGGGAACCTGGGGAAACCTGAGGTAATTCTAACAGCATTGTTATTGTGTCCATGTGCAATTGTCTATTTGTGATTTATGTTTTTATTATTATAGATTATTTTATAGATGCGCTGTGTCACTTTTCTGGGGGAGGGTCTGCCACATGTTTGTCTCCACAGAGAGGTGATGGGTTTGGTGGTAATGTTCCACAGTATGGCTTTAAACTTGTCTATTTGATCTGTTTATATTGAGAAAAAATGCAGTGAGCCGGGTACATTTTCCACAGATCTGACTTGTAACTTGGCCTGGCTGGTGGTGTCACCTGCTGGTCTCCATGGAGATATTGGTTTAATGCCATTTTATGGAACATTCCAGGTAAAGCAATAACATCTCTATGGAATCAAAAAGGCGGTGTACCCTTCTGCAGAAAAGTGACATGGTTCTCCTTTATGTACAACATGAACACATGTAACCTTTCACCATGCTTCTCCTCTCAGGTGACTTTCACGTTAAACGACGAGTTGACTGTAATTGAAGGTATAGACACAGTGGCAGCCCCTCGAGAGCATCCTTTCACCATGCAGACAGTCGGAGGTCAGACTTTAGCAGTCTTCACAGAGACGCCTTCAGGTGGGTCTTTGAATGTTTGACTGTTTATGTCTAGGGTATTGCTAATAACACAAATGTTGCCAATATCTGCCCTTGTTTAAAATGATTTGATTAATCTCTTGAAATGTTTGCCATCTTTGGTACATGGCTTACTATCCATACCCTTTTGGGTTTTACACGTGCAATTTTGCTTCTGCTGCTGCTTTGCTCAATAGACAGTAAAACTTCAAAACTACTATTGCATTTTTGCATTCTGTTTAATTAATTAAGCATATTTCTAATGCTGCAATTGAATGATTATGTACATATATAAAGGAAGGCCTCTTAATTATATTCAACGGTATTGCCAGCTTTTTACAGCAAAGACGGCAAGACAATTTGGCAACTTTCTTGACATTACTAACTGAATGTGCAGCCATGGATCAAAAACCTTCTCAGAAATTTGGCTGATCAAATCTTTTCCCCTGTACATATTTTGTGTTTGAGTTGTGCTTTATTTATTACCTCATCAGACTGGCTTTATAACTATGCATTGTGGCTTAACATCAAACAAGATCAACACTATGGTTGTAATATGTAGTTGGTTTTATTGGTGCATTGAAATGGTTTGATTTAATAACGCCTTCATTGTTTTGGTGCTGCTGTGCTTGTGCTAATCTGCACAAAAGTCGGCGCTATGTTTTGTGTGACTGCCTTGGGGGCTCTGCTGGCCAATTTCCTGAGACTAAATCAAGTTGTACAATTCTGTGTGTGCTTTGTCCATGTGATGGGAGTGGTTGTCTCTGTTGTCTCGGTGTGAAGGCATGCTCGCTTTTCCATGCTTGTGTGCTCATCATGAATAAATTAGCTATTTACGTAGCTACAGCGTGATTGATTTTTGCTGTGAATTAAATCCTGGCAATCTTCCTTCGTCCTTCTTCCCTTATGTTGTCACTTTTACCATCCCTGCCTCCGTCCCTGTAGGCCAGTCAGAGGAGAGATCTGACGGCAGCAGCCTAGGTTCGAGTGCAGGACCAGGTGAGTCCTCCGTTTGTGAGTGACAGAGCCGCATCTTTGCAGTGTGTTTCTGGTGTGGTGCCTTCTCTTTGAAATGTGGAACATGTTAATGAATTACATGTGACTGTTAAATATTCCTGGGTGCAAAATTGGCTAAACATGTCGTCTTGGTTGCTATGTCAGATTTGTGTTGAGTTTAATCTACCCGTTTGTCCTTGAAGTTGAATGCTTAACATAATTTTTCCACAAGGCCTTTTATATTCTAAAAAGTCATTGTCTTGTCTTAATATTTTTATAATGGCATTTTCATAGTTGTAATATCACAGGGCATTTATAAAGAATGCTCAAGAAAACCACTTCATGTACTATGTGTTTATGAATATGCTTGTCTTTGATTATACACACTATATTTTCTTATTGCTGATCACTGAATGTGGGTGTTGAAACAAAAACATTTATGCCATTTAGGGTTGCAACAACATTATTTTAGCATTTATTCTTTTTATTAAAGGCCAGTGAATATGACAAAATTTTACCAGACCTGCCTGTGGTCATTGAAAATATCCTGTATTGAGTGCTGTTTTTTATTTACTGACAAAACTGAGTTTTCTGCCTTGTAATTGTAGTGTAATTACTACTTTGTTTTGATTTATTAAAACTCAGGGCATGCTTTCATTAATCATTTAACTTGTTGCAACCTTAATGCATTTGCACGGTTGTGTTGGGACACACTTTTTAATTAAAGGTACACAAAGTTACTTTTCTGGTTGTGGGTCTGCACCTGTCTCTGGTATTGCTTTGCCTGGAATGCTCTAGTAAACTTATCTTGCACTTTCTTCAATTACTGGTGTTTTACTGCTTACTAAAATACCTTGAAAAACATGCTGTGAGCACAGACTGACGTGTAACTTGATGGTGTCACCTTCTTGTTTCCTCATTGCCATACTGTGGAACATTCCAGGAAAAGTCATAACATCTCCGAGGAGACAAGCAGGTGGTGGACCCTTCACCAGAACAGTCATATAGTGCACATTTTAAAAATCTGACAATCATAATAATTTCTCTGTCTTTGTAGATAAATTAGCGTTGGAGGGGATGGTAGTGCAGAGAGCCGAGTGCCGACCAGCCGTGAGTGAAAGTTACATGAGACTGAAAAGGTGTGTATTCTCAAAATCTAATTATAAAACATATGTATTTATGAAAAGCCATTTGAAGTTTGCACATTTGACTTGATCAGGTTACAGATTGAGGAGTCGTCAAAACCGGCCAGATTATCACAGCAACTGGAGAAAGCCGTCACGAACAACTACAAGCCTGTGGCAAATCATGCAAACAATGTAAGGCAAATGACACTTAACCTGTTCTGTCCAAATCAATCTTATTATATTAGGATTTGTTTGTTTCTTGTACAATGTTTTTTTTAATACAGTATGTCATTGTGCAGTGTAAATTTAGGTGAAACCTGGGATTTTATATGCAATAGCTGATATATGAACTTGTGTAGTTTCTGACTCGTCTGTGGCATCTTCTCACTGCAGCTTGAGTATGAGAGGCGAAAGAAAGAGGAAGGGAAGAGGGCGAGGGCAGACAAACAGCAGGTGCTGGACATGTTGTTTTCTGCCTTTGAAAAGCACCAGTACTACAATATCAAAGATCTTGTGGACATCACGAAACAGCCCGTGGTAAGACCGTGAACATAAATTGGTTATAACCCTTAGAATGCGCCATTACCGAGTCGTGTCAAATAAACCCAACAGTGGGAGGGTTCACATTTGCAATGCTAATTTTAAACATGGCCGACGGCACTAAATTAGATTGCTCTGCTTGCTAAATACTGAAAAGGCAATTAGATGTGGCTCATTTGGGCTCAGTTGGTCGAGTGATCTGTCTGATATGAAGGCAGTAGCAGATTACATAATATAATATACACTCCAGAACATTTCTGTTCATTCAGAATTGACTACAAGAGCGTGATTTTATCAGTGTGAAAGTGATATGCCATTCCATTCTTTGTTTTTCTAGATTTACTTGAAGGAGATCTTGCGTGACATAGGCATCTACAATATGAAGGGAACGCACAAGAACACATGGGAACTCAAGCCGGAGTATCGGCATTATCAGGAAGAAGAAAAGACTGATGAATAGATTTTAATATGCTCAGTGTCTAGATCATGTGTTGTGCCTGACACTGGAAAACTGGGGAAGGACTGGTTTTATCATGAATGCACCAACCTTTTAGAATAGGTGTGATATTGCATTGAGTTTGTCAGATTTTTACTATATTTTTTAGTGTTTAATTGATCCAAGTCAAATGTGTTGAATAAAAATGGATTTTTCACTCATTTCCAAGTGTATATTTTAATTAAAGTCACCTACAGTGAATATTTTCTTCCCCACTCAGGCCTGTTATCACCTCAGCTTTTGTTTGACATCTTCCATGAGTACCATTAGTGGCCAGACAAACATTTTACACTTTAGTGGATCAAGTGCTTTTAAGAGCAATTTATTGAATACTGGAGAGTTCAAAGATTCAAAACATTCTTGCCCAATGAACTAATTCGGTTAATTTAAGCTTTATATGGAATTACCATATGAACTTGTGCAGTTAGTGAAGGCAAATCTAAGAAGCAAAGGGTCCCATTATCAGACTGGTTTATTACCATTGTCAACAAAATTTAAACAGGAACAAAACATTCAATCCAAAAGGGCATGCATTAAGAAACAATTTAAAATTATATTAAAATAAAAAAGTTATACCAGTATTAGTCTGCCATTTGAAGCAGAACACATTTTGTATAATCAAACCTTGGGTAAGCAGTAGGTTTGCTTGCAATTTGAGACCGCTATTAAGTGGAATCAGGGCAACATCGGAATTCTGGAGGCACGAGAGGAAGAGCTTGTATAGACATTAGCAATTTGTCTTATGTTCAATTGTTCTACATGGGGTCCAAAATTAAGTATTGAAACGACATAACCACAACTTGAGAACTTTATTCAACGGCATTTCTTTGGCGACACAAATGCAGGTATGGCGTTTATAAGCAGTTAGAAACAACGTCCTCGCTCCACGTCGAACTTTTTTGTGGCAACACCTGCAAAAAAAAGCACACACTTAAACACCAAGTAAAGAATGAAGCATAATCAGTCTCAAGTGTACTCCTCAATTCAATCCGACCAGCCATTTTAAGAAGCAACCAGGAAGCACGAGGAATGTTAATTTAGCATCGCTATGCAAACCCAAAAGCCAAAAGCCTGCTTTAGGTCTATCAGTGGATGCAGGAAAGTTTTTCACCAAAATTATGCTCACCAGGCTCCTTGCAACAGTCATGGGTTTTCCAGGCCATGATCCCTTAGCAGCTCGATGATCACCCTGAGAGACATGTCATTAGAAGAGGTCATGTTATGCCACGAAAAGCATGGCGACTGAAATTGTCTTCCCCTCTTCAATCCAAGTAGTCACTTAAGACTAGCAGAAAGCGCAGGGATTTTTCACTGTTGCATCTATTATTTTATACCCAGGATTTCCCACAACAGGGAGGCCAGGCTGTCAAAGATGCAAATAGTTCCTTACAAGTAAACTTACATCATGAAGCGTTCTGTTGTCCTTTACACTTTAGGTTACTTTTAATATACGCGCGCACACACACACAGCTGTGCAAAAATCATCTTAGTACGGTTGACCTGGTTCTTTTCTGTCTGCAAGAGAGAAACAAAAAGTTACAATCTCTGGTTTACAATAGACTAGCAGTGACACAACAAAAAGAAAAGCATGTTACATTTATATTGATTCTAAATATCCTCCCCTTTTCAATCCAATTAGTCACTGAACTGGACTAGCAGAAAGCGCAGGGACTTTTCACTGTTGCATCTATTATTTCATACCCAGGATTTCCCACTGCAGAGAGCCCAGGCTGTCAAAGATGCAAAGTGAGGCTTTTCAGAGTAAGATCACACCATGAGGAGTTCCGCTGTCCTGGAAGTCGCCTTTGACCAACACGTTTTAGCGTTCGATCTTCATCCTCCATCATCATTGTGCAGTTGTCCAAGTTTGCTCGCGTCTGCAAAAGAAACCCAAACACGTTACAATCTCGTTTCTTCTTCTGGCTTGCAATAGGGTTAGTAGTGCCGCCAAAATGTTAGTTCTGCTCCCGTCTGGGCTACATTAGCACCGGGGTTAGCACTTAGCAGCACGAGGGTCTGGCTCAAATACAACTTCTGCTTCACTACGTTTGTTTGGCAAATCATCTTTGTAGAATAGTAATATACGATTACAAAAGGGAAACACTTACACAGGCCCTTAGTCATGATTACTCCAGTGAAGGCGTCTCCGCGCTTCTGCAGATGTGTCCACGTGAAAGAGACCCAGAAAGATGGACGCTCGGGTTAAATAGGCACCGGGCAAATGGCGTCGACTGCCCCCTATGTGCCAGTGAGTGAACTTTTGTTAGGGGTGGACCGTTTTGCGCGTGAACAGTGACACTGCTAGTTAAAAAATAGATCATTAGAATAATAAGATTAGATAACCCATAATTAGATCTGATTTTAAGTGTAGCCAAAGGTACATGCACAAGAAGAATTAGATAATCGAAAATACTTGGTGACGCATTCGGGTAATTGGTGGATTTTAGAGTAATTGTTCAATTCAATTCAATTCAATTTATTTTTGTAACACCCAAAATCACAACAGTAGTTGCCTCGAGGGGCTACAGTGGAAAACAAAATAAACAATGTTCATAGGGACTTTTGAATTGTCCCAGCGTCCTGTGTCCTTAGACAGTAATTGTCTGTTTAGAAGAACACAAAGTACAATTTATTTTGAATTAACTCTTTGGGTCTTTAACATTTTCTCTTTCATTTTTGTCTTCACCCCCCTTTTTCATATTTCCTTCTGTTAAAACTAATAAAGGTGTGAACAATCAGAAAGAAATCAGATTACTCACATCTGATGGAGTTGTTTACATGACATTTCAATAACTCCAGAAATCAGATAATGACCAGATTTTTGGTGTGCACGTTAACATGGTCAGTGGTAAGTTAATTGCTCAGTTTGATCTTATTGCCCAGACTAGGAGATAAATTAAACTTTATTATGTGTATCTCCTCTCACAGTCAGTATATATATATTGGTGTATAATGCAATAAGCTTCCTTATGTTACGTTTGAAGAGGAAATGAAAAAAATGAAATAAAAATAGGCCTATGTCTGCTGTGTGGAGCGGACTTGTGTGGAACATAATTACGCATGTGCGTAATGTGCGCACCCTCGTTCCTCCATCAGTCTGCGAAGTGACAGCGAAGAGGCTGCAGCACTTCTTAATTGGACTCCTCGGTGGTGAGAGTTTGCTCATCAGCTTCCCGTGGATTTTGGCTGCGTGGAGACTGACAAGCTTCAAAGGGAACTAAGAAAAGGTAAGTACAATTAAATATGCTGCTAACATTCCTTAGTACTTTGCGTGATCTTAGAAAATGTCGGCTGAAATTCATCAACTTTCATCTTTAGTAGATCACGTTCTATTTCTTAGGTTGAAATAACATTTGTAGTTTCTCATTTTGTAGGAATTATGTTCAAAGCTGTATTTGGAAACAAGAAAGATGGTAAAGGCAAAGATGGAGGAAAAAAGAGCCAGAAGAATGCAGGTAAGCACATACCTGAGTGCTATATAATACATCGCGAAGTCAACCACAATATTTTAAACCAGACGAAAAGTACAACACTTTGTCCACAATTTGCGATACAATATGCACTTATCTGTACTTTTACCCTCTGCACTTCTAAAATCAATCCTTCTTTGTGCACATTGTGTTGCATTGATCCAGGTTGTCTTCTCTTGGGTGCTTTTGTAGAGCCAATTCAATTAGCCCAATTCATCAGTGTCTGTCCTTTATACAGTCTCCTGCTGCTTTCATTTAAACTGTGTCAGGAGTTGAGTTTGGGAAACATCCTGACCTACTAAGAATCACACTCTATATTTTGTGCATATAAGATTTGGCTGTAAACTAGATGCTTATCTGCTGTTTTCAAGTAACGTAAGTTAGTAATGTAGCTGCAAAAAGCACCATGTAAAGTTAAGTATGTGGCTTACTCTTCGGATGTAATTTTATGTGTAGCAATGGAGAAATATGAACATAAGTGGAGCTCCGCATTAGAGTGCCCATGTTTGTCATTAATGTTTAATAAAGCATTGCCCTGGGAAGCAAGAACAGAGATACAACTGAAAAATTGTGCCAGTCTCATTAAAATAATATGGTGTGTTTACAGTCGCTTACATCGAGAGAGCTGTGATCTTTTTTACCTCAAATCTGATCAAACACAACAACTGGTACCTATTTTGTATTGACATGAACTGACTTTATTCTTTGTTGTCAAGAAGAATGAACATTAAGACTTGATAAAGCCTCCCTTAGACACTTAAATGTGAATTTGTGATGCAGATTACGTGATGTTAATAGTTAATGGCCATTAGTTATAATGTTTAACAGGCCAACATTACTTCATGAGCTCATGTCAAATAAATCAAACGTATTCTTATTTATTAAAAAGTATTCCCATGGAGGACACGCTTCCACAACTTTCCATTACCTTACTCATTAATAAGCCTCTAAGACGAGATACGCTCGCTCTGCCACTCCTCACAGTGAGACATAGTTAATGGTGTTCCTTAGTGACTGCTTATTAAAAAAATCCAATTTATGATCAATAATAATCAGGTTCTTGTTATGTAATCTTAAATTCTTGTCTTTGAAGAATCAAAGTCAAGTATTGATTTAAAAAAAACAAAATCAGACTGTATATGAAAATAAAAAACACACTGATAAAACTCAATTTAAGGGTAATTATAATGTCTAGTCTATATATTTATGGTGTCTTTGTGCAGGGGCCAAGGAGCAAGCTCACAGCTCCTTTCAGAGGGGAGACGACAGGCGTGCCACACACTCTAAAGACCGGGACAGGATCCACAGAGAAAGAAAACTGTCCCGTTTGACCAAAGGCGTGTCCATTTCTCTGCCTTCCTCTCCTCTTCTCCCACGACCGGCCGACTTGGCACTGTCCCAGTCCTGCATCCGATTCCCAGGTGGGCAGTAATAACAATGCATACAAATATGATCCAGATATAATTATCCTTAAGCCATACACTGGGGAATACATTTAAAAATAGCACTGTGCTTTGATGAATTCTGCTTTTATTATCTGAGATCATCTGTGCGTTCAGCTGTTCCTGCATGTGACGGCAAAGAAAGGAGCATACACAGACGGTGCCTCTAGGGCTCAAAAATGTGACAGATTGTCAAAGTAAATAATTGAGTGAGATAACTTCAGCCAAGAAACCACAATGAGCTAGGTCACTCTGACATATTAAGAATTGACACATGGGCAGATTTAATTGTCTGACATGGGCTTCATATAGGTCACACGCCACCACAACCTCCTAACGACACTTGTGTATGAAAAATGTTCCAGTCCAAGCATCTCAGCAGCACACCTGGTAAAGCACAACCATGAGAACAGAATGGCCTGGTTTTGAATCCTGGCGTGGCTTTGTTTATTGGCATAGTATTATCCAATTCCCTCTATTTCTATTGTTTCAGCGATAATAAGAGCCAAAGAATACACCAAGCAAACATTTCTTTTTTGTACCATTATATGCAGACTGCTGTATGTAATAAGGATGTTACATGTAACCCAAAACATTTGGATGATGATTTGGATAATATCCCATACATTTATATATCTTTTTATATAAGATGTGTAGACTAACCCATAATCATGAGTTGTTTTTGTTATTAAAAAATATTTTGATAACACATTCTTACATTTTGGCTTACCATGGTTGCATTTCCTTGAAATGTCACAAGATGTCAGTGTATTGCAACTAGTACAGCCATTGAGGAAAAGGGTTGATTACAGTTCATTGCATGCAGCAGAGCTCTGTTGGTCCCTAAGTAAACCACACTGGCACGACATAGAAATTTACAACAACTAAAATATGCTGCCATGGTCAGTATGTGTCTGCTGGTCATGCAAATTGGACTGTTTTAGAGTTCAGGGTCTGCGCTCGCATCTGTGATTGAAAATATAAATAACCCTCAGTGGAAATATACTGGGGGTTTCAGTTCATACGCGTCTCATCCCTCAGAGCACATTTCTCAAAATCAACACAGCATAAATTGAGACACACCCACACATCAATATAATTGTGTCCCTGTCTTCAAACACATAAACATGAGCAATCTTCGTTTATTAAGGATAAACGCCCACGGTAGAGTATTGCTGTGTTTGCACACAGGGCAGCCGCTCTGAACACAGAGCTTCATACTCCTGGGAAACAATTCAAATTCTGCACCACAGATCTCATCTGGATGAGCTTAATCTCTCCCTCACTTTCTTTCATATCCCTCCCTATATCTCCACTCTCTCCTCCCCCTCCCCTCTCCCCTCCCATCCCTACTCTGGCCGCCCTGATCGCACGCTCCCTCCCTCCTCCCTACTCTCACTCCTCTCCGTGGCCGAAGCACGGGTAAGGAAGCCGGACTATGCCGACAGCTCTTACAGCGCTTCGTGCCGTGGCAGAGCAGACCACAGAGGTGAGGACCGGTGTGGGAGGGTGGTGTCATGTCTGTGCACAGGTGATGATTGACTTGAATGAGTAACGATCTTAGAGGTGGAACATGCTGTAGAATGTAAGTCACTGCATTTTAACTGTGTTTTCAAGGCAGAAACTTCATTGTGTTGTCTTTGTCATCTCTTGGTTGTCTTTATTTTTAGTTTATTCAGGTACTATACCTCCTTTTGTGCCGCTATTTATATATTAAACAAATAATGAGGGAGCTATCCAAACCCCTGTTAGGTTTCTGTGTGTATAAGACCAGAGGGCTACCCGAAGGATAAGCAGATTTTATGAGACACCTTCTATTCTGGTTGCCAGGCACCTCTCAGCTTCCCGTTGCCAATAGCAACTGTTAGGTGGTTTGATAAATAGTAGTGGACATCCAGTGTGTCCTCATGTTACTTTGGCTTGAATGTCACACCTTTGGGGACTTAATGTTAAGTTGTTTTCCCCCAGTTAACAAATCTCTTCTTGTACTTTTTTAATTGTCTCATTTGCTTTTCTGGTAAAAGACAGGAGCCCTAAATTAGAAGAGAAGCCGGCTTTGATATTGACCTTGATCTACTTCCAACTACACCTCAGACTTGGCTTACAATAGTTGAAAGAAGAAGATAAACAAATGGTGATGGTGTACCTATTTCAAAGCTGCAGTGACAGAAGGAGAAATGGAGGGAGTGTGAAACGAATGTCTAAACGCAAAGATGTTTGTGAGGAGGAGTGAGCTGTCCCTGTAATCCGCGATGTCTTGTCATCCTGTTTATATGCCTGCTCAATATGCATGTTACTCAGCTGATAGCGGCGCAGAGACCAAAGTGTTAAGAAGAAAGGAAAGTGGAAATTAAATTGCTCCACATGATCTTTTCACCTAGGCAAGATAAAGACTTACTCTGCAGAGGTGGGAGAGGGAAGAAGTTGGTAGGTTCAGAGGTCAACACACGGGGGGGAGCCCTTAAAACAGTAATAAATGGATGCAGTGCAGGGGCCGTGTCAACCGTGTCCTCTCCTATAGCTATTGCTTAGGCACAATTCAGACCACTCCTTCCTCTTCTCCTCATTGCGATGGACCTCATTGAAATTCGCAAGACGTCCCCAAAACCGAGGGCACCTGGCAGGCGTGTGCACCAACTCACAACCTCACGCAACCTTTTGTAGCGCCGTTGCCGGTGGTTGGAGGGGAGTCTCCGTTTGTGCATGCGTAATCAACTGGGGTTTGGCCGACCCAGTGGAGGCATACATTTCACACTACTGATGCTGCTGGCTGGATGGCTGGGGAAAAATGTGAAGAAGCTGCTCTAAAAGCATTCATTTGGGTTTAACCTGTCAAATATCAACTTATCTTTCAATAAATTACAGATGAACAATGTTTTTGGTGGGTTTAGGATTTACTCTATGCACCTTATTTGCTTTAGTAAAGAAGTTTTCTTATTTTCTGTTGTCCGTGAGCTGTATACTGTCTTTTTTTACAATATATAATAAATACAGAATTAAATGGTATTTCATTATGGTTTTTGATTGTCATATATTTGTCTTTTTTTTTATTATCATATATTTTCCTTATATTATTGTTTTATGTGGCACTTATCACCGCAAGTTTATAGTTTGTGAATTAGTTCCCTGACTCTTACTGTATTTATATGTGCTTAGATAAAATGTGCTTTTAGGTATATAAGATTTAAGGTAAGATATCAGTGTGATATATAATAATATATTACAGTTTATAACTCTACTTCTTGCAGAAATTGATCACATGACAAGCATAATTTGGGTTTCCTTTTTTGCTGTTCTTTAGACCTCCACGTGGCGCCCCAATTGGGCTCCTCCCTTTCCACCCAGGAACTGATGACCAGACTATGCTTCTTATTGGGAGAAGCATCGCCCGGCTCTAGGTCCCCTATGGAGGACAGGAGAGAGAGGAAGGTAGGCCAGCAGCGTATCGATTTCTTGTGGTGCTTTTGCTGTCATGTCATATAAGTAGGGCATACTGCTTTCATCAGATGACCTTCCTCTTCACTTCCATAAGGTGATATTAGTTTATAGCGAATTGATTTGCACAATACATACATAAGGCTAACGTCTCTTTTAAACCGTTTTGCCATAGTTCAAACCAATCAATACATTCCTGGTACGTTATGTAATAGTTTTCTTGTGATTTCATAAAATTGCTTTAAGATTGTTATGGTTGGTTGGATGTGTTCTGGTTATTTTTTGAAACACTATAGCCACAACTAAATCTGCACACATTTTAATTGCCCCTTTGTCAACAAGGTTTTTTCTCCCCCACAGTATGGCATTTAACATATGTTCAATTACAGTTGTTTTTATTGCTCAACATTACCTTGAAAAACCTGCATTCTAAGCAGAGTTGCCTCTCCACAGATTGGACCTGTAACTTGCCCTGGTGGCATCTGTTGTACAAGATCTTTGAAATTAAAATAAATGTAAGGTTGTGGACCAAGGTGCTTTAAAATAATCAGAATCAATAATCAATCAATAATCCAAAAGATTGAATTCTTTTTTGGGATTTAGATTTCTAATTCTTCTTCCCAGTCTCAAAAAGTTCAAGATGATTTAGTTAATCAATAATCTTGATTTTTCAGGTCACAATATAATCATAAGGACTAAAAAATCATTATTATGATCATTTTAGAAGCAATATAAAGGCATTTCAGCTAACTCTGCACACCAAAAATTAAACCTAAATGTAAAGTGTTTATGTCACTTTATGGTTCAGAAAGTTTGATTTCACTAAGTTGGTCATATCCTATACTAATATGTTTTAGACAACATTAATGTTGTCATGGTTATGACTCATGGTGTTAATAATTGAAAATGATCTTTAAACCGTTATGTTTCATCTCACAATGATCAATACACTAACATTGTATACCTTGACACCTTTAGTCTCAATTACTCCATTGAGTTTTTTACTTCAGATTCTTTAACTTCAAAAACACTACATCATTTCTAAATCTGCATTTGTGTCCATTGTACAGTATGTGGTCCTCTTGCTCAGCCTTGGCCCATTTTCTCAGCCTCATTGAAGCACCTGAGTTCCAGATTCAGTCAGTTTCACAGAGATAGCTGTGCTCAATGAGGAATGTGGGTTGTCCTGGCTAAGATAGATGAGGCTCCAGTACAAAGGGAATAACTGCATGGGAGAAGCTTAAACTTCTGCACCTTTGTCTTCCGATGATGTGCTTTGTTGCTGAAATGTTACATCACTACTAATAAGACCTGCACAGGATCATAGCACAAAGATAAAAAGTATTTTTTATGATTCAAACCACTGATTTCAAAAATGATTTCAGCTTTTACTTCCCAAAACCAGACCTTGTGAAAAGATAATCTCTACTGATCGCACATGGCATTTAGAGCAGCATGGAAAGGTCATGCAGTTATTGGATATGCTCAGTGTAAAATCAGTAAAAATGCGCATGTCTTTTATAGAATATATCATGATGTATTGCATGACTCACCATAAAAAATATATCCTAAATTCATAAACCTATATTTGCCATAATGCCAAGGAGATCTTTCTATTCTCAGTTACTCTCCCAAAGATTTCAATCACTTCTGAATAAAGACTATGGGTTTGGGGCTTTTTTGAAGGTGCACTGCATACTTTTTTGAGGGTACGAGATCGTGCCTCCTTTGTGATGTCAGTACTTTGCCTGGAATGTTCTGCATTGAACGTATCTACCGTATCTAACATTTATTTCATTATGGGTGTTTTATTGCTCAGAAATCCCTTGAAAAACATGATTTTTTTCTGTGGGATCAGCTCTCCAGAGATCTGACCTGTCACTTAGACTTGTGGTGCCACCTGCTTGTTTCCATGACGATAGATTAATATAATGCCATATTGTGGAACATCATAAGCAAAGCAATAACATGACAGGCAGCAGTGAGTTCTTGAGGGTAATAATATTGTGATTTACATTACGTCAAAGATTATTGTTTTATTGATTACCGGGGAGGTTTCCCTTTTTGTTGATTATCATTAAGTTGTCAGGTATTGTTTTCTTCAGGTAAATCATCCATCTCCCATTGCTCGCTTTACATAGGTTGTGCCCTGTAAAAATGGAACATTCGCTGTTTAAAGCTTTACATGTTTGAAATGTAAAAAAAATGAATTTGTGCTATCACAATCTCAAGGTAGTGTATGGATTGGGTTTGTGGACTGTGTTTAAAAGCCTGATGACTAGAGATAGACTTAGATATTTGGCACTTTTGGGCTGACAACTGCTTAAAGTAAAGGCATAAAGCTCAATTTTGCACATTTGAGTGTGAAAAGGGCACTGCACAAAATGTGATTACACTGCCTCATTATAGGTTAGTAGTAAAACTGGGCTGTGGATGCTTGAAATAATTTTAATTAGCTTTATTTTTCCTTATTATACCTTTAGAAAGCAGAGTGTGCACTGTATAGCCAGTCATTTAGTTTGTAGTTCTTTCAAATCATATTTTGACAATATCACGTATTAAAATATCGGCAGAGCTCAATGTCCACCGGTCGCTCTTGATTCTAACATATTGGTACCGGCATCTGCCATGAAAAAAGCCACATCGGTCCATCTGTACGCACACATATATCGAATGTTCGCCACTATGAAATGAAATGTACGGTGCTCCTTATAAACAAATTAAAACATGAAAGATATATACATTGATTTAAATAGGCTTCTGTTGTGAATGTTTATGGCTGACTTGACAGATTGTTGTTGTGGTTTTCGCTTGTGATTTAGAGGTTATTCCAGCTCAGACACATAATGTAATGTCAACCGTTGCTTTGAGCAGAAAGGTGTTTCCGCTTCAGGAGACCTACAGACTTTTGGAGTATGTTATTAGGAAAACATGCCTAAATACGTAATACATTGCCGACTGTATTACATTATGTGGCATTTTGAAAGAATTGAATTTGAATAACATATACACATAAATACAGTACTACACATGTTGCTTTTGTTACCAGATAAAGTTATACTTGTTTAACCAGCTAAATGTTATACCTTGTTTTATTAAATTAAGGTTTTAAACGTATCTACTATAGAAGTATCTTTACACACACTTAAGGGCACCACATATAGTAAACACGTAATGTTTGAAAACAGACAATTACAGCAGATATACATATTTATTATACCTATTTTTCATTATGTTTTAAATGCAAGGCAATCTGAGCTTTCACTCCCAGTGCCTATAATCACAAATCACGATGAATTAATTTCTACACGCTGTGATTTGGGAATGAGCAATTGAGATCAATAGAGGTTTGATTAACACACCCTAGTGTAATTTCTAAGCGGGTCTTACTCAAAGCCTGCTGCAGTCTCACACCACTCTTTTCTCCTTGACTTTGCGGTGAAGATGGCACTGGGCTTTTGTTTTGCTTACATTACGGTCAGGACAAACTGCAGTAGCTGTTTGTAGTTACATATACAGAAACTGTAAATGTTCTCAGTGTGATGAAGTTTGGCTCTTTAGCAGCAGCTCTGGGAAGATGGCAGCTGGATGAAAGTAACAGGAATTATGGTTTCATTTCCCATGCGTGCACTCAGTCACTCTGTGTGCGCATGAAGCCAAACACAGACACAGATGGGAGCTGTTCACTTACCTCACCTTTTTACTGCAGCATCTCTTCAATCATTTCTCATGTACTTAGCCTTGCCTATTTATCGATGTAATGTAGTCAAAATTCATAGCTACAAATCAGATATAACTCTATGTTTTACAAGATACAACATTACATAGAATCACGTATTCAACATGCAGAAAGAAAGTATTGGAACTAATGTTATCTAGTTTGGATTAGCGGTGGATTATAGATTTGCAAATTTAGAATGCATTTATTGATTCTAATAAGAAAAGTATGAGTAAGCTTCAAAAAGAATTGCAACGTAATCTTTCAAAAAGTGATATCAATTTATTGGAATAATCCCCAAAATACTGAGATATTCACGTTTGTGTATTGATGCTGACCCTTTTATGCATGTTGTGTGTTCTAGCCATTGGTTTACTGATCATAATTTCTTGTGAATTACATGAGCATATCCTCTTAATGTTACCATACATTTTCTTTCCTTCATGTTCTTCCTGCTGCTCAAGAACTCTAAATAGCCACTTGTGAATATCTTATTGTCAGCGGAGACTCCTTTACAGTAAAAAGCAGAAGATTTATTGCTATTTAAAGTGATTACACATGTATTTCCTGTCCACACTCTGAGGGCCAATTATTTCTACATACAGAGCAGTTTGTTTGCAGACATCGGTTTCTTCTCCTCTGAAATATGACTGAATCTATATACGCTGACCTCCATTTTTACGGTCGTCCTGACAACCAGACACATGTGATTGTTCATTGTATATCGTTGCACCTGCAGCTGTCACAGAGATGTTGACGATGGCACGTTGATTTATTGCCACATTTTTTTACTGGTTCTTTACTTCAACATTAGGGCGGCAAAAATGCTCTCAGTTTGTGAATATTGTTATAAGGCTCGGACACATCAGGCTTAATTTACAAATCACAATCTCAAGACACTTATTTTGAGTCTCTACATTAGAGAACAATGTTGAGAGGTAACTAAATGCATGTACCAAAAATACCTATTCAAAATACTAATTTGGAATGTTTTCTGGTACAATTAGTTTTTCATTTGGTGGTATTCAGAATACAGTAACTTTTTTTTAAACCAAAGAAAGATATAGCAGAACTTGATCACAATTCTCCTCGAACTGAACTGCTATTACTGAGGGGAAGAAAATATAATAAAACACGGCTAATGCGTGTGTGCATGTGTGATTTTTTTTCTTCTCTAATTAGTGATACATAAGTGTATAACAGGTGGTGCAACAAATATAAAGCTGTTTTAGTCCTGTGTTGCGTTCTTTACACTAGGATAAAATGCAACTCAATGTGAAAGTATTCAGCATATTCAGAATGCAGTGAATTTAACAGAATACCTTACAAAATACATTTTAATGCAGCTATTCAGCACCAACACTGTTTGTACATTACATTACATTTATTTTTGTCTCTATATTATACTTTTTGATATTGATATTGAGGTACTTGTTTTAATAGAATGTGTTGCCATATCTCCAAGATACTATTTTATTCAGGAATGATTCCAAAAAGATAATAATTTACATTAAGTGACCTTTCCCCACTACATTTATCCAAACACTACATACAATCTACATATAAATGAAACAAATTGTCTACCAGCTCATAGTGATTCTCAGTACATATTTCAACACCCCAATGTTAATTAAAATGCTCTTTTAGGTAAAGGTTTCAGACTATTGACATTTTCAACACAAAATAATTGCAATTTCTTTATTAAATGCTGTGGTCTTATTCTAGCTCTGATAAAGATCATTTAAACATTTTTTGTCCTGTTAGATTTATATAATTCTTCAAAGGTTCAAATCTCGTGTTTATACTAGATTTCTTATTGATTAGTATCTGATTTTTGACAACCCCACCAGCACATGCACCGTGCCGTTACTTAACAGCAACAGCATTAAAGAGAAGTTATACAGTAAATAGAGAAGTTATACAGTAAATACAACTATGTAGCACTGAAAATCAAATGGACAAGTTGACTTCCCCGTTAACGTGTAGTCAGCTCGTTAACACCATAAGCCAACAGTGACGTCATCTGCGCCCAGCACTATATCACACAGCCCTTTTGACACATGCTATTGTTCGTCTCCACAGTGTGATATCTCCATGCAGGGGGGCAGTCCCAGCTCCACTCTGACCTGCAGCACGGCATCCCCCTGCTCAGAGAGCCCCTGCTCCACTCTGGGCATCGCTCCGGGAGGGAAGTGTCTGCCTCAGCCTTTAGCGCCGCCGTCCCCCCACAGCAGCTGCAGCCCCTGTGACACCCTCTCCAGTCCCACGAGCCTGGCCTCCTCCACAGCTCTACTCAGCGGAAACATACCCGGACCCACCGCTCAAAGCCCCACCTCTACCCTGGAGAGCAAGGATAGTGGGATCATAGGTGAGCGCTCACTGCACCATGAAAAATCCCAGGGCAGAATTTCACCTTGTGTTTTATTTTGGGTCTATGAGGTTTGTTTAGTCAGATTTAAGTTTACACTATGTAAAGCACAGGTGCACACTGTAGAAACGAGCACAAGTCCAAATGACATGAATTAAGAAGAGTATTTTTAGTACATTGGAGGAGCTATATTTAATGAAACCTTATGCTAGTTTAAGATTATTTTGCATTGTATTATAAAGCAAATTCTAAAGACTTTATTTATTTAAATGAATATAACATGCCATACAACCAACAACATGTATGTGCATAAAACCTGTTAACTTTATGGTTGTCGCCCCCTTCAAGGCAATCGCTTTTGTGATTTTTGGCATTACAAAAATTAATTAAACTGAATTGGTTTAGACTTCTACAGAAATGTTCTGATATGGATGGGATTCTAGTTTAGCAGTGCATATTTTAGTCTTCTCTCAAATGTTGATGTTTTTAGATGTGTTTAAAATGTGCACTTTGATCAGGAGAAGTATTAAAACACAGATTACAGATGTGGACCGCTGTTCTAGGGGACAAAAGCCACACAGATACATTTTAATCAATTATTTTTATTTTCTTTCACTCAAGTTTCTCACTTGTGACTGACAGTTGATTGCTAAAAGTGATGTGGAGTTGATAAATGTTGAGTTTCTTCTTCTGTAAGTCACAGTTGCCACCTTAGCCTCGAGGCTTCACCACCCTCCGTCAAAACTGGGACACTGCTGTCTTTGTTGCTTATAGCACTGGTTCTCCTAAAATAGGGCACTTTTTCTTTAAATAGAGGTTGTATTTTATGTCTGAAGAAGGACAACTCCAACCTAAGGTAGATTGTAATGAGACAAATCACTTTTGTTTTTTTCTGTAAATCATTTTTCTCAATAGGTGCTATAATCATCTCATTATAAGAAGGTGGAAAGCTTGTAGATCCTTTTACAGGTCATTGTCTTTCTTTATAATTGGAGCTACTCTAACCTATTGTATTTACAAGACAGGAAATTATCAACTGAACGAAACATTGACTTTGAATATTTAATTGCCACTTTTTTACACTGTATACAACCATAAATGTCTTTGACTAACTTCTGTTTGCGATCGTGTGCCACAGCAACCATCACCAGCTCTTCAGAGAATGAGGAGCGCGGTGCAGATTTACCAAAGGACGACGGGCCAGGGGGCGGGGCAGGAGTAATGGGCCATGCGACCGAAGAGCGTCACTCCGGGTCCGGCAAAGACAATTTGGCCGTCCAATCAGATGAGACTTTTGCCCGAGTTGAGATCACGGAGACCAGGACTCCACCTGCGCCCAAAAGACCTCTACCACAACACCATGTCCACGGGACCTCCTCCCTGGTGATGCAACGCCCAAATTCAGTGGCAGGTAAATTGTATTCTTCTTGTTTTCAGTGGGTTTCCTACAAGCATGGCTGAACTTGGCTCTTACAGCTCGATGAGGCTGACTGTGATGTGACCATGGCCTGTTATTTTGAACTGCTTGACACTAGATTGATATTTCTGGAGAAACTTGAAGCTCGGAGGTTCGAACCTTGCTGCCTGTATTGAGCTTGGCACTTTACCTCGGTGTCTTAGTGATTGTAGTCAATAAAAGCCAAATACGTACTTTTCAATAGTTCATTGTGGTGTACTAAGCGCCAATGTTAGTACTGTATGTATAATTTGTTTTGTTACATGCCTTGGGACTGCGGATACAAATTAGCTTTGAGGCTATAATCCAGCATATTTACACTTTAAGACAAAAACTGGACAAGGACAAGATGCCTACACAAAAACAGAGCAATGTAGTGTATTCTATCCAATGCGGTGAAGAAAGTTGTAAAGAGAGGTACATAGGGGAGACTAAACAGCCACTTCACAAGAGGCTTTATCAACACATCAACACAGAAGACACTCGAGTTCAGGACCCCAGAGCGCTGTACATCTTCATCTTAAAGCCACAAACCACTCTATTGAGGACAGTGAGGTGGAGATTCTGAGCAGGGAGAAAAGATGGTTTGAAAGACGAGTTAAGGAGGCAATCTTTGTTAAAAAAGAGAATCCTTCTTTAAACCGAAATGGAGGTTTAAGATTCAACCTTCCGGTTGTTTATAATAGTGTTTTGAAAGCCTGGAGACGCCCGGGGCATTCTGATGCTAATCAGGTACTCAATGAGGAGGGAGCAAAAGTCAGTGTACAATAGGATGTAGATGGCCCAGTACAGGGCTGTTAGAAAACAAAGTGAAACCAAAAAACTCCCTTTATCAGGAGGTCCCGCACGGTGGGCAGGGCCAAAGTTCCCAGACTCGATTCGCAGATTGAGAATGACTCTTGGTCGAGAGTCGAAACATTTAGTTTTTCTAAAAGCACTCCAGATGACTACAACTGAATTTGTCTACATATTTACATTTGTTGTATTTTGTTAATTAATGTGCATTGTCTTAAAAATAAAATAAAAATAGTACGGGTGCTTTGTCATGTTTAAAAACTTGCCACTTTCAATGTGTGGATTTAATAATGTATTGTTACTTTAATCTGATACTTACTATCTGATACTTCAAAGCAAGTTGTAAAGCGCTGGTCAAGAGGGAATTTGGTGATGCGTGACATTCAATACATTTTATATTGAGTTTTAAATGTCAGAACACAGTATAAAACATTAGTAATTTTAGAATATTGAATAATACCTTCTCAGTCATTTGTACATTTTGTATTTTTGTTGTGTAGAGGGAAAAAACCTCTTAAAAAGGTTATTTCAGCACTGCTCCACTGTAATATTTTCTGGTAAATTAAAACCAATTTTCCAGACATATAGACACTATATTATTACAATGTTCATACTGTACATGAATTGGGAAACATGTATTAATTTAAAATGATCTCAGTTTTAATTGTATCCGTATTTCCGCTTCTGCAAATTAAGGGCTTACTGTTTAGGTCAGTCAGTAAAATGGAAAGGTTTTTTTTCATCAATAAAATGTGATAATGAATGATCAGGCAGACCCATGAGAATAATTAATTAACTGATAATAATAATGACTGTAAAAGCTCATTTCCCTTTCTTCATATTACAGTACACTCATATTTATTGATCTATGCTATCTCCGTAGTGCCTTAGCTGAACTCTGCTACTTCTTGTAATGTAAAAGCCTACTATGGATACTTTGGCAGTGCGTGAGCCGCTTAATGTCCAGGGAGGGCCTATAGTTAAAAGACCTCACAACTTTCCCCTCTTGCAGTCATGCTTCTTGGTTACTGCACATGGGCGCTTTTTCTTCTCTTAGATGTCAGCTCATTTGTGGTGGGAGAAAAAGAAGAGATTCCCCAAGGAGTGGCTTCACAGTAATGCCTGCCAGTTTCTGCTGTCAGCTGGTGCATTCTCTTAGAAAGAGCTTGATGAGACTCAGAGCCAGGGTGAAGTAAGTCTTAGTACAGTAATACAGTTCTATGTAGAGGAATCAGACACTACATACATCATAACTCAACTTAATGCACTGAAACGAGGAGAAAATGATTTAAGAAATTCAAAGAAATGATTGGCTTCAATGCGTGGTACTTAAGAACAGAGGAAAGAGCTATCAATAATGTATTATAGAAATGTAAAGTCAACATGACATAGGACATACAGTATGCTTCACTGTACAGACAATGATGAGAACGTAAAATGTTGTGCTTCTGTTTCGTCTGCACAATAGAAAAATAAGAGATAGGCAATGAGTCAAAGTAGATTAAAGAACAGTGATAGGTTGGTAGGGCGGGGCAAAATGACAACAAATTATAATGTCTCTTTTTTCTCCTCATATTGCTCTATCACAATTCAATTACAATTTCAATATTAATTTCCTGAAATAAATAAGACAAACTTTTAATCATTGTCCTTTTACAGACAACAATCGAAATTCTTCCTCCAAAGTCTGAGCTCTGCTTTTGTGAGTGGTCCTCTCGATTAAAAGCGTTCACGCATGTCATTGTGGATTAGCAATGACTGAATCTTGATCTCGATTAATATTCCATCAATTGCACAGCCCTATAGGATGGTGTTGACATATCAATTTTGAGCTGAAAAACTCCTCCATCATCAGTCTGTTCAAATGTAGGTCAAATTCTAACACGAACGATGACTAAATTGGTGCAAAAACAAGGCTAGTGTGGGTAAATTCTTATTGTATGATTTTATTTATTTAAACCAGCACCTGTTTTATTTTGTTTACTGATATTTCTATGAGACATTTACATTATATTGTACTTCTTCTTACTGAATAAGAAATGTCATATTAATAGTATATTATTATGTAGTGCTGCAACGAGGAATCAACTAATCGTGACTAGTCGGCTACAAAAAATAGTCGTATTTTTATTTTGTTGATCATTATCTAGATTATACACACACTAAAACACATACAAAAAGACATTTTATAACAATGACAGTGATATTATTAAATCAAAACATAGAAAAAAAAGAGTAAACAATCTAACTAAAATCTATATGCTTTCAGTCACCATATTTCAACTTTGTAACCTGTGATTAACAAGTGTCAATGTCTATAGAAAGAATAATTTGACTATTCGACTAATTGAAAAATTGATCGCCGACAAGTCAATTTCTAAAATAATCGTTAGTGACAGCACTGTTTTAAGTAATTTATGTAGTTTATGTTTTAGACCTCCAGTCATTATCGCCTTCCTTGTTTCTAATGACATGTTTTCAATAGTTTTCAAAATGGCATCAGACATTGAGTCCCATAGCGTCAGACAAGCGCCTGCTCACAATACTGTGAACAAAGGCCGTTAGATATGTAATTATGTTTAACTGCAGTTTGTCTGATTAATTACTATATCTATCTGTTGTGTTTTACCCAAACTGTTTCACTTCTCATGTGTTTTAGGACTAGGGTTAAACATTAGATAACTACTGGGCGTTATTGCTATTCTCTTGCAGTATTGAACGAATATATTTGTCTTTTATGAAACAACTGTGCAGGTTTACGTGATACTTTTCTTCTGGCAACCAGTTATGTTACAGAGTGAGTAGTCTCTTGCACAAGGATATAACAGCAGTGTGACTACTTAGTGTTACTCCATTGTAAACAGGATACACTATACCAGGGATGTCCTACACTGTGAAATATTCAGATTTGTGCATTTAGCAGAAGTTTGACAGCTCCATCTAGAACTGTCAATATATATTTGTGAGTACAATATATAGCTACAGAAAATATAAGTGGTAAACAATAATGTTGAAACTACTTTAAATACTCTTAAAATCGAATAATTCTTCAAAATAATTCTAAACGTACAATTTAATTAAAAATGACATGAAATATAAATAAAGTTTGAAATACTAAGCTGTTAATTACTACACATGAGTTACTTATTTGACCCTCTCCAGCTCAAATATTATCTTTCTATGCCAAAAATAACAAACATTTCCCCACAAGAGCAAAGATAAATCAATAAATATTGAGTCCAAGAATATATTGTTACATCTATCATTTATTGATTGATATAGTCTGACAGGCCCTGTTCCATCACACCTTTATTCAGTCTTTGAACCTTTTTGTGAGGTCTGGCTCTGAACAAAATATATACATTTTTATGATGTAATGATGGTAGAGGATGTTTGATATGTTGTCTGGACTTGCCTGCACTGTATATTGCTTTATGTCCAGTAATTATGTTATTCTTCTTTTATATCCAGTGACTTTTGAAGTATTTTCTGTTACTATGTTGAGCTATTGACGCTCTTGTCTGTCTATGTGTGGCTAAAAGTACTTTTGAAAAGCCTGTGAGTGAACTTGCAGCTTTTTGGACGATGACATCAGAGGCGCTGGAGGCTAGAGCGCCAGGCGACGGAGATGACCTTTAAAAATGATGAAAGATCAGGAGGGTTTGTTGGGTAATCAGCTGGGTGTCAACGGCCAGAGAAAGGCCATTGTGAGTGGGATAGGTGCTCACGGACATACAGGGTCCCAACAGGCGCGGGGATGAAGTGTCCAGCTTGTCCCTGTGTCAAACGGGCTCTAGCTGCATCACTGGTCCACTTAGCCATTTGGCCCGACGTCTTTAGCCAGCTATCATCTCTCGTCCCACTCCACACCTCCCTCACACTGTTAGCGGCCGACTGTTCTCTGTTGATGTTCTTTCAATCCTCGATTCTCTGACTCAAATATTCAGCTCCTCAGTTGCAAAGCTTAAAATTGGGCTTCATGGTTTGAGAAAAGAAAAAAAAAAACATAGTGAATAATGTGATACAGCAGCATATGGCACAAGAATATACGATTGCTTTTCTGTAAAGTTTAACGTCTTCTCTGCCAGCATAACTTTTGTTGTTGCTTTTTTCACTATAGCTTCAGAAAGTGGTGCCTTTATTCATTAATATGGCAAGTTTTATGGGGACAATCCCAAATCAATAATGACAAGGTTCAGCATTTGTTGATCATACGTCTGGATATTTCATTAAAAAAAAAATCACATATTGAATAATGTGATCCAATGGCATGTGGTACAAGAAAGCGAGATTGCTTACATTTTCCTGTAACTCACATTTAGTAAGATGAAGGTCGACCAACAGAAAGCGTGTGTGAGAGGAAGAGCCACAGTAACGATGAAACGACCAGCCTTTTGTGCTAACGAGTGTGATAGGACACATTAATCAGCATTCACATCACATCAACGATTTGAAAGTGAGTTTTATTTAATGATTTTCCACCACACATTTCTCGCCAGATGAAGCTGAATATTTAATCTTTGCAGTTAATTAAGTGTTTTGAATAAAGGATTACTGTTACGTGTTTGTGATGTCGCTCTCGGTTGTCATTGGGAATTGAACACAAAGTGGTTCTAGCTCAGGTTGAACTAACAGAATATAATTGGATTCTTATAATGTGACAAAAAAGTAACATACAGAGCATTTTATGTAACTGAATAGGATTTAGAATAGAACAGACTTATTATTTATTGCTTGTGTTTTGTGGCTTTGTCCTAGGTTTTGAGAGGCAGAACTAACAATTGTTGTCCCTTCACTCACTCTGATCAAGTCGAGTTGAACCATGACAGAGAAACAACTGCTTGGGATAGTCACATTCCTGTAATTCAAAACTGAGCTGGAGACAGGTTGGAATTATATGGTGGAATTTGCGGTTTAAGATGAATTGCCCTGTTTTTTGGTTAATATCTCTGTAATTACTGAGCATATCCACTTGAAACAACAACCGGCACAAAGTTCAACATCTTCTCTGTCAGTATAAATCATGGATCTAATTAAAATACAAAATATAAATAAAGTTCCATTTTTTTAGTCACAACACGTGCAAAACATAAAAGATTAATATTAAGTTTGTGTAGCCAATTCCTAACAAATAATTTCTGAATTATAAATTTGGATATTTGCCCACGGGGAGGAGGCTGGAGGGACTATTTCTCTCAGAAGAGCTGGTGGAAGTGTGTGTAAAAAGGGAAGTGTGGGTCTGTAATCTGGGATATTTATTTAAAAAACACCAAATCACATCAAAAGACATTATCTGTCAAATTCTAGACAAAGAATAAAAGCTGTTTCTCTGAGGTATAAGACATAAAAGTCAAGTCCATTTATATTTAGAAAATTCAGACTTCCATGCTCTGCTACCATGCTCTATTAGAACAACACTTCCACCTTCTAACCCACTAACCTTTTACCTTGTGCGCTTGCAATCTTATAATTTAGTAACTTGATTCAGCCCACCACAGGTATTACACTTGTGATAATAAATGCATCATATACACAGGGACATTATTATAGTGTTTAGGGCATTTTATAGCCATTCGCGGGTCGTTTCATTGCAGCTGTGGCATTTTACACCGGAGGCTCAGTTTTTATCCCGCTCTGAAGGGATTACAGATTTACCAGATTTACAGATTTCTCATGGGATTTTTCATGTTACAGAAATAGTGAATGACCAAGATGCTATTCAGAAATTCCACAATCATGCTTTTTGAACTGTGCTAATGTTTGTAAATCCACAATGAGATGTTATAATTTCCTTAAAAAACATTTATGGAGTTGAAAAACAAAGGAATTTAGGTTGATTTCTTTCTAACATGCATGTTCAAAAAGAACCTTAAGAAGAAGATTAATTTTGTTTTTAAATCTTTAAGAATAAGTTTAGTAGAATAAGTTTATAGTGATATAAAGATACAAACCTGTAGAAGCAGTTTCATCCTGCTTTTATGTTTAATGCAGTTCTACGTTCAAACACCTGTTTCTCCTGTATGAGACAAGTAAGAGATTGTGTAATTACCTTCACATCCTTCAACGTTAAAATTCTGTCTTTGTCAGATTAGAGGTGGGCAATGTATAAAAATTTAGATAATGTTGTTTTGAAGATATGTAAAACTTGAATATAGAGTGTATCATTTATGGTAAAAATGCTACTATGCTGATTAAAAATTAAAAAAGTGATGTGGTAAACGTTCGAATAAGAGTATAAAAGTGATATTTCTGCATGTATTTGATTTATTTTACAGACATTTCACATTTCTCTGATAATGAAACCTCAGCTAATATGTATATGTACGTATATAAACATGAACACATTTCTGTTGGATATTTTGACATAATATTGTCTGAATATTGTCATCAGGATATGTATTTTGATCAATGTCACCCAGCCTATAGTCAGAACAACACAACAAAATATTCTTAATTTACTACTCAGTCCTCAAAGTTTACAGCTCAAAGGAGATTGTAGTTTACTGTTAAGTATCGCCTGCTCCTAATTAGAGTCATTATTTCAGAATCCTCATTGTGTGCTGCTAAGAGCCACAACTGCATATAATCTTGCCCTATCTAACCTAATTCGGTGTGTCCTTCTCTCCTACACTAACAGGTCTCTTGTCCTCTTTTAATACGTCCATAAATCTCTGTGGTCATCCTCCACAGTTCAACCTACCAGCTCTAGCCTCTTACCGTGTGTACTATTGCTTCTTGGTGGACAATATGTTGATATATGGAGACACTATAGAGATCATTACATCATTGTGATTCAGTGTTGTTGTCTTTAATGCTGCTTATTGCAAACATGCTGTACCAGCTTCCATCTAGGTGTGGGCAATAATAATCCAAATGTGTATCTTCCCCTCTTGATTAGTTTGCCAATATTCAGACAATGGTTAAAACTACATCAGGGATTTGTCTTAATGTGCCTGTAATTTTTTTTGTTTGAGTTTCAAGTATTGCACAAAATGTGAATTGTGGGGGGAAAATAACCACAAAAGAGCAGAAAGGTCACTTTCTCTTTTTGTCGTATACACTCGATATTCTAATCACAATTGCGATGTTATAATTTTTTATGTATATATTTCCCACTCCATCTTGCTTTCTTTGGGTGAGTAACAGGTGGATTCAACCAATGACAGTGAAGACTTTAGTGTGAAGCAGCTTTAATCACTGTACCTTAAAGGCAAAATCAGTGTGCATGGATTGTGTTTAGGGCTGCAGCTAATCATTTTGCTAATCGATTAGTCTAGCCTAGTTATTATCCTTTCAGTTAATCAGTTAGATGTTTAGATTCTGAAAGGCCTGTGAATTTGAGATCTTTTCTACATTTGCCCCAGACTAAGCTAATGTGTTGTATCCATATCTTGATGGATTATAGTTACAGACAAAATGTTATCAAAAACAAATGAGGGATTACGCCGACTTTAATCAAAAACACTAAATGAACATGTTTCCTGTGTCATTTTGATGCACTTCCTGCTTTGTCTGAGTTGTAAAACCTCATCTCTCAGCATGCAGCATGTTGTAGAGTCTATATATAGTCCAGATAACAAAGATCCAGTTACCATTATCTCAATAATTGTAATTCGAGAGCTCAAATTTGCTCTTATTGTTTATTTCACCCACCGCTTATGTTTTCGGTCTGGCTGTGGCACGCTGACTTTATCTCCATAACACCTGTCCCTCTTATGTTTTGACCTCATTACTAAACCTATCTATTCCAAACCAAAGACACCCTCCACATCTTGACAAAAACTGCACATCATCACATCATCTGGCCTCTCTGCTGTCTTCTTCATCTTCTCTTTCATTCTGGCTGATTTCTTGCACACTCTGGCCTGACCTGACATTCTTCTCCCCGTTTCTGTTTCCTGATTACTTGTGCCTTCACCTCAAGGATTCAGAACTACACTCATTCTATCACATTTTTTTGTTAGATTAAGGTACAGCTTTCGTTCCACTTTTTTTGTATGAAAGTGTGGCTCCTAATGCTCTGGGTCTCATTGGAAGTGTTGTAATGCAAAACTTGGCCTTTTCTTCTCTCTGACGAGCCTTCAGGTATGCAGTGCAACCCATATGATCACCAGACTGACTGCACAATCGGTCTCGATATTAGGGCTGTGCAATTAGACACACTTAACTTTGGTAATTCAATTATTACTCTATTAATTTACAAAAACAAAGAATTTCCTGCTGCTCAAAACGATGATGAGTGCTCGTTCTGCAAAGCCACTTCTTTTCTATATATGCTTTTAAATTAAACACACAAAACATTGCTAATTTTGCTAATTGCTAACACTTTGGTCTACAAGTTCATTTTGAAAGTATAGACGTGATTTTTTTTTTTTTTTTCAAATAGTTGTGATTTCAATAATAAGCAAAGTAATTTGGTTCTTGTTCAGCAATAGTTCAATGAAGTAGAAATACTGAAACTAGATCTAATCTAGTACTGATCTAGTACTAACATGGAATAAACCAGTGCTACAGTGAATAAGACTGTAAAGAAAAAATAAAGTACCAGGATATAGAAGAGGCTTAAACTTAAAATGAGGACAATTAACTCCTATTTAAGAAGATGCCCCGCAGTGTCGTGCCATTATAGCATGTTTTGTCTGTTTATCTTCAGAATCAACTGTGCTAATAGTCATGTCAGACCATTACAAGACGTGCTGGTTCCATTTCTGCAATTCAGGCCCCTTAACGTTATGTGGATCTGGTAACCTCACATAAACTAAAAAGTACTGTGCTCTTGGCTTTTCTTTATAAGACTATCAATAATTTTTTGTTGCTTTATATTTCAAAAGAGTACTTGAATCTGGAGTTGAATATCTTGAGCTGTGCATAGCAGAAGCTCTTGGCTGACCTTTAAACTCTCGATTGTGAGTGGGAGGACGATGGGCAAATGTGGGAGCAAACAACTGTTGCGGCTTGTTCTCTGCTCCTCATTACCTTATGTTCTGCACTGCATATTTTACATAAGATCAGTCAATAAAACATATGCGATCCTCAGCTCAGACTTGGATCTACATGTCTGTTAGAGCAGCATAATGTTAAAAATAAAACATGCATTGATTTGAAATGGCACACAGTACAGCATGTCCTAAGGAATAAGACGAGGTTAAACGATAACTTCGCGACTGACATAGATCATTATTTTGTCACAACACATAATCAATCATGTGTCTGCTGCTCTTGCTTCAGGATTCAATTTATTATCATATTTTATGTAGTTTTCTGCTTATTCTTACGCCACGGTCACTGTTCTTTATCTTAAAACGTCAAGTTGCTCTGGCGTTTCCATGGCTACACAGAATTTCTGCAATTTTGGGAAACTAGTCCATTTTTCTTCTCATGAAAGTCTCTAACGTATAATGAAATGTTAATAAATTACCCTATTCTCTCTGTGCCATGTTACAAATCTTAACTAAACAATTGGGCTTTTGTGTTTCAGCCACCAGCACCACCAGACTGGAGGATTTGAGCTTTCTGGACAACCATCGGCCCGCGGGACATCGAGCGTCTGTCCGCAAACACCACACAGCTGGGCGCACAAATGACGACTCCAAAGGTATTTTGGGGTTTGTCCCGGGGTTAAAATGAGTAAATATAGCACGATGAAACATCTGTGAACTCTGACTGAGTGACACTACACTACATGTCCTAAACAACTCATAAATGACTAACGAATTAGCTCCCATTTTAGCACTCAGCCCCTTTTGGCATTATATAATTGATATTCAACTACAAGATTTAAACCAATTTTTGTCTGGCTTGAAAATATAGGACTTGATTTGATCACACATTTTATTGTCTACTTCTACCGATCACCTGCAATACTACTATTATTAGTCAATCTCTGGATGTTTTGTATTACTTTGTAAGATACTTTTAATGTATGGATGTATTTTAATGTATGGATTGGAATTTTTAGATACAATTTGCAATATTTGATCTTTACATTCATTGTTCCTTAAAGTTAATGTCACTTTTCTGGTGAGCGGTCAGCAAACTGTTCCATGGAAATGTCAGTACTTTGCCTGGAATGTTCCTCAGTACGGCAATAAACACATCTATCCTTTATTCAATTACGGGTGTTTTTACGTTTCAAAATGATCTTGAAAACATGAAGACGTTTTGTGAGTTTGTAAGTTTAATGTAATGATGTGGGACATTCCAGGCAAAGCAATGGCATCTACAAGCAGGTAGCGGATCCCACCACCACAAATGTCACTTTTCTGCTCAGGTAAACTGGCTCTTTTCAAGCAAGCCGACATCATGCTGAAGCCCTTGTTATTTGAAGTCCCGGGGATGACAGCAGAGACTCCGTTTGTGGGCCGTGATTGGCTGTTTGTTCGTCTGGAGGAGGTGCTGAAGAAGAGCAGCAGCTGTGAGGGGCGCGGGGCGGTGATCGTGGGCAACGCTGGATCAGGGAAGACCGCGATCATCTGGCAGCTCGTCAATCTCAGCTGCCACGGCCTCCGCACACCACAGGGGGCAACCAGCATGCCCCACAGCCCAGGAGCATCACCTAAATGTGAGTCAAAGGGTCCTCGATGTGTTTTTTATTAGAATCAGAATTCAATAGCAGAAGCATGGGTCAAATGCAGAGGATACATTTCCCCACCAGAATAATAAAGTGTCCCTTAACCTTTAACCTTAAGCTTAAGCTTTGAATTAGCACTTATTTTAATAGAAGTCCTAAGCTTTTGTTCATGGGATCCAAACTCCTAAATAATCGGTCCCCAAACTTTATTCTCCTAAGGACTGGTACTCAAAATAGGTTTATTTCAGGGACCGTCGGAATGGGGCTTGTAACAACAACACAAAGTCCATAAAATCTGTAACCCTAGTCTTTTATAGGTTAATTTACACTGAAAATTTTTATTATTTTCCTCTGGGGCCCGGAATAGGATGGCCCGCGCCCCGCCTGGTTTTTGGGACCCATGTCCAAAATGACAAAAACCCTACATTCATGTTTAACCATTAGCATACTGTATTTGGCTCATACCTCAGTGACAACAAATACCTGCAGTTCATCATGCCAGTCCAACCCTAACACCTAATAAAGCATCCTTAGTATCTCATTTATTGTATTTATAAGTTAAGTTCAAATTAAATATGGATTTGAATCAATTATAATGTTGATTTATTCACAGTTTAGTTCGTAAGATGACTATTCAATCAAGAAAGCAGAATGAGCTCTTTGTTATTTTACGTGTACAGTACAATTCTCTCCAAAATTGTGAATTGTTTCTTTATATGAAATGTGTGAATCTGTTAACTCAAATTGGACATTTTTTCGACGCACACTTGGCTATACCCCAAGGCACACTAATGTTCCTAGACACACTGGTTGAAAATCAAGGGTATTTCCGTTCATGAGAGTTAATGAGATCCCAGGTTCTGTTGATTGTATTGTACGAGCACATGTTACAGCTATTACCATTAAAGCAGGAAAGCTTCTTACCTCTTAGGTTTGGATTGAAAGCTAGATTTCTCTACAAGATGTACAGGCTTATTATTGTTAAAAAACTTGAATTCCTGCTCCCTAAAGTGCTGTGAGGTCCATCACTTTTTAGGACGAGGGTGTAACTGGGTCATGCACTCTTCTTTACAGTCCTCCCCTGAGGTTCGCTGTGCTGATTGCACTTGTGTGAGCGATGGGAGTTTGTTGTTCCCCTTTTGACATGAGTGGCACCACTTCAGCTGCTTCAAGTTTGTCAGAGAAATATTTTTGAAACAACACAATCAAACGCTGAATTACACAACAAGATTAAGTAACAAAACTGTGACGTTTTCATGAGATTGTGCCACACCTGGCTTTTTAAATAATACCAATGGTTTGTCACACTTCTAAAAATTATTAGCAAAATCTTGGTGTGCATTTCAGTTTCATTTGAATATAGTCAGTAGGTACTAGTGTAAAAGTAAAAAATATAATAATAGTGGTACTATTACTGGTATAATCAAATTGTGTATCAAAAACTTACCAACGTTTGGCTACAAAGTTTAGATGTTGGATTTAAAGACCATTTTATTAACTTAGGCAGTCCCAGTACCAAGAAATTATTAAAAAGATCTTGATGTGTTCAAAGAAATAGTCTCTAAACATCATCATTATATTTACGCTTCTACAAAACGGTTAACCTAGTAAAGGATTCTTAAATGTATGGTTCAGATTATGTGATGATAATTAGTATCGACTCATCGTTCAATAAATGAGAGATGGAACAATATTTTTTTGTTGCGCAATATTTATCATATGTACTTTTTACAGTATTGCACATTTAGAAAAGGGTTTTCTGGGATTCTCCTGCTTTAAGTTAGCATTAAGTAGTTTCAATATTATTGTTTATTGTGATATTTTCTGTAGCACTATATCATGTTATTGTGACAGGCTTAGTTAGATTCCAGTATTGTTTGAAACTAAATAATACCCAGCCCTGAGTCAAGAGCAGAAACCATTGCAGAAATAGCTTTTTGAGTACAAGCTTGTGCCATTAAGTTGTCCTGCATCACTGCATTATTCATCAGCATCTTCTGGTCTTTCATTTTGATTTACATTGAACAGAAGGTGTGCTGAGACTTGGCGTCCAAAGAACTTCAGATTATTGATCACTGTGGGATGATAACAACGGTGTTTTTGCCAGCTGATGTGCTTCTGGTGCCGAGTTTTCAAGATACACGCTAATTAAATGACAAAACCGATGCTAGAGATTTCTTCTTCTAACAAGTGTAAATGGCAGCTTTGTGTGTTGTTTGGGCTGTTTGCAGGTGGAGATAAACATTCAAAATCAGGATCCAAAACAGCAGCCGAGTCCCAGTCCAACCTCAGCGCTGGAGCGAGTGATGGCAAAAAGGAGGCTGTCAGAGCGCTCGCTGCAAAGGTGAGCAGAGCACTTTCGTCTCAAGCATGACGGCTTTGAAAGTTATTTATGTCAGATTTACTTCGCAAAGCTTAGCCACCACAGTTATGTCCAACATCAACCATAACAAAAGACATTACAGTTTCAGTATGAATTGTTTTAGACTAGAGTAGGTAAGAAATATGTGGAAGAATATGGTGCTAATATTATATTATATATTGGATCACAGTTTGTTTAAAAAGTAGAAATCTCCTGCACACGGTTCAATACAAGAATGTCAAATGGAATTTCGACTCAATTGCCTAGTGGCACTGGTTGAAGAATGGGTCAAATGCAGAGGACAAATTCTCCTACGTGGAAAATAAAGGCTAATCTAATCTATCAGTAATCTAACAATGCTCTATAGTACTTTTTTGTTACCATTTCTCCCACTAGTCCTGATAAAAGTCAAAAGTCAAAATGTGTCGTGTTTAGTGTGTTTTTTTAGTATCAATACTAAAACTGGTATTGATCAGTAACAGATTTTTTATACGTTTGAAAACCCTTTTGAATTGTAACATCAGATATTTTAAAACAAACAGCAACATATCACCCTCTTTTTAGGCAAATGGTTAGACATAGATTGGGGTGTACTAAGCCAACATGGACAAAGTACGTTATTTTATGTTTGTTGCTATGTGCTTCTGTATGACAAGGTACTACAATTTCTTGCACTAGATTTCACTCTTTCACATTTTCTTTGTCCCCATTACATTAACCAAATGGATATAATGACCACTTCTGATTTGAAATACAGTATGTGCACATTGACTTGTGGACAGTGGACAGTTTTTGAGACGGCCAACTCACATCTCTCTTTGTTGAATATGAACATCCACTGGGCAGAGATTATTTTGACCGTAAATAGTTGTCTGTCTTTCATAATACTCTGTGGCCTAAGAGGGATGTACATAAGATGAAAAGCCTTTAGAGTAATTGTTATTTCGCCTGTAAAACCCTGATGATTCGACCTTATTTTTTGAACTAAAAGTCATGTAATCGAGTAACTCGCAGGTCGCTCTGCAGGGATTAGCCTCCACAAAAGCAGAGGAGTTTAGATGGTCCCACCTTAATCATGAATCAGTGCTGCTCCAACAGTCAACAAATAACAACAGAGTGGGCCATCTGGCTGATTCAAGCAAAAAGGCTGAGTCATTTTCTGGATCCATGAACAACTAGATGATAATTTGAAAATATCTGGACAGAAATTCTACACACCAGGGATAAGAGAGATACGATAAGAGAACCTTCATCTGTCCCACAATGGGGCATATATACATAACAGACACATTTAAAAACGTGATTAAAAAATATACAGTCGTAGTGAGTTTTCGGTCACTATCTGGCTTGTAAGATCAGTATGACGATACAAAAATATGTATTTCTTTGATGTTTTTTTTCAACCAATTTGTATTCAGATTTTTTCTTTTACAGGAAAGTGGAAGGTTTGATTGTGTTTACGCATTGATTTCTTGAGGTAAATGATAAATGAAATATTTTTGAATGCTGCGGCCCTGTGTTCGAGTACAGCACACGTAGGCCAGGCTCCAAGTGCAGCCGGCCGCAGTGTCGAGAGTTCGAATCCCGACTCCGGCGATTTACTGCATGTCTTCCCCTCTCTCTCATTCCCCATTTCACCCCTGTCCTCTAATAAAGCCTACGGGCAACAAAATAAAAAAAGAAATATTTTTGAATGATCCATCAAAATATCTGAGACCATTGAATACAGTGAATATTCTGATAATTGTTTTGGCGTTTTCCTCCAGGCCATCACTCTAGTCCAAAAGCACTCAAGTAACAACTTATTTACTGTATATTGAGCCCTGGTGTCTGCCCTAAACTTTGAACTAGACACTCCCTTGCTTGAATAAATGTGGAAGAGATATCGAAAAATGTATATTAAAGCGGAATTAAGTAACATTTTCTCCATCACAGGGACTTAATTTCGGGGCATTTGAAGCTGTCTCTGGGCGGAAAACCAACAAAATTTGCCAACATTGACCCGAAGACAACTCTGATAAACCCTGACTCTTTTTTTTATATTTGGCAATGTGAAATGTTTTTATATGTAATTATACTATCTTATTATGATAAAGAAAGAAAAAAACGTTTTAAAAGCTTTTAAGTCTCATTTTCTAACCATGTGTTGTCACAAGGGAGCTGCAGGGGGAGCTCTTTTGCCAAAGTTACTTAGTTCTGCTTTAAAATGATAAAAAATGACCTCAAAAAGAGACAAAAATCTCCCAAACATGGATGTAAAGTGACATTTCTGCCCTTTTCTGGTTATGGTCCCTTTTTCTCAAATTCTTCCACCCTGTACTTTACCACAAGCAAGTGTGACTGAGAACTTTGACTAATGCTACAAAAAGTTTAGGAATATATCAGCTTTTGAAATCCTTTGAACTCTTATAGTACCCGTAGAAGCACTCAGAGTTTCTTCAGCCGTCTGTGGCCTTGATCAAAGACAGCGCTCTCCTCTGAACAGACCAGGAGATCGATGCTGTTGCTAAGCTGGTTACCGCCTCATGCAGTTAAACAGAAAAAAGACAGAAATATTAATAAATCATCCACAATGTGTGTTGTGCAATGGCTGTTGTGATAGCCTAGATTTTAATTTGTGTTTTTGATTGCAGCCTTTCAGCACACACAGATAAACAATGGCGGAGAGGAGGTGGGGGGATTTCTGCATCACGATTTGTTTAGATAGATTCAGAGCAGTCGTCGTCTTCTCTGATACTTTGAAAGTGATTAAAAGGGTCACGAAACTGTGTGTCCCTGACTGTCGTCGGGCACATGTAGAGCATGCTGCTGATTGAATCACAGAAATGACATGACATGGAAGCTGCTAAATTTACTAACTTGGCCTCAATAATAGTTTCCATGGGAACTAGTGAGACTGGTGATGGAGGATGTTCACTCAAAATCAAGGATAATCAGATATGAAGACTAGACTAATTTAAGACCATGGCTGCACTATATGTTGCAAAGTTACTCTTGCAGTGGCCAGAAAAAATTAATAAAAAGAACTGGAATAAACAGATACCCTAGTAAATAATTCTGTTTATTGTTGTTTCACAAGAGGAATCTGATCATTCAGAACAGCATGTGTTTTGTGAACATGTGTCAGTTAATAATGAATGGGTTTTGGAGTAACTATTTGGAAGACAAAGTACAGTCAATTTAAAAAAACAACAACATTTCAATAATTTAAAGGGCACATATGATACAAAATTGCCTTTTTTGGGCTTTTAACCCATCGAAAACATACCGGGAGAAGTTTAGCTTCAATTGTGCTAGTTTGAGGAATCGTGGTTAGAAAATCCTCACCCCTCTGACAGTCTAAAACAGTCCTCTCTGCAGCGCTGAAATAACTGACATTTCTTTGATAACTGACGTAGCTCTGACGTAGCTCTGACGTAGCTCTGACGTAGCTCTGACGTAGCTCTGACGTAGCTCAGACGTAGCTCTGACGTAGCTCAGAGCGTAGCTCTGACGTAGCTCTGACGAGCCTGACGTAGCGCTGATTGCTCTGAGAGCTATATTCTCTAGCTCTGAGTTTTCAGACCTGGCATTGAGAATATTCTCTGCAGTTTTGAAAATCCCATAAATCATCACCAGACTCGCTCTGAGCTTTTCTGTTGTCTTATCATGATCAGTACATCTGCGTGTTGAGACCAGGAAGTAAACCGAAAGCATGTTCTATGAAATGTGTATCTTAAACTGTTGAGTGGTTGCGCCATCTATTGTCTGCAAGGGGAAAGTACCGGTACACAGTTAGCACTGTTGGAAATGGGCAGAGATCCAAATGTACTTTTGTTTCTTATAAATTCTTATATATTTTCCCTTTAATTTAAATTTTTTTTTTTTTTACATTTTCTCTTTAATTTTAGTCTTTGGCCCATTAAATTGCCCTTTTTTTCTTCTTTTCTTTAGCATAATTTTCTCTGTCAAAACCTTCACAAGTGTGAACAATCAGAAAGAAATCAAGTTACTGATCAGAAGAAATCAGGTTACTGAACATCAGACATAACTGTTTATACATATGACATAGAACAGACAATTATCAGACTATTTGTGTGCATGTAAATATAGCCACTGACATGCAACTTAAATGTACTGGAGCATATTTGCAGTGGGACAAGTCTGAAACATCTCCTATAGCTCAGGACAGAACTTAGATCGATCGTTTTATCAGGAGCTTTGCCTTACTTTGGTGACGAATAGAATAAATTAAATTGTGGCTTTATTTGCAGTGTCGTTAGCATCCATCACATATTTCAGTAAAAGCGTTCTTCTTCTGTGGACCGTTAACTGTGTATGGACTCACTCAGTCAAGACTCACTGGAGTAAAATTATCTGAACAATGAACCTATTGTGAAAGAGACTGTTTTAGATCAGCAGGACATTGAGTGCCCATTTGTGGGACTCGGTGGTTTCTTGTTGCCATTCACTCCCACATTTAAAATCACAGTAGTTAATTTTGAGACCTGCTCACCTCTCAGCGGCTGTCAGAACTAATCGACTTGTTTTTGTTACTGTAGAAGCTCAAGTGTGGTCTCACCCCGAGACGCTTTTCTGAACAAATGACATGACTCAGCTACATTTCACTATGTGAGGTGTTTTAATATGTTTTATATATTTATACAATATAAGTATATACATATGTGTTCAGTATAAGATCATTATTATTGATTCATAATTAGTCACTGGTCTGCCGATGATGTATTAGTTGTGGTTATTTTGGTCTCTTGCTTTTGTTTAATGGGGAGTGTAGAAAAAGATTCAGTTGTAGTCATCTGGACTGTTTTAGAAAAAACGAAACGTTTCGACTCTCATCCAAGAGTCATTCTCAATCAGAGAAACAAGTCTGAGAACTCCTGTTTATATCCTACTCTGTGAAAGCCCTGCCCACAGGGCGGGACCTCCTGATAATGGCCCATTGAAACTCAACTGGGATGGGCCTATTGTTCCCTGGCATTTGGCTGCCTCACCTTGAGTGCCTGTTTAGCATCAGAATGCCTCTCCAGGGTTTAATGGGGAGTGTTGAATGTATTTTGTTCTATGTTTGTGTTGGTGATGTCATCTGTTAAAGCATTTGACACTTGAGACAGTACAGGATTATCTCCTCTTATCTTAATTAGTAAATTAGTGTTTTTATCTGCAGGTACTAGCTTGTGTTCCTTTTTCAATTTCTTGGTGCTGCTGATTTCCCTCGCTCAATCAAACCAGAAAAGGCCTTGTTTTGTTTCTATAACTTCCAATCATGACAATCAATTGTGATTTAAATTCATGGTCTTACTAGTATATTGTCTTTCTTCAGGTGGTGGCCTATCATTTCTGTCAGGCTGACAACACTTACACCTGCCTTGTGCCAGAGTTTGTGCACAGCATCGCCGCCCTGCTGGCGAGAGCACCACAGCTCACCCCTTACAGAGAGCTGCTGGTCCAAGAGCCACATATCCAAAATGCACTCAGTCTACGTTCCTGTGTCCAAGATCCTTTCTCTGCTTTTAAGAAGGGCGTCCTGGAGCCTTTAGCCACACACTGCGCAAAGGTAAGACACACACAATCAAAGACAAATGTGATATTCAATTTTAAAAAGCAATTTTAAAAAGCTTTTAAAGTTTAAAATAGCACCACTTTTACGGTATCTGCTTCCGTCCTGCTGCAATTACGAAGCCCACTGCAATCTCCTGTGTGATATTACCCATTAATGAATTCATGACTGGGCCATTGATTATTTCCCCCGCTTGGTGAGGGTCAGCGATTTGAGACCGTGGCTCGTGTGAAACAGATGTCAGGTCATTTACATAGGGAATGATGATGATGTGTGTTATGTCTGCCCCGGTGAATCATCAGCAGCATCCCACGTGATTTCAAGGTCGTGGGAGACGTAGGGGGAGCTGCTGTGAAGGTTGCAGTGGTGCGGGTGCTGTTGCCCGTCGCCGTCCTCTAGATTGATGACCGGGCGCTTCGTTCTGTAAAAGGAGTAGTGTTTTGTCTTCTGAATCTCTATCAGGCTAAAATGGAGAGTGTGAATGTACGAGTCCTCACTGGTGAGAGGTGACAGCGTGGATCATCTGAAGCGTGATGGATACGTTCAGTTTGAGCCTAATAACTACAGCGGCCTCTGCTCCTCTTTATAGCAGACTGTAATCAATAGCTGCAGTTGGTGTTTTTCTCAGCGTGTGACGAGCTGCAAAACAAAACATGCTTTGTCCTGGCCCCAGACCAACTGTCAAAGCATATGTCTATTTGAACTTTATGTTCTGTGTTGGATCATGAATAATTGCTTTGTAGTTTTTCATTCTTTTCATTCTTACTCAGGCAAAACAATGACTTACTCAAGTAACTTAATATGGATGAGGATTGACTTTTAAGCAGTGTAAACTATCTTTGTAAAGTGAATATTTAATCCCAAACATTTTAAAACTTATTTGAACACATCCTATAACACTTCACTAAAAGATTAAAAAAGATAAAGGGCTTTTGTAAATTTTGTGTGTGTGGAAGAGGCTATTCATTAACATTTGTATATACACCCAGTTAATGTGGACAAATATTATTTATTATATTTGGTGAACCTCTTGCCGCATCTCCTTGTCCGTGACCCGTGGGCTGTAGAATTAATCTCACTCTTCTAATCAGTGCATATTGACGAGGCAGCCTACAGTATGTGTGCTATATGTGGGGAGGAGAGGGCGCGACAAAGGCGAGGAGCGGCGTTGCCTAGAAAAGCCCGGTCCCGGTGTACGTTTATTGATGACAGCAGTGATCTCACTCATCGAGTCCGTGACAAGACAAGAGTCCAAACGCTCCCAAGGCTGAGACACGACCACAACCAAGTCCGCAAAAAAATACAAAAAACAGTCTTTAGGCCAATCTGGAGACCAAAGACCGGTCTTGAGTTCTGCGACACTAGACTAAACCTTGTCCTTTCTTGTTCGTGGTTGGAGGATGTTACTGGCAGCTGTCAATCACAAGTCCCCCCTCTCTGTTGCTCAGTCTCTGCTCACCTTTTGACATGTTAGCCGAGAATGAAAAAGTATAGCTGAATCTTATGAATCATTAAGCATTGGTTTCTTGTAGCCACCCTTTTCCATTCTGTGCCTACACTTCACTACGCTCTTCCACCTACCTCCAAAACATCACCACATCTCACAAAACATGACAGAATGTGTGATTTGGATGGATCCCTAGAGCCATTGCCAGTTCAAACCGAACTTTTCTGCCAGAAATACTGTATTACCCATCCAACATGTCTGGTTGTGCAGGAACATCAAATTGCAACACATTTTCTCAAATTTCTATAGTGATCCAAGTTCATTTTTCCTTTTGTGTTTTGTGTTTGCAGAGAAGAGGTTGCCTGAAGAGGACTACATCATTTTGGTGGACAGTCTGAATGAGGCAGAGTTTCATAAACCAGATTACGGCGACACCATTGCCGCTTTCATCACCAAAATAATCTCAAAATTTCCACACTGGCTCAAGTTGGTGGTAACTGTCAGGACGGGCCTTCTGGTGAGTGAAGTCTATTTCATTCATGAAAGCACTTGTTTCATGATAAATGATGTGAAAGGTGCACTATGTAACTTTTCTCCATGGAGATGTAATTGCTTTGCCTGGAATGTTCCACAGTATGGCATTCAGTTTATCTAGTAGCTCCATGGAGACATGCAGCAGATCAAGCAGATCATTGGCTGAGGTTGAAGTTCTGCACAAATATGAACAGACAGTAAAATTCTCCTAAAAATAAAGAACAGAAATATCAATTTTTTTATGATTATCCATTTTAATCTTGTTTGAAAATAAATTACTTACACTTAGTAATGGTTTATTTTATTTTTATTTTCATCTGATCTTTTGACCACTTTTTGGTAGTTTATTATAGACCATGTATTTTCCATAAGGATTGATTTAGTTATCAGCAGTATTTTTGTATTGACTAGATTGACTTTTGTATATTAAGAATTATTTTTGCAAATGATATTACTGGTAAAATAATGCAGCTGTTTTTGTTATAAACATGTCTTTTGCACTGTGTATATTCCAGATCACGACTACCGATTATTAAAATAGGCAGCGATTATTTTCCTAGTCGATTAGTCACAATTATCAAAACCACTGTACTGATAATATGTTGTTGTCAATGTTGTTGTCTCATCTCGACATCGGGTGCAAGCAATATAAAACCCTACAAAGGAAAAAATGGTGAAATTGGCAGCTTGTTCTTCTTCATTTCTTCACCCATATAAATAGTCATGTAGTAATCTCAGTCCCAAAAGGGCAAGATTTGTGAACCAAATGTTTCCTCACCTAAATTAGCAACTCTAAATTTGGTTGTTTCTCTTCTCTCTTTGATGAACTCAGAGTTACATTTTATTGACACGATATAGGCTGCTTGCTTCCGTCTGATGTATTTTCTCAATCCGGTGGGTAATCCTGCCGCATCTGCCTCGTGGCACTGGCCAAGCCTCCGGGATTAGGCCCTGAGTGGATGTAATACTACCAGACTCTGTAGAAAGTCTGGAGCTCAGTGCCAGCCAGCGCTTTACATAATTGGATTATTGTCTGGCAACACACAAAACACATTAAGGGTCTTTTCTTTATCATGGACTTGAGCAACTACATGGCAACAATAACAAAATCCCACCTACAGGCACATGTCCCTCAAAAAGAAATTGTATTGACATGAGTAGGTTTACTTAGCTGGTTCAATTCAAACGCATGGTATACAAATGTCTAAGATGTGTTCTTCTTCTTCTTCTGTTCTCTAATAAAATAACTAACTACCGGAAAAGGAGGAGCAGCATCCCAAAATGCAGGACCTCTTTGGCCAGATCTGCCTCTTCCTTTGTCTCAATGACTCGATAGACTATTGACAATATTATATTTAAAACATTTGCACACTTGAAAGGCAAGTTTCTACCGGCTGCATGAGTACTAAGATGTCGATTTTATTGCGATATTGAATTATACTTTTTACACACTAATTTTGCAGCTCTATTTGTACTGATGAGTAGGAGTGGACAATTCAACAGATTTTAGATAAGATTGTGAATGCTGTTTTGAAGATATGCTAAATTTGAATATTGGGTACATTGTTTATAGGGTGGAATGCTCCAAAAAGAGCTGATTTAATAATAAAATGAAAAAAATTGGATTGTAAACTTTCAGACTAGGGTATAAAGTGATATTTCTGAAGTTTTGTGGCTAGTTTTATAGTTATTTCCCATCTGTCTGATAATTATTAATACTTATAATTAATTTAACCTCAATAAACATGTTTAAAGACATGTTTTAACACATTTCTGTTGTGTTGACTTAATATACTTCAATGGTGTTGAAATGTATATGATGTCAAACACATTTAAAGCTGTGTCAAATAAAGAAGTACCGGTATGTAATTTGCATTACCTTCAGGAATTGGGAAAATTGGGTCTTGTTGTAAACCTCAACACTTTGAGGCATTTTGCACACTGACGTTGCTGATTTAGAAATACACGTATTTAATACCGGTAGGTATCTTCGCATTGTGTTTGGTATCAGTTTGATAATATGTCATGAGGAAAGTCTCTCCACTGGTATTTTACTGGCAGAAAATCAAAACAGATTCAATATTGAGCTTGACAATTGACAGACAGACAATAACAGTAAGCCACAATCGGTAAATAGATTCCTTGGCTTACCTCCTGCTGCCATATTGGTTCTAGTTGCTAATGTCAACAAGTGTGAACTCTAAGGAAACATGCATTAACGGACCAAATAACCAGTATTAAATCAACTTTTTGGCCATTTTGATCTCTCTTCGTGTTATAAAAGGAAAAGCCATGCAATATCTGTGCTGACTGCATTCATTGTCATAAATCGATTGTGTTAAACTTTGAAATAATATACTGTATAGGCCTGAGCAATATGACAGAAAAATGAATCATGCTTCTTTCTTTTTCGCATCGCATTTTTTGATTATTTTCTTTATAAAAATGACTTTCAATATGAATTTTCTGAACACATACAATACAGACCTTGTAATAATTGGCATTTAACAAGAAAACAGTCACATTTCTGTCTGAAAATCTGTTCCAAACAACATGCTTTTACTGACAGAGGATTGGCTTTGAGCTCTCGATTAAAAGACTAAGTATCCTTGACAATTAGAAACGACTGAATCCCTAACTCTCATCCGCCTGTGTATTATCACTACGCTGCACTGACACTGGGAGCTGCTCTGTGCCATCAAAGCCATACGTCATCTTCCATTAGTTGTGAGTGAATGTTTTAGTGTTTCTTTTCTTTCTTTTTCTTTTTTTTCTTTTCTTTTTTTTACAGCTACAACAGATTTTGGCGTTGTGTGTTGTGACGTCGAAAATGGCAAGAGAGGAGACAAAATCCGATGCCTGTGAGCGGTGTTGGACCTTGAGTCATTGTCACACTGTTACTGCACTGTATCCCAGGGTGACTCAGCCTATGGCATCTTCGGAACGAGCCCTGATTATGCTGCTTTTAATTTTTCATCGCCTAATGCACTGAAGACACGGAAGACACGCTCACTTGGTTTTAAATGACAGCCGGTCACGATGCGCCTTGCGTTGTTACTATTTTAGTCTTACTGTGGAGAGGGCAAACATTTCAGTCTTGATTTTGTCCGGGTTTAATCCTTAGTTTAGGACAGGGATGCCACTTTTAACTTGTCCGTTTATGCCCCAGACAATGATAATCGATTATTAAAATGAGTCAGTGATTTTTACAATAATCAATAAGGCACGATTAATCCAATTAGTCATTGCCTTAATTTAGAACTGGTCTAGTCCTGGTTAAGCAATGAATATCCTATTATAAATTACAAGAAATGAACTTGAAGCTTACTGTGGAAGCGCTCAACATGTGTTTTTTGGACAACCAAACCTTACAGAACTAGTATCAATTTGAGCTTTTCTGAATAGTTGAATGGTCTTGAATCTTGAATCTAATAAAGAAAAATAATAAATAAATGCTATTGCCTAAACTATTATCTTTTGTGGTTTTCTCCCCAAATATTGATTCTTCATTCATTTTTGTCCAAGCATTTTATTTTTTATGTCAGATGTTTTTACAATGCTGAATGCTCTACCTAGTTTATTTACTGAACATACTGTCCCTTAAATACATGTTAGCGTGTATGAATCATGTGGCAATCTTGGAAGCCATAACTAAATTACTGGCTACATTTGCTGTTGTGTTCTGAAATACTTTGAGCTCGTAATATGTTCTGTATTTTCTCCTTCACTACTGTTCTCTCACTTGAGTCACTGCCAAATGTCTCAATTTATAGCCTATCTAATCCATGTTTTATTTATCTCCTCTCTTGCAGGAAATCACCACCCTCCTCCCTTTTTCCGGCATCTCTTTGGACATTTTGCCGGACAGCAGTGACCTGGGGGCCGACCTGAGCGACTACATCCACCACCGGGTCAACAGCAGCGCCTGTATCGCCGCCAACGTCACCACGGCAACAGGCACTGCCACCGACCCGCTGCTGCTCAGCAAATTCAGCAGCCACCTGTCCTCGCGAAGCAACGGGTCCGTGCTGTACCTGCAGCTCACTCTGGACTTGTTTCATAAAGGACACCTGGCCATAAAGGGGGGGAACTATCTTGTCGTGCCTGTTTCGTTGTCAGAGGTGAGACATCTAATTTAAAATGTCATGAAGCTCGACTCTGGGCAGGGACTTTGGGTACATTTTGCATGGTTTACGGTGCACTAAGTAACTTTTCTGGTGGCGGGGCCGTTGCCTGCTTGTCTCCATGGAAATGTTATTGCTTTTCCTGGAATGATCCACGGAAGGACCTAAACTAATCTATCTTTGACACAAGTGCTCAAAATCAGAACACATGTTTTTGATTTATTACAGACATCATTTTGCTCAAAATTCATTTGGAGGCTCATGGAAAAAGTCTTTTTCACTTGTTTTAAAGGAGACTAACTGACATTTGTGGAAACAAACTAACATTTTACCATGGGAATTAAAAATGGCAGCTTGCTTTTTCTTTAATTAAGATACAGAAAATTATTAAATTATTACCATTTAAATCAGTTAATCAGTTATTTTTTCCCTTTAAAGGGTCCATAAAACCATTGAAACTTCAGATTTAGGAATGCTGGTGAGTGTAGATACAGGGACTTTATAGGGACACATTATGTAAAATCAACATGAACTTTTAACCATGTCATAACAGTGTTACCTCATCAGTAGTTCACTCACAGTTGTATTTTGATTCATGCATGTTTGAATAATCCTGTGTTGTCCTGGATTCAAGGCTTGAGTTCACAGAAAATGTCAGTTTTCACCCTCTCCCTATCTCCACCCACAACCTTGTACTTCCATTTAATCAAAACTTTTAGCCACCGGGTGATACAGGTAGGGTTCAAGTGACTAATAGACATTTTTTGTCTTATAGAATTTTTTGTCTAATAGAATTTTTTGTCTAATAGAATTTTTTGTCTAATAGAAATTTTTTCAACAATAAAACATAAATGAAAATCCATGGTGAAATGTCCCTATGAAGAGATGGGGTTGTTCAGAAAGCCAATGGACCTGTTCATATTTTAGATATTGCGGTTTAACTGTGAAAATCTACGCATGTTATAGACAAATACATTTAAAAAAGCTGAATATGTCTCCTTTAATACCTGTTTTTTGTTTAACTTATTATCTCAAAATAGTCATATTGTTCTTACAATGTTCATATTGTGTCAGATAGCCCCAAAATTGTTGGGCTTTGTCTGTGTATCAAATCCCCAGTGTGACCCTGCGTCATCCTGAAGAGCTGTGTGCTGTGAAATGACTTTTTACTCCTGTCTAAAGGCAATCAATGTCCGTAAAATTGCCACAAAGGTGCACAAGGGACAACCGGTGTTCATGCTTGTGTTTCTCAAATAAAACGCATAAAACCAGGTGCTGTTGCCAGATTACATCACTAAAAGATTAAATAGCTACATCAAATAGGTTTTACAAGATGACAAAAATAGCACACAGTTACAGAAGTAAAACTGACACGCATTTAATTTTGAATAACTCTGTGTGGAACAACAGATGTGTTTTATTGTACAAAGGCAAATGGCATAACACAGGGGAAAACACAACTTCACGTACCAATTTAGATTTCGTGCCATTTCCCAAACCTGGAGCTAACAGCAACAACTTATGACTAGTTCAGTAGTTTAGTTATTTATCTTATTTTCCTTTTGTCTGATTAGTTTAGACAATTATTTATAATGCTCATTTGACATTTTTAATAAAACGTTTGGCCTAATTCAAGTAAAGTACCTTTTGATAGAGAATATTTTTCATCAAAATGACAAAATGTGTCTTATTCTTGTGCCATTTTGCACTGTCCTCACAATAAAAACTTCCAGCGAATGGTATGTGTTTGGTATTTATAGATTAAAAGGATCAGTTATTAAATTAGTTGGTGATTCAATAATTATTCATTTACTTAGAATGACTCCTTTTAGTCATTTCACCCCTAAATTCTATGCCAGCATACAAAATGCTCGCTGAGAGGTTTAGTGAGTGAAAAGATGTACGCAACGTAAAGAACTTGCAGACTGCTTTGACTTTATTCATTTTTATTCTATGTGCGAGTCTTGTCTGTTTTTCATGCAGTGAAGCAGTGCCTTAGCTGTCCTTTATGTTACCTACACTGCTACAGGCTCAGCTGAGCTGTAGGTGCTGCTCACTGTTTGATTTATGCAAACCAAATCCAGTGCAGACCATTTTTATATGCAGAAGTTACTGAAACGGAATAAAACCACTCTGATGAAATGTATATAGTATGATTTTAAAACTTAGTACATGGGTATCTCATTGTCATAGACCTAATTAAAACTCAACTGCAATGTTCAAAAGCTATTATAGTTGTATCAGAAAATCCACATTTCTAATTAAGGATTGCTGTATATTATGTTATTAATGTGTGTTCAGTAAATGCTTGTAGTCAGACACACGTCTGTATAATTTGTTTAATGTTTTTGCTCCATGGCTTAAAGGACAGAATGAGCGAACTGAGTTGAATGTTTTATTAAACATTGATTTTAATAATTCATATAATTCAACTAATTGCACAGCCCAGCTAAACTGATTTAATTCACTGTGTACTAGTGGTGGGCAATACTGACAAAAATGAATATTTCGAGTATCCCAAAAATGATATTTCAGACAATATTATATCAATCTAACAAAAATGTGTTGAAACATGTCTTTAAACTTCTAATTTGAGGTTTCATTATCAGATAAATGTGAAATGTTTGTAAAATGAATCACAAAAGTTCAGAAATATCATCCTATACCCTTATTTAAGTTTACGAGTTCATTTTATATTTAATCAGTTCTTTTGGTTGCATTTTTACTATAAACAATAGACTCAATAGCCAAATTTAACATAGCTTCAAAACAAAACAAAAAATATGAAAATGTTGATATCTTGCCCACCTTAACTGTGTACGAAGTCTTGGTTCATATGTAAATCCTGCATTACTAATAGCTGACTCCTGCTTGTGTTTTGAGGTTTATCTGCTGATGTGCCGCGCGAGCTTCCCGGATAAAGAAGCCTTTGAACGCATACTTCCGGTTCTGAACGTGGCGCTGGCGTCTCTGCACCCGCTGACCGACGAGCAAATGTTCCGGGCACTGAATGCAGGCCATGTGAGCGGTGGGCTGGAGTGGGCCGACTTCCAGCTGAGATTGGACAGTCTGGCTAGATTTATGGTGAGGGTCTCATATATTCATTCTTTCTTGAATTTTCTTTGATATGCATTTGAAAAAGTTCCTTGTTTAGATTTGGTTTGAAATAGATTTAATTTTTAATTTTTTTATTGTTGGTGTTTTCTTTATCCAGGGGTTTCAGATGGATCAAAAATTACGGTAGAACAGTAGAACAAATTATGTCTACAACAGGGAAATATCATGTCACTGATAACATATTATTGTTAATATTCACATGTCACATTTTAGTTTTTGATAATTGGGAGAATTATTATTATCTACCAATCTTGTACTATTTGAAATCAAAATGTGATCTCAAAAGTATATTAAAAACTGTTGACTTCTGAATAAATTGTAATTCTTAAAAAAATATTTTAAAAAATCTTCTGACATTTATAATTGCTCTCTAATTTTCAATGTGGACATGTTTCACTAGTTAATTTGATCAAACATTTTGATATTAAGGAAAAGGTTCCATACACATACCGATTTTTATTCCACGAAATATTTTAAAACACTTAACAATACAAAGAAGAAACAGGACAAGATTAGAAAAAACAAGTTTAAATAAAATAAAATGAAAGGAAAGAAAGAAAGAAGTAATAAGAAAAGTAAAAAATAAAATTAAGGCACACAAAGTCCAAAACAAACGTCACATTTAGTCCAAAGTCAGTCACATTTGTCCATTTGTGATTGTTACATTCTAATTCACATTTTCTATTCAAAACAAAATCCCTTTTTATTTATTGAATTTAATTTTCAACACAAAATAATGGTACTTTAAATTCTACCTTGTGCTCTTCTAGTTCTGATATAGATCCAGACCAAGAACAATTCAGAAAAAGGTCAAATGTTGTGGTGTTACTGTATCAATACTTCTATATGAGTATTTACATTTGACACTCGTTTTAGTATCAATTAGTTGCTGGGTTTTGATGACCCTAATCCAAGTTTAAACTTAGATCTTATTTAGACCATGTTTACTAACTGTTTAGAACTTGCCCTGAACTGGTTTAATTAGAATTCAGATCTCATTTTGTCCTGGTTTAGTTTAGGATTTATTGTTGGTTTAGGCCAGCGTTGGACCTTGGAGAGTCCTGCTTTAGTCTTGGTATCAAACTAGCTTTTGTAATTCCATGTTCTTGTGTGCGCTGCGTAGGTGCGTCGACGGGACGGCACGCGCATGCTGTGTCACCCGTCCTTCAGAGAGTGGTTAGTTTGGAGAGCAGATGGAGAGAGCAATGACTTCCTCTGTGACCCGAGGTAAAGCGAGTCGAAGCCCGTAACACAGAACAGCCCGGGCACATATGTCGAGTGGCTACAAGCGCACACATATTAGTCACGTAACAGGACGGGTCTTAATATTTTACTCTTAACTCCGTGCCTCCAGGAGCGGCCATGCACTGCTGGCCTTCATGTTCTCTCGACAGGAGGGGAAACTGAACCGGCAGCAGACAATGGAGCTGGGACACCACATCCTCAAGGCTCATATATTTAAGGTAACACAAACACATTTTGTTCGTCATTTCTAGATTATGCATTTTTGGGCTGGACCAGGAGACAAAGGAATGGTAATTATGCATGATTATTGAACGAATGAAAGGGCAGTACGCCTTTAGTTGTTTAATCGATTAATCAGTCAATGGCGTGGGAGTTAATTTGTCATTTTCACATATGATGACGCTGTTTACTATCACCTGTTTAATGCTTCGTGTTTTACAACAAACAACCAAACAAACAAACAAAGCAAGATGATAATATAGAAAAAATAAAGCATAAAGATGATAGGTTGAATGCCACGTACATTAGATAAGACAAAGATTCTCTACTTTACTTTACATGACTAATTGCTGGGCTATTCTATTATTCTACTACATAACGTTGATAGCAAAAGATGTAAAAAGAAAATTGACCAACCACATGCAGAGAAGAAAGAGTGGTTCTTCTTTTAACAGTAATGTTGCAGAGGTAGCGTTTTCTTAATTGAATGGACAGCATTTTACAGCACACCCTGAAGAACCGCATAAAGAAAGAAAATTGAATTTAAAACACAAGTGGGATTAGTACAGCTTTTACAGCGTTTACTTTATTTTCGGTAATACCTCTCTTTCTTCCTGCTCTTGTTTGTTGCTTAAGGGTTGGAGCACTATTTGTTGTATTAATAAAACAGTGACCCAACCTGGGACCCTAAATCTCCCACTCACAATCACACACACACGAATTCAAGCTCACAGACACTGCATTGAAAGTCTGTTCTGTTTCACAAAAGGCAAAAACTCTGCTTATTACATATTGATTTACTTCAGGAACACAGCCGAGGTTCTTATCAACTTAAAGAAGAAAAAGTTTTAAGTTCTCATGTTGTTTTGCTTTTGGCCCTGGAGCATAAACAAAGGGCAGCGAAAAGTCTATCATGCAAATCTTGACTTCATTTTTCACATAAAACCTAACTATATTTTTATAACATCGGAGAAACTGAAATATCGTGTGGGGATTTTAAATAGGGTTAAAAAAATCCCTTGAAGGCTGGATAGGATTCTTCAATTTCCTAAAAAATATGGCACTTTTTCCTTTTTCCTGACAGTTGACACAAAATCCTGCTCCTCAGAAGGTTTGAACACTGGAAAACCTTATTATACTGAACAAACCAAACGTTCCAAAACATATATTGCTTTCTTTTCCATATAGAATGTCCCTGCCTCTATTATAATTAGCAGCAAAGGTCATTCACATAAAATGAAAGCGCGTGCAAATTTAATTCAATACTGGTTCCTGTGACGAGTCCGTAATCAGTTTTGGTGTGAAACTTGGTCACCTGTTGGTCATCTTCCGATACGTTCTCATTTGCGGTGAATTTCATGTAAAACTGGGACTCTTGACCTCTTTCCCTGCTCGTTCATAATCCCTTTAATGAAATTTGTGATCAAGCGCGGTAAAGTCATGCTGCCTTCCTGGAGTTAATTAGAGCCTCCCTCTCTTTTCCTCCTTCTCTTTCGCTCTCCTTTTTCTCTCTCTCCAAATATGCCTCTCCGTTTTCTCACTCTCTCTCTCTCACACTCTCTTTCAATCTTTCTCTGTTCTCTCTTTTTCCCCTGCACCCTTTCGGACTCTCTTTTTACCTCTATCTCTCTCCCTCCTTATGTCACTCTCTTTCTCTCCTCCTTTCTCTCTCCCCTCTCACTCCTCCTTCTCTACCTCTCCTGTCCTCCTTCTCTCTCAATCTTTCTCGGTTCTCTTTCTTGTCCCTGCCCCTCCCTGACTCTCATTCCCCCCTCTCTCCTCCCTCTCTCTCTCTCTCTCTCTCCCCAGGGCCTGAGTAAGAAGACAGGCGTGTCGTCCAGTGTTTTGCAGGCCGTGTGGGTGAACTGCAGCACTGACAGTCTCTCCGCGGCTTTGGCCTCCCTCAGGAACCTCTACACACCAAACATCAAGGTGACACGCTGTTGTCCTACACGGGGGCAGTGGAGAAAAGAGCTTCGGTGGCAAAATGTACTACACATACAATTTAAAAGATGGCAAACTGGTCTCAAGTTCGGTGCAAACTGGTTATTCGCAGAATCACAGAGACATACAATGACACTTGTTTGCATGGACGAATTAATATTTAAATGAACATAAAGTTTTACAACACTTTAATGTTTTAATGGTGTATGATTTAACTGCCGGTTTTCAGAGTATGCGACCTAGGTCACTCAAGATCGATTAATACATTTGGTTCAGTTTTATTTTTCATGACTAACTTTAAGACCGGCTTGAACCTTAAACAACAATACAACCCAATATAAAACTCTCTGTTTCCACACTCTGCCCGAGAATGGAACCAACTACCCCAAATTTGGACACCTTTAAAGTCGACCGACAAATCTATATAACATCACAAACTCTCCTTTAATCAGCATGATATCCATTTGGATTAATAAACCAGATCCTTTTTCTTTGACCAATGTAGGAGGAAAATATGAATTCCAAGCCGATGGTTGTTAATTTCACAGGTGAGCCGTTTGCTGATGCTTGGAGGTGCTAGTGTGACCTGGTGCACAGAAGTGGTGGGTCACGCTCCGATCCTGGCAGTGCACGCCCATCTGGGACATTTGGAGATGGTGGCACTGCTGCTGGAGATGGGAGCTCCTGTGGACGGCACCACGGACAGCGGCATGACTTCTCTGGGTTTGGCAGCCTCCGCGGGACACACCGACATCGTGATCCTCCTCTGCAAGAAAGGAGCTAAGGTCAGTGATATAAATAATAGAGATTTCAGAGATGGGTACAGGGATATTTGTTGGTAGTAGAAGTAGTTGTAATTAAAAATGACAGTAGTAGTAGTAGTAGTAGTGTGTAATCCCTCATTCGTCCAGGTAGGTTCCATAGCAAAAGAACGTCTTCATTCTTAAAATGTTTGTCAAGTTGACAGAATTCATTTTTCTTTTGCTATAGTAGCAGGAGGAGGGAAGTATCTATAGTGGAGAGTGGGCTCCGTGTGGGGATCGATGAACCAGCTTGAAGATCTGACACAGAGAGTTTGGAGACACATGCACAGTGCTGGAGAAATCTGTTGGACAATATGCAGACCATATTCTGTCAATAATGTATTGCAACTTTTTATTTGTTTTGTTTGCTTTAATGGTTTACTGTGCTGTAATGTTGTGATAATGACAGAACTGAAAGGGGGGCAGCCACTATTCTGTTGCAAAAGGCACCAAGTTACCAAATATATGAGACTGGCTAGTTATATTAAGTATTGATTGGGATGGGATGAGATATAACTCCCACGAAACAGGACGAAATATGAGATTGGGTCCATGAGGCCAGATTTTGACATCATTTATAAAGTGAGTGGTTTAATTCATTTTATGATTTTGCTGTCATTGTAGTGCTGATTTTTTACTACAGCTACAGAGCTGTGACTCTGCAACTTTAACTCTTTTTCTCCAAGGCAAACGTAAGGCAAGGCAAGTTTATTTGTAGAGCACAATTCGTACAAGGCAATTTAAAGCGCTTCACACAACAGGGAAGAAATGCATTAAAATCACAAAGACATGACAGAAATCAGAAAACAGTTTAAGACTTAAAAGAGAAGAGAGAAAAGGAAATAATTTCAGTCATATGCACAGCCAAACAAAACTGTTTTTATCTTGGATGTGAACATTGCTAGAGTTGAGGCCTCTCTCACATCCTCAGGAAGACTGTTCCAGATTTTAGAAGCATAAAACTGAAACACAGATTCCCCATGTTTAGTCCTGACTCTGGGCACCAGCAGGAGGCCGGTCCATGTTTTAGTCCTGACTCTGGGCACCAGCAGGAGGCCGGTCCATGTTTAGTCCTGACTCTGGGGCACCAGCAGGAGGCCGGTCCATGTTTAGTCCTCTGGGCACCAGCAGGAGGCCGGTCCATGTTTAGTCCTGACTGTAGGCATCAGCAGGAGGCCGGTCCATGTTTAGTCCTGACTGTAGGCATCAGCAGGAGGCCGGTTCTTCTCAGAGTCCGTAAACACATCTCACAAGATCATTTCCACTTGTGAGTCCAATTGTGTGGCAGTTTTAGATCTTGTGCGATCCCCGTCTATTTTATGTTTTCAGCCCTATATTTGTATGTCCTCACCCCTTTGTTCAGCTATATCCTTGAAGGTGCACAATGTCATTTCTCTGGTGGGTCTCCATGAAGATGTTATTGCTTTGTCTGTAATGTTCCACAATGATTCATATGTATCTATCTGGCATTTATTCAATTACAGGTGTTCTAAATTTGTTTAAAAATGATCTAATGTGTAGCTTGCCCTGGTGGAGTCATCTGCTTGTCTCAATGAAGATGGATACATTTAAAGCCATACCATGGAACATTCCACGCAAAGCAGTAACATCAGGCAGATCCGTCACCATAAAAGTTATATAATGCACCGTTAATATTTTCATTTGAGACCTGGTGGGAAATGCTACATGTGAGGAGATGTCAGGGGGGGTAAATGTAATGCGGTGGTTCCCAAACTGTGGGGGTTCATGAGGCACTGAGCTAGGGGTTGCAAGATGACCTTTTACTTGTTAACAGTATATTTTACTGAAATTAGGTCAAACTATTTCAAAAGTAGAATTAATCTTATATGTTTGCATTATGAAATTATAACAAATGTCAATTTCATTTTGCAGTCCTGGGCATGTTGCATGTTTATTTTGGGGGTCCCGGCCTGAAAGGTTAGGAAACCCCTAGTGTAAAGGATGAAGTAGTACTAAATGTGTATTTTGATATTAACACAGCTAATGTTATGCCTCATTATTTTGTTTTGTTCTGTTTTTCTTTAATATTGATTTTTTTGGAATTATTAAAATGATAATATTTGACAAACAGTATGTGTGTCAAAAATTCCAACTGTCAGTGGTAGTTTCCACAAATCTAGCTTCACCAAACTTCCTTAGCCATTTTCTACATTCTCTGATTCCTGAAAAGCCCTGATTTCTTTGGGTCTATTTTTGAACCCAGACATGAGGAGTTGTAATATAGGCCAGTGTATTGCTGAGCAGTGTCCAGCAGAGGTGTGATGACCTTGTGTGGGCCGTGTGTGGCAGGTGGGACACTCCGATAAGAGCGGCCAGTGTGCACTTGTTCACGCCGCTCTCAAAGGCCACGCGGAGATCATCAACATCCTGCTGGGACAAGACTGGGGCCCCGACAGCCCCCCCGAAACCGAGCAGCACCCCGGCAACGAGACCACGACCGGGAAGAAACAGGCAACACAGCAGGCGCTCACAGCCGCTGCCAGCCTTGGACACACACAGGTACAATTTAAGTCATATTTATTGTTACTAGGGCTAAAATCAATCAAGTTCACAGTGCACAGTTTAAACCAGGGGTGTCCAAACTTTTTTCACAGAGGGTCTCATTTTGATACGGAGCAGAGGGCCACAGACAACCCGACAATGAAGTGAATCATTTGAAATTTTGCATTTGACATAGTTTCGCTGGGCCTCCACACCTTTAATAAGACTTGGAACATTAATATTAGGTTGGTATAACATCAAAATGCTTGAAATTTTTCAATTTTACAGTAAAAAGTACAGGTTTTTGTTGTTTGGACCAACTTTGCAGGAAGCCGGAGGGCCAACAAAAATTGGCCAGAGGGCCGCATTTGGCCCCCGGGCTGTAGTTTGGACATGCCTGGTTTAAACATTAAGCAGCATTAACGTTTGAGATAGGACTGAAATAGTTACTGCTAAACTAAGACAAGAATGACATGCATTTCAGAACATGTGCAGAGTTCTTAACTACAGGGTTAGCAGGAGATACAAATAATACAAGAGACAAGATTTTATTTTAGGTTTTACATTATTTTGCAGCCTTTACTATTTGTTAATTGCTACCAGTAGTATGTTTTAGATTAAAATTGCAATTCATTTTGCAGCCCAAATAGTTCTTATAATGTTACAAATGGCGATGTAGCATGTAAAGCAGTTGTCATGTTATTGCTGATGTTAGTTGCCTTTGTGACTGTTTGTTAAGCCCTCCCAATTGCACGTATGCTGATTATGTCACCATTATTTGCCTTTTGTTTATTAGATATGTTCTTCTTTTCATCTGGTCTACCCCTACATAACACCTTGGGTTGACAGTTGCTACAAATAAAACCAGTTGTAAATAGAGCTTAAAGTCCTCCTCTGATCTGAATGGTCACTACCCAAAGCCCAGAACCTGGACCAATTACGAATCAGTGCAAGTGCAGCCTCTGCAGCATGGCTTGTCCATAAACTGAGATGGAGAAGCCCTTGTATGTGTACTTTTTATACAGTGGCTGCCCAAGTTAGGTTTTGATTGTAGTTCTTATAGGCCACATACCCTTTAAGTTCTCAATTCCATTACAGTACGGTATATGGTTCTACCCTCAATGTGCTTGTCAACAATTGTTAATTGGAGACCGTGCCTTAAATACCCATTAGTATGTATTAAGTCCAGATGCAGTTGGGAGCTTTTCCAAATGCACAGTGGGTGCTAATACACAGAACTGTCTCCCTGCAGGTTGTGAGGAGCCTGCTGGACTTGAAAGACGAACAGCTGGCGGTGCAGATGGATGCTCACGACTCTCTCTGGGGAGAAACTGGTGCGCGCCTTTCCACTTTTGCTCCGCTCTCACTTCTGCCTGTCCTTTTTCTCTCCTCTCCTCCCTCTACTATCTCAGCTCACTCTCCTTTCTCTCCCTCTGCCTTCTCTCCTTGCTTCTGTCCTCTCTCTTCATTCACCTCGCTTCTATCCTCACACACACACTTCTTTTTCTCCTTGCTTCTGTTGTCCTCTCTCTCTTTCTACTATCTTTTACCCTTTCTCTTCCTTTCTTCCCTTTCTCCCCCATCTCTCTCTCCCTTTTCACTTCTCTCCCAGATAAATATAGCTCTCTTACCTCTTTCTGTCCATCACACCACATCTAGAGTCATGCTCCAGGGGGCTTCAGGCAGCAGTTCAGCCACATTTTTGCTTTTGTAAATCTGGTAAAAATGCACACTGAGCACTTTGAAGTTCAATTCACTCTGTTGGAAAAATGGTGCCGTACATTTAACAGACTACCAATGCATTTTCCAAAGGCGGACTAGCAATTTTTTAGCAAGGTCTATTATTATTAGCAAGGTCTTGTTTATCCAATTAAAGTTGATTGATGTAAGTTTTCTGGTGGACTAACGTACCTCCGTGGAAACAAGCAAATGACGCTCCCCTTTGAGCTAGAAATCATGTTTTTTAATGGTATTTTTGAGCAATAAAATCTCCTGTAATTGAGTTCAATGCCATACCGTGGAACATTGCAGGCAAAGCGGTAACAGCTCCAGGTTACATAATGCTCCTTTAATACAACTACAACACAGCTTCTCTCGTACAAATGTTTTGTCCATCTGAGAATTAATTGTGACAAATCAAAATAATGTCTCCCTATGAAAAATGAAAAAAATAGAAAACAAGAACTGCTTCCCAAGTGTGTAGTATATACCAAACTTTTTGCGATGACAAAGCGCAATTTTTATCCATTAAATGCTCAATGTTGTTCTGGCCAAAGTGCAGCATCCCATTTATCACAAGCCACATCTCCCTGGGCCCACCCCTAGCTTCTAAAGAGCTCGGTAGCACCCATTATCTAATTCAAACACGTAAATTCAGTTAGGCCCTTTTGCTGAGAGCTTGTTTAGAGGACCATTTTTGTGGCCTGGTGCACCACAGACTAACTGAATTTCACATTAAGCTTTGGGAATTGGACAAAGTTAGTCGTGGTGATAGAAAATTTCCTCTAAGGAGTACATCCATTTGTTGTAGTAAAGACTAGCCCCAAGTCATTCTGCGTTTACTATACACAAGTAGCTACGATAATACTCTTTCTTCATCTTCTTTACCTTATTTCTTAAAGGCTGATTGCTACACTAGCTTCTGCAGACCTGAAGCAGTGTACTCTCAGGTGAATGGACAATTAATTATGAGCATGACAAAACGACAGAAAAACGACCATCCTAACTTCATGGTCTGAAACAGTTTGGGTTCACCACTTTCTTAACATACACTATAATATAAAGGTGCCCATAGTATTCTGTTAAAGGTGTGCACTATGTAACTTTTCTGGAGGAGGGTTCACCACCTGCTTGTCTCCATGGAAATGTTATTACTTTAGTGTGCAGGTGTGTTTATTGCTAAAAATAATACCTAAAATAAAAGCATGCATTCTTATTAGCGCTGCTAAACTGGCTAGCCAGATGAATTTGTTGAATTTGTTTCACAAACCAGAATGATCTGGTCCTGACCAATCACAGCGCAGCATTGTAGTTTGTGCGGAAGTCAAAATGACAAACCTAAACAAACATGGAAACGCCGACAGACGTACTTTGGCCTATTTTAGCAGATTTACGGACTGTTTTGTTTTTAAAAACTTGCACATAAAAGCACTTTGTGTATTTGAGGATGTGAAGAAGTCTGTTTCATTCCTTGGCTTGTTCTGCTGTTGTGGCGCTTTGACCAATCAGACTCAAATGTTCATCATGACATTATGTTTTAGGGATTGATATTGTGTAGAATTAAATTCATATATCAATCTGTCAAACAATCTAACCAGGTTATAGCGCTGCACATTTTTGGAAAAAAAATCGAATGGCAATTTTTGTGCAATTGCTATTAGATATGTGATATGATATGTGATTATTATATATGTCTAAAAAGATAGATTCTGTCCAGATTTTAAACTGTTTCAGGAGCAAAATACTCAAATACAGATAAATACAGATAAACTAAAGAATCCCATGCACAGGATAAAGATTCACACGCATTTCAGAACATGCAACACAAGATTTTTGTGTTAAAAGACAGGTCATTTTATTCTTTACAGAGGAGGTTCTATGTCTAAATAATTACTGTGAATCGATAATTCGCTTCAATTGCATAGCCATAATTCTTACTATCCACTGACTCTCCTCTCCACAGAGCTGACCTTTAACTAAGCTGTTGGCATCATTTGCTCGTCTCCATGGAAATAGAGGAGTTTACTGCTTTACTGTGAAACATTCAAGGCAAAGCAATAACACATCCACGGAGACAAGCGAGTGGAATAAAAAAAATAATGCGAGTGAAATAACGTTTTGCAACTTGCAAATTAGCCAAATGCTGCTAGATTTTCATGTTCTGTCTTGTCGCACTGTCACCAGCGGCTTTACCTGTAGAACTATTTATAATACATATTTGGGTCAGTGAGCAAGTTCCCTCATCTTGGATTGTGACGTTTTGTGACCATTGGGTATTTGCCACCTAAAGAAATGTATGACTCGACTAAAGGCATGCATTTTGTTGATCCTAAGGTGCGCTGACAGGAAAAGTACAAGTAAATTGTGCATAAAAAGTCTAAATAAAGGCTAAATAAACCCTCAGTTCATTCCCAACTCTCCATCTACCTCACTCCATTCTCCTTACTGCTGTTTTGCATATCAAGCTTACACAGCCCCTATAAAATAATTAGTTGGTTGCCTAAGACTCCACCCACCGATTAATCAACTAAACGACTAAAGGCTTACAGTGCTACTCCACAGATGGATCAGCCGAAATGAACTTGACTTGTCTGTCCGAAATTTTAACCGTAAAGCAAAACTATAAGTTGTTTTGGTGATTTGGGAGTAGCCACACAGTCTACTCCTACAAGATTTCCGTGAGTCCGGTCCATTTTTAGAAACCACTGCTGTTAAATGAGTATAAATTACCACCACACTGCTTTAATCAGTGCGTGGCAACCCTCTGACCTTGTTACTATTTACTGCATTCACCTTGAACAGCGAACACAAGCCAGATGTATTGTTTCTAAATGTCCTGGGTAATATTTTTCCTTTAAAGACAACATAAATGCATTGATTGTTTTGTTGAGGTCACATGTTATTGATCAGTGTGAGTTACAGTCATCAATAGTTGTTGCCTGTCCTCAGCCACTTAATTATCTGTTCTAATGTGTTGTTTGTCATTGTTAGCGCAAGCATTTGGTGAAGGAGCTGCGCACACTAACTTTGATCCACAGTTTGCCCATAAAATGTCCTTAGGCAATGTTTTGTGCTTCTAGGCAGACGCGAGCTATTTACAGAAAAGTGTCATTGAACTATTAACCTTAGATAAATGCATTATGTTACTGGAAAATATCAATTATTTAAATCCAATGCATTTTACATTTCAACTGTTATTCAGCAGTAATAAAGCCTTAGATTTTAATCAAGAAACAGGTTTAAAATACATGGATATATATCATGTTATTAAATTCTTGCATTACTACTCCTAATGGTTGTTGTAGCTGAGTGCTGTTTATCAATGTTGAAGTAAAAGCCCAATAAATATTCATCTATGAACGTGTTACATTTTATTAACTTAAAGAAGACAGATAATGCTTTTTTCTGTGTATTCGGTATTAAACTATAACAGAAGTAGATCATTATTTTCATTTAAACAGTAATATTGATCCGGAAGTTGATGCAGGCACCGCCATGAATTGTGCCACTGCATCCGCTTGTATTATTTTACACTGGACTGTCGATCTGCTGAGCGAGTCCAGTGACTTCCTGTTCAAACTAAACACTATTAGTGGCATTTCACTGTAGCAACAGCGGATTTTCATGAACTTGTTATTATTTGTTGAAAATGTTCGACCGAGAGTCATACATGTTTTTTGTTTTTTTTATATAACCACATAATAATCAAGTAAGATTGGGGGTGAAATCAGAATTTGCAGGAGCACTCAAGCCTTGTATGCAGGACAGTACAGGATTAACAGGAACAAATCAATCAGAAAACAACCTTGTTCAGGAAATAAGGAAATGATGAGGTAAGACAGTATAATATGGCTAAAAGCTCATAGACGAAAGGGCTGTAGTCGACTTAAGAATCTTGTTCAACTATGGCAAGTCTAAAAGGGGAGCCTTATGTGGAGCTGGCAACGCTATCAGAACGATCAAGTATCTCTATGATCAGACCAAATCTCCAACCCAAACTGCACTCACAAGCTCCACAAGCTCACAAAACTATTTATACAGAAAAGTATTTAGTATATACAAGAGCCATGGATCCTGCTGCACCACTCTCTCTCTCTCACCTGGAGAAGCCTGGCAGCGCTGTGAGGATTCTATTTTTCGATGTCTCCAGCGCCTTCAACACCATCCAGCCGCTGCTCCTGAGGGACAAGCTGGAGACGGCTGGTGTGGACTTTGACCTGGCGGAGTGGATCCTGGACTACCTCACAAACCGACCCCAGTGTGGGGGCGCCCCAGGACTTCCGCAGACGCCACTCTGCTGCCCTCTCACCAGTGAACAGCTAGGGAAGGGACATTGAGAGACTGGACTCATACAAGTACCTGGGTGTTCATCTGAACTACAAACTGGACTGGACTCATCACACAGACGCACTGTACAGGAAGAGTCAGAGTCGCCTCTACCTCCTGAGGAGACCCCGGTCCTTTGGAGTGACAGGGCCACTCCTGAGGACCTTCTACGACTCTGTGGTGGCATCAGCTCTCCTGTACGGTGTGGTCTGCTGGAGCAGCAGCATCACAGAGAGGAGGAGGAAGAAGCTGGACAAACTCATCAAGAAGTCCAGCTCCGTCCTGGGCTGTGCTCTGGACTCGGTGCAGGAGGTGGGGGACAGAAGGGTCCTGGCTAAACTCACACTATGCTGGACCATGAGTGTCCACCCCTGCAGGACACTCTGTCCGCTCTGGAGAGCAGCTTCAGTGACAGACTGATCCACCCTCGCCGTGTGAAGGAGAGGTTTCGCAGGTCTTTCCTTCTGCTGCTGTCAGACTCTGTTAGTCCTGAACATGTGTCTTTCAGCTCTTGTATAATCATGTGCAATACTGTTATAATCATGTGCAATACTGTGACATAATGTCAATCAGCCCCGGAGCAATATTTTCTGTCCATATGACAGCTGTAAATACGAGTGTTATTATTACTAGGATTATAAGAGGTTTCTTTTTTCTAAGTTATTTGTTTTTATTATTATATTTCTGTGCCTAATCTGTTTTTGTACCTAATCTGTGTTGCAACACTGGAATTTCCCCATTGTGGGACAAATAAAGGTGATCTTATCTTATCTTAGTAAACTAGATATGTACTGGATATCTAAAAATGCATCCTTGAATCCTTATAATTCCAGTAAAATAATTATTTGCCAAAGACACCATTGACAGATTAATCGACTAAACATCATAGTATGTCCCTGGTGATGGATTTAGTCAACTGCATTGTGCAGTTCTGTGAGTTACTGAGTATTATATGTCATTCTGTGTGTATAAATACCATTGCTCTGGTGTTTGCCTCAAATTACAATGACTGTGTTCAAAGCTTGGTGTATTATTTTCATCGGTGGCAGATCCGCATTTCTGGTGTCAGTCGTGACTCCTGTGAAAGTGTTTAATTCCCGGCATTTATCAGATTTTATTAAAACTGAAGTTTCCCACCTCGTTGCTGAACAGATTTCTCCAGGATATGATCTGATGAGTTGCAGCAGTTGCCTGAATTCAAATCAAATAGAAAATGCAAATGAGCCGCGCAGCTCTCTTCTCACCGCTCGCTTTCTGCTTCTCCTTTCTGTGGTAAATGTGTCAGTTACAAATCCATCCTGTCTCTTTTTCTCTTTCTCGTCTTTTAATGCCTGTGTTCGTCTGACAGTGTTGAGCGCCGCAGCAGGCCGAGGGAGGATGGACATATGTCGCCTAGTCCTGGACCGAGGGGCAGGGCTGGACGTGGCCAATCGCAGAGGAATGGTGCCACTGCTGAGCGCGTCAAAACATGGACACACACAGGTGACACGCACGGTTATTTATACAGAAAGTGAGAAGAGAACAAAACCAGAGCTGCCAGATAAAGTGTAATCAAAAGACAAATAGCTTTGAATGGTCGCAATACGCCTGAGCAAAGTACGATGTTGGAAATGACTGATTTGTCTGTTAAGTCTTACGAGATTGATATTATTGTTCATTCATTCATTTTCTACCGCTTGCTCCCATTAGGGGTCGCGGGTGACTGGAACCTATCCCAGTGCCTTTGGGCCTTAGGCAGGATATTATTGTGATATTTAAATATACATTTTGATATAATAATTAAGTTATAATAAAACAAATATGTCCATGGCCTATGTAATAGTCAAACTGTCAAACCGAGACTAAATCAAGGAACATTTCGACTGAATAAGGAAAATCATGAATGCTGTTGTTGCGATGTATTTAGTTTATTGATTAGATATTGATTATTGGGATATTTTGTGCAGCCCTGATATGCAAATTGCAAAGGCTGCAATTTGTTAAAGGTGCACTGTTGTAACTTCTGGTGAAGGGGTCAGCCACATTCTTGTTTCCACGGAGATGTTAGTACGTTGCCTGGAATGATGTCAAACGTTTGGCTGGGCGTGGCCTCATTAGATAGGTAAGTTGATGCTATACTGTGCGATTCAGTATCATCACCATGGAGACAAACAGGTGGCAGACGCTTCACTTGAAAAGTTACATAGTGCACCTTTAATCTTATGTCTCCCTAAACAACATGATAAACTCCTGTTGTTTTAGACGTCTTGGCAGTTCTTTTTTACTTTTGTGGAGGGTTATTCTTCACACATTAAACTGCAAACAGAACCTTGATTTTAGAAGATAAATCGCAATTCTAATCTCAATCACACCTCTTTGATATTCCTCCATTGCTGCTGCTGCAAGTAAATATGGCATTTTGAAGTTGAAGGTTTAAAGTCTTTTCCTTTATGAAGATTGTTTTGGTGGTTTGATATAGACCGCTGTGAATGATGTGAAAAACAAATGGACTGTGGGTATAGTTTACTTGAAGCACAGTTGGAACGTCTAAAATCTACAATAAACAGTGCGGTCTCAGTTTGATTCCCTTGTCTTTCTTCTCTGTTTGTTAATATGGGGGTTTGTGTAGATTTTAGACCCATCATGTAACAGGGAAAATAGCATTTTTCCACAGAAGCCGTCAGAAGGTCATCACTAATGTTCATTCACCCATGTTTTTTTAGTACCAGAATAATTGTTAACATCCAGAATTGGTTTATTATTTGAGTTGATTTCAGAGATAGTACATATTATTACACTTTTCTGCAAATATGATGGACTGGAAAAGGTTTGAATAGCTCACAGACTACAATGTTATGCACTGTATACCATCTAGTGTAGAGGTGAATCGTGCATAGTAAACATTTTTACTCTTACTTTCTTAATTTAGTAATTATGTTGGACCTCTGCTTTTTACTTCTACTTGATTAATAATATTACTTTTTAAGTAACCTTTCTTGAGTAGAATTTTTGGCAACTCTACACACCTCTGATCTAGTGTATGTCTTGACTAAAATGTTGTAAAACATTTCCTTGTTTCTGGTTAAATGCATGTGTATTATTCACATGCACAGCTCGAATACAATAAAGCCATCAGGATTGTTGCACATTCATGGTCTCAATAAAATATGCTAATATTTTTTCTTTTTGTTTTTACATACAAATCATTCTGGTTCATTATAATATTTCTTGATAACATTATTTTGGTCACATTTTAACAATACATGTGCAGAATGAGCTCAAATGTGCCTATGAATGGCTCAAGTATCGCATGAAACAGACACAGTTACATTACTACACATTATTACTCTCATGAACAGGCATGCGCACACGTTGGTGTGGGTGCCTGGGTACCCATACTTATGGGTGGCATGTAAACATACTTATGGGTGGTATGTAGCCATACTTGCACACACTGGCAGATGCATACACTCACATACACACATTGGCTTACACACAGGCACATGCCCGCAGCGCGTGTTTGCTTGTTTGGGTACGACACTGAGCAAACAGATGTCAGAAACAAAATACATAAATCACATGTTATTATAAATATTGAATGTTGATGATTAGTTAAGTTGTTTTCTTTTTATTACTTCATTTTATTATTCTACCTCCTTTATGTTTCACCTAATGTATATGTGTTTGTGTATGTATATGTATATGTATATGTACAACTATGTTATTTGTTTTAACAACAGCCAGTTCAAGGTCATGTACTGGGATGGGCTGGGGGCTGTTGTCTTATAAGATTTGGCTTCTGCCTACTCCTTTTGGGCATTGTTTAATGTTTTATATTTTTTTTCATGTCCAACATTGTGTTCTCATAAATTGCTCAAAAAAAAAAAAAAAAGAATTACACTAGTCATTTTGAGGTATTTTTTTGTAATTTTTGTTATAGACAATATACAGAACTTGATATTCTAACTTTTAAAAAAACCAATTGCAATATTGTAAATTTTTACTACTTCTCCCACCTCTGTTTCCAGGTTGTTGAGATGCTGCTGAAACAAGGTGTAGACCTCAATGTAACTGATAAACAGGGTCGTAATGCGCTGATACTGGCGGCTTCAGAGGGTCACATAAGCACCATAGATCTCCTGCTGGCAAAAGGTACCGCTTAACGCTATCACCATAACGATGTTGACTTAGCATCATCTTTAAACTCTCCTCTGTTTTCCCCTCAGGCGCGTCCCTGTCCTCCACAGATCAGGAGGGGCTGACTGCGCTCAGCTGGGCCTGTATAAAGACACAGAAAGCAGCTGTTCAACACCTGGTGGAAGGCCGGAGCCGACCTGAACCATCCGGACCGACAGGGACGCACGCCGCTGGATCTCGCTGCTTTCAATGGAGACGCAGAGACGGTGGGTGTTTGTTTTCATGATTTCACTATCAAACTATGTTATACAAGATGATTTATAGTTTACATAGACCCTTGCCTTTCAACCCTTTTTGGAGTGTCGTAGGCGAACTTTTGATCCAAAACAATTACCAAATTTAAAGACCCAAACAGTGGCATGGACATTTGTTTTTTTTACTAAAAGATGTGATTTGGTCATGTTTTAGTCGGTGTTGAGCTGCAAAATTACTTAAATAAAAATAAAAATAAATAAAACGGTTCAAAAAAAGACAGTACTAGATTATTTTAAAACTCTTGAATTTGTACAGTATCAGCTTGACGTCTTTTAATCACGTCTTGCAGAATATGAATTTTAGTGCCACATTAATTTACTTGAATTATTGATGAAACTATTAATACTATGTCAGTGTTATTAATGGCTACATTTTGCAGTTCATAAAACTTAGCCTACTAGCCTGCTTCATGCGAAAGACCTTTGCATTTGCTATAACATGAAAAAGCTGAGAATTTAAACAATTAGTTGATTAAAAACACTGTAAAAGTTGGTCGATTTTTCACAAGATATTCATCACTTTTTTGTTTTTGCCTTCGTGACCTCGACAGCTGCTGAGTTAATCCATATCTCCCCAGTAGCCCATTGTGCGGGTCCATCCTCTGCCCGTCTTCAAACAGGGACATATTTCCACATATAGCTGTAATGTTGAATTATTGATGGTGGACTGAGGAGAATGAAGGGATGAAAGGGTGAAAGGGGGCCATACGCGAGAGAATTTACTCTACATAGTTTAAAGTGCATATGACAGGTTTTCATGTGTTTCTAATCATTACTTCGCTTGGTCGGTCAAGTGGCAAGGTGGAAAAAAATAAGTTGAAAATTACAGGAAGTAGTTATAAAACATCGCTTTGGGGAGACTCAAAAATACCGTTTACGAGGAAGGAACTAGTTTTTCTGACCCTTCAAAATGAAATAAAATACCGGTAGTTGTATTTGTTAAATAATTAAAAAACATATTGTGTAAAAGTGTGCTGTATGGTTGCTAGGTAACAGTTCAGAGCCATTGTAAGTGAACAAGTATCACAAACTACGAATTTGCTACGGTGATGTTAGTCAACGTAAAACAATGAATAATACTAGTAGAATATTTAAATGTAAACGACGACAAAATAAAGAGATGCATAAACTAAGGTCGAATAAAAATAAACCCAGATCTCAGTTAATGTCAGTAATTACCTTGTCATCGTTTCCAAATCAGAAAGTGTAATTATAAACCACAAAAATGGCCAAACTTGCAAATATTTGGTGAATATTTTTGCTATTGTCTAAACTGTGCTGTAGTGAAATGAGTGGTCCATCTTGTCTTTGGGATTTTAATATGAGGTGGTTTGAGCAGAAGATTATATGGAAAACCACAGATTAAAGTGCAAACTGCCTCAACAACATCGGCTTGTAATAATAGGGCAACAAAATGTGTTTGTGTTGTTGGTAAAAGTGTAGTAAAAGTATTGTGCAACTGTATTATCTGTCTTCAAAAGTTAAGTAATTTGCATAATGTTTTTAAGATTGTTTGAATCTCCTGAAATTGTCCCGGGGGAAAAAAATGTATATGAAATAACAGATATTAGACATATTCTTGACTTCTTCCCCTTAGTTTTACAACATGAACAATACAGATGCTTTTACAATTTTGATTCATTGTATCTCAGCATTTAAAAACACAAAAATATAAATGTTTTGAGTTTTAAATTTAGAACAATTTAACATACAACATCTAGAAAAGTTATTTTGAAAAATCAACAAAAAGTAAACAAGGAAAAAAGAGAGAAAAACAATTCAAAAATGTAACTAAAACCTCAATTTAGCTAACGAAACGCAGTGATGGATTTAAGTTCATTTGTCTGGAGCCCAGACTTGGTGTAGGCATACAATTCACACATTTAAAGCTTTGTTCTTCTACAATAGTTTGCAAACAATCATTTCACTAGAGTACCACTTATAATATACCTTTAGGACCTAAATTGGATGAGAAAATGTCCTTTAATCCGTCCTCTTTGTGCTGGCAGGTGCACTGTTTGGTGGATCATGGCGCTGTGTTGGAGCGAACCGAACACAATGGAACTCGAGCTTCAGAGCGCTCGAGTGGCTGCCAGAACCCCGCCCTGGTGGCCTCGCTGCTCAAAAAGGGATCGAAAATGGGTAAAAACACCACACGCAAGGCACACCAAAATGGATGCTTTTAAAAGAAAACAGATAAATCTACGACACCATGAAGTATATGTGAGCGTAAAGTAGAATCGATAGCTCTGCTGCAGGTCGGAGCTAATGAACGTTTGATCGATTTTTCTTTCTCATAAAGGAAGATGTATTTCTCTGCGTTAACGCTACACTATTCTCACAATTATGTTTTGAGTTGCTTTACACCCGGAGTTTTGCTGCTTACAGTAGTCATAGTCCTTGATTAGAGCTTGGTATTGTCATGGTTTAGACCTGGTTTAATCCTACAACTGGTACCGAAGTCCTGGATTTTGTTCAGGTTTTTACAAGAGACTTTCAAATCACACAATTCTGGTACTGACAATTGTTTAGAAGATTTTCATTAAATTTTAATTTTTTTTATCTGGTTTAATTTTAGTTAGAGCCACTAGTTTAATTAAGTTGGTCCCAGTTTATAGCTTAAATTGCGTTTACACTTGTCGTTATTTGGTCCTAAATTGAGTTCATTTTAGTCCTGCTGTGCACTTGGTTTGGTCCTATTCTTGTGCTGATCTAGTCCAGGTTTAGTTTCAGTCTGGTTTTATCCCAATTTTTGGTGTCAAATGTGCAAGTGTGAATGCCCCTGGGTTTTTACGAGATCACATGATTCTAGTGCTGGCAATTAAGCTTCTGGTTTAGTCTATTTTAGTCCCGGTTTAGTTCTAATTATTGCTACTGGTTTAATCATGTCATCTTCCTAATGTAGATCCTGGTTTAGTTCTCGTTTGATTAACCCATGTTGGTCCCTGTTGAGTCGTGGATCAGACCTGGTTGAGTCACGCAACAGTTCTTTCTGGTCATCCTGCCTTAGTCCTTAGACCTGGTTTAGTTCTGGCGTAGACCTGGTTTATCCCCGTCTTTTATCTTCCTGCTCTAACTGTCCTCTCCGTGTCTCTCTCTCTCGGTCTGTGTATCCTTCGGGCTTTCCCGTTCTTCTCTCTAAAGGCTACAGAACGGCTCCTCACGATCGATCAGGTATGAGATTTATGGCAGTGATAGGACGAGTGGAGTTGTGAAGAGAAAGACAAATGTTGGCTGTGTTGCTGTTACAGGCCACGCTACCTGGGCCATGGCCTCGTCCAAACCAGATATCCTGCTCATCCTGTTGCAGAAGCTCATGGAGGAGGGAAACATGCTCTACAAGGTAATAATGCGTACTCAAGTTAGCGTCGGGGATGTCAAAACTATTCGTTTCACCGATAATCATGATTATTTAGGTCACAATATCATCACTACAACAAAAAATACTATAATTACTTCCCTTTTAGAAGCATGATTGAGTCATTTCAATTCGATCTACACACCAAAAGGTACATGAAAAATAAAATAATGTTAATTGTAAGGTACTTTTTTATCTCGTTATAAGAGGCTGTTATTGTCACAGCAACTTAACTTTATTATTTATTAAGTTTGTTTTCATTTAATTGGTCACATTTAGATGAGTGGTGATGTATTAGACCGTGTGAATGAAAGGAAATTGTGGATTTCTGTGTAAATAATTGTGACTAATCGTAACACTGTTTTATTTACTTACATTAAAACAAACAAAAAAGGAAATATTATGACAATTTTAGAAGCATAATTTAGTTCAATCTCAATTAAATCTAGCCTCCAAAAGACACATGAAAAATAGAATAAGACTAATTGTAAAGTGCTTTTTTTTCACCTGACATTAAACTGACCTCACATGAACTTTATTTTATCTTTTTATAAAGTTGGATTTCTTTGAATTGGTCACGTACAGAGGAGCGTGATGTATTTGAACGTGTGAATGAAAGAAAATTAAGGATTTCACGGTTTATTTCTGTTAATATGTATTATATATAATAATATATTTTTTATAATGGTGTAGATTATAAACATTTTACCTGCTGAGGAAGTCTTCTCTAAAGCAATAGAAACAAAGTAAAAGTGCTATTGTCAAAAATACGGCTTATCGTTTCAAAGAAATCAACATATTGTATGCGTGAATGCAGTATGTACAGTAGGAATTGTCTTATTTACACGTTATAGATTATTAGTCTACTCCAGTTGCTAAGGATACATGGGTTACATGGATTAATTTATGGAAAATTCTAAGTATATATGTATATATCAGGATTAGCATTCCTCTTGCTCAATATGCATGTCTTTAGGTCAAATTTGTAAGTAATTGTGAGTTAATAATTGTAATTGATGCACGTGACATGAGTTAATTATTATGCAGCTTTAGCCTTTAGCATTGATCCAGCTGCCAATAATGAGCCCCTAACATCTCATTTTGTACCGCCATATTGTCCTTTTTAGTGTTTTTACCTCAGGTGAAATCACAAATACTCATGTCAAGTAAGTTTTAGATTTTTTGAGTATAAACATGTACTTGTATTTGTAATTGAGAAAAAGTCTAGCCACGTAATATAAGTAGCTACATTTAAAACTAATTGGCGTGACAGAGTACAGCACACGTCCCAATTGTCCCAGTGAACAGTTGCCACCTGCTCCGCTTGCTCCAAAAATATGCAGATTGCCATTTAAAACAACTTAATTCTGCTTCAAACTGTTTAATGAATCAAGTTTTGTATAAAAGACTGAGCTAAAATGCTACTGCTGTGCGCTCTGAGCTTTATTCACATGTTTTCCAATCTGGATTCCAGACAAATGACAAATAAACCAAACGAAACTAGTCAAATTGCATAAAAGTAGCATTTTGTTATTGTTTTACATAGGTACAACTTTGGCAGCACTATTTACCTAAGTGAGTCTAATTCGAGCCTCTGCACTTCAGCACAAAACTGCATTGCTCTTTCCATCACTGCTTAAAACATAACTGAAATATGACATATTTTCTTTGCTGCCTACTTTATGATGCCGCTGGTAAAAGGGTCTGAAGCAGCTCAAGGTATTTCAGGAATAAAGTGGAAAGATATGTTTTCTGTGACGTTAAATAATTCAGCGTTACCTACCTCTCTACTTCTCAGCTTTTGCCTGCGTTAATTCTACCTCCGCTATAATGATCTGCATTATCCTTTTGCCTCGTGTTTGTGCAGAAAGGTCGTATGAAAGAGGCCGGGCAGAGATACCAGTACGCCCTGAGGAAGCTGCCACGCGAGGGACAGGGACAGGGACAGGGAGAGGAGCTGAAGGGGCTCCGGGATCTGCGGGTTTCACTGTATCTCAACCTCTCGCGCTGCCGGAGGAAAACCAACGTAAGTCAAACCGCTCATGCACTATTTAGCACTGTCGGGTTTATGAGGCGCCAAGGGGACCGCGAGGGGCCTGCCAACCCAGCGAAAGCAGCAGCAGAGTCCTTCAGATTCATAATTCATCTGGATAAACATTGCACAGCTATAGTGTTCAGTGAAAACATTGTATCCAGAAGAGAGTTGTGCCGTGGTTAGCCAATCTCTGCTGATGAGGTTAATCTATATTGTGCATTGTCCCTGTTTCAAATTAATACAAACTAACTCCTGGAATATATGATTACATTGTACGTCTCAGAGACTACCAAAATAAAGACATGTTTTCGCTGCACATTCTGCAGAGGAAGCAAGGTCCACGGATTGTTTTAAACATGTATTTTAACCGACTTATATTTAACTAGATACATATTTTAACATTAATAAGTGCATACAAGTAGTGTAAGTTCGATCAACAAGAAAAGTGGAGTAAAGATCCAAATTAGTGACTGAACACCTCTCCCGCTGCCTTTCCCTCAAAAAATGTCCTAATTTTTCGATGCTGAAGTGATGCTTGGAAACGACATCATATTAAACACTTCTTCTGGAGTTTAACCAACACTATCGTCATTGCAATCATTTAAAAGTGTCTATTATGGACATTGATATAGTATTTTGCGTGTGCAGTTGTTATTTCCCCTGCAGATAGTGCCGTCACACAGCGAAAGGTTAAAGGTCACTATTGAACAGGAAGTCAGTGGTCCCATTTCTATCATTAAGGCGTTTTAGATTAATATTGCAGTTCACAAGGTCCAAAAGGTAAAACGATGATCTCTTTGTGTTATTATTATTATTATTATTATTATTATTATTATTATTATTATTATTATTATTATTATTATTATTATTATTGTTGTGTAATGTATCGTTTTTACCATTTTAATTGTGTAAAAATGCCATTCAGTCTGACTACAGATAGTGAAGGTAAAATCATGTGTTAACCAAACTGCTACTTGAGTAATAATGCAGTACTCTGGCTTGGGTCTAACTTTAGCCGCTGCACTCAGTTCAATCGTTATGTATTGTTTTAGAAAGCGCCATGTGAAAAAGTGAGGAGCGTTACTTGTGCGTGTCCCGGCGCGTCACACCTGGTGCGTCAGGTGGAGCAGGTGCTGACATCACGGCGAGGCTGCTTTTGTTGAGATAGATGCTTTTGTCCCGGGGCAAGGTTTGGAGCGCCCCCCGATGACAGCTGTCCAAACTGAATGTGTTAAAATGTCATCCTTAGGGTGTGTGAGGCCGATGAATCAGATAATGTGATGTGATAAGGTCATTCTGTGGCCAGCCCAGATCTGCTGCTTTGTTAGAGCCTGGACTACAGCGCTCGAACATTATACTGTACACAATGGACTAAAACAATGCATTATTTAAAGCTGAAGGAGGTTTTCAAACAGGGGTTTAAGTAGCACTGGTGGTTTATGTCGGACTCACAATATATGAAGTACGAGCTTCTTTGAGATAACTACATAGACCATGATCCTTTGCTCCATTTCAGTGCTGACAACATAAAAAAATAAGAAATAATTAATTATTTGGAATATGACAGTAATGAATCACACCAATGTCTTGTCAAGGCATTTTAAAAGGGGAAAATATTTTATCTACAATTAAGTTTGCAACAAATAGCGTACCGTGAAATTAATATTGTGATAATATCGTACCGTGACATTCCCTCACTCAATCGATAATCTCTTAGTCGACTAAAAGAGGGTGTGGCACAGGAGGTCATACAAAAACAACTATTTATAAAGAAAAGTACTAGAAAACAGTGTATTTATATGTTAGAGGTATTTAAATTAGATTAAACTCATGAATTAATTCAAATTTCCAGACTTGTGACCTGTTTTAGTCCTGCAACACAAGTCCTTGATTGGTGCTTGGTTTAGACCAGATTGTTGATTTTTTTTTTTTTCAGTCCTTGATTAGGAACTACTTTGTCCTAAATTAGTTATGTTATTTTTTTGAACCAACTTTGAAAGTAGTTTTTAAGTTGTAACTTGGTGTCATTTGTTTTCCAGTCCACCGAACTATTGCTACACCATTTAACATTCATGTCTCACTCTTTTCTGGCTGTAGCTTTAACTCGCTGTCAAGGGACACACACGCCAACAAAGACATCATTAAAATTTCATCTGAGAGTAATGATGATGAGGAAGCCGTTTAAAAAAATCACAGGAAACCCTCCTCCTTCCTGACTGCTTTATCGCCTCTATTTCCGGCAGTCGACGGTCGGCTGTAAAAAAAAATAATAATAATTGCCGCGCGTTCAGTGCCGTTAAACAAGCATCAGGAGCGTAATGAGGAGGCAAACGCGTTATTATTGAATGTTGTAGTGAAATTTGTATACATTAGGATTCAAAAAGCAAGGCACTTTTCCTTCTTTTCTTGTATCGCTGTTAAAAGGGGAGTGATCACAAAAGAACACATTTACATGAATATAATATGCAAACATTGAACAAACTGAAGGATTTCTTTTCTACCGCCATCTCAAAACATATGATAGATGTAGGGGAGGACAATATTGACAAAAATAAACATCTCAATATTTTTCTTGGAGTATCCCGATAACCATATTTGACACTAATATGTCAATCCAACAGAAATGTATTAAAACATGTCATACAACATATTAGTCAGTTAAATGTAAAATATCTGTCAAATTAATCACAAAAGAAGTGCAAAATATAATTATTAACATGCTCTTAGTGTTCATATCGTAAAAACAACATTGACACTCTCTGACTGAAATGTCTATCAAGGCTTATAAATCAGCACATTCAAGGGGGATCATATCGAAATGATATCGATGCATTACGAATCTGGACAGTTACTCTACAAAATATATTATAAACAAATGGGAAAGAGAAGGTCATCAGATGAAGAGTGGGAAAGTGCATCCCAGTGGAGGACGGCAAAATCACATGTGGGGAATTCTGTTGGAAAAATGTGTCACGTTTTTTCATAACATCGTGTCCATCAAGGGCCCATTACTCACAAGGAAATGCTAACAGCTGGAGAAAGTGTGGCACCAGGAGGCAAAGCACTATCACGTGTTTGGGAGCTGTCGCTCAGGGATGTTGGACTGAGGTTCACAAGGCACTGCAGACTGTTTTTGACATTGCCATCCCTCTGAACTTCAGAACTATGAACTTGGGCCTCAAAACCCCTGGTCACAATTAATGGCTTCCTTTGGGGGCAGGAAAAGACGGCCATCACAAAAAAATGGTTGACACAAACATCACTGACGATCAAGGACTGGACTGACAGTAGAATAATGGAAAAATTAACATTTCGGCTCAATTTGGAAATGAACAAATTGGACCGACTCTGGACTCGATGGGACTCTTATTTTAATTTACCCGTGTCATGATTGTGTGTCCTTTGTTTTCTTGTTGGTGTCTATTTGAAATTGTATTTGTAATTTAGCTCTCTGGTCCTGTTTTGTGTTCGTTCTATGTTTAAGAAAAAAAAACATCCACAATATTATCTAAATTTCTAAATATTGTCCACCTCTAATATGATGTTAATCCTAAATTAGCCATTTTTAATTAATGGTGAGAGTGAATTGTCCCATAGTAAAGAAATAATGATGTCCCCAGCCTTTGTCTTGATCAATTAATTATCCAAATATGTTAATAAAAACAATAAAAACAAGTGATTTAAGTTTTAAAATTTAGCACGACCTCTTTTTGCTTGGTAACTATGTTTGTCTTTTGTCTGAAAACATAGGACTTTGGTCTGGCAGAGGACTTTGCCACCAAAGCTCTGGAGTTGAAGCCAAGATCTTATGAAGCGTTTTATGCCAGAGCCCGCGCCAAGAGGAGTAGCAGGTAAACACTGCTGTGGAACTGAGTGTTTAAGCATTCAATAAGTGGAAATCCAAACCTTTCAAAAAACCACTTCTTTGTAACAGTAGAATTTATAAACGTGTGTTGTTGGCTTGCTGTTTTACTGACAAACCTCATCCAAGTTGGAAGTGTGGTTTATTCCTGCTTCAGACTGCCCTTTGGATTGAATATATGTTGTTTTTATTATTGTGTTTTATGTTGCACCTTAACGCCGAGACAAGTTCCTGTTTGTGAATTTTGTTCATTGACAATGGCAATTAATCCTTTCTGATTCTGATTCTGATTTACTTTATTCTGCAATTTCTGGATTTGTTCTTATTTAGCCTTCATTTAGTCCTGGACCAGACCAGGTTAAATATGGATTTTGTCTTTCTTTGTAAATTGAGGTTAAGGTATAATTTGTCCCCGTAACAAAATGTGTCCTTCACCTGACCTCGTTTAGTTGTGGTTCAGACCATTTTTAGCTGGTCAGCTGATATTTTAGTCCTGGTTTAGTCTTCATTTGGTCTTAATTCAGCACTGATCTAGTTCTGGTTTACTTTATGGATATCCATAATTTGGTAGATGAATCCAGGTTTAGTCCTGGTTTGATAATCAATAGTTCATGCAGATGTTTAACTGTATTTACACTGCAGTACTTTGTAATGGTATTTGTACATTTCTGAGTATTTTTTGGCTCATGTTTTTCCTCCGCAGACAATTTTCTGCAGCACTGGCCGACCTCCACGAAGCGGCACGCCTGAGCCCGTCCAACCGGGAGATTCGCCGGCTTTTGGCTCGCGTTGAAGAGGAATGTAAACATCATCAAAAAGCTCAGAGCGCCGCGGCGGCCCAGAGCCTGAGCCGAGACCAGCACAGCCACCACCTTCAGACCGGAGAAGACGAGCACGACGTCTTCTCCCACGGCAGTCTGGAGAGGCCCGTGCCGGTGTGTAGTACTTATGGTTCAGTCTTTGAAAAATGAGTACTTAAGTACTTAATGGAACATTACACCGTTATAGCACTTTTCAAGACACTTTACGTAGAAGAGATAAACGTATACAAACAAGATCTTTTTTGAAAGGCAGTTTAAGAGATGTGTGTTTTCAAGATTCATATGCATTTTAAAGATGCACATTCAAACAGTATAACCTGCATATCTGACAATAAAGACTTTATAGTGTGATACTGTAGTTATAATCAGCCATATCTCATCTCTGGCTGCGACAACAATCGTAAAACGTATGCATCTTCTCACAATTATGATGCAACTAAAATAGGACATAAAGTGGTTATCAAATTTAAATAAAAATGGAATTTAGATTTCTACTCTGGTTTTGCTTTAGGAGTATAATATCAGGGAAGTAAAACTCAACATCCTGAACACATTGTCTTTTGGAGAGTGAATGAATTCGTTATCGTTACAGTTGGACCACAGTGACCAAGAACGCGACGACGAAAAAGACGACTGCGATGAGTTGATGCTGCCGTGTGGAAAAAGCCCAGAGTTTTGGCCTCTGAATCCTTACGCCGCCAACCGGACTCTACCGGGAAGCTTCGGCCTGTCGGACCCGTCGCCCTGCTTCTCTCCGGACGAGTACTTGCCCGAACCTGTGCCCGCCCTCAACAGACAAGGCAATCGGACTCACCTGCAGAGCTACTCCTTGCAGTCGGGACGGATCGGAGGAAGACCTCTCTCTCTGTGCGGGCCGTCTAGTCCTCTCCCGGGCAGGCACATGTCCACTTCCTTAAGACCTGCTCCGCTGCTTGGTATCGATATTGGCCCTGGATCGTCGACGGACCACGCTGGTCTTAGCCCCACCGAGCACTTTCACCCTTTATCTCCGAGCAGTTCGTCGCCTCCCGGGCCGATGCACATGTACCAACCGCGTTCCTCCAGCTTCTCCAGGGGTTCGGACAGACTTTCCGCCCACACGCACGCCTCGGACAGCCTCGCGTTGGCGCTCGGCTCTGGGATGGAGGTGCGCAGAGAGGTGGGCACCGCCGGTTCGAGGGGATCCAGCTCGAGTCAAGCTTCAAGCGGGAATCTTTCGGACAGCGGACGCCAACAGGAAGCACCGTGCCCGATCAAGAGCAGCGGCAGCTTCAAAGCCAAGCCGGACATAAAAGCGCGCCCGTTTATGGGGGTCATGGACAAATCGGTGAGGGTGCAGGGGCAGCAGAGCACCAGCCTGAGCCGTCCCGAGCGAGGGGGCGCGGCAGACAGTTTCGGCATGTCGGTCATGGAGTTTCAGGGGCACAATGACTACAGACGCGCTTCGTTCCAGGACCAGATTTGCGGGAGCAGCGGTCAGCAGCGTGAAGCCAGGCCCTCGCAGTCTCAACTCCGATTCCCAGATGGGCGACACAGACCGCCGAGCCTGACCCGAGATAACCCCGCCCTCCACATGGCTCCCATCAAACCCAAGCGCTCCTTTATAGAGTCCAATGTCTGAAAGTAGTTCAACATCAAAGCACAGTTCTACCGTGGACAGTACAAACTAATAGACCAATAAACCAGAGACCAGGGGCTGTTTGCATGTGGAACTGAACAATGGCTCCAAAATATCAAGTTACATCTATTTTACATTTGTATATTTTTTTTGTCTTTTTATTGGAAAACTTTTGCACTTCATTTTAGCTTTGTTAAACGTTTACACAAGATGATCTAATCAAGTCTAAAACTCTAAACTTTAAAGCATCAAAAGTATAACTAGGAGTGGGCAATAATACAAAATACTTATCAGAATTTAGGATTTTATAAAAAAATGTATGTGCTATGTTTAGCCTAAGAAGTAACTAAAGCCCCCCTCTGATTCACTGTCACTCAGAGAATGATGGAGGATCAGAGCTAGAGTTTGATCGATATCGGGGCGTTATTTTTATTTACACTTTTAAGCATATTGGCTTTCTGCCTTAAAGTCTTATTTGAACCTAAGACCTATTGTGCTTTTGTCTGCTTTATAGTTCTAATCCACGACACCTGTGGATCAGTTAAAATTGCAATATTGATCTAAAACGTCTTGATAAAAAACAAACTTACATACTTCTGGATTGATTTGCGCCAGCCCCTTTAGAGCAGCAACTCTATTTTTTTCAAATTGTGCCAAAATGGTTGCCGAAACGTGTGTCACCGTTTAATGAAATACAATTGCAGAACAAAGTAAAGAGCCGAGGGCGTGTTTTAGTGGGGAATCTGGGGTGAATCTGGGGTGAAACTGGGATTGACAGAGCAATGGCATCTTGTCCAGAGGAGAATAAAGATTACTCAAACACGCCTGAGTCACTCCAAATACAACTTTGAGTTGTTTAATGAGAAGGGAAACGATCATAATATGATTAAAACTCCTACAAGCCGATCATGCATAATAGGTCTCCTTTAAGTACAACAAAGACAGACTACACTGCTCTCACAGGTTTGTAGAGGATGAATAACTATCATTTTTACAGGTTATTACTTGTTATAACTAGCTTAAAACAGTGTATTCATAGGGTTTTAGAGTGATGAAAATCTAGCACTTTTGCCATAGAAAAGAACAATTCAAAAGAAGTATTATATATCAGCATCTGCCATGAAAAAGCAACAACAAATCAGTCTATCCCTAATTGTGTGTTCTGGTTTGGGACCAGTTTGAGTCCTGATGTAGGTTTGCTTTAGTTCAGCTCTAGCTCTTGTTTAATTGTCTAGTCCCGGTTTAGCTCAGAGTTTAGTCCTAGTTTTCTTTTATATCCTAACGATTGCCCACTTCTACACGTAACTTTCTGCTTGTCTTACAGTCACTATTTCAAAACCTCAAAGCGTACAAACCATAACAATAAGGACTAAACCATTTTGTATAGATCAGGTGCCACATTTAAATGTCTTTTTATATTACTGATTTTTACAAGCATTGATCATGGAGCAAGTGTTAAAATGAGTTAAAATGAGTGAGTCTACTTTCTCTCGGTCCATTAACTTATACTGTCTAAAGCTTGTGTGTTTGAAAAGGCTGACGGCAAACAACACAACAGAAAATATACTTCCTGAGGATCGGAGTCCACAGACGCTAAAATGTTGTGCCCTTTAAGAAGCAGTGAGCTCAAATTATCTACTGTGAATCTAGCTTGCGTTTGGGGCTTATTTTTTTGCCAGGTTTACGAAAAAAGAAAAGAAAATCCATATTGATTGATCACAGTTTTCGATCCATAATTAAAAGCAGATAAAATGGCTTTCAAAATACTGTATTTCCTGTACATAAACAATACAGACTAAATAATTGTCAGTGAAAACAAGAAAATAGTCTCATTTCTTCCAACAAAGTCTGAACTCCGCTCCAAACCACACTTTTACTGACAGTGGATTGACTGTAAACCTCTCCATTAAAGCGACTTTGATGGAGAGGCTGATTATTGACGACTAGAGATAAAATTCGATTAATTGCACAGCCCTACTTGCGTTGTACTTCTGTAAACTGCGTAGTCTTAGTAGTTCAATCCACAAGAGTATTAAGTGCCATTTCAGAAACAGACGATGACCCATATAAGGTAGCAAGGGACTGGCGTTTGACTTTTCCCTGAGCGTGTCTGTAGAGTTATGCTGCTGCAATGCATTTACAATCTAGATCCAGTGAACTCAGGCTGCTACGCTTTGCTTTTATGTCTATTATAAAACATATATATATTAAAGGAAGTAGTGGTTTTAAAGAAAATAGTATATTCTATAAAACTTTGTCAAATGTAGAAATAAAAAGAAAGCTTTGTGCACGGATACACAGTTCAAAACCTCATGCGGATAGTTGCAGTAAATTGCCATTTCTACTGTATTGTCAAGTGTCTTTTAAATACATTTATATTTGTACATGTACACAGTATTTACAGATTCTATACAAACTTAGATATATTTCCCTGTAAGTGGTTATAGTCGGCGTCATGGACACGAAGGAATTACTTTGTGTTCTTGAAGTTCTTGGTACGTTTGATAAACATGGGGAATGCTTAGCTGAATCTAAAAATGACTCCTTCAATATTGACATTATATGCTATTTATTTTTCATAGCAAAGAACATATTACTGTATATGGAGTGTTTATTGTTTTATTTGAACATTTACAGGAACAACTGGAGCTGGAAACCTCAGCTTCATAACACTTCAGAGTCTGCTATGGATTACAGAATGTGCCACAGATATTATTGTGGTCAAATAAAAGACAAGTGCAAGAACACATCTGGACTTCTGTTTCTCCACAGATTTGACCACACATTAACATATGGAAACAAGTAGAGGAACATGAAGGGGTTAAAGTTAAAAAAGACGAGACACTGCAGGTGAAGAGGGACTAATGCAATTTTACATTTGGAGATAACAATTTGCATCTAATTCTGTAATAACACTATCAAACATTGACAAAAGGGCACACATTTAAGACAATAAAAAATGGATAGAGCCTGACTTAAATTTCTTGAATAATTTTTGTAGTTGAAATATTAAAGACAAAAAATGACAAAGGGCCTTTTGGATATTGCATTTTCTTACTGAAAAGTGGTTTAAATATTTAAATAAATCAGGCAAATCTCAATCAATTACTTGATTGTAAAGTTTGGTGTGTTTAGATTAAGGAGTGGTGTTTATGTTCTTATGGGAGAAAAAAGCATTTTTGGAAAACAGCCTTCGTTACAATGTTCCATAGAAAATCTGTGGTTCATTAAATGAAATAATAAAACCTGTTTAGGTGCAGACTGGACAGTGTTGTTGTTTTTTAAGTAAGAACATACAGATATTGAAAAAAAAAAAGATAAAAAAAAAAAAGTTTTGCCAGTTGTGTCTCGCCTTCTAAGTGACCGTTACATCGAACAATGTAATGTGTGTGGCTTTGTAATCCTTTTGAGGTCCTGAAGCTGAAGACTTTACATTGAAAGTCCTCAGCTTCAGGACCTGCACCATCAAGAGGAGGCAAACTGCAAACTGATTAAGACTCTGGTGCAATCAAACAAAGGGCAACATTTATGTCATTTAAAAAAAAGTATGAACAAATATTAAAGGTGCACAACGGCCTTTTCTCTGGTGGAGGGTCCGACACCTGCTTGTTCACCTGAAACGTTCCACAGTGTGGAATGAACAAGCAGGTCGATATCTACACTGACCACATCAGTGGTCTTATCCGACGTATCCATCTTGCATTTACTCAAATACAGGTGTTTCCATGGAGATACACAAGTTTAATGCAGAGTCAAAGTCAAAGCAATAACATATCCAGGTTACGGCAGGCTACGAACGAGAAAAGTTACCGGTACATTGTGCACCTTTAACAATTTAAATATTTTGATCTTTTTTCAATTCTGTGACGCCCTATTCGGGCCAAAACCTAAACTAATACTCAGACAGTTGTACAAGCATATAAAATGACTTAAATGTACATAAAGATTCATACAAAACTAAATATTGGCTTTTAGATACTGAGTTAAGTGTTGAAATGAAACAACCCTGAAGCAGTGCAATAATGTGACCGACTCTTTCTGGACGTTAGTGAGTGGTTTTCCAGCGGCCGATGGCCATCTTGAGCGTGTGGTTCGGGGTGAGCAGAGTGGTGAGCAAAGGCAGGTTAGTCATGGGGCTTGAACGATTCTTAGTATTGATCCAGCTCTCAATGGCCTCTCTTTCATACGAGTATCCATCTGTGAAATACGTGCCAGAATTTACAACACAATCATCCAAACAAAGAAGCACAATTAGAAGTCTGGTATGCCTCCATTGTTCACCATTTGACTTTAAAAAAACAGTGTAATTTGGATGGATTTTGCTTGAACAATGGCTCCACTTACATGCACACCCATCAAAATTGTAATATTATCAGATTTTTGGAGTTATAAGATTATTAAAATGGCATTTAAAGGGCAAAATCATCTGCTTTCTTTTTGATCACGAGCCCTCTGATTACTCACATCAGACTGTGTAGTTTGCATGTCATTTAAATAATGTTAAAAGCCCAGAAATCAGACAATAATCAGATTTTGGTGCGCATGTGAACATCGCAAGTGTTAGTTTAACATCGACTCGATTTAAAATTCATGGAAAATATTTTGGAGGAGTACGTTTGCAAGTTTTAAAAGTGTTTTAAAAGTGTTTGGGTGACGTTAACAGGTCTGTTAACAGGTCTCAGTGTAGATCCCAAACTTGCGGACCCAATTTCCGACCCAAAACTGTTGAATGATTGTTGCTTTTCATTTACTTTCAAAAACAGTCAATCACCCACATAATTAAACAGACTCTTGTCCTCCATCTGAGACTGTAACACTATGAAATGAGGGTGAATTCAATGCAGTCCTTAGTATTTCCGTGGTCTTTTTTTTTTGGTCTTACCGGCGGCGATGACCGGGTCCTTCATGAGCTCTCGAGTGATCGGACACAGAAACTCATCGGGAGTTCCTGTGCACACGCTCGCATTCTTTAGCTCCTCCAGTTTCCTCACCAACTTACTCCGCAGCCCCACCGACTCTGTCCCAAAACAACACGTAAACAGAACTATGAGACCCGTTATTTGTCAAGTTCAAGAACAGCAGCAAAATACAAAATATGCAATCAGAAATAAACAAAAAACAGACTTCAATCTAACCATAACTAGAATATTATAATGTACTTTGAGTAGAGTTAGGATATAAATAGATTTACAAATAAAATAAAAATGTCCTCCATTACTAGAAGATAAGCAATTTATTGAAGACCCCATCAGAAAGGAGAAGGCTGAAGTTTTAAGAGAAAATCATGAGTTTTCGCCGCTTTTTTTTAAACAAATAAATATGCTGTTTACTAGTTCTTTTTCTGTATTAATAGTTTGTTTTCTTGATGAGAGCTTTTCCCAGTACGGCCCTGCGTCCCATTGGAGTCATTTTACAGGACATATCTTTAGCACTACAGCACAATGAAACACTTTCTAATTGCTTATTATCTCAAATTAGTCTTCGATCTGTTAATTATTCCAACCTATCTTGTTTCCATAGGGGTGGGCAATACTGGCAAAGTACCCCGATAATGCTATTCAGTCAGTCCAACAGAAATGTGTCTTTAAAACGTGTCTTTAAAGTTGAAGTTTAATTATCAGACAAATGTAAAATGAATACAAGTCAGAAAAATGCAGAAATATCACCTTGTACCCTTTTTGAACGTTTACTACATCCCTTTTTATTTTTAATCAGCTCTTTTTGTAGCATTTCTTACTTTAAATTATATACTTGAAATTCAAATTTGTCATATCTTCAAAACAACATTCACAATATTAGCTACAATTCAATACATTGCCCACGTCTGCGCTACTATAAAAAAGATCTAATGTTTCTCTGCATATTGTTTGTCTCTCGCCTATTGGGACAGAACTCCAGCGTTTGTGTGCGTTTGTGTGCATTTGTGTGCGTTTGTGTGCGTTTGTGTGCGTTTGTGTAACAGGCTGGACTAATATGCAGGACATGATTGTAGCGTTGGAGCCGTTAGCACTTTGGGGGGGCGGTGTGAGCGTGGGAGAGCGGTGGGAACAGAAAGACTGTCCAAAGCAAAAAGTTAATAGTCGCACTCACACGTCAGAGCGTTAGGTCTTTTCGCAGGGCCAGGGTGCGTAGCTTCTTCAAATGATTAAATAATCACACACTTTACTACACACTAATCCTCTTGGTCAGTGGGTATTTTTAACATGTGCCACTTACCAGCTCCAAACCTGTTCTAAACCAGGACTATACCAGCTCCAAACCTGTTCTAAACCAGGACTATACCAGCTCCAAACCTGTTCTAAACCAGGACTATACCAGCTCCAAACCTGGTTCTAAACCAGGACTATAACCAGCCCTCAAACCTGTTCTAAACCAGGACTATACCAGCTCCAAACCTGTTCTAAACCAGGACTATCCAGCTCCAAACCTGTTCTAAACCAGGACTATACAGCTCAAACCTGTTTCTAAACCAGGACTATACCAGCTCCAAACCTGTTCTAAACCAGGACTATACCAGCTCCAAACCTGTTCTAAACCAGGATCATGCCAGCTCCAAACCTGTTCTAACACCAGGACTATACACCAGCCCCAACCTGTTCTAAACCAGGACTATACCAGCCCCAAACCTGTTTCTAAACCAGGACTATGCAGCTCCAAACCTGTTCTAAACCAGGACTATACCAGCTCCAACCTGTTCTAAACAGGACTATACCAGCCGCTAAACCTGTTTCTAAACCAGGACTATACCAGCCCCAAACCTGTTCTAAACCAGGACTATACCAGCACCCAAACACTGTTCTAAACCAGGACATAACCAGCTCCAAACCTGTTCTAAACCAGGACTATACCAGCTCCAACCTGTTCTAAACAAGGACTATACCAGCTCCAAACCTGTTCTAAACCAGGTCTATAACAAGCCCAGCAAACTGTTCTAAACCAGGACTATACCGCCCCAACCTGTTCTAAACCAAGGACTATACCAGCCCCAAACCTGTTCTAAAGCAGGACTATACCAGCCCAAACCTGTCTAAACCAGGACTATACCAGCTCCAAACCTGTTCTAAACCAGGACTATACCAGCTCCAAACCTGTTCTAAACCAGGCTATACCAGCCTCCAAACCTGTTCTAAACCAGGACTATACCAGCCCAAACTGTTCTAAACCAGGACTATACCAGCCCCAAACCTGTTCTAAACCAGGACTATACCAGCCCCAAACCTGTTCTAAACCAGGACTATACCAGCTCCAAACCTGTTCTAAACCAGGACTATACCAGCCCCAAACCTGTTCTAAACCAGGACTATACCAGGACTATACCAGGTCTAAACCAGGACTATTCCAAGTCCAAGATACACTCGATACAATATTCAAATGTTGGTATATAGATCCCATACATTTTGGACTAACCCAAAGGAGGACAAAGATTTGAACAAAATTGACTCTAAATTAAACAAACAGAAGATCTCGCGTGCCACACTTTGAGAAGCAGTTGATTAGAGAATGAAGAATTTCGGGAATGTCTTATCGTGTGTAAACTAAAGAAGGATTAGATAACAGCACTGGTTCTCAAACGGTTTTAATCTACTGTAGCGTAGTCCTAGATTAGACCTGTTATTACGGCTGTCACTAACGATCGCTCGATTAGTCAGCAATTATTTTCCCCATCAGTCGACTTATATAAACAGATAAACACAGAACAGAACACAACACTAAACGACCAGAGTGTAAATGAAAATAATAACACAAATAGACTTAAATAGACAAATAAACTTAACATAAATACAAACAAAATCAAGCCACATTTAAATGTAAATAACAGTCAGATTTGGTCCAAAGTCAGATTTAATTTGGAAATGGACAAATTTGACAGAATGTCATTTTTTCCTCAAAGCACATTTTGAATCAAAAAAGGTTGAAATATGGTGACAGAAGGCGTCTACATACTTAACATTTACGAATAAAGTAAAATATTGATTACAATGTAAAACATTTTGATTCAATAACGCCACTCTCTGTTATAAAGCATATTTTTGAATGTGTTTTAGAGTCTGTATAGTCCAGAAAGGGTTTTTAGGCTCGACATAGTCATGACAAGTGTGAGAACTGCTGAACTGAGGTTTTACTGTAAATATAAGAATCTCAATAAAGTTAGTTTAAGAACAAAACTAAGATCAGAGATGAAGGGAAATTTGTGTACACGCCCTTTGTTAATTAATGATATGGTTTGTGCGTTTGGTTTAATGTATTAATAATGCGTATTCCAGTGTACAATCCGGGCATTTGTTTTAAAAAATTCTCTCAATTCATGATGCCAAAAATTCTGTCCCGAACTGCTTGGAGCTGATTCATTATGATGTGTTTTTGAAAGCTTCTACTTTGCGTGCTGCCTATGTCGTGCTGAAAAGGTGGGCTGCTGCCTGCTGCTACAAAAACAAAGAACAATGTGAAGCCTGTCGCGGCCGTGGGGCTGTGTAAACTCTGCAGAGATTGACAGAGTCTGTGGGATGAAAATGACGGCATGGCAACGCAGCAGTCGTGCGCTGACAACTACAGTACATGACGAATACGCACTGGCTGCTTCTTGACTGACACTGACAACATAACACTCCCAATTTAGCCCCGCGACGGCGCTTCAAGTGTAAAAGAGTCCACAAATACTCCCCACATCACAGGACCTTACAGAAATCCCCCGGGTATAATTATATTTGGGTGAACACTTTATTCTAATCTAGAGAATCTCTACATGTCAAGTATCATCTCAGAGAACATTTAGCTTCAATGTGCTGTCTCCAAGTGAAAGGGGAAAGGAAATCAAGAAAGAAGAAACTAAACATGGACAACAACTAATGAGACGCAACATCTTCTTTACAAAAGTGAGACAAAATGTATCCAGTGAGCCTCTTTTGTGGGGCAAAATACTTTTTTACATGTCCACATAGCTGTGGTGGTTCTGGTTTAGACCTGGGTTTAATTTGGTTTAGCTCAGATGTTGTTGTCCTAAATCTGGTTCAGATCAGATTTAGTGTATTCTATTAACGTCACGTTTGGGCCTGGTTTACACCTGGTTTAGTGTTGGTTTAGTCCTGGTGTAGTCCAGTTTCTCTTCAGTCCTTTTTAGACCTTCTTTAGTTTAGGACTGCAACTACTGATTCTTTTAGTAATAAATTAATCTGGCCATTATTATTTTGATTAATCAATTAGATTGAAAAATGACATTTTTTCAAATTGTTACTTAAAGCTTAAGAGATGCTTCTTAAAAATAATTTCATCGGGTAAATTTACTAGTTTTAGTAAACTAGTATTTACTACACTTATAGTTGACAGTTATTTCACTAATCGCTTATTTGTGATTAATCTTAACTTGTTTCAGCCCTAGTTTAGTCCCTTTTCTCTAAAGCTGTGATATTGTTTTCATCCTGGTTTTGACCTGGTTTAAACTTAGTTTAATGGTTTAAACTAAGTTTAAACCATTAAACTAAGGTTTTGGTCATAGTTTAGACCAAATGTACAGTAGTTTTGGTCTAGCTTCTATTTAAACTATTTCTAGGCCTGGGGTAGTCCAATTTCCTTTCAGGCCTGTTTAGTCCCTTTTCTGATAGCCGGTTTGAACCTTGTTTAGTCCTGGTCTTCACATGGTTTAGTCCAGGGCTATTCAACTTAATTTTCCTGAGGGCCTGATTTCTCAGGGGGCCGTGGCCTCTGGGCCGGATAGGCTACTAACCAGGTCAGAACCAAGACTAACCCAGAATCAAACCAGGTCTAAACTAAGTCAAAGCAGAATTAAATAAGGACTAACCAGTTTTAAATTTGTGCAAACCCAAAATTAAAACAGAAAACAAGAATAAAAATCTATAATAATAATATTTGTAAGATGGGTCGCGGGCCGGATCCGATCGTTTGGCGGGTCTGATCTGGCCCCCGGGCCTTAAGTTGAATAGCCCTGGTTTAGTCTCTTTTCTTTAACTCTGTCATGGTCTAGCTTTAGTCTTGGGTTTGACCTGGTCTAGACCTGGCTTAGACCTGGATCGGCCTTGGTTTAGAGCTGGTTTGTCCCTGGTTTAGTCCCGGTTTAGACCCGGTTTTGGCCCTGGTTTGGCCCTGGTTTGGCCCTGGTTTGGCCCTGGTTTGGCCCTGGTTTGGCCCTGGTTTGGCCCTGGTTTGGCCCTGGTTTAGACCTGGTTTAGACCTGGTTTAGACCTGGTTTAGACCTGGTTTAGACCTGGTTTAGACCTGGTTTAGACCTGGTTTAGACCTGGTTTAGAAGGCCTGGTTTAGCCTGGTTTGGCCCTGTTTGCTCCTGATTTGCTCCTGGTTTAGACTTTGTTTAGACCTGGTTTAGACTGGTTTAGACCTGGCCTATACCTGGCTTAGAAGGCCTGGTTTAGACCTGGTTTGGCCCTGGTTTGCTCCTGGTTTAGACCTGGTTTGGCCCTGGTTTAGACCTGATTTGGCCCTGGTTTCTCCCTGATTGCTCCTGGTTTAGACCTGGTTTGGCCCTGGTTTAGACCTGATTTGCTCCTGGTTTAGACCTGATTTGGCCCTGGTTTAGACCTGATTTGCTCCTGATTTAGACCTGGTTTGGCCCTGGTTTAGACCTGATTTGCTCCTGGTTTAGACCTGGTTTGGCCCCTGGTTTAGACCTGATTTGCTCCTGGTTTAGACCTGGTTTAGACCTGGTTTGGCCCTGGTTAGAAGACCTGATTTGCTCCTGGTTTAGACCTGGTTTGGCCCTGGTTTAGACCTGATTTGCTCCTGGTTTAGACCTGGTTTGGCCCTGGTTTAGACCTGATTTGGCCCTGGTTTGCTCCTGATTTGCTCCTGGTTTAGACCTGGTTTGGCCCTGGTTTAGACCTGATTTGCTCCTGGGTTTCAGACCTGATTTGCCCTGGTTTAGACCTGATTTGCTCCTGGTTTAGACCTGGTTTGGCCCTGGTTTAGACCTGATTTGCTCCTGGTTTAGACCTGGTTTGGCCCTGGTTTAGACGCTTTTGCTCCTGGTTTAGACCTGGTTTGGCCCTGGTTTAGACCTGATTTGCTCCTGGTTTGCTCAGACCTGGTTTTGGCCCTGGTTTAGACCTGGTTTGCTCCTGGTTTAGACCTGGTTTGGCCCTGGTTTAGACCTGATTTGCTCCTGGTTTGCTCCTGGTTTAGACCTGGTTTGCTCCTGGTTTAGTCCTGGTCTAGTCCTGGTCTCGACCTTGCATTAGAAAGTGTCACAGCTCTGAGTGAGACGAGTGTGATGTCCTCACCTATGTGCAGCTCTGACGCCAGCGTTTCCTTGGTGAGGCTCATCAGTTCGGTGCCGTCGATGTTATTGGACTTGAAAGTTTCCACCAATCCCGCGAGGCCTTCCTCCTCCAACCACAGAGACACATCATCCTCTGACCAATCACTGACCAGCAGCTTGGACAGGCCCGAAGACGCCCTCCCTAAAGAAAATGACAGAAAAACAAACAAAAACAGACTGAAAGTGTGTTCTCCTTCACTGGTGATGCAAGTGATGGAAAGAGCAGAGGAAAGGAGAGACACCAGGATGCAACGATGCGACTGCCATTGAACAAGTTGTGGTGGCCGTGTGTGAAATCAAATGTGCATGTATAAATATATTAAATAAAGGTTTAAAATCTCCAACGCCTTTAGCTCAGGCCTGCCAGACAGTATTTACTTTATTTGTTTAACTTAAAACAACATTATATACTGACTCACTAAAAGAAGTGCATGGTAGCAAATGTGAGTAGAGCAGCCTTATCTTTTCAAGTAGGAGTGATTTTACTTCAACAGGAATAAGACTCAAGCAGAAGTACAAAGTAGTAATCTGAAGTAAAGGCTATTAGAAGGATAAAATATGATATAATGTAATAAATCTGGTATTTTTTAAAAGGACATAAACCTCCAAATGACCAAACTAAGTGTTGAAATCTCTTACTATCATCAACATCAACCTTTTGTCTGAAGTAAATGTAAGTGACTATCGATCATTCGCTTCTTTTTTTCCCAAAATGTCTGGTCAAAGAAACGAACAAAGGCGGCTGTCTGAGAGGGGAAACCTGTCGAGTGATTATTGATCAGGAGCTTTACTTATTCTTTTATCGAATAAGTAAAAGGTCAATAAGATTCAGTTGACTCTTTTAAAACAATAATGAATGGTCTTCTTTTTTTTTTTTTTAACTCTGCACATTCAAACCAATCCAGCGCGGCACAGACAGCGAGCCGTAGCGTGAAACATGTTCATAGGTTGTAAAGGGCGGCCGTGTTTTAAAGAAAGACAAAAACCTCTCAGTGTTTTTGTTGTGTGAAAGAGGAAAATCCCTGGAATATATTTGCATTATCTCGAGTTACGCGGGACAATACTATTCCCAGATCAGAGTATAATATTTGTACTTTGCTCTGACAAAAGAATAAAACAACCACCTAGCAACTAATCTTGAAAGTATTATTATTGGCAGTGTGTATTACTCTGGCAGTGACATTTGTATTATTATTTCAATTCATATTTCAGGTGTTTTTTTTTTATTTGTTTTGATTTATTTGTTTTGATTTATTCATGAGAAATGCTGTAAGAGTCAAAATGTCAATACTCGTTACAAGTTTCAGTAGCATGTACTGACACTCTTGCAGAGAAGATAATGACATTTACAACACATACTAGTAGTAGTTTCTTAATTTATACCATGTGGTTTCGCACTCAGATCATTCGAAATATATTCAGGAAATGTTCAAATTTTGCCCTATTTTTGCAATTTTCTTTTGCATCGATGTAAGTCAAATGAGTTTTTTAATGCTAGTTTTAGTATCTGGTTATTGATTATTTTGACAACCGTTTATAAAAGACTCAGCCATAAACACATACCTTGTTTTGATCCGAAAGTCTCACCTGAAATACAGAAAAGACATTAAAGAAATAGATTAAAATACAGAAGAAAGAATGTATTGTTTACATATTGAACGTCACAAAAGTGCTCCAGATTAAAAATGTCGTCCTCAAACATTTAACTCGCTTAAACTTGAACTATGGTTTTATATTCTGAGAATATATATCAAGATAATATTGTATTGTTTTGTAAAATTAGAGCAATGAACATGAATTGCTAATAATAAGAACCAAAACAAACTGTATATCAAAAAATGTACATTGTAAGTAACATTTCTGTATTTTGTGGATAATTTGACAGTTTTAATGTACAAACTTGAACATTTTCACAAACATTTTATCATCAAAAAAATGATCTTAGTCATATTGGCAATATTTTGATAATTGTGACTCTGAAACGAAAAGACGTTTTAAAACAAAGACCACATTAGTGAATTTAAAAATGTTGTCAATCTAGAAGGTTTCAGTCCCCATAATTGTTAGTCTCACTTTCTTTGTCTTGCAGAGTTCAAGCATGCATTGTGTAATTATGGGCAGTAGTTTGTTTCCTGGTATCTCGGCACACGGTGGACTCTTGACTTGGTCTTGATTAGCGCGGGCTGCTGGGTTCTGTGTCTCTGCTTAGTGACATTTAGTGAAAAAGGCAACCGAGAAGACATTTTGCGAAACGTACCATTAAACGACTTTCCCTCTGCGTGGTTCCGAAAGAAACAAGAAAGTGCCAAAACAGACAGAGAGAAGAGAAATCATTAAAGTCAATGGTGAGTAATGACATTTTCTCCTGTAAGAGCTCAAAACACAACTAAAATGTGAAAGAGCTGTTATAATCTAATGACAAGTGTAAAAGTCTACAATTCTGCTAAATATTTAGTTTGCACCTGACATCTACAAGAAAAAAAAAAGTGACACTGTTGTAGAAAAGCAGATAAAAAACAGGAGCCCTGCACTCACATGTATCACTGATACAGCCTTTGTGATCATATTTGAGTCGAACTCATTACTTTCTCTCCTTAAATAAGATGTTTTTGAGTCTGTTTGTTGAGGAAATTAATTGTCGTGCAGCAGCTGACGAGTCCTAAATCTCCAACTGTCGTGCGCAAACAAGCTGGCTAAGATCTGCACAGTCACAGCAACTACTTTCCATTTCCTTTTAGCTGTATAAAATTAATCTGAGTCCATTTTGAGTCATTTATAGGTAACAAAAAGTTGTATTGTGTTGAAAATTACAGTCTATTGTCTAAAAATTGTACTTTTTTATCATCACTGTGGTATCAAAATCAGAGTTTGATTCTCAGTATCATGACAACACCATTTGGGATGTCTAACCTTGTAATAATAGTTAATAACAACAGGAATAGTTGTAATACTAGCAGTAGTTGCAGTAGTAATGGTAGGTTAATGGACGTGGAAGCAGTAGCAGTTGTAATGGCAGTAGTATTTGTTGTAGTAGTAGCGGCAGTAGTAGAAGTAGAAACAGTAGTTCGTGTTGTTTTTGGTTGACCTTGCCCACTGCATCCGTCGTCCACCCTCCAGATGTTCACAGTTTTATCCATAGATCCAGTGGCAATGATTGGGGAAGTTGGTGAGAAGGAACACGCCGTCACATATCTGCAAAAAATAAAATACAATTATCACAGGTTCAAATAGTACAAAAATACAGGTAATACAGTTTCAAATGTTTGCTTTTTAATAAAAACTGAGTATACCATGTCTTTTTCATAAACGTTCATATTGCAGAAGTTCTTTGGACTCACAGCTAGTACGAAGTTAAAATAAAGTTAAATAAAGTCACGTGAGTAAAACATATTCGATTCTAATAAGTATCAATGGGGTTTAAAGGTTAGCACTCACTATAGATTGAAAACTACTAAATACTCGGGGCAGTTTGTGCACCTCAGAGGGCAAACTCATCTTAAGTGGATCAAACCAGGGATAAGCGGAACATTTCCAGTAGATTCACAAAACGTCAAAGGCAACATTAATGAGGACAAATCCTAAGCTGATTGCTCAGAAATGTTGAGCCACAAAACTGTAGTCTCTAAACCCTTACCCGGCCTCTCCCCTGCTCTCACTGTTGAATAATCTGCTTTTAAAGTCAAATAATTTCCTGGAGGCTTTTTGTGAGCGTTGTTTACTTTTTCCCTCGACTTTCTCCCACAAGTTTCCTCTAGCTCAGTTTCTCCAAAATGACTTTGAAATGGCTGCGCTGAAAGAGTTTAGATTGCCGGCTTTGAGGCAGACACAGGTGGCTTGAAGGAGGTATAAATAGCCTGTAAGAGTGATCATTGAGCTGGGGTAGATATCTCTGTGAATATGTAGGGGAAGAGGCTACGGCGGCAGCAGTCCTACCTCTTATAAAAATGGTAAATGCATGCTTTGTGCCCACGCTGCATCACAATCTATTGAGGGAACAGTCTCTTTTGAGTTTCTTCCTTTGCAATAACTGACACTTGTGGTCGCATACAAGTGGTGAATAGCGGAAATGAAGTTTACAAAGATGCGCTTGCTATTGGGTTGAAAAATCTGAATCATTTCAAATTCATTTAAGTCATTGTCTAAATTTAGCATTTCTAGTCGCATTGGAAATATAATTGAACTGTCAGATTAAATAATATGTTACTGGTCATTGAAAGGGACATAATTGGTATTCTTTTCCATAATTATTTTTAAATTGGTATCCTTTACATCTTGACAATCTATTGAAAATTTGACAATGACGCCAAAAATGATGCTACATAAGCGACATTAGGGCTTTTTTTTGTAAATAATAGCCTATAGATGGTGATAAATGGCAATCTTATGATTCATAAATGTTCTACCGTTTGTTCCCGTTAGATGGTATATTAAATAAAAGCCTATAAAAGCAAATCGCTTTTCAGACACTCAAGTGTGAGGCAAGTTAGGACATACAAAATTCTGAACATTATGCAGCTAAACTGGGAACAGAAGATTTTGGATGTAATTGCTCATCCATATCTTGCTGTTGGCTGAGAGGAAATAACCAAGAGCACTTATCGACAGAGGTGGCTGATTAAAACCATAATTAAATAATTGTGCATGATCAGGACGCAAAATTAACTCAGTGGGGAGACTAGAAGTTGTATTGTGGTCAAACAAGTGATGAAATGATCATATTTTGTAAATAATATGTGAATAATTATTACTCAAGAATCACGCAAATAATGGAGTAAAGAGTGACAAAAATGTGCCACATTTTTACCTTTCATGTTGATTTAAGGTGTAAAGTAAAATGGCATTTGTCTGCAAAAACAAGAAGTGTTATAGAGCGGAATGGCACACAAAATGTAAGCATTCAAACACATTTTATTGAGATACTCACAGCATCGTAGACTGTAACTGTTTTGTCCACAGATCTGCAAAAATAGTGGAAATGTTTCACTCTAGAAAACTCTTTAAAATGTGATAATCTCTGTCTCCCTCTGGTGGTTGATTTGAATAACACAACCCTTTCTTAAATTCAGTAAAGTAGATTGCATGTTGCTAATTAAATCTCACCCAGACACAAGCAGTTGTCCATCAGCAGAGTAAGCACAAGTGAGGACTGGAGCCGACTGACCAGTGAGAGAGTGTAGTAACTGCATTTTGTAGGCTGCAAGGAAATTCAATTGTATTAAACCAAATAATTTCCAGAGAGCATATATAACTAACATTTCTGTCTTGAACTAAATAGGTTAACACAAACTACTTTACATTTAGCTAAGGCCTAGCAGGTGTATCATCAAGTGTAGTGTAGTATAAGTGAGTCGACTATTTGGAAATGTGCTGTATAAAATGTGTGTATATTGTTCGTAAATTGTTATTAATTGCAATTTCATTATAGAATACAGACTTCTATATACAAAGGACGTCTACTTTGTTCTGCGTTATGTCTTATGTCTCGAAAATAAATACTCAGTTCAGTTTAGTCTATTGTGCAAGCTTAACTTAACTAGAGTAAATAGTCTTTACCCAGCCTGGCAGACCACACCCACTTCCTTCATACATAATTACCGAGAGAGTAGAAATGAGGCCATGCAAGTCTTTACCTCCACTGCTGAGTTTGTTGATGGCCCAGATCTTCAGAAGACTGTCTTGACCGCAGGATGCAAGGCGAAACTTCACCACCTGACCCCCTACAATGAGCAAACGGTAAAAAAAAAACTTTGATATGTCCATAAAATCATTAAAGCCCCAGTACGTAACTTTTAGCCAAAAAATAGACAAAAGTAATGCTTGGTTTTTCATTTTGATTGTTTTTACTGTACTAAAAATGCAGAAAAACATGCATCCCTAGAGTGAGGGGGCTGTATCCGCACAAACCTGACTCGTTCTTGGCCTGGTGGAGCCTCCTCCAGCTTGTTTCCATGGAAATCTTGTTTCTTTGGCTATAATATCCCACAGCATGGCATAAAACATATCTAGCTCCATGGAGAATGTTCAGTAGTATGGTTTAAACTTTCTATTTCCATGAAATCATGCAGGTGGCGTGCCACTGGCAGAAAGTTACAAACTGTTGCTTTAAACGAACTGTGTTTTCAAACAAATTCCCTGACAAGAATTAAGTGCAATCATTATTGTCATATTTCAAAAGTTCACAGTGTTTTAGTAGACTCTTTTATACATTTTTGCAGTAATGAAGCAGAGCAAAGGATCATGGTCTATGTAGTTTTTTTTTTTATGCTGCTGCAATTTATCAATTCCTTCAGTATTCAGTATTCAATATGATTTGTCCAATAATTAGAATATTTTGAAACTTCTGATATTGAAACATCACAATACTGCCAACATTGCTTCTCTAATCTCTAATTCCATTTATCATTAAAGTCCACAGAGGGACATAAGATACAAACTAGTGTGAAAATGTGTGTGTGCATTTGCTCTCTCACCACTGTGGATGTCAGGCGAGAAGGTGCAGCAGCTGACTCCCAGGTCGTGTGCGTTTTTCTCAGCGTGAAGTTGGTTCATGTCCAGGTCCCAGAGGCGCAGGTCTCCGTACGTGGACCCCGTCACAAAGAGCTGACTGCAGGGGCTGAACGAGCACGCCACCATCGTCGTGTCAGGCACTGCGCCGGTCCTAAAAAACAGAAAACAGATAATGAACTTTATAGTTGTAATTTAAAGAGCACGTAGATATTTGTATAGTAATGATTCTGATTATATATATTTTTGTGTGTGTCACAATTTGTTAATGGTTAGTTATTGATTCTAGAGTTTGAAGAGTTAATTGTTGTCCTTTAGCAGGCATTCACTAAAAAACAAAAGACATCTCACTGAGCTGTTTACCACTTATTAATGAAGTAGCCTCCTGCTGTTTCTTTGTGGCTTTTTCTATTTGAGCTGCAACAACCACTTAGCATAACAAATTGTTATTGTGATTTCTGTCTTTCTTTTCCTACCCGGACAATCTCACACTTCACACTTGTGGCTGGACTAATTTCATCTGTTTTTTTATATTGCCTTTTTCAACAAAGCTTAAGAATGACCGAACTGGATGTGTCATACTAACCACTATATAAATAAATTATTTTATGTATTAAAACTTAATTTGCGGATCAATTAACATAGTGTACCTTAACCTTAAAGAAAATAGTGTATGTGTTGTTTTTATGACATAGAATACTTTATTAAATGAAGCCTTGTTTAATAAAGAATTTACGGCAAAAATCACCGTACTTGTGTTACGTCAAATAAGATGAACTTAATTAAAGTTGTTTTTTCCCCTTCTAAGCCCTTTGATTAACACATACACACTGTTATTTCCACCTTACTCTACCTGCGACAATGTCTGGATGGAAAGTCCCAAAGAGCCAAAGACCCGTCCGAGGCTCCTGAGACCAGGTGAACTGAGTCCGGGGACAGGGCGCAGACTCGGACCGGGCTGCGTCCAGGATGCTCCAAAATCGCCTCAATCTCCCCCGACACCATGGACCAGATCACCACGGTGGCATCGGTCGAACACGAGGCGAGGAACTGACCGCAAGGGCTGAAGCAGCAGCAGTGCACGCCGTAGCCATGTCCTGTGAGTGGGGAGAAGGGCAGCTCGGAGAAGTCCTTGGTGTTGTAGATTCTCAGGGTTTTGTCCCCAGAGCAGGTCGCAAACAGAGTGGCTGAAAACGCACACCAGTTGACATCATCTCGATGGTCTTGTAAAGTGCAAATCAGAGACACCATTTGGGAAGGTGGACCTAGAACACAATGCAGACAGAAATGAATGGACAGTGAATGTGTGTAAATTTACTAGTCTGGATTAGAAGATATTTTCACAATGCACCAGGAATACGCTACAATGCATATTTTACTTTTATTTTTTAACTGTTCCTCATTGTATTCTATTGCACCATATCACACATTCCGATTTTGTGAAAATCTTTCTCATCTTGATTACCAAAAAAGGTGCAGAAATATCCCTTTACCATTGTTTGATTGTATAACACATGTTTTTGTGGTCATTTTAAATAATGCTAATTGTAGAAAGTACACTCTATATTCTAAATTTTGCATATCTCCAAAACAACAATTTCCTCTAGACTGGATGAGTGTCAACCCTCAATCAAAATAAATAATGTACACTCACCTTCTATTTAATACAAAGTGTAAGAGATGTAGAGACTATTTTCTCATTTATTTGGGGAAACACTGGCCATATAGAATGGTCCACTATGTTTTAAACTACTTTCAATATTGGACACAGTTTTGTTGTTAGGAGGCTGGACTTGAGGAGATCCCTGGTCTTAAGGAGGAGATCCCGCTACTGTAGAGCCCCTTATCCCTAGTCATTAAATAGCTCATGCCATATTTTGGTGTGGTGTGTTTTTTATATGATCAGGCTTTCTGATCTCTCTGACCACTACAAGCTTTTTGAATATGAAGTTTGTGCTTATCTTGAATCTTGAATTTAAAATATGAAATATATAATCACAGACAGATTGTTACACACTTCACATTACAGTCAAACAATTGTTCATATTGTAAATTAAGGTTTTAAAAATGCTTGTATAACCAGATTAAGGCATATTTAAGATGATTGAATGCTTCTAGAGGGAGAAAATCTTCACACAAAAAATGTATTGATAAAATCTGAAATTGTTTGATAAGTCACAATTATTCAGATTAATCTTTGCAGTCGTACAATTTATCTACAATCCTTTTTGGTGTTGTATGTTTTATTGATGTTGACTTAACTGTGCTGATGTCTTCATAATGACAACAATAATTTATTAGAACGATTTATAAGGTGCTTTTTTGACACTCAAAGGCTTTTACATTGCATTATTCATTCACTTCACAATGCATCCATGGAGTACGAAAACAATTTGCATACAACAGTGAGAGCAACAGTAAATATAAAAGAACTTGTTGAAAACACGTAGTTGTCGACTTGTTTACAAGCTAACGTTAAGACATGGCAGCTGGTTATGCAGTTGTTGCTTTCTGTTTTGTCCATATTGATGAACATAATCATCGGTAATAGAACAAACAGAGAGTTTAAAATTCAAACAGATTTATAAGTGATCAAACTTCAGAAATATACAAAAGTAGATTAAAATGTACCGTTCGTTACCTTGTCCGTTTGGCTCTGGGCTCTAGTCATTAACTTCCGGATTCAGCAGCTGATCCAGACGTAAACCATGACGCTTTACGTCATGGTTAAGACCGGCTGGTTTCCATAGATACGGGTAGAAACTGATCTGACGTTCTGCCACGCATTCTCGTGGTAATACGTGTGTGTGTGTGTGTGTGTGTGTGTGTGTGTGTGTGTGTGTTTGTTTGTTTGTTAGGGGCATAGCAGATTGTGTCTATGCGTTTTTTTTTAGCATAGAATCTTTGACATTTTAATTGATCATATATTTTTGCATTGTTCTGAGTTTCAGATTCCATCACATCATTCTCTTTGGGTCCATATTTTTTATGGATATGAGGTGATGGCAAAATGACTATTGTTATGGACTATTCTACATAAAAACTGACTAATGTTAGAAACATAGTCATAGACACTTATTGTACATGATAGTGTTGTTGTTGTTGTTGTTGTTGTTGTTGCTGCAGCCTTATATTTTTACTCTACCTGCAGTGTTCTAGTTTTAATAATTGCATATTTTTATGCTCTTGCTACTCTTGATCTCCGATTAAGTTAATTTGTGTAATATGTGCATTTATTATTAATAATAATCATAATCATAATAATAATAATAATAATAATAATGCCTTGCACATGTGTAGTGTGATTTACAAGCTAGTCCAAGCCTCTCAAAGTACAACATTGTAGTTATTCCTTTGCTCAACATTCAGTTGTGGTAAACGACTTTTGTAGCCACAGCTGCCCTGGCGAAGACGGTGCCATCGGCCCATTTATGCTGTAACACAGTGAGTTCAAGGGCCTTTTAGAAAGAACAAAGTTTAACATTTGTGGATTTGTCTTCAGATCGTACTCAATAGAAAAAACTTGACCTTGTCCTTATCTGAGTATAACAATATTCTATAATCACAAGCCTCCAATTAAGCTTGCTGAAACATACTTGAAACAGAACTATTTGTTCTTGCAGTTCATAATGCATTTAACTACATTAGAAAAAAAAAACGACCGCACTAAATTATTATTAGTGGTAGTGCTTTTATGAAAACAAGACTCAGAGATTTACGTTGAAAAACATCCTTTTAATAGGTCCGTGCCACACACTAGTGAAAAATAAAGCTCCTACAAAAGAATGATACTTTTATTCCACAATATCTTAAATAAAGTAACTTCAAGTACTTTTGACTTGGGTACAAAAAAATCTAGCTGCCTCCATCAGGCCACGACACACAGCAAGGTTCAACACAGTGGTTACAAATGGCCTTAGGTCCTCAGTATTGTGGCAGACGACGAGGAAATGCAGTGTGGAAGCCAAACCTAACGCTTGTTCCTTTTATCTGCTATGGTGAGGAATGATTTCTGTGTCACTGTCCAACTTTGGAGGCCTTGTTGGATTGAAATTATATCAAAAATAAAGTTGTCGTAAGAATGAAAACTAAAAACAAAAACATCCCCTACATGCCCCTGTTGGAAGGGTAGGCACTACCAAGATTAAGGATACCACAGTGTTTGCAGAGGATATGTATATACTGTACAAACAATATTTATGATAATGCTTCCATCACGGTCACTAAAATAGAATGCTACAATCATTCTAAGGCATAAACAATATCTTAATATTCTTAAACAATTTGTACACATTGTTCCAAACAAGACATAATATTGACATTAATAAACAGTATATACACATGAATCACCATTGTCTATCGGTTCCTCTGCAGTTCCTGTAAATAAATGCAGTTTTACAGTTTGTGAGCAAATGAGTACAGTTCTGGGACGCCCCCAAAGCACTGACAGTGTAAACAGCTTTTTTTTTCTTGGCTTGTTTTGTTTAAGTTTTTTTTTTTTTTTTGGGAAGAAAAAAAAATTAAATAATTAAAACACAGAGACACATTCCTTTTCAATTCTGTCAGATGATTCTTCCTTTTCATAGAAAATGAAGTGGACCTTGATTCATAAATAATTAGAAAATTAAATACATTCACTATAATACGATTAAATAACAAAAGACTATTTACAGGTAGTGGAAATGAGTGAGGGTTGGATCAGTGCAGTGTTCGGAGACAGGAATGGTATTGCACTAGGACACACCCCGTTTCTCTGGGACTCTTTGGGGCTTTCATCCTGTGTGATAAATCCAGCGCACCTCCTAACAACTTTTATTTCAAGGTGACATCTCTCTCTCTCAGCACGCGTCGGCTCCTTATTATAAGAATTGACTTGTTCCGACCTGCAAAGCCACATGCTCACAAATGCAATAAAATACAACCTGGTGCTCCATTTTGAAACGATAAATCGGATTTATTAATAAAGTCTTAGTTTGTTTGTTTGAGAAGCTCAGTCCAACGCTTCTCGAAAAACTTCCTCATGTTATGACAGCTCGACCAATGTCTGAATTGTCTTCATTGAATTTTTCGCAATTATCAAACACCAGGTTGACGTCAATGATAAAAGTCTCCAGGTTTTGATATCTGAAATGGAAAAAAAAATACAAATAATTAGCGACATTTAAGTCTAACGCTTGTTGTACTAACTTACATTCTGACACAATGCTAATAAAAGTAAAATGTGAGGACTTACTGGCTGCTAACAAGCTTTTCTCTTATTGTGAGAAGTCATGGGTTTCTTGATGACCTTCTTGTAGCCGGGGACAGATTTCAGGTTGACCGGAGTGAGGACGGCCACGCGTCCTGATGCCTCTCCACTCTGCAAGAAGCACCCTGATGAGTGAAACGCATGAACCAATTTAACAGACGTATATTAACATTGTAGTTAACGTTACAGTCAACTACAAATAAACCCTTGATGCCAGAAGACTTTCGGACTATATTTTGTCAGCTTGTCTCTGTGGCATTTAACTGGATGAGACTTTTCTAAACATTTGAGCGCTAGGGCTATAGTCGACTAAAGAAATCCTGGTCGACTGAAGACTGCCCCGTGAATCGCTTTATTGACTAAAAGGGGGCCTGCTGGCAAAAGCTCTCGAAATGATTAAACTACAATACATACAGAGAAGTAAACAGCATATTCAAAAGTAAAAAAGGCAGATTAAACTGTCCAGTCACTCCAAAACTCTAGCCATCATCATCTCCTTTCTGATGTTGTCCATATAAATCCCTATAATCCAATACAAACAATTATTCGACTACGACACCATCGACCAATTGATGGCTAAACGACTAAATGCGTACGAAAGAAACAAACAGAATGGAATAATAACTGCCCCCTGGCTTGAGCCACCCCATCTGCCAGTAAGTGGATTCTAATTACCTGCACAAGCCCAGGTCCCGGTTGTTGTCCCGGGCGTCTTGGCCGTTTGACACTGACAGGGCTCTCCTGACTGGCTGCTGGCGGGCAGGTGAGCCTCCTCAATCTTCCGCTTCCTGTTGTTGTCTTTCGATCCTTTTTTGGGGGTGTGTTGGCGCTGGCCGGTTCCTCTTCGGTCACTTCACCATTACCAGTCTGTTTGCTATTCTTCTTTGCTTCTCTTTTTATTACTGCCAGTGGATGCTACAGGTTGCTTTGAGGCTTTTTGTTTTTAGGTGAGGGCCTGCTTGCCTGAAAAAGATGACATTCACAATCCTAAAGAACAATTTTGATACAGTTCAGTTTACATTTACCTCTAATTCAAAGCAAAAATGGCTAAGTAATTGAATCACCTTTAAACCAAAAATGAACAATGCAATGCACGTTCTGCCATTGTGCTCAAGATGTCTTTAGATGACAAAAACAATGCTTATTACTATTAAACTGTACTGGTTATGCATGCGGGCAGTACCAGTCCCTTCGGGATAGTGTGATTTTGGGTTTGTGGCAGTAGGTGTGGCAGCCCTTGTCACAGCCGTCGCACAGCAGCAGGAGGTCCTCATTATCGCCTTCTTACAGTCTGGCAGTACTGCAAAACAAGCATTTTAATAAACTGCATAATTCAAGAGACCTTCACACATTTACAAAGTCCTTTTTCGTTTATATCTGTATGAATATGGGTATTTGCAGGTTTTCTTCTAATTTCAACATATGCCCCCTCAAATAGAACAATTTGTAGATTTTTGTCTTTTTTTCCTCAATTATTTTTGAATAGTCCTGTAGTGTATTCTAAAATATTTTTGTGTATTCAAACTAAATGTAATCAATCTCTACATTCAAATTACATAAATTGGATGCACATTTTTGGAAACCACTGCTTTAAATAATAAAAGATGGATATTGTAAAGTAAGGAGTACTTTTTAGAACTAAAAGTTCAAGGTGGCTAAGCACTTGCCACCAAGTTGGTTGCCTGGAAATCCAGAATGATTGAATATATGTTATTTAATTATGCTCAGGTTTAAGTTCCTATGTTTGTGAATTTTGTTCATTGACAATGGCAATAAACTCTTTCTGATTCTGATTCTGATTCTGATTCTGATATCTCTCTGTATTTCAATACTTAATATAAATAAAGAGAAGTGGGAATTTGTCCTAATTGATAGAGGACCAATGAGCTCCTTAGGTTCAAATGCGTAACGGAAATAAATGAATCTAATCGCACGGTTATGTCCAGGAGGACCACCAGTTTATATCTTGTGTGTCTACTGTTGTGGTGTCCCTGAACTAGAAAATGCATCCACAGGTTGGTTGAAACAAGAAAACAGTGCAGTTAATGCTCACCACTTTCATGATGGACCTCTCCCAGGCGATGGACTTCTGCAGCTGTTGGATGCACATGGCCAGTTGTGCAGCGCTGCGGACCTCGGTGAGCGCCTTCCTCCAGACCTTCATCCCGTGGGCCACCTCCTCCTCACCACTACAGAGCAACACAACAGGCAACAATGAGCTAAAATACACACATATTAAGGAGAAGTAGAAGAACATTAAGTGGTATTAGTTTAAAAAGCCGCCAACAAGACAGCAGACCATAAAGAGCTCCAGCTGTGCAAAGACAGGCATGAGGATTTGGGAGTGTAAGGCGCAGGGGAGAGGTACACACCGGTATTGTCATGTTACGGGGAAATCCATGCAGAAACCAAAAGCGAAACCTGTGATTGCTGGGAAGTGGGAGCCATGAAAATGCCCATAACCAAGGTTGCACAAGACCATGCGATGAGAGACAGTGCAACGGTGCAACAACCGAGGAAAAAAAGTGCAGTGGAGACCCAAAAAAACCCAGGTTAAAAAATAACAAAAATGAGACAAAACTGAGAAAAATGCAAGCCACCACAAAGTGCGACCCTCACTGACAAACGAAAGCACACACAGAGGATAGAGGGTCTTAGTGGGAGAGTGGGGGAGCTGTGGTTTTGGAGATGACCTACCCTTCCCTGTCAGCACTAGTGGATGGGGCGGGGGCAGGGACTGTGACCGTACCCACATTATCCAGCCTGATCTGAATGGTGGTACCTAAGGGGCTCCTCAGGTACCTTCTCTCGATGTTGCGCTCCAGATCGGCCAGACGTGTCACTGCTATGTCCAGAGGGTTGTCAGGGTGACGCACCACCCCGCCCTTCTCGCCTCCTCGCTCCTCCGGGTGCTCCCGCGAGTCCTTTGAGTCCTTGGGGTCTTTGGAGTCCTTTGAGTCCTTGTCACTTCCTGAGGTGGTTGTGGGTTTTGTCAGAGGTTTGTGTTCGTAGTAGACCAGGTCCTCGCGCTCCGACTGTGGGTCCGGATACGTCCAGCCCTGAAAATCAAAGATACAATTTGTCTCAGGGTGCATGCTCCTCTGTACATTGTAATGTAGTTTATGATAAATGTTTGGAAGTAGGTTTGTGTGAAACTGCAGGAGTAAGAACTATTTCAATTGACAAACATGTAGAACTGTTGTAACAGTGCTCAACAAATAAAAGCAAAATAGTTTATCTATGAGTAGTCAGAAGCCCAACAAATGATGTTCATTACAGGACAAAGTGATGTGACTAAAACCCAATAGGTCCCACAATATTAATGATCATAGCAGTGACTTTTGAGCAGTAATATGAAGTGATCTGTGGCCTGTAGGACTTAAGCCGTAATAGAAAAATAAGTAGAATTGTACACACTTGATGTACCTTGACCTGTAGACTGGCAGCGGTGACTTTCCGCTCCAGCTCCTCCACCTGCTGCAGCACCGCGATGTCCATCTCCATGGCCTGCTCCTCCACACACCAGCCACGTACAGACTCCTCACTCACCTGGCTCTCCTCCAGGTCACGCAGCTCGATCATGGCCGCTGGACAAAAATCAAACACGAACAAACTTTATCATCACTATTCACTTCATTCCGGTAGTTCACTGTTTTAGGAAAAGTGACTGCATTGGCATTAATGTTAACCTCTTGAGTGTCTCTTCGGTTCTTATAAAATAAATGACAAAACAGAAAAGATAGCAAAAACATTGTCTCTATTTCAACCATTTACCCAGAAAATACTGACCATGAATGCAAAGTTTCTTTAAAAAAAATAAAAAATATGATTGAAGCAGTGTTAAAAGCGTTAACTCACCGTCTCTGTGCTTGGTGCAGACCTGGGGGATGATTTCCATGTATTTCTGGATCTGCCTCTGGAGCCCCTTCTCCCTGATGCCCCGGCTGTGCAGCGCCTCCAATAGGGCCTTGAGCTCCTCCATGTCAGACACCCGCCACCAGCCTGTCAACATCTCTGCAACACAGCCCCAAACAACCATCTGACTCTCAGCGATCACTCTTTAAGCTTCATTCATCCATATACCCCAATGAAATATGGTACACCAGTGCAGAACAATCCCTAATCCAATTATCTTGGATTAGTCAGGCAAGTGAAATCTTCTCCAGCAGGTGCACTCTTTTCAATTAAACTGTGCTTGGTTATGACGGGTATTGATCATGGTTTTTGAGCTAACCTTCAGGGATGGGCCGCGGCATGGGGTGGTCCGGGGACTTGGGAAGCTCCTGAGCAGGAGATGGCATGAAGGAGGACTTCTCAACTCGGTGGACAGGAGACTCGCTCTTACTGGAGACACTGGCGGCTGTGTTGTTCTCCAGACAGTGAGCGGGCATCGGGCTGGTGCTCAGGGGAATGCTGGGACTGAGGATGCCACTGGACCAACTCCCGAAAGACAATCCCAAAAGAGAAGAGCCCGGCTTCACCTGGAGAGAAGAGGAAATTACAGAAAAATGTGACAGACGTGAAAGCACGCACTAGACAAAAGAAGGAAATGTTGACTTTATCTTAACTCCACGTTAAGTTTTACAAATGAGACCCATGATCTAAAACACGACCCGGTGGCGCCAACATGGAAATTGGTCAGTATAATACCATACTCTTGAGTTTTCCAGGCAAAGCAGTAGTAACACAAAAGATGGTTCACCCAAGAAGTTACATAGTGCACCTTTAAATAAATATACACTGCCTGTCCAAAAGAAAAGTCACCACAGATTGCAGCACACATTCGCTGTGGCATAGTTTCAACAAACTTGTCGGTGTAATCCCTCATTCGTCCAGGAATGTTCCGTTGTAGAAAAAGATTCGGTTGTAGTCATCTGGACTCTGTTTTTTAGAAAAACAAAATGTTTCGACTCTCATCCAAGAGTCATTCTCAATCTGTGAAACAAGTCTGAGAACTCAGGTTTTATATCCCACTCTGTGTAAACCCTGCCCACAGGGCGGGACCTCCTGATAATGGGCCATTGAAACTCCCTAATGGGTCATCTACATCCTATTGTACACTGACTTTCGCTCTCTTCTCACTGAGCACCTGATTAGCATCAGAATACCTCAGGAGCCTCCAGGGTTTCAATAAACCTTTTTATAAACAAGCTTCTGCAATATTAAAAGATTTATTTCCAAAACAGTGTTGCATTATTTTTCACCAGTTGAGTGACCTCTGCACAAAGCCTTCTCCAGCTCGTCCCAAACACTTTCACTGGGGTTCAGATCTGTCGTAGATTAGGTTCTGCTTCTGGTCAGATGTTTTCTCTACTTGATGCCAATAATTTGATCATTCTCAAACATACTGACATCTTTTCCATGACCACGGGATTAGTCTTTCCACGTGGTTGTTTCAGAAATGCCACTCACTGCATCAGTTGGGTTTAAGTACTGTATTGCAGCTGAAAGATCATCGCTCATGCAGCAGTTATCCAGTAGCAGGCTTGGACCTACTACATTTGCTTAGTTGAATCCAAGTGACGAATACTGTTTTTGGATAGGCAGTGTGTTATGTCATATACTTGTTTATCTGCAGTTATTTTCAAAGATTGTATGTGTGAGTCCACAGCACTAAGATTACAAATCTCTGAAACCTATTTGTCCTCTGCATTTGACTGATATTTCTATCACACTGGGACAGCTTATCAGGAGCAACTTGTCTAGACTGGGAGCAAGGATCTTGGTCACGAGTTACTTATCTGGAGAGTTAGCTTATTGTATTGTGCACGTTTATTGTGAATTTGACATATTTTATAGGCTGTAATAACAAAAAACTGTATCCATTTCAAGCAGAAAGCGTATTCCAAAGAAAATTTTTGAAGTATGGTACTATTTCTTGAACATCTATCCGTACCTGTAGCGCAGAGAGCGGGTAGTTGAGGAGCGTGGCCGGGTGATGGGGGCTGGCAGACGCAGAGGCAGCTGACGGGGTGAGGGGCAGTGCGGGCGACGGCGATTTGGGGCGAGCCGGAGTGGAGGATGCCTGCGGAGACACTCGGGACGCTCCGGGAGACGACGCGGTGATAGAGGACAGGTCACAGGGTGAGCGAGGCAGCAAACTGAACCAGTGTCCGCTCCTCTCTGTGAGCACGCGCAGCAGCTGATCATTGGTCTGAAACGGCAGCTGAAGAGTGGGGGAGAAGGTGTGAGGAACAGTGTTTTCGAAAGTGTCCCGGGAGGCTGGGGTACACAGGACAGACCCAGCGGCGGAAGATGGAGGAGGGGAGTTTGTAGTGTGATTAGTATTCACAGATGGGATTTCTGCTACAGAGGGCTGCGAGGTATTGTGTGTGGGTGATGTTGGTGTTGCTGTGGCAGAGTGTCCCACTGGGCTGCCGTTCTGGCGGAGGCTCTCCTTGTCCTCCTCCTTAACAGCGTCTGTCCCAGGGTGGTTATTACTGTCCCGCTGCGAGCACACCTTGACAACACCGCCTGACTGCTGGTAATAAAGAGAGTCTGTCTTGTCTTCGCTCACATCCTTTTTCCGTGTGTTGTTCTCCACCAGTTTGTCCTTCTGCAGCTCGATTTCTAGAGGTTCATCTTTGACGTTGATCTCCTCCGCGACTCGTTTGCGCCTCTGCCGCTCCTCCTCAAGCTCCTCTGGACCTGCAGAAAAAACTGTTTATTGTCAACAATCAGTTGTTACTTTGAAACTGGATTTTTTTAATTTTAGCAAAGCTGTGCCGATGATTCACAATTGCAGATGTAAGCTTAAATTAGCCTTTTGGGTGATGTGCAGAATTAAGATAAAAGAAAACATTCTCAGCATTTTATTCTGCCATAAACAGCTTCAAAAGCAGATTTAGTTACTTTTGAACTAAAGTGATGATTTACAACATTTCTACCTTCTCATTCCTGTAATACTAAGCGTGTTTCAATGATGTTGTCGCCTGATATATTTATCTAAGTAAATGCTTCGTATGCCATAAAAGTAATATTCACATAAATAACACAAGAGGACAAAGCACTATCTAAAAATACCTAAAAGTTTATACTTCTACGCACTCCTCATCTAATATGTACTATTCATTTGTATGCCATATGTGTTAATATGAAATATTAGTTTTGTTTAGGTTCCTAAAGTACGTTCAAAATAAACAGAAACTACCACAAAATAAGTTTTTGATCCACAAGGAATTACGTGATCACAGTTAAAAAATACAATATAAAGACAATTGAAAGAACAAATTTATATCTGTACAAGTAGAGATGTCGCGATTATTTGGTTAATCGCCAATCGTGATTATTCAGGTTACAATATAATCGTAAGAACCAAGAAATATTCGTGACCATTTAAGAAGCAAAATTATGTATTTTTAATTCAAGCTATCGTTCAAAAAATTGACCTAAATGTTAAGAACTTAATTTTATTTGGCTGTTTTTGTAACATTTTACTTTATTTTGTCTTCCAGAAAGTTACATTTCGTAAAGTCAGTCACAAACTTGAGGAACAGTAACACGTTAGACTATAGGAATGAAAGAAAATAAAAGATTTCACTGTTGTTTGGTCACAGTCTAAACCATCGTGAATAATCGTTAAATCGTGATGGTTTTTCTCACAATAATCGTAACACTAACATTTGATATTGTGACATCCCTATGTACAAGTTAACTTTAAATAACTATATAAAATACAATAAATGAAAGCAGTGGGATACCTTCTCCACTCTCCATGCCCTCGATGAAGACGCCGCCGCAGTGGGGCAGGACCCAGTATCTGCGGCGGTACCGATCCTGTCCGTACATCATGGCACGCAGCGAGTGAGAGATCTCATACAGCTTTCGTCTGATTTGGTGATGTTGCTGCAAAAACCCACATATTTGGTTCAACACAGGAAAACAACAACATATTACTGCTTAATATCCAATGATAATTACAGTTAATTACCACATGCAATGCTAATGAAGTAATTTATTTAACAAATTAATTCCCTCATCAGAAAACAGGCCTGTGCTAATGTATGTACCACGCGGGTGATATGAATTTAGATTGGGCAATAAAACATTTCAAAGCAATTAAAAGTCAGCACATTTTTCAAAGAATGTAATTGAATTAAGGCCTGTGCTAAAGGTTCAAGTGGTGTAACACACTCACTGTTTCTCCTAATTGTATTGAAAGCTTAAAGCGCTACAAGACTAATCCAGCTAGCAGTAATATGGGAAATGATTTGTTTCTCCAGTTTATTAGTATCCCCAAAAGTCTTTTTTTTCGATGAGTTTTGTTTAAATACAGACACATAAGCATTTATTTGGCCTATACATTCATACATACCTTGGCTAGTTTCTCTATTTGCTTTTCCAGCTCTTCAATACTAGTGGCTTGGTCAACCTCATCCTGATGGAAAGAAAAGTATCATTCGTAAGCATCTGACATCATGGCATCATGACAATGTACAAACAAATGTATATATTTGTCTACCAACACTCAAACTTTCAGGGCTCTATTTAATGAAAACATAATTACATATTGAGTCAATTTGTTTACAAAAAGGTTCTTAAAGGAAAAGGAGTTTGCCAACATAAATCCATGTCAGAGGATTATAATATTTTGAAATCGTACAATTGGACACATCACCTCATCATATGCTTCAGTCTTCTTGACTTTCTTGATCTCTTCCTCCTCCTCCTCGTCGTCCTCGTCCGGCTGATCGTCACTGTCCTCATCTTCATCCTCCTCATCGTCACTGTCGGCAGCCATTTTCCTCTTTCGTTTTGTGGCGGAGGACGGCGTGCCGACGGACTGGGTCTCCTCCACGCCCGCACTAGCCTCTCGCTTCCCGGTGCGTTTGGCGTGGATTGTCCGCAGCCTGGAGAAACAAATAAGCAGTTCGGTATTTTGTGTTATGTGTTGTGTTGTGTTTATTGTCAATAATTATCTAAATAGTCCGTTGGGTCGATTTTTCATTTGCTTTTCAATCATTTGGACACTCATGCAAACAATCTCAATCCATTGTAATTCTTTCAATTTAGATTTAAACATTTTAAATAAATAGATGAGCCTAATGACTTGCCTAAATCTACCAACCTTCATATATTAAAATTCTGTGGTACTAAAACAATTCAGTAATGTTTGGATGTTGGCACTAAAAAATATCTGTCAAAAATATTTGTAGATTCCAAGGAGAGGACTGAAGAGCCCCATTGTCTATTGAAGGTTTCTTAAAACAGGAAGTCTGTGGCTTCAAAGTACGGTCCCATTGTTCAGACTTTACAGCATAATCACAAAAATACCCGACATACCACAAACAAAGAGTTAGACACTTACTTCTTGAGTTTCCCTTCCATAATGATCTTGTCTTTCCGCATGTTCGCCATCTGATCCAAATTCTTGTCAATCTCACTGTAAAAGAAAAGTAATCCACTTAGAAATTGTGCCGATACCAATTTCTGTGATGTTGGCAAAAGCTAAAAACAAAATTAGATCAAAGCTGATGCAAATTGACTCGTACCAATAGCTAAAAATAAGATGTTTGAGCTTCTGTGCCTACAACAGTGTGGTGATTAATTTTATTGAAAGCAACTGCAAATTATGGCTCCCTGCTGCAGTGTTATTGAGCCTTTCCCACCGCATCAATAAAACATACCATTACTGACTAATGAATAACACGGGGTTAAGAGGCTTCATAACACATTCAACACAAACGCAGATACTCATCAATAGGCATATAAAATGTTTTAGTTTGATTTGTATGCAAATGTTGATAATAACACACAATACTGAGCAACAAATTACCAGGAAGTTTGGTGAGTTGGGCAGCACGAAATCTGAACAAAGTGCAACACTTGATAATTATGTGAAAATGAATACGGTCATACGGTTATTTATATAAATTCGATTTTTAATAGTGTTAAAGTGTGTCACTATCAAAACATAACCACAAAAAAACCTGTATCAAAACAAGGCTAAATTTGGACAATAATTAGAATGTATTTTTATGAATCTTTATTTATTTATTTATGTATTTATTAGATTTTGTGCCCGTAGGCTTTATTGACAGGAAAGTGGTGTGAAATGGTGGATGAGAGAGAGAAGGGAGGACATGCAGTAAAAGCCGCCGGCTGCACTTTGAGCCTGGCATACGTGTGCTGTGCCATAACCACTCGCCCACCGGGCAGCACTCTATTTGCGTTTCTATTGCTACTCTCTTTTGTTTTAATAACTTTATTTATACCCACAGGGAGAATTGGTTTGCAGTTGGCTTCCATAAATAAGTTCAACAAACAATAAACACAGACTTAAATTATAGGTCATGATAAATAAAGTGCTGAGTAGAAATGACACATAAAACAATAAATTACATTGGATATTGCATCACTGACAATAATTGTCAAACCTATTGGTAAACTACTCAAATAGATAAAAATCAAAAGGTAGATGATATTGTTAAAGTTGGTTTGAAGGTATGCACATTTTGAATATTGAGTATATCGCATATTGTAAAAAATGCTCCAAAAAGAGCTGATTAAAAATAAAAAGTTATGTTGTTAACTTTCAAATAAAGATGTAAGGTGATATTTCTGAACTATTTTGAATAATTTGACAGAACTTCGCATTTGTCTGATCATTAAATCTCAACTAATACGATTAGAGACATTAGAGACAGCATATTTCTGTCTGCATTGTCTGAATATTGGGAAAAAGATGTATTTATTTTTTGGTCAATATCGACCGCAAATGGTCACACAAGACATTCTCACCTGATGACAGCTTTACTACAGGCCAGTTCGTTGGAGAGAAAGCCCAGGATGGAGGCCTTCTGTTCGGGCGTGTGAGCTTGGAAGGCCTTGGTCTTCAGGCTGAGGGCCAGAGGGGCCAGTTCAGTGTTGGCACAGTGAGCTCCCATGTACATCTGCAGCACCTCCGACACATTGTCCCGGTTGATGCCCACATTGGTTAAGTGGTCCCCAAGCATGGTCTTCGTCTGAGAGAAGAGCACATGGGAAAAAAGTAGTAAGGATGCCAGGATTTATAACCGTTACATCTTTACATTGTTTAGATGTCACAATAGTGAGGATTTTAACCCTAACCTTATAATCTGATTTAAAGATAATATTTCATAAACATTATCTGTCTGTGTCCTAAGATATGAAGAAGACATGTTCAAATCAAATACAATACATTTTGTGTGTTGGTTCTCAAGCTGATTATTCAAGCAGAAAGCAAAATGAGCTCCTCACTTATGTTGCAAGACCTTGAGAATAAAATCAATCAAGAATAAACCTAAAATGGCTCTTGGTATTATATAAAGTGTCCTCAGTAAAGTGCATGATATAAAGCAGGGAAAAGATCTTGTGATTTCTTTCATAACCTCTACTGTGTGAATAAAATAAACAAAATTTGTACGTTTTAATGATGAAAATTGTTAAATGGCACTGCTTTTTTGCAGCTTCTAATCTTTACACTTAAATCTTAACCATGACATCCCTACTTGTTAGGTTTGGCTAATTAGCTGTACGCAACAGTGACTTTGTTCTTTTCTCCCTCCTGTTCAGTACTGACCTTTTGTCCAGGCGGCAAACCGGGATCACAGACAGCCAGGGACAGCATTTTGACAAGCAGGTCCTGCACTTGGCCCATGCTGTCGCCCACGTTGAGCAGACCCTCCTGCAGCATGCCCAAAGTGGGGACATCTGTATTCAGGTCCAATCCCAAAACTTTCCCGAACCCTCTGAGGAACTGCATCAACATCAGGCAGTCGGACACGGCGCGGCCCGGGAGGATGAGACCAGGGATACGCGAGAAATCAGGCAGAGGCTGACGAGAAAGAGTCACTTTGTGTCAATTTTTAGATTTAGGACTGTAAACCTTTAGTCATTCAGTCGATTAAACTGGCAGTGATGTCTTCGCCGACAAACATTTTTATTTAGTCGACTATTTAATTTATTTGAATGACAGAACAAGGGAGAAGACGTGGAGTGAGGCAGCTGGAAACTTTGGAGTGAATGAAGTGTTTGATCTCACATTTTTTATGCATAGTTACACGCATAGGCTGACATGTGGTTGGACAATAGAGATTAATGTGAGACAATCTATTATCCGAACATGCAAAATCTGAGACAAATCTTAATAAAAATACATTTAAAAATTTCGATCGGCAATAACAATTTTTAAAAAAAGTGTCTCCATCTTTTGGGATTTCCTCAATTAACAATAATTAGATCATATTTTTTCAATCAATATTTATGTTCTCATATCAGCCTGTAAATGTGTTGAGGTACAATTTTTGCAAACAAATTATAAATATATATATAATATCTATATTGTCCACTTCTAACTAAAATCACAATTCAGATTTTATGTGATGCAGTACATATTTTTAACCACACGAGGACGCTCATATCCACAAACAAACACTGGATATATTGAACATGACAGGGAGTTTACCTCTGAGTGATGAGCTCATAAAATCGTTCAGTGATGAGATTGACAGATATCCTTTTTTCATTTTCACAGCTACTTCACTTTACGTCAGTTGGGCAGGGCATTAGATCTTTTTCTTTATTTATTTTTTTTAAATAAATACATTACGTGAATATTTTAACTTGAGTTGGATGTAGATGACCTCCCGAGGCTAGATGTATAATATTTTTCTGTATAAATATCTATCTTGATCGACGTACTTCCGAGGAAATATTACAATAATAAATGCTGGACATCAATTTGAAATAATGTAATATCAATATCAATATCTTAAGACACAAGGGTAATCTGCACCCATTTAATACCTGGACAAACGTAGATGATATGTTGTGTATTTTTCATTATACAAAGCCCTTCTCTTTACACTTTGGGATAACCAACTTGTTATGAACTACCTTATGGTCAGAGAGAGACATATCTTCATTTGGCTTCTTCAGTTCTCTGGCCAGCTCCTGCTCCAGCCGCCTCTGCTCCAGTTTGCGCTCTTTGTTCAAGCGTTTCTCGTCCCTTTTCTCTTGCCGCACGCGCTCTCGCTCCTGAGAAAGGAAAAAAAAAAAAATCAAAAAAAAAAGAAGAAGAAGAAGAAAAAAGTTGAGGCGGCATTAGTAAGGGAAGAGTGTGTGTGCTTGTGCATGTGTGAGAAAACAGACAAGAAGGTTTACTTGACTTTGCTGAGCACTGTTAGAATTCAGTCTGATGCTGCGGTGCATTCAAAAGAAAAGTGCTTGAGGGGCCAAAATCTTTTGACTTGGTAAGTGTGCAGAAAAAAATGAAGGGAGGGAGGGAGTGCGTAGAAAGAGAGAAAGTATGAATCCATCTAGGGAATAATGACTTGGGCCCTTTTTATGGAGTGGACGGTGCGCCAGTTGTGTGCATATGGACTACCTCTGCTTTCTTGCGAGCCTCTACAGCTTTCATCAGCATTACGTGTTGCCGCCTCCTCTCTCTCTCCTAGAGTGGCACAAAAACATAGGCACATTAACGAGCAGCCTTTGCACATAAAGAGGCCAGTGCTGTCAATGGACTAAACATCAAAATATACTTCACTATGAGGCATTCATTAGACCGAGGACCATACTTGAACAAACACAAACTTCACATGTATACGCTTTAATGTGTGGTGGAAGCGTAAGTGAGGAGTACATATGACAACCAAAAAGCAACACAGAGACGCAGTACAAAGTAGATGTGATGACAAGCTCAAAAAAGAGAAGCAGCTGGATACGGTGACGGCGCCATCCAAACTAAAGCTGACACAACAAAAGCAACAAAATACGGGTTGCCAGAAATCGTCTGATGTGCCACAGAAGCCGAGGCAATCACATAAATAATCACTATGGAGTTAGACTAGGCTACTGCTTTAGTATTTAGTAATGGGGTGACAGGTAGACCTCCCTCGAATGCAACATCCTTTTAGAGATTTTAAGTTTAGATATTAGCCCGGTAATTGGTAAGAACTAGGTAGCTTTGTTTTGCGTTTGTGCTTGATCCACAGTGCACTGCAAAGGTTAAAGGAATCACCAGTGGCTGTCTATCTCGCCATTTGATCTTCTTAGGTTTACCACTTCTCTCTTTTAGGCTGTTTTTTCCTGCTGTGAGCCACCAAAAAAGCTAGCATTAGGGCTTGCCAAGGACATTTCCGACACATACAGAGAAATAGGCCCACTACTGGTCTGTCTCTGTGATAAACAACACACAATGAATTCCCCGGGGTTTCGATGTCCTCTTTCTAAAATCCTCTAGATGATACTCAATTAGTCCCTGACAAGTTTGACTAGTCTTTTTATTTATTAACTGCAACGTATCAAGCCAGTTTGTTCAAAATAAATGGCCTGTTTTTAAAGGCACAATTAGGTTGAAACCATTAATCACTGTAAACAAGAAAGGCAGATCTTTTCTGTTGTGTTGTTGAGTGAAAGGGCTACAAGCAGGACAGCCAGGCCAAAAAGTGCTACACAGAACCACACTTGTCCCAATGGTGGAATTGATTTTACTATTATTCAACCTTCTGTCTAAAGTTTACTTTCAAAGTGGGTTTATGGCGCCTTTTAACCTCTCGAGTATGAGAAGCAACCTCCACCATAGAAAGACAAAATGATTCTCAGTAGCAATTTTCATTTTTTTGTGCAAAGTACAGGAACAGTGAATGACAGAGAGGCCGGGGGCGGGTTAAAATGTCCAGCGCTCTATGGACGGCAGAAACAGATGCACAATCAGTCCGGGCCGAAGTCTCAAGCACTTATGGGAAACACACGCTACTCCGATACAACAGTTAGACGATGTATGTGATGGATGACACTCCTCCAGTGCACTGTAGCCTCGTTCCACCAAGCAGCACAAGTACTGAACAGATCAGTGTGGCATGGTCTGGTGGTTCAGTTTAAAAATAAATATGCATTTTCGACGACATTCTATAGCAAAGCACCAACTATAGTTGTGAAAATCCAGTGGGCGTATTTGCGTTGTGACTGTATTTGTTGTAATAAATGAAGCAAAACTTTGAAATAAACATACAACATTTACTTTTTCTAGGCTCTTACAACTAAGAAAGTTACTATTTTAGGATTAATTTGATTCCTACAAGGCTTACTCTTGACCAGATGGAGAAGTTACAAAACGCAGCAGTGAATGCATACTTGAGGGCACTTCGCTCTCACTTTGAGACTAGACATATGCCACACCAATCCGAACCATACCATGTACCAGTTGGTGGAAGCATGGCTCCTGAGACGGTGAGAGTGGATTGGCTAGCAGTCTTTGCAATGCATTCTGAGTAGAGGGCAGAGGGTGGGGGAGGGGACCAGAGCCTGCTCTGTGACAGGGTCAGCCGTCCCTCAGGATGAGCAGATGGAGGCAGCATACTGACTCGCTTTCTCTTTTGTTGGTTTTGCTGGAAAGCCATGCAGAAGAATGTAGTATGACAGCAGCCAGTGCTACACTTAATGCATTGCTATGACAACCATAACACAACCAGTTACACGATGCAGGTGTTAGATGTACAAAAATAAACATACCCATACCATATCTAGTCTATGCCTCTCCAACTCCTGGCAGAAAGAGTTGGCAAAATATTATGGAACAGAAGTCATATCCAATACCATAAAGCATGGCATTAATGATAAATAATTTGTAATTTGTTTGTATTTTGTATCTACTATTTATATCCACACATCCCTGTATTTACCACACAATCACTCACTCAAACACACTTGAAATTCCTATTGAAGTCAGTCCTTACGTAAATGGTTTTATTTAGCAATAACTATTATGTTGAAGAGATTGAGAGGGCTGTAGTGAAAACCTACCTGGTGTTTTAGGATCTCAGCCTGCTGCCTCCTCATCTCTTTCTCCTTGAAGGCAAGAAAGACAACGATTAGGGAAAATCAATATGCTTCCTTAGTGCCAATATCATGAAAATCACCACAGACTGATGAAATTTGAGCCCATTTTAAAAATGTAAGTGCTGCTATAGAGCTACCATTGAGGCCCTACGATACTGCGAAATGATAACTAACCAGCTTTCTTATTTTGGATTTTATTTTATTTTTTATATATATAAAATAAGTTATTAATAAGTTAGGATTTAAGCTGATTATAAAAATACCTTAATGCGTTTCTCAGCTTCTAATATTTTGGCATTGGCTGCTTCTTCCTTCTTCCTGCGTTTTGCCTGTGAATACAAATCACACATCACGTAAACAAGCACATTTCAGTGTCTTTTTGAGTGAAAGCATTGTTTCACTTTGGCTAATTGTTTTCAGTTTTCTGGCTTGGGCAAAGATTTCATGCCCCTGTATGCCAGTCAAATTTGTTAAACACGGCGAATGAATAATGTATCTCTTTAATACGTAATTGTGAAAATGTTGAAGCCTCCCGTTAAGAGTGGCTTGCCAACCGTGTCAACCCAAAATTGATTTAGTCCTGCTAAAACACTTTGAAGCTCTCACAGTGCAATTGTGTGTGTGCATCTGTGTTTGCGTGAGTGGCAAACAGCACCTTTCCCCCCCCCCAGACCCACTTATGCTAAACGGTTACTGTTGTCTGATGAAAAAAAGACTTTTCTGTCCAATTTAAATAAGGTCTGAAGAGGCAGCAACAGCCATTTTAATATTCAACAGCCGTCAACCAAGACCAATTTAGCATTAGTTCCATGTGGAATTATGCCTAAGACGACGCAACTCCCTCCATTGCATGCTGCTGTTCAGTAATGAGCTTTAGGAAGATTAAAACACTATAGACTGAGGGCTACAGCAGCTATCCAGGAAATGTTCTGCTTAATCAGAGGTGCTCTTGGATAAGATCCCGTACCTCCAAAATCTGCTGCGCCCTGAGTTCCTTCTCCATTCGAATCTGCTGAATACGCTTGATCTTTTCCTGTAAATAAAACAAAAGCAATGGGTTAATCAAGATAATAGCAAACATCTTTTGGAATATCATCCTCTATTTGCTATATTATTATTATCATTAAATAGAGTCACTGCATTATTGTCCAGTGCTTTGAGGAGCGCACGGGGAGAGACTTTGTCTTCTGAGACCGAAAAAGAAGAAAGAGGGAAAGATTATTTTTTTTTTTTTTTTTTTTATTTTTTTTTTTTTTTTTTTTTTTGCACTGCCCACCTGCTGCTTGAGGATCTTGATCTGCTCTTTCTGCTTCCTCCTCTCCTCAGCTGCCATGATCGCTGCAAGAATAAAGTCAATGTCAAATGGGTTAGGCGCTGCAAAATATAAAAGCACACTTTACATTGTCTCATCTAAAACCAACACAGCATGATGGTAAATAACAACAACATTAAACAGTAAAACAAACATTAACGACCGTAAACTTGGAGTGTGGAATTTTATGTATTTTTTTTAATCTAGTTTTAAAGCAGTATTTTTTTTTATTCCTCCCCTTCATACGTATGGCAAATTTTTCTTAGCTCTCAAGATGTATACATTTTAATATTTCATCTTGCGCACAAAGAAAAAACAAAAGGGGCATGCATAATGTTTGAGGTATATGAGAGAGAAAGATTAGAGCTGAGGGAAGATTAAAGCCTGTGCTTTCAAGTGATTTATATAAACATGGACATACATACAAAGACTATATTAGAGGCAGCAGTGGCCCAGAGGCAATGCGGGTCTTTATACTACACCTATTTAGATAAAAGGAATCCTGAAAACTGACCATATAAAAGACCACTGCTACAATCCTTACAGACTTTGCTGTTAACAAACACCAGAGAAGATTTAGTTTACCTTGCTGTTTCCGAGCTTCTTTGGCTGCACGTGCCATTGCTTGCTTTTCCAGTTTTCTCATCAGTTTCATCTGGGCAGCTTGTCTGGCTATTTCTACACACAGCAAGAAGATTTACATTGTAAGAGGAAAATGTATATAGAACTCTAAAAGCTTCCCAAAACACAATATCCACATAGTGCACTAAAGACATGGAGTGTCTAAACCACATGAAAGATTTCATGTCAGGGATTATTCCGAGTGCTCACCTTGTGCCTCTAATTTGCGTAAAAGCTTGACCTCACTAGGACTGGGCCCCTCTGGTACTAAGGGGTCGCCCACATTTGGGGGTCGTCCCTTCCTCCGCCTGGAACCTTTGGCACCGTCAGGTCCTAACTGACGCTCGGAGTTCGGAGGTCGTCCCCGTCGACCCTCCATCGCCAAGATATGAGGAATGACCTCATCTTCCTTCAACAGGCTCCACTGTAATCCCTACAAAAGCAAAGAGAAGAACAATCTGTACAGACTGTAATGCCACAACTGACTATTATAATGACTTTAATGCACCTGACTAAGCAACAGCTATCAATTAAGTACAATATTCAAACTAAATACTCTAAACATGGATAAGAGTTACAATAATCAACTACAGTGTAGCAAGTACATGGACACAGATAGTGTTTTGATACTACTGTAAAGATAGTGATTACAATGAAATAAACTATAATGATGAAGAGTCATTTATCACAAGAGACCCGTCCTTACAGGGCCTCAGAACAAACTGTTTGTGATGTAGTTTTTGTACTTTTCAGTGTGCAGTAAACACAATGTATGTTCTGGCCTTTTTTCATGGCACAAAACGTGGCATTCTGTATATCAGGTGGTCACCTGTGGAAGTAACATCATCGTATTATTACATGTTTCCATGCACAGTGAGAGGTCTGTGGACTAAAGCTACTGAGGGCTTTGGCTCTGGCCCTGCCGACAGCGACTGGAGCTTTGCCTGCTTCTAGATGAAAAGATGAACAGGGATCAGGGAGAGAGAGATGAAAGGCAGTCACCTGGGGTCCTTCTCTGGCTTCATAGAAGTCACCAACCCTTATCTTTGCACTGAAGCTAAAATTATCACGCGTGAGGCCACTTATTCCATTTCTGGATAGATACTACAGAAAAGAAAATAATATTGGCGTTGGTTTAGGCAAGAAAAAAATGTAATTTAGCAACATTGATAAGCAACTTTGAGGCACTAGACTGGACATTGTACAACTGTGCAGTGCGACTAATGATCATAAAAGCCAGGGGACAAAAGGGAAAAAAGCTCTCAGGAGAAACGGGTTTGACCTTGGGGTGCACAATTCAGGCCCTTTGCTATTTATCGTGGCCATGCTCAGCTTTTACTGCCTACTTAAAGCTAACAGTGAGTGGCTGTCAGCGGCGAGACACTTCTCATATTGTCCTCTACTTTCAAAGATTTAACATTTGTTTCAGTTTAAAATGCTGTGAACACAGTAAACTTTATTTAAACATTTAAATGGAACCAAAGTTGTGCATCCCAACATGGAGAATTAATCAAGAAATTGTGAAGGAGGGGTGAGAAAAGTGACTCTAGATTAAGATCTCTCACTATGAGGAAATGGGATGGACAGACGGGGCAGAGAGCAGCAGGGAAGAACACAAAGATATTCAAACCCAGATACATCAGCATTTGTTTGTGCAAAGTAGAAGACAAACATCTCATTTAAAAAGAAACCACAAACCACCCTCTAAATGCAATTGTCTTTACAGCCCACACTTGTAGGAGGAAAACAGCCTTTCTAGTTTGCTTAAACATTTGCCTCATGTATCTTTGATTACAGACTCCGATGCAGTGTCTCAAGTACCTTCATCACATCTGGGTACTGCCTCAGCTTCTTCCCACAAGGACCATAGTAGGCCACGTCTCCCTGGGGACGTCCTGCCACTGATTTGATTCTTGTTTCTCTCCTCCATCTGTGAGCAGTAATGCATAATATTTTATTAGGAATAATTAATGTGAAAAGAATTTGCCGCATTAAATAAATGTGTTTCTTTCTTACCCCAACTCCAGAGGCAGCATCAAGTCCTTCTCATCTATCACTCTTTTCTTTTTGACTAAACCTGGAAGAATAATCATGATACAATACTATTATAATACTATACATAAACATTTTTGTAAAGCAACGTTTATGTGTAACAACAAATGAAACTAAACATCTACAACAAAAATCATTATTTCTAAAATAATTCATAAATCTACTAAACTTCTAACTCTCAGAAAACACATGAAATACAACACATGTACCAGAAATATAATGAGGCAATTTTATTTCTGAAATTGTGTGTTTTTGCGGTGAAGAAAAATGAAGGACTAAATGCTTGTTTGGTACATTCCTGGCTGCTCCACATATGTCCTCTTTCCTCTGATCTGTGTAATCTCTCCACTGCACAGGAAGGCGGAAATTAACCTTGTGGCTGTGCCAAACAAGTTGTCAGGGCTCTGAGCATGCCCCTACAGGATCTCAGCGCTCTGCTTAGGCCACAATAATCTAAAGCACTGCTCTCATACCCATCTTTAACCAACAATAACCTTCTACATGCCAGCTGCTGTTACCGGTCCATCTTATGTTTTGTTTTCTGTGTTTGGTGCATTACCTAATGGAGATGCCAGGCTGTAGGAGGAGCCTGGGGAGCTGTGATAGGCCAAGGCACTGGAGCTGGAGACGATGGGACTCTTGATAACCTGCAGGTTGAGAGGGGAGCAGCTGGTGGCTGTGTGATTGGATGAGGTGTTCAGTAGTTCTGCGCCTTTGGTTAACCGGCGGGACAAGGACTCCTTTTTGGACAACCCAGATGGCAACTTCAACTCCTTTGCTTTCTTTCCAGAGATGTCACTGTCAGAGTTACTGTCAGACTCTGAAACAAAGAAGTAAAGTTATATCTACAACTGTAAAGACTGACTGCACTGGGAATCTGCCCAGGAGTATTCAATGGTGATTTACAGTAAATCAGTGAGTAAATGTAATATTGTAAACAAAGCCTGTAATCTCCATAGTGCTGTATAATAAGACTGACCTGAAAGACTGTCATCAGAGTCCTCCTCGTCCTCTTCCTCCAGGTCATCATCCTCGTCATCATCATCGTCTCCAGAGTCGTCAGATTCCTTGTTGGCCGGGAGTCCCGCAGTGGGGTTACATGTCCCTGGGAGCCCCATTCCCGGTATTCCTACTCCCGGAATACTGACCCCAGGAATTCCAATCCCAGACTCTCCTGCTCTAAACAAATCCACAAGAGATTGGACCAAGTGGTTTTGGGGCAAGCCCTTCCAAGCAGCGAAAGCGTCCGCTTGGGCCTGCCCCAGTCCTAGGCTGTGTCCTTTACCCAGAAGGCTCTTGTTCTTTCTGGATCCATGGCCTGTGGCATGGGGTGAGGTAGTGGGGGGCTGTGACTGGGTGCGGCTGGCCCCTGTGCTCAGATTGACAGGCATTGACCCACTATCAGAGTCGCACTGAGGCGACTTGCCTTGGGAGGCAGAGTCTTTGCGTGGTTTGGTAATGAGGGCCAAAGGTGCGTCCTGAGTGGTGCTTTGGATGACTCCGTTGGGGTGGTGGGGTTCGGGGAGCCCCAGCAGGGCACTAGAGAGGAACAGGTTGGAGTGATTGTTCTGGGGAGTAGGCACGGGAGGCAGCGGAGACAGAGAAGTCCTCTTGGGAGACTTGGGTCCCGTTTGCTTTTTAAACTCAGCCGGGAACAACTGCCCCTGGGACCCGAGGGTCTGGGGAAAGAGAAGGGAAAAAAATGTGATTGAACAGGAAGTATTTAGAAGAAAAGGAGGGAGGCGGTAGAGGGAACTAACATGTTGGACAAAATGAGAATAGAAATAAGAAAAATTGCTCCAGCTGTCACTTTGCATCACTAAACTACAATACTTTACTCTGATAAAATCAACTGTGTCTAAATTGCATTTGGCAAAACAAAACAGGCATAAATACAATAACCAAAGGCATTGTACTCAGGCGAGCTCTCAAAACACACCCTGCACGCCTCTCTGAAATTGTAATTGCTATCCGCACTTGTGAAAAGCTCGTTAGAAACATGCAGATGGACACGTTTGCCTTGAACACTGATGATCAGTATTTAAACACACACAGGTCAGACCTCTAACATTGTACTTTATATTGGATGTGATATGGAGTGAAACAAATCAATTTCACAGACCATGAAATACAGTAACAGTACTGAAACCACAGGGGGAATTTCGCTCATTGTAAACTTCTCTATACTTGTGAAACCGAAAAGAGGAAACGATTGCGACAGAATAAAACAGCCTCTCCTAAACCGTTTAGCTTACTGAGCGTGGTCGCTCATGTTCTTAAGCAGCTAAGGATCTAGAATTATCACATCAATGATTGTAAATATACATACAAAATAAATATGACTTGTGAAAATAACACATCTATGTTATTGGAGTTTATCAGTAATGGCATGGCTGTGATGTGTGGTAGTATAATATTGAATAGATGCAGTGTTGTGGTTTACAAATTCTAGTTCTATCCCAGACTTTTGGTGAAGGCTAAACATTTTTGATATTTAAAGGAAACAGAACAACACATTTATCAAATGATAGCTTTTGTCAAAATACATCAGGAAATTCTTTAGTTTTAATATTTTTATGTTAAAAAAGATAAAATGTGTGTGTCATACTGACATTTTGTAGATCATAGCATTAAGTTTTTAGGCAGACAGTGCCCCGTGAAAACACAGAAGTATAAGTAACCACGTTTATTGTCAGGCCACAGAGAATGCATAAGGTGCAGCGTGAATCTCTCCAAAAGTGACAATAGTGACTTTGTGAGTAATATATAACATCATTCAAGACCTCCATTTAATTTTGCAACGAGTAACACCAGTGACTACCAGTTTAAACCAGTGACTAATGTATAAACCCTGGGAGCAAAAAGGTTAAAGTATATATGAATGGTATTTCATGGTACTATTTCATATGAATAACTTCTAAAAGCAGTGGCCATACCTGTTTGAGCCTGAACTCATTGATTTGTGCCAGCGAAGCCTCCAGCAGCTTCCTCTTGCTGGGCTTGCCTCCCGCCGCGTGCTGAGGTGGCTTTAGTGTCCGCTTCTGGGAGCTTGTTACCGGCGAGGTCAAAGCGAAGGGTTTTGGGGAGGTAGACATCGGGAGGGTGGAGCGCGGGGGAGACGGGACAGAGAGCGGTTTGGGGGACGAGCACAGGGACAGGGGCAGGTGCTGCGGGGACGAGGAGGGCAGCAGTTTGGGCGAGACGGTGCGGGACAGAGCTTTGGGAGATGTGGTGAGGGCGATTGGGGAGGAGGAAGGCGAAGACTCCCTGTGCGTTACCAGCGCCATCGGCTTCGAGTTGGCAGCCAAACCGGTGGACTGAATGACACTGAAGTGCTGCTCTGTGCGCGGCCTGGAGTTGTGCAGGGCCAGCGGTGTGATTTGGGACGGGGCAGGGGGCGATACTGAGCGGGGCAAGGGCACCAGACTTGGAGGATTGGATGGGACCTTCGGGGTTTTGGCCTCTGCTGTGGACGATCCAGAGAGGAGTCTGTCTGTCTTTGCACTGTTCGGTGTTAAAACCTGAGGGAAAATTAACACATTGTGAGAAAGAATACTTTTAGTCATGATAATGTATTATAATATATTCAATTATTTTATCGCGGGGCATGAAGACACTAAGGCAAAACCACTAGAGTGCAGAATGTGGCCTGCTGGCTTTGTACTGTCCACATTTATTGCTGCTGGTTGTATGAGTGTGCTCAATGTTAGGTTGTAAACAATCACATACAAAAATACTGATATTAAAATGTTCCCTTATCTTTCCCTATCCAATTTGTCTTGTAGCATCCAAACACTTTTACCAATAACAATATCCGCAAATAATAATAATAATAATAATAATAATAATAATAATAATAATAATAATAATAATGATGATGGAGCTGCACATCTTCATTATTTTTTGTTGCATAATAAGGCAATAAACCTTTTTTTTTTTTATTCAGACAAAATAAAGCAAATTAAAAGATTTTTGTCCCACTGTGAGAACAATATTTACAATTTGCATAGCCAGATCACATAAGCAGTTGTTAGTCTTTCATCTCACAAGTTGAAATGGTCAGATCAGAATTGTAGCAGATTCTGCCTTTTAATGACATTTCATTTTGAGATCTAATGTACTGTACGACATTGCAAAATATTGGTATAACTCAGATATGTCTTGTGTTTTGTCTCACTTTTGATTTCTTCCTGGCCCGTTTGTCCGAGTCCAATAGTTCACTGGATTTGTCCTCATCCTCTTCATCCTCCTCGTCATCGTCGTCATCTTCATCATCCTCGGGCAGATCCTCCAAGTCGCTGCTGAGGGACCCGTCGCTCGAGATATCGGAGGAAGAGCCCGATTCACTGTGGCTGGCTGTGGAGCCGTCTGCTGGCTTCTTACGCGACTTCTAAATCAAAAGAAAACAAATAATTATCTCAGCTGATCTTTGTACAATATATAATGTTTTCACTTTTTCCACCAGTTTGAACTAAAATATAATATTAAAGTAAGACAGTTTACTCTTGTAAATCAACTTTACTTTTTAATCAATATGTTTGCTTACAGTCTTTATCCTTCATTTGATTACTCTGCCATAAGACTCATTTAGAAAGGCAGCATACATTGTCAAGCTTGTTGCTTGACAATTTTTTGTGATACAGTCATTCATGTTTTTTCAAACAAAAACTAAATACAAACTAAACCAAAACTAATAGAAATTACTAAAATTATGACTACAGTCACATCATTTTCATCAACTGAAAATTGGTATTTTTTCTTCAACTAAAAGTACATATTTTTATCAATCTCAGCCTCAGACCAGACCATGTATAGTCAACGTACTTGTCCCAATTTGAATTATTATGTATTTAGACTAAATTACAGAGCCTGACCAATATATCGGTTGGCTGAGTGGTCGATATTCCACCTGGGGTTATACATCGTTTTAAAGCTTAGAAACTCTAGAATACCACCATTCATCTAATTTACTGACAGATGAATGCCCCAATGTTTATGCATCTCCATTTTTCTGTGCAGTAGTCTGGATGTGTGTCTGAGATGCCGTAGCGCAGCTGAAAACAGCTCCAGAGTGACGCTCCCTTTTGTGTCGCTCTGACCATTCATGGCTCTGACTGAGGCAGTGCGGGATTTAAGTACTTTAAACTCAGCTACAAACTCAAGAATAAAAGTTAACTTCAGCACAGATCACACCAGTGACAACATATTTTTGTGTTAGTGTCAGTGTGGAGAAGAGGGACGTTTCTGGTCAGCTAACGTTAACACACACACTGCTACTGCTGTTGTCAACAACAACAGGCTGGATTATATTCACTTTCTTTAAAAGACAGGATTCAAATAAATCTTATTTGTGAAGAGTTGTGATCTGAGGTGGGCTGTCTGAGCGGTGAGTGTCAATTTTCATGCTTTGTTTCTTTCGATCACTTTAGTTAGCGCTTTGCACATGAAGTGCTACCACAACATTGTAAACATTGTTCTCTCTCATTGGGGACTGTAAAGTGATTATGGCTGTATCTGTGTTTTCTGGAATCACATTGACATGTAAATGAGTAGTGAAAAGAGGTGTTAATGATCGGAAAATTGTTTCTTAATGCATGCCCTTTGGATTAAATATATGTTGTTTTTATTATTGATCGGTGTTCTATGTTGCACCTTAATGCCGAGACAAGTTCCTATGTTTGTGAATTTTGTTCATTGACAATGGCAATAAACCCTTTATGATTCTGATTCTGAATTTAGGCATATTAATTACTGCAGCGCACACACATTAATTAGACTCACCACAGGCTTGTAAAGTCACTTCAACAGTTTAAGTCTATCAAAAAGAATGTTGTGCAAACAAACTTTCAGTCTTTAAAATTCACTGTTAAGATGCAGAATAACTAAGAAAGGTGGCCTTAATAAACACAATTTAAAACTTATTTATATTAATATAAACTACAGTTATATCGGACCCCCAAAATTGGTCAAGCCGTACTAAATTAGCATGACATTTATGTAGACTAAATCTAGATTAAAACTAAAAATTATAATTAATCTCGACTATAAAATACCAGATTAAATTTCTTAGTCAAAACTGACCGTGGTTTGGACCAGAGAACGGATACAGGATACACTATTCAGTTCAATTAACCATCATGCCAAGTCCAAGCACTGCAACTCACCTTTTCTTTAGTTTTATGCGTCTTCTCGGTCGATCCCGCTGGCTTGGAGGGGCTGCTACGATGACTATTGGGGGGCTCTGAATTTTTTGTTGTCTTGGGAGATATCTGAACTGGTGCAGGACTTAAAGAAAAGCTCCCAGATTGCGTGGATGGAGGATAGACCACACTGCCATTGACTGCTCCGTTTATTCCTAGAAACACACAACATATGCACTTTGTTATTCAACTCCTCAGTGAGCCTTACAAGATAATGAAACATCCAACTAACAGCTAATAACTGCAAAGGGCCTATAAAATATTGATTTATACACTTATCTCATCGAACATGCTGGCAAAGCACAAGCCTAACATGAGTAGTTTACATAATAGAAGATAAATTAAAAGATATGATTAAATTAAAAAGTGCAGGACAAAGATTAAAACAAGGAATGGAGCAACGCAGCCGTTAAAATCTCTGGAAATAAGTCTCAAAATGATGAAGGGTTGAGGAACAAGTGTAGATAGTTGAGAAGGAGAGATTAATTTTTTTCCATGCAAGTTGTTATAGTTGTGCTACATGATTAGGCAGAAGCTGTTCATCAAAATTACATTAACATTGCTTGGTGTGATAAAATTAAACAACCAGGACGATGTTACTATAAATAATATGCAAGATATTTCCACTTCTACTATACAACACTATTTGCGGTACAAACAAATAATGTTGACGCGATATAAAAATGTCAAACTTGATTTCAATACTAAGGAATTGGCTCGATACTCCAACGACAACAAAACATGTAATTATAAAGTCATTTTCAACACAAAAAAATAGTACTTTCTTTATGTTACCATGTCAGGTCTTAAACTAGTTCTGATTAAGCTTAATATTTTATTTATGAGTTTTTAGTATCAATACTGTTTAAATGAGCACTTATTTTCAATACTACTTTTAGTATCTGATCCTTGATACTTTTGACAACCCTATAAGCAAAGTGGAAATGTCTCACTTTAGGTTTCAACAACATTGTATAGTTTCTTTTTATTCATGGGTTTCAGCTTACAGTTTATGAGTGATGAGTGGCATTCAAAATATATAATATTTAGTTTTTTGAATTGTTGAATAAATTTGCCGCTAGATTTTCATCACTCTGCAGGACAGGACATCAACACATCAATGAGGTGTTTCCCCCCCCTGAATATTTTTGGACAATTCTTTCGACTTCAAAGTGTATTTATTTTTTGGGGTGAAATACTTTGATTTAGATATTAATTCTAAGAGTCTACAATCCTAAATTCTACATGCTTTCACTCACTTTAATAGACAAGCGTAATCGTGTACCTTTAGGCGGGGAATGGCTGTTTTTGCTGGGCAGCCTCATTTGGACTGGACTGGCGCTGTGATTGGGCTGAATGTGAGGAGTAAAAAATGGAGGGAACCCGATGAAAGACGGGAGGAAGGCAGCGGCTCCCCGTCCATGGGCCTCGGCAGCTCTCCACCACTCTGTTTGAAACACCAAAAACACATGAATTATCAATGCATAAAACCAATTAAGATGCATTTATTACACCATAATTAGGAGACGGCTGTGTACCAGAGAGGGCTCCTAGCTGAGGGTGAGAGGCCAGAGCGGCGGACATGCCCAGGGAGCCCAGGCCTCCAAACTCAGGACGTCCCGCTCCGGCAGTGTACAGCGCTCCGAAGGCTGGATGGTTGACCAAAGGGAAGGCACTTGACAATGTGGAGCCAATGAAAGGCTGTTCTCCCACGGCCCCGAACAAACGGCCTGGAAGAGAAAAGTCTTTAAATATAAATTCTCCCACTCATTAAGTAAAAATGGATACAAGGTTTAATTGATGCTTTGAATGAAGTGAGGCATGTAGAATTTTTTTTTTTTAAAGAAATAATTGCTCAAGCTACATACACTTCTGTGTATGCCACTTTTATGACTGAAATAACGCAGATACAATGGTACACAGTATTTAGCCTCTGTAGGTTAACATCACCCTTATTAGATATTACAAGCAATTTAATACACATTACATGCTGTACTGTTATTATCTTTGGAACAATATACAGTATAGAGTAGCTCATATAGTTCATACAGTATAGTTGACATACTGCCTACTCTCAAAAGCTTGATAATGTTTATAATGAATACAGAAAGGCAGCTGGTCCATTACACACGTTGATGTTTTGACACTTCATCTCTGAGTTAACCACAAAGAAAGGCAGTAAGAAAATAAATAAACAAAAAAAAAAAAAACACTGTTTGAATACGATTTAGACTCATTAGACGGAAAATGTGCGTTAAAACAGAACGTGGCCTATTCTGTTGTTGGTGACTCACTTGTTCAGGAGGACTATTGTGGTTGAAGCACAAAGCCTTGTGTAGGTCCTGACCAGTTGTATACTAAACTAAAGTGCTACACATGATTCACTTAACAGCACTCATTATGACTCCTGACATTTGTTTACCTCACCTTTGCACCTAGTGTGTTTGTTAGATATTAGAAGAAGAAAATATATTAACCACTAGTGACAACACATTATGTTGTCATGCTATTAAAGAAACATCTTTGAAAACAGGAAGTACTAGAAGAATATGTATAAGTCCCCCAATTACGTAAAACACACATATTGTAGAGTAGGGCTTCAACATTAATGAGAATCGAGATGGGTCAACTATTACATTTTTTGTTGGCTATTTTGATAATCCGCCATCCGTGGTCATTATCTGGACAATACAGACTCTAAGATGTTTTTAACATTGTTAAATCTAAATGTGATACAATAAAATTAAATAAATAAATAAAACTGATGCGTGTTTTAATCAATTATATACTTTATTCATTCAGGCCTTCATACCTTATCCACATAAAATCTCAAGATATAATAGAAATAATTGTTTAGTAGTCACAGACAACCCTACTATAGAGTAGCTAAAATATTGTTACGAGAGGTTTTCTGTTGGTTTACTTGTCTATTCGTAGAACCTTCAAATCTGAGTAGTGGATTTTGTCATAATCCTTTGAGTACAAAGTGATCGTGTATATTGTTGGAAAGTGAGAGAAACCACTGCTGTAAAGAAGGACCCCTTGCTCTTCTTTTGGCATCCCATTTCAGCACAGAAGAATACTTCATCAACATCATCATCGTCTAGCGTTTTCCTGAGCACAATCATTTCTGGCAGGGGCGACTGCCACATATTACCTCCTCCCAGAGTCAGATGCAATTTGGTGTGAGCATATTTCATGCAAATTCAATTTCTATTCCAGAAAAGGAGAGCAAGAAGCTGTGATGCCTCTGCATAAACCAGGTAATACACATGCAAAAAGTGATGACTGAAGAAAAGGAAAGTGTTGCGCTCTGCAGATGAGAATGTCAAACTACCATCCACTTGCAAACACCACAGAAATATTTTACAGAGTGACACCACTGCAGTGTTTTGAAGTCATTCAGCCTGGGGTTTAATTAGGCAGATGCTGCACAGCGGAGAAAAACATATTAGACGGATATGTGTTGCAAGTTAAAAATAAACTTTGTGATTTTGTGCCAGTATTGTGACACATGAGGGTATAGTCCTTCAAATTGGCTCCAAGGCCCTCTCCTCAACACAACAGCGGCTTCTTTTGAATGTCATTAGAATATGCTGAATATGTAGAGGCCGCCTCACCAGCGTCAGTGAGCGGATACAAAGATAAACGAGTGCAAAGCCGGTCCCAGAAAGGCCAGTCGCAGCATTCACTCCTGCCTGGGGTGCCCACCTCTCCTCCACTCACCAACCCCCTTCTTTTCTCTTCCAAGCAATACAAAGTGACATCTGCAAATGCCTTTTCAATATTAATGCCGGCATCCAGGAGGCAAATAATTAAATCTAAAAATTTGCGGCGCAGGGAAGACATACCTAGGATTACCTCCCATCTCTCTCGCCCTCTCTATCTGGCGGCCTCTTTTTCATTCTGTTTCAATCCTTCCTGCGCTCTGACAAACTGCACCGCCTGCTTTTTTCATGTTTGGATGCTGCCGAAGGGGGATTAATTTGTTGTTTGTTGCAGTCAATCAAATTTCCACAGACAGATTTAAGTTAATTGCATCCGTGAGTTGATCCCAGAAGGAGAGTGTGCTACAAGCAGCGATCAGCTTTTATTCTCCAAGTGATATCCTCATCAATGACACACAAACTCACTGACACTGCCTGCACATAGTATATGTACTCACAGCCTTCTGTTCATTTAAATACAGACTAAGTGTTACTGGCACATGGGAAAAAGGACTTCGAATCATTATGTATGTTAAGTGTATCACAGCAACACTGGCGTTGCTGGTGCTCTTGTTGTTTTTTGAATACTTTATTTTCCCCACAAAACCTCAACAAGCCCCTATTAATGTTAATGTTCATGAAATAATAATTTGATTTTGCCTTTTCAAACAAAAAAATGTAATTGCTGACAGGACAGCCACAATGAGGGAATGGTCATAGCCTGTCTTTAATATTAATTACATGCCCTTTTAGCAAATCAAAGATGAAAACGCCCTTTCACATTAGTGCATCAGACTCAAATGACAGCTTGAAATTCTTAAGTCAGTTGTGAAGAAAAGCTTCAAATCTAGCAAGATATTATTGTAGCATAGTCAAATATCACAACTTGTGGCAACTACATCTTAAGGAATTCTATCTACAGCACTAGTTTAAAGCTTCTTATTTCAGTATTTGACCATTTCACGCGGAAATTGCCGAATTATCTGATTGATTTTGTCAAATGGTGTCAACAACACTGCTTCATTATAGCAGTGCCATCACATAGCAATAGGATTTAACAGGCTAGTTTTACATAAATGTCTAGCTCTAATTTATAACACAATTGGGTCACCTCTCGTAGTATCAAGAGTAAGATACTTTATCATGTATATCTCTGTGGATCATGAAGGAGTGATTGCGGACAAAATCTCAGAAAAGAATACTGAAAATGTAATTGGGTGGTTAAGGCACAGCACATGTACACCAGGCTGATGGCCGCAGTATTGTGAGTTTGATTTCCGACTCCGACAATTTACTGCATGTCCTCCCCTCTCTCTCATCCCCCATTTCACACTGTACTTTCCAGTCAATAAAGCCTACGGGCCACAAAATCTTAAAAGAAAAAGAAAAAAGAAAATGTAGCTGGACAAATATAATGATACAGATTTTTCTGTACATGTAGTAGGTTTGATGGGTGGGCAAGCAACACCAGGCTCAAGTAAGTTATTTATTGTTTCTTATAGTTAGAATGTAAGAGAATACAATCGCAGATAAAGTGCATCAAAAATAAAAACAATCTTATTTGATTATGTCCTATTTAAAAACAAAATCCTGAGAACTTTGGCAAATGACTAAATGCAACAGATATGTGTTCTTGACTTCTTATGAGGCTAAACGTGGCCTAAAACTGCCTATGGTGTCAGGAAATGTAGACAGACATTATACTTTTGTGCCTTGAACATAACTAATCCAGGTGCGCAGTTTTACACATCAATTTCTTGGAGATTTCACAGTGAGAGATGCGGCTCTAGAAGCGTTAGCTATGAAGGTCTATGAAAAATCAGCGAGACATTAAGCGATGAGGAGGCAATGGAAACAAATGATTCACTAGCTCTCAGAGGGAATATTAGAAGAAAAAAACAGGAGGCGCACACCAGAAACGCATGCATACACAGCCTTTTGCCTAATGACCTTGACCAATACACGGAAAAAGGCTGATAGTGGACAGGGCTGACCAGACATGAGGGGCTCACAAATGTTAAATCATGCAGGCAGGCGCTGTCTCTGTCCGACCCCCAAAGACGCGCACACAAACACGCACAACGGTGGAGTGTCGTGCTGGGCTTGACTTAGAGGCAGCTGGAGTCACAGAGCTGGAGGTTGTCAGGAGACATGGTGAGGCATGTGTGCTACTCTCACACAAAAGAAGCCCCTAATTGTTTGGGATTCATTAATGCAGCCGCTTTTCAATTGCAACCCAAGCTGTCAGGGAAGGAAGGAGGAAAATAGAAAAAAAATAAGACTAGTAGCTCGGAGTGAGGTGTATTCAACATCGGAGACAAAATGACTGTATAATTAATACCGCAGGAAAGTCATTTTTCATGGTTAAGTGGATTGTGAATGCTGTTTTCTGTCTTATATTTGATTTATCTTCATGTTATTTAAATGGCTGAAGTCAACTTAACCTAAACTATCAAGAGTGACCATATTTGGACAAAAGTTATAGATGGCTTGTGTTGGGTGTTTAGTGAGGTGCTCAAAATGTCAAAATGTAGTGTTATTGTATTAAAATGCTATTATACATATCAACCTAATGTGTTTGCATTGTAGTCACCAAGAATCTGTGACAAGCTTTATGAAATAAAGTGATTTAATTTGGTTAGTTATTTTTGTATTTATATGTCGCTTTTAAATGTGCTGTGTCTTCGAAAAGATACATAAACAAAAACTGAATAGACACTAATTATGTACTAAAAACTGACACTTTAAATCCCCAGTAATTGCAAAATTGATTAGCTTTGACATTTTCAATATTCGGAGACCATTTTAAGTTTGTTAGTAAGTTTAAGCAGTAATTCATGGTCATACATCAACAGTATTTAAAGCAGCAGCAGCAGTAGCAGTAGCAGTAGCAGTAGCAGTAGTAGTAGAAGTAGTAGAAGTAGTAGACGTAGTAGTAGCAGTAGTAGTAGCAACTAGTTTGGTTGCTTTTATGCCATGTTTTAATTCTGATGTTTCCTTCTTACCAGAGTTGCTGAGGGTGGATGCCAGTCCAGAGGGGCTCGGGGCCAAGCTGCTCTTGGAGTGAGGCGCGGGTGACGAAGAGGAGGAGGATGAGGAAGAGGCCGCGGGGGAGGAGGTACGCGCCGCAGACAGGGTGGGCACAGGGGAGGCCAGCCGCTCTCCGGACTCCATATCTGTCAAACACAATCCAATCAGCAAGGTTACAATAGCACAGCACACCAGCACTAAACACCAAACACACATCCACTCACACTCTCCTCTTCACAACTCACTTCCCCGGAACAATATTTCTATTTAGCCATGCTCACTGGCTCCAAGCCCCTATTGATTTATATGAACTCAAAAAAAAAGGTGCCATCTTAGACAGCAAAGTGGGTTTTTACATTTTGAGGCAAGGGGAAAAGCAAGGCTCGGAATGCACATCCTGCGGCAAAAGTTATCTGGAATCAAAAGGGACCCGTGTGACCTTTGCAAAGCACTTATCAATAGAAAATAAAACACAAACAGAGGAAGTTGTGGCAGAAATGTGTACCCGCAGCAAAACTGGACTTTGAAATCTGATATTGCAGGAGAAAATAGTTTAAGGTTAGGAGCTACATGTCCGGTATTGTCAATAACAGGCAGGAGCAATGTCCAAATAAATCTGTAGACAAAAAAAAAGGTGATGGACAAGAAGTTGGACCAACATAATGCCTGAGTAAAAAAAGGATCACATTGGGATTGCATTGTTACCTCCTTAGTAAATCAGACATAATTTGACCGAAGTAATGCGTTTGGAAAGAATATGATTTAACAATTCAATCTTAACAACCAAAAGGATATGAACTATTAATCATGGCCACTCATAAGGTCAGAATGAGATCGATTAAATCGAAGAAACTTGAAATAAGTGGGTCTCAAGATCATTTATGCACTCAATAACGCAACATTAGTGCACCAGACAATACATTCCTATAATAAGCAAGACCTAAAAAAAATCATTTCCATTCACCTGCGATAGAAATCATGCTCAAATGGCCTTGATAGTATAGTTTATAAGACATTCACTAAGACTTTTAAACACCTTCCAATAGACAACAACACCTTTGCAATAACAAATGAACATGTGAGGTGATCGGCACAAAAGAGTTCAGATTATTATTTTCACACACGCACAAAAAAGTCTTCAAACAAAAACGGGCAAATAGACCATTTTCACTTAGCTGCCTCACCTGCCCTTTGCGAGACAAATCCACGGGCATCGGAGTAAACAAACTGCTGTACACCTGTGTTTGACTACAGTCCCTTCAGCGCAGTCAGATGGAAGTGAATGCCATTTAAACCCAGAGCTCTTTAAGGTGTCATCGCCTTTCACTCACAACTAAGACTAAATGGAGAGAGACTTTTAGGCAATGGATGCATTAACCAAAATGTGCCATTATCAACACTCGCTGAGCCTCGGAGACGGCCATTATTGACCAGCCGACAAGATTAAACCATGAAACATCTGGGCAAATACGGCATTATTCAACGTAGATAAGAGGAAAGACGGTGTGGGGGAGTTGGAAAGACGCTCAAAACTGTAGATATACCATTTAGACATTACAAACTTTAAACTATATCAGAAGTTGAGTAACAATAGTAAAAGGGAAAGAAAAAAAAACTAGTCAAACAATTATTATTTTTTGACATGTTGATTTAATAATGCCGCTGTCTTTGTTATATAAAGGTCTTTGGGCTTGTGTTTTGGAGTCTGTATAGTCCAGATAATGATAAAAAAAAGAAATAATAATAATGATTATGATTAATTTAATAGTAGGTAAATTGTTGTAGCTCTTTTTGTGAATTATATAAAATTTCATCTTGCGTGAATATGTTCTGGGGTAGGACCAACATGTTTCCTGGGTGTTGTGTTCACACCAATCCACCCATTAGCAGCTGGGCCAATGCCAAAGGAATGGGCAATAAAATAGAAAGCTTGTCGGCGGATGACTATTTAGTAAATTAAAGCAAAACGTGATGTGCTTTGCTTTTTACTATGCAATGTTCGCTCTTAGAAACTGGACTACCATTTATAAACTTGTTTTTAATTTAAGAGCCAATCCAAGCAAACACATCCGAGAGGAGTGTTACATTTAGTGGAGGGAAAGGTGGAAGATTTCATTTAATTCTATTTTAATACAGGAAAAAATATTAAGATACACATCAGGCCAAAGTCGGGCCCAAGTCTGGCCTAAGTCAGGCCTAAGTCAGTTAAAAACTGTTTTCCAGCAGGTTCCTGTTCTGCAAAACAGAAAGCAACGTCAAATCAAGAGCAGACAACCACAGCCACTGCAATACCCACATACTCAAATAGTTCACAGTCAGTGACTACAAGTGTAGCCTTCAGCCAAAAAGAGACTGAATGCCTTTTTCAAATGGACATCAGAGCTGCTTGACCTCAAATGGAGGGGGGCTTCTTTCCAGAGCCTGGTAAAGGTGTGGAAAAGGGATTTCTGTCCAAGGTGTTCCTAAAGGCGGGCACTGAGAGCAGCTCCTGTGATGATGTATCAGAGAGGCTAATAACTCAATGCTAAAAGTACACTACTACGTACGAGCACTCTGCAATAGCAGGCTGGGGTTCGTCTGAACATGCATGTTTGTAAAAGACTTTTCTGACTTCTTTGATTGACTAATGGTACCCTCTTGTAGACAATACTCTCTGCTATAGGGGTAAAGGGGGTTCAGAATCAAATCAAATGAATCTCCATAAACGTGGAGGCAGAAGATTTTTTTATTGACCCTGAAAACAAAAGTTGATGAAAATAAGTCTATTAGCACTTCTTTATTTATTACCATGGTAGAACACACCTCCTTGGCAACAGACCAATTCATTAGTATCACCTATTCATATTATTTCTAAAGAACAAAAAAGTACAAATACAACATGTACCCACTTTATTCCTAACTGCAAGCCTGTTTACATTGCTAATGCGTGGGCACAGCCAAATAAACATTTCCAAACAGGCCCATTTGCTGGAGTTGTGAACGTACTGTGGCACATTAAAAAGTGGCACATCGTTCCTGTCTATCACATCCACCCGGACTGGTTCAGCTCTCCTCGTCTCCGTCCGCCTGACACTAATCCAGGCCCGAAAATCCCCTTCAAAAGCACAGTTTGCAGATTGTGTTTTACAGGCAGGCTTTGTTATTGTGTCATTACACATAAACAGTCCCTGGCTCCATCTCCCGCTCCCTCCCCACCTCCCTCTCTCCTCTGCAGAGCCACTGATTAAATCTCTGAGACAAAAGCTGCTATCCTCTGAATATCAAGTATCAGCCTTTCGCCAGGAGCAACACTGACAAGAGCGGGAGAGGGAGAGCGAGGGGGAGAAAGAGAAGAGTGGATGACAAGCAAACCTGCTGCAGTCCGCGGGGAGGGAGGCTACTGCTGTGCCATCGGACTTGGGCGGCCATAACTGCCATTGCTGCAGTGTGGACGAAGAAGAAGAAGATGAAGAAGAAGAGGAAGAAAGATGGCGGTTGTGTAATTACGGGCAAGGTCATAGGTCCTTTCCATGGCCTCCCGTGCAAGGCGACAAGAATGCAGGTTAAAGATAAGCACTATGCCAATAATACTAGGATTCATTTCTGGAGTTATTTCTGACACTTTTTGGAGATTGACACGCGCAAGTTGTCACCTTTTAAATGTCAGGTTGAGGTTTCGCTGGATGCAAAATACCGGTGACAGTCAACCCTGCATGGACGGTCTAAATTATAAAAGTGAATATGATTTTTAGCAGGAGAAGAGAGTTGTGGCCCATCATAATTATCATAATGCTTGAGAAAACAAAAGGTTCATGTCTCCAAGGACAAGCTAGCTCATGTGGTGTCAGCTGGTGAGTGAGGCGGATCATTCCCTACCTTTATCAGGGCGGTTCGAAAACAACGCACAGAAATGACGGAGGGGAAAGGATGGCCAAGATAATACAGTCTGATGCTGTTGTAAAAAGCATCAACAAAATGGGGAGGAAAGGACGGGCTGCTGAAGCGTTCCTGTCTCTTCTCTATATCTGCGCTTAATGCCTCGCCCTGTCAGAACGTGATGATGTGAACAGAATTGATTCGGCCCTAACAAACAACAAAAAAGCAATCCCTCTTTTGCAGAGGTGTAAAGCACGGTGCTCCCCTCCCCCTCGGCATGTCTCATCTCTCACCATCTCTCAAAGGGCCTCTTTCTGGGATGAGAGAGAAAGGACAGCGGGAGGAAAAACCACTGCAAGGCAAGTCCATCTTCCCTCGACAACTGCAAACCGATCACTTAGTGCAATTAAATCTAATAACAATAAGAAGATTGCTGAGCTCGATGCAGCTCCAAATGCATAGCCAAAACAATGATTGTAACAATAACGCAGCGCCAAGGTATTTAAGCATCCAATCCTGACTTAATTATGAGAAATTAAAATGGATTTAGCATCAGAATTAGCTTGATTTTATAGGTAATTAATGGCAGAGCACAGTGGCGCTATAAGACGTGTTATAATCTCCATGAACGGCTAAATCAATTTGACTTAAACATTGCCGACCAATCAACGACGAGTATGCACGAAACAGCAGGTCTCCCAGATGCAAGGAGAGGCAGAATTTATGCTAATGGCTTGAACTATGATTTATAAGATGTGTTGCAAAGCCGGATTCGCAGTCACGTACACAAATACAGAGCAGCACCCAGCTGTCAGCGCGTACGGCTAATAGCGGCGTGGTGCAGTGGCCCTTCAGGAGAACAGCTATAAACAGCCCTGTGGTTTTATGATTGCATGTGGCCTTCGTATAGGAGCCATCACATGTCAGGATCATCTAAAAGGAGGGCACAATTGTATAAAGGGAGTTATAATGCGTGCGTTTGGAGCAGATGTAATGGCCTGTGGTGTCTGTATGTGGCCTTGCATCATACATTTGAGCTCATGTTATTGGCGGTTGTATGTTGCGTTTAAGTGTACTTACCCATGCAGTAGCCCCCCCCGCTCTAACACAAAGCGGCTTTTGACATCAAATATCTAAACCACTACATTACTGAACCGAAAGCATGTTTTCAAAAGCAGTGTTGCATTTGATATGTTCACTGACGGACTGAATTGTTGTTACTAATAAGTCTGTAAGCAATTTCTCATTCATCCAGGAAGCAAAGGAGATACCACAGTGGTTATTATCGGGACTTTGTATTAGGCTGAAGGCGTTTCACCTAACCCTTTATTTAATCCTAAATTGAGAAAGCTTGACCGAGTAGTGAAACGTCTTCAACTTCAACAAATCTTTGTCCATAAGTTTGACCATATTCTTACTTTTGAAACCTTACTACTACTTACTAATCAATATCAAGAATAGAGTTATTTTTGCCAAGTAATGTCTGGCACTCACTAATGTCAGTGCAGATTTCAGGGTTTTGAACGGCTTTTACGCAACTTTACACAGGCTTTCAACTGGCAAAGAGACCTTCATCAAAGTCGGCACTAAAAGCTCAAAATCATTATTTATATACCATACACAGGGAATGTTTCACACTTACAAGTCATATTTTTCTTTTAAAATGTATTCGTGTCCATTATGTTTGACCTGTATGCTAATCACCAATGCTAATCATTTATAGCATCAACGCCATCTTTGCGTTTTAAAATTCAGCTGTACTTTTGTGCGATGTCATTTTTTGTTGCATAAATGTCAGAACCACAGACAGTAAAATTTAGGACAGTTCTGACATTTGAAACAGTTTATTTACCTTTTCTTTGGAGTTTACATTTGTTTACATTAGGGACCATAATAAATATGGCTGCGGGTGGCGTACAGGTCACGTGTCTGGTAGGAACTGATTCCATGAAGTAATATCCATCTGTGTTTTCTTTATAGGGACAATATAGGGAAACCTCTCTATTTTTTCTTTCTTGAAGAACGTTTTTGAGTGTTGAGACATCTAACCATAACCACATGTACAAGTTAAAAACAACATGTCAGAAAACATATATTTGACTTGCTGATTCATGTCACCAAGAGGAATTGTGGCCTGGATGTTTTTACATGTTTTGAGATCTCACATGAAGTGAGTGGCTGTTGAAAGTCAATATGGGTGGATGTTACACCGTGACTGATTTAGTACACAATATAAATAAAGTGATTAACAGATTTACTAACCTTTGTCCACCTTTTGTACTTTCCATTTGTCAATCAAACACTGATTCAACCGACCCACTTTAAAAACTAAATTAAAAATGTGCTATTATTTGGATGTGATCGAACAAGTACATTTGTGACTTGGGAAATGTGGCGCTGGTGCATTTGATGTGGGAGTCCTGGTTTGGTGTAAACATACAGAAGAGTACATACATGCAGCCACACATGCTGCACTTTACGAGCGCCTTTGCTCCATGTGGCTATAGAAATGTGCACCCGCCCCAAGATCTCGCCCCCCTCAAGTCTCAGCCCCTGCCCCGCCGTCAAACACACAAAACAACACACGCACTCACAGGAACAGATGGCCCACACTAACTGAGATAATCCGCCAACAGAGTCATCAGCATGGATCAGTGGTAATCAGAGTGTGGACACAATGTCTCTTCTGCGGCCGTAATGGAAGGAGCGCCCGGCCCCGTGGAAATGCATTATACCCCGCCATGCCTTGACCCCATTCAAAGACTCAAGGTGCTCGCAGCTCCACTTCTCCCCTCCATGTTCTACTGACGCTGTAATCTGTTGAGTTTTAGAACAAGCTGCAGACTCGCAGCTTTTGCTCAGTTGTACTAACAAGGGGAAAGTCAACATAGCCAGTGTGTCACATTGACTGTTGCTGGTAAAACACAGGATTATAAAAGAGTAATCCACCATTAGCATATCGTTTTAAGTAGTGCTAAGTCACAGCACTTTTAAAAAGGGTGAGCCACGTTGAAACTAGTACCATGTAGTAAGTATTAACTTTAGCAGCCCTGGTGATAAGATTGCGCCATTCCATTTAAAAACCCAAAGCACTTTTCATACATCTTGTTTTGACAGACAAACTATCTAGAATGTTATACACCACATTATCCTTCTCTATGTGCTAATGTTGTTTCATTTATTTCTGTAATATTTTATAATATGTACTTTTATCTATTTAACCATATTGTTTGATATTTTCTCTTGTTTATGTATGTGATGTGGCTGTATTTGCTGGGCATGACATGTGCATATGGATGTTTGTGCAATGCATGCCGGCGACCAATGATCACTAAGTGAGACTGATCATGTTGCTTATAGCAGAGTGCACGCACTGGCTGCTTGACCGCTTCAGTCGTGGTTGCGCCGCGGCCCTCCCCATATGCACCCAGCAGCAGCTCGGAAGTGACATAACAAGGCGCCTTGGCAAAATAAGTGACAACCTTTGTCCAGTGTCACACTGAGAACACAGTCATTTAAAGGAACAGTCGGTAACTTGACACTAAGCTGGCTGCACTCACTCACAACACACAGGCAACAGAGGAGGTTTACAATAAACTGCCAAACAGTAAAAAAAATCATCTTTTTTTTTCATCAAATGACGAAGTGGATTTTAGATTGAACTGCTGAAGTTGTTGGCTATACATTTTGGCCGACAAAATTGCACTTGCATTGTCCTGGGAAACAAATATTTCTGTTTAGTCTTAGTTTGTTCCGGACTAAATCCTTGGTTTAGTTCCATTATAGCCTCAATTTTGGACCGAGCAGACGCCTGTAGCAGTACAAAAGACAGCGGCCCCAAAGCGGCCTGTCAGCTGACAGCAGCAGAGTGAGCGGCCCCTCCCTGGGCCCGCTGCTGCCCAGTGACAGATGGCAGAGCCGGGCACCACCGCCTTGACTCGCCTTGGCATCGCTGTTGGCCACAGGTCTTATTACAGCCACTGCCTCCTGCCTAAACGTATCGCTGGAGCTCTCCATAGAAGAACCCAGCGCTGCCAGGGTGAAAGGTAATGATATGATCCTGTGTGGAACGCACAGCGAGTGTCGCGAACACACAAACATGGATCCATGTCACTGTAAGAGGCTTTGGATAAATCACAAAATCAAAATGGCATGCCACACGCATTCTGTACATTTTCAAAAGACAAGGAATCGACTCGTGCCAAACGGCTTTATTTGCGTTTTGAGGCAGAGCAGAGATGCCAAAGGCTGGAATCAACATCCCTCACATCCTCCGGCGCTGGCTACAGCACAATAATGTGATTTTGGGACATGGTGATGACTCGGTGCAGAGGACGAGGATAGGCCTGTCACTTGTGCTTGATGTCAAACCTGTGTGTGACAGAATAGTGTTACTCAGCTCATCCACACGTCTCCCCCAACATTGCCTGGACAGAAATAGACGACAATGATCTGTTTTGAGAAAGATTTTGGTGTGTACCATTGCGCTCACAAACATAAAGTAAGCTCAATAAGAAAATCCACGTCTCTTCTGCTTGTTGGCATCTGCATCCAGCCAAAGATAATTATTCTCCCAGTGGTAACCTAGCAGGGTCTTCACATCAAAAAGGCAGGAGTGTGCATCAGGCAATCATCCCTGATGAATGTGCCCTTCTCCCTGTGCTAGCCGCTAACACTCTGCCAGTCTCTCTGCTCATTACAGAGATCTGCCCATGGAGCCGGTGGCTGCATGTGTCGACAAGAGTCCATAATGACTGTGGAGCCGTTTGGAAGCACACGATAACATCATGCTGCTATTTTAGACAATAACACATACACAAATGCAAATGCAGCAGCACGCTAACCCACAGGCGCACCATTAGAGCCAAGGTAACACATGGCTGTCAATGTACTTAAGACTAATGACAATTTACAACCCGTTTCTACATTTGCTCTTGTACCATTTCAGAATCGCTCAGCTTTCCAGTGCAGCTCAATAGAAAAAAAAAAACTAAAGTGATGATTTGCAGAAATGTTACCCTGAGGGCTCCAACATTGTGGCTGAAATACTGTGTGCTCAACATGTACCAAAAACACAAAAACGGCACTTTTAGGCTTGTCAACATTCTATTTTACCGGTATACATTTTGCTTTACTTTGTGAGTTCTCAGCAGGAAAAGTTTGGCGACAAAAGGTACAGATAATTGTTAAAACTGTAGACTAGATACACAAGCCAAACAATTAAACATGTTTTCTGCCTATTTATGCAACAATTAGAGCCTTGGCAAGCATTAATAGGTAAAATTTGTTCTGTGAGCAACATGTATGGCTCAACTATAATTTCCCCAGAAGGGTAAGATTTATCTACCATGAGGATTATATTTATAAGACTTCAATGAGATTCCAAAAGGGAGGAAAAAACAGTGCGAAAGAAGAGAGAGAGAACCCAGGATTGTAGATATACATAATGCAAATGACATGGATGTGGGAGCGCTCAACAAACTGACAGTGACAGAACAGTGGAGGACGCAGGCAGCAGTTTGAGCAGCCGCCCGAGCCCCTTCCGCCCCTCTACACATCTACAGGCGCCGCGGAGTCACTTCTGTTCAGCTGAAACTTTCCTCTGTGTTGGATTGCTGCTATCACTGCAAAAATGTGACACTATGCAGATAAGAGCCGCTCGGTCTGAAATCGCTTATTCAAGACCATCACTTACAGCAAGGTGCGGATGAGATGCATTCGGAGATTCAAAGTGCATATCACTAAAAATACTGATACCAGCTGCAGCGTTTATTAACTGAATGGAATAAGGAAACACAGTCTGTAATATTTAAATGAATAATCTATTTAAATGCACTCTGACAAATAGCGAATTATACATGCACATTGATATTGTAGAATTTGTATGTATGGAGCAACAAGCTCCATCAATAGTACAAAAACGCTGCATAAATAAACTGTAACTTTACTCATTACAGTCACAAATTTGTGCCTTTGTATTTGACCTTTACAGCTTAATTTCCTGTACTTCCTAGACACTCGCAGAATTAGCAAAGATAATATTTTGAGCAGCAAAACTAAATATCAATATCAAAATTGTACAATTATTATGAGTAGAAACATCGCAATTTTACAAGTATCATCCAACCATGACCGAACAGTGAAATCCTTGATTTTCTTTCATTCACATTGTATTACCACAAAAAAATTTTTTCTGAAATCTAACTCTGAATGAAAAAGTAATATTGCATAAATAACTAGGGCAATTTTGTATTTATATGTAGGCGTTTATGTATGAGTTTAGATTGAATGATTTAAGTTCTCACGATCATATTGTGACCTGAGTAATCGATTATCAATTAATCCCTGTTCATTGATAACCAGTGCAATGACACCACTTTGTCCAAATCTGTCCTCCTGAATGTTTCGACTGTGGAGTCTGCATTCACTCACCTGCTTGTGTATATTATTAACAGCTCATTTGACTGTCAATACTGCGACGCAAAATGGCTGCTCACATGCTTGGCTGTGTTTATCATCTCTTGAGCAAACCCCCATCGTCTTAACACCTTTCCCCGCGACCTCTCTCTTCTCTCTTTCCACTCTCCTCCGCCCTGTTTTTCCTGGTCCAAATCAATATTAATAACACAGGCTTGTAAAGAATGTGTGGATTTTGTGTTGAGCAAATGCAAAATGCCAAATAGGGTGAGAGTAATACATGTTCGGAGTTGGTCATAATCTGGTGGTACAGGCAAGTTTATTATGGAATCAAATGGAAGTCTTAACAAGCGTTGAATTTAAAGCAACAATCTGGCAACCTAAGCTTCAACAAGAGAAAGATCTTAAAAGCCATATGTGCACTAGCTGCCTGTTCAAGTAGAATTTACAGAGACAATCTATGTCGATTTCATAATAAACATTGACCAGGACAATAATTGAGATATTGGTCAATGAAAGCGCAAACCAGGATTCTTTTTTTTTTTTATTCAGGGTAAATGCTCATTTAACCTTGACCAAAATAAAAAAAATTGCTCTTCTTTTCTTTAATGACAGAAGATTAGTAGAGCATGTCAAAAACTGCAATTTATTTTTCAGTGGTCTCGTGGTAAGTAATTATTCCATCCACAATTTTCAATTTGTTTCCTTCATTGTCGCATTCGACCACTGTCAATTGCCCCGAGATGTTCTATTTACTGGCAATCACGCAACAGACTTTCTTCTATTGATCCAGCTGATATTAGCCCATTGCTCCATAGAATTTTGAGAGACTAAGTAAAAATAATCACTTTAATTATGCAAAATCCAATTTAAGATATCAAAATAACATGATACTGCTTTTAAATCACTTAAGTCAACTAGAAAAAACATAAAATTCTAACATTTGTTTCAAAAGTGTACAGGACTAGACATAGTATTGACGCTATCTTTTCATATCACACATTTAGCACTAAGAAAGCTATTTTTACACACAATGATATTTTTAGACGCAATATTTTACAGATCTCCATATGGCCTACTCTTAAACCGGAAACGTCACGCGGCTGTATTCCTTTGTTCAAATAGACACTTTACTTAATGTTACACGTGTGAGGGGGTTGGCAGGGAGCGAATGGGCTTGTATTGACTGAGGAGGGAGGCAGATCAGCAGGCAGCCAGCTCCTCTGTTCTGCTTCACTGCAACGCCAGACACACACACAAGTAACTACACACACACGCGCACAGACACACGCGCGCACACACACACACACGCACACAGAGGGGGGCGAGTGCAGCAGGTGAGGTGCCAGCACATCACAGCGCTGCCATTTTTCAGTGTCTTGCCCAGGGAGAAGCGCTCTGACATTTTATGAAGCACTCGGCAGAAATCAGCAGCTTGTAATGGCGGCTGGACTGTCACTGCCGTCCTCCCTTCACCACTGTCTCGATCTGTGTCGCTTTGAAAGATAGGATCTCGGCCCATTAGCATAATCTAATCAATTTCACTAAATTGGCTTTTAATTACAATAGGACAAGCTTGTCTTAGGGTTTTGCGGAAGCTGTGGGTGTCAAAAGGAAATTCTGAAAGCAAGAAGAAAGATAATTGTGGTGTTTTTGGTAACTTTGTGATAAGCTTTTTCAATATACCTAATGTGTAAAATGTAGGTGTAAACCGAGATGACTCCAAAACCAAAATGACAGTGGATTAACAACTATGCAACATTCAACCAGTTCTCCTACAATAATAGGCACACATTAAAGCCATATTAAACCTGTAGTGGTTTTAATGAGCTCTAGTTCGAGCAGTAATATCTTGGCTTTGAGACAAAATGACCACAGTATAGCCAATGAAAGAAAGCGCTGCCAATGAACGAGCATAAAAATCAAAAAACATCTGTCATTATGTCCCGTGCATAAACCTCGTACATCCAGGCTTCAGTCGTGGTGGCGTTGTTGTGCCTGACAGTCCCCGCGTTGAGCAATGATTAACAGCGAGTGACTCTACAAACCGCGCTAACACATTAACACAGTGTTTACATTAGCCCGCGTCTCATTGAAGCCATTACTGCTACAGCTAGGCCAAGAGTCGGGAGCTCAACCCTGTGGCCTGACAATTTACAACTATCCCAAAGCTTGGCAACTGCGCCCCAACTTTAACCAAAGTCTCACTTGGGACCGGCAGATTTATAGGAGTGAGCAGACGCCTTAAGGAAACGATATGATTCCGCTTGAAGGTGGGCTGTGTCAAGGCCAAATCTCTAAGCCTATTTCATTAATGTGACATTAGCATTTGTAATGAGAGAGGGGGTGCAGCCCTAGGGACATCTTTGTACTGTTACAAAAAGACACACATTGATATGGAGCACACGCCCCCGCACGCAAACATTTGAAAACCAGACAAATTATATGCAAAAACAAACTCACTAATCACCTACAGCTCCAGTTCGAAAAAAATATATTTGAAGATGATCTTAAAGTAAAACTAAGATGCAAATTCAATGTGTAGAAAGAAGATTTGGCAGCATCTCTTTATCAACTTTGCCACTTTGTAAACAATTAGCACATTTACTTTCATTTTTAATAAACTGGGGCAAGTATAAACCGTCAAGTGACTTATCAGACGATTGCAAGAGGCTTAGGCTCTGGCCAACTGCCCTGTTTATGTCTGCAGGCCTCAGTCCTGTAACTGTGGTTTGGGTGAGTCACAGCCCAGTCACTTACAGCCAACAAGAAAACAACTACCTTTAAAATCTACTCAAACAAATGGAATGGTTTATTTGGACTTTTGTTTTACTGAGATTCATTTTACAATATGTGTTGTATATTAGTAACAAAAGTGTTATTTCCGTTGATTTGAGGCTAAATGTCTTCAAATAAAAAAAACATGGCCAGTAGTCGATTACTTCTTTATACCTTTTAGTGTTGTAATGATAATAAAATTTCAAAATTGATACTAAAGAAAGGGATCAATATCAATAATTGATATTGTTAATAATGGCAAAAGCACTATTTCTAGACAATATTAGAACATACCACCAAATAATAGCAGTTGGTTTGGAAAAACCATTTATACCAGTTCCGATATAGTTCAATCCAATGTATTTCTATTTTTTTCATGTCGATACTTGATACACTAGTTTCAATACACGTTTTAGTATTAATTAGAATCTTAGGTATACATTTTTGATTACCCTAACAAGCAAGCTATGCATATATGTGTGTCTTAAATGACAAAGTATCAATAAAGCACAGAAGTTCCCTTAATATGTAGTAGAAATACAACGTGAATTCCACATATTTCTGAAATAAAATTACCCCATTGTTTTTCCGACTCTGGAGACTGTTGCTGCGTTTGTTACATAACTTCCCTTTGTCCAACAGCTGTAAACCACGACACTGAGGAGAAACACTTCCTCTTCCAAATGTTCAATGAAGATGGTGCAGTCCAAAAGGCAACAACTATTCAAAATCCAATGAGGTGAAGTCATATGTCAAACTAGCACATAACATTCAGACAGAAATGTTATTAGATTTGGCAAATACATTTTGAAGCTTGTGCCTTGCTCGGTGTCTTGTGTCGTCTTTACAGGAGGATACATTTCAATGGTCACTAATATAAAATGTCATGTTCGACATTTGTTGATAAAATTAACCAGAAAAGACTTGCAGAAACATGATTTTATATCCACGTTTCTGTCTCTATTTGCGGCAATTTTTATCGATATACTTCATATTCTAGTTTTGCTTATCTCAAAACAACTATTGCAATATTAGTTATTTTTCGATATACTTCCCACCTCTAATCCAATGCATACCAAACCATATAACTGACATAGAATGACTCACGAAACTAACATTTTCAAACAAAAATTTTGATACAAAGGAAACTCTAAAGACCGAGTTCAATACCACCATGATATTTAAACTTATTTATTATATTTTTAGGCAACAGGATATAATTTTCAATACAAAAGAATAGTAGTTTCTAGTACCATGTGGTTATTCTATAATGGACAGAGACCATTCTAAAACTATTGAAGACAGGTCAGATTGTGTCCTATTAATCTTATTGATACTAGTTACAGTCTACAATCTAAAAACAGCTAAAGGTGAGAATAACCTATGCAAAGTCAAATGTAATCCATTTTGCCCTAGATTATCCACCGATTTCACATTTTGGATGAACACATACTATATCTAGTCTAGTAATACATCTCCAGTACTCTGCTTTTAGATCACCTTTCCCCTGAAGACATTCCTGCTCATCCCCCACCTTCCTTTGAGACAAAATACTCCGACCAATCATTTCATGTGGAGCCCGCTTTTGACACAGTGACACTCCTGTAGGTGGATGAACACGTTAAATACCATAAATACTGTCTACGCCCAAGATACAGACACATGACCCCGGACAGCAGACAGACAGACAGAGCCCAACCACTATGTCACGCCGCCTTTTCATGTGTAACTATACCCACACCTTACGCTTCCTTATAGCCCGGCCAATCCCTGAGCAGGACACACACACCTGCTTTGTTACCTGATATTATTAAAGGAGGAGCACGCCTGGTTGGATGTTTGCATGTGGATAACTAACTGCCTGGGCCTGTTGTTGGCCGCAGCAGGAGTTAGTGATACTGTCTGCAAGACAAAGTCCATATTGTAGTTTTGAAGACGCAAAATTTAAATAGAGTAGCTATAAGAAAAAGAAAGGAAACAGTATCATCGTTTAAACAAGGGTGTGATATTTCTTGTGGTTAGATTTACAGTGCATTCTCATTTGTGTGACACTTCTTCAACCAAGACATTTATCCCACATTTGGCTTGCTGCTGCGGCCGATAACCAACATTTAGATTAAAATCCACAGCAACACCCACAAATCTATTTTAAGTTCTCAATCTAACTTTTCACTTGTATTTATATTAATAAAATTGTAACAGAAATGATCTGGGATATCAAAATATTTGTGGAATAATTGTGTAAACATACGGCCATATCCTTTGCCTAATTGCTCTTCTATTTCCATTTTACTCATTAGTCTGTTCAAAAAGACAGAAGTAGCAGCAGATAAAATTACCTATTTATAGTTAACTTTTAGCTCATTTCTGATGGATTGGAAAAATAACATCTGATTAATGTATCAGAATAATCCCCAAAGTGATTGAGATATTATTTTTTGTTAATATTGTCCACCCCCAGGAAGCAGAGGCGTCTCACCCACTCGCTGCCCCCTTGAGGTGAGACTGCTGCTCTGGGTCAAATAGCTAGAAACACAGGCTTGGATTACAAATATGACTCATTGTTAAAAGAAAGGAAGAAGAGGAGGAAAAAGGGTGGGGGTGGTGGATGCAAGGCCCATTTTCATATTGATAGCAACATCAGAGGCTGGCTCAGAGAAGACCTGGCGTTTGCACACACCTGCCAAAGACAGATGTTAAGGATAAATCAGAGGCGAGTGTAGGAGAAAGAGCGACTCTGCAGTGGCGTACCTTCTCTAACTCGCTACACAGCCCCACTAACCAAAGAGCAAACAGCTGCACATGACAACACGCTAGCACTGATGAAAGTAATGCACGCACCTGACATGCACACAGAGACAGTCTTTTTGTCTAACAGCTTGGTCTAATATTTCCTGAGTATCGCTACCGTCTTTTAAACGTGCAATTGTTCCGGACGAAGCTGGAAATGACACACAAAACCAGTTACAAAACAAGTTACAACATGGCTCCAAGCGGTGAGGGCGGTTTGGGAAAGGGAACACTTTTTTTTTTCCCCCAATGCTGACTCTAGGAGAATTTCACCATTTCTCTTCTGTAAATTGAGCTGAAGCAATGCGTTTTGGATATATGCTGGCTGAGGAATCAACGCGCTCCCAAATCTTGCCAATATAAAGCATTCGCACAAACAACATGCTATTTTAAGGATATGTGGTTGCTTTAACAGAATTTGTCCTACATCCTGTCTGTCACTGTGGCACACTTCCTGATTTGAGCATCCATCTGTCTTAAAAATAACATTCAAATGCATCTGACTGTTGCTATTGTCGCTATTGGAAGCGTCGACTTTGAGCTCGCGCTTTTGTCACTTTTTCTTTTTCTTTTTTTTTTTGCGGTGTCGTCAAACAAGCTAAGGGAGTCGAGATGGGAGCAGTGGAAGTGTGGTATGCAGGTTTTATAAACAGACAGCCTTCACGCTTTGTGCCAAAAACAGGATAAAACAGAGTTAACTCGCGGTGCGCTGACATTATCTGCTCTGTAAAAGCCAGGCCTGAATGCTGAAAATGAAACCTGTACATGTGAGGTCCTGTCACAGCGAATATTGTTATAAATAGGGCTAAGCAGAGGAGAAGTGAGTGTGGGTGTGAGCCTTATTCCATTAAAGTGCAATGCCAAGTGTGAACATCTCGTTCTTAACCCTGAGACAAGTTAACAGAGCAGAAAAATAACCATTCTTAGTCATCACTCGAGTTATTTTTTCATAAGCTGAACCAAACAACACACTACTGCTTGTTGCAAATTGGATAATAAATCATTGCATTGCCATTTACAAGTGTTAACTATGAATAAGTCCAAGAAATATTGACCCAGATTCAGATCACGGTTCACCAACATCATGTTATGTTGCTATTGTGTTGAGAAATCTCCCATTCTTAAAATCTTGGTACATTTTTAAGAGACAAATCATATTTTGTTTGGACAAGATAAGGACGAGCAAGACGTTTCATTCAAAATACATTTTAGGTTTAGCTTAGGCTTTTGCACACTGTCAAGTACAAGTCTGACCGTATTCTCTGTCAGTAGTCATACATTTTTAGATAGTAGAGTAGAGAGTGCTGTGAACAAAGTAGGTTAGTCCATAGCACAGTATTCCCAAATGCTTTTAAGCTTTTGAGCTGAAATCTTAGATGAAACCGTCAACATTGCGTGATCCCTTTTTTTTTTTTTTTTTTTTTTTTTTTTTTGAACTCCCGAGCTTCTCTGCTTGAGTCAAGTTTCCACTGGAACAAAAGTGAAAGAAGCGTAGGTCTGTGACGATGATGATTGTAACATCCATGACTCAGGAGGTCAGGCGGCTCATCCAGGCCCCGGCCATTAGGGGTTAAGGGGATGAAACCAAGTGTGAAATGTGAGACGACAAGCCAACAAGGTTTCTCAGGCAACAAATACTAAGGACGGCAACAAACTTACATCGACTCATTGTTCATCAGATGAGAGATGGACCAATATTTTTGAGCTCAATGTTTACGGTGTGTACCTTTTCTTTGCACTAATAGACAGGGGGGAAAAAAAATGTATATGTTTTTTATAAGGTTTGAGCTGTAAAGTTTAAAATATTTAACATCTAAGGCTCATTGTAGATACTAACTAATTAGATGTTTTATTTGGCCATGTATTTAAAAGCTCATGCTTTTTAACAATATTATACTTTTACCAAAGGATTTATGATCATTGTCAGCGAAATTAAGACGTTTCAATATTATCATTTATTATGGTATTTTCTGTCGCAATATACCAGGAAGGTCTGGAAGTATGTTCAGAGAGAGAAAAAAAGTCACATAATGATTCATAAGAGATGCAAAAGGACTTTAGGCCGCTCTGTCGACTGGCCCAGTTTAGACATGTTAATCAGTAATAGCTTGTTGAACTTCAGACAGCAGCAGAGTGCGAGTGCATTTGTGAGTCTGGCAAGTCCGAGCGCATTGGACTGCAACAAGAAGAGTCCAACAGCCCAACACATAATCCATCTGGAGAGTTTCCTCACCAAACATACGGAAAACGCAAGAGTTTCTAGCTTTTCTCTCTTCCTCTTCCGCCCACATCGCTATTAATATCTTGCGGAGAACGTTTGTCCCACTAAGGACTGAAATTCCTGCAGTCATCTCGAAGGACATTTTCACAAACTCATCGCAAGTACTGATACTGGGGAATGGAGGACGTACTTCAGCTGTGTGGCAAAATCACTGTATCCCTCCACAGCTGGTTCTGGTCTCTGCGCTGTGGAATAACAATAGTCTAGACTCAAACTGATTGGCTTTTATCAAGTCAGACAATGTCCTCAAGAGTCTCATCACAACCTGTTGAATCAAATGTTAGAATCAGTTAAGCTCGGTTTCAGTCTCTCACATTTTATTATGAGCAAGCTGTGCCATGTGCCAGTCTAAATACCAGGAGTCATTCGTCGATGTACTGATCATGCCAGTCCAAAATCTAATCAAATGCATTATTGGGTTGTTTGATTTCATAAGGTAACATTAAAAACAAAATACTTTAAATGAAAAACTATTACAAGCTACAAATGCTAATATGAGATGTTATTTCAGCAAGTGTGCATTATTAGATTCAAATTGCAAACGACAACAAAATATAAACCAAAGTTTTTACTTAATCCAAACAGCTATAAAAACTGTCGCCTCTTTGGTTTTTACTTCTGCATTGTCCCCTGCCGCTTAAAAAATAGAAATGCCTACACCACATTTTATATTTGTGACAGAGGCTTCATTATGGCACCTATCTGGGATTTGCAGAAATCCCACGCAATAACAACATTTCTTGGACTAATGATCGTGTACTTAACCTATTCCTCTGGCCTCTCTATCGCGTCTGACCACATTTAAGTTCGAGTGACACGGATAGGACGGCTCTTCGAAATGACACCTTTATATTGTTCGCAACATTTAAACAACGATAGCTTTTCTATCTGCATGTGAGAATAATTTACTCCAATATCAACAAGGACTCCTAAATAATCACTCTGCCTACCTGACAGCTATTGTCCACGCCAGCGCAGAAAACTTGTGTTAAAATGACAGCCCTGTAAATGGTTTTAATTATAGCCGACACAGATAACAGCCTGTGGAAACATCAACCTTTTCTTCAGCTCTGCCCGAGATTCAAACATAACAGAATTCCCTGGAAAACGCGGCTGTTGTGGTGTGTATGTGCGGGCGTGCGCGTGGATACAATATTCATTTTGCTGCAGGAGGACAATCTGTGCATAACAATGAGCGGCGCTAATGAAATCAGCCATCAACCTGCGATACATACATATTAAAGCAGGACCTCGGAGTGTCATACGCTTAGTGCATCATTTGTTCCCAGTCGTTTTTTCCTCCTCGCTGCCACATGACCTTTCGAGCATGTGCCCCCCCCCCCCCCCCCCCCCCCCCCCCCCCTCCTCACTCACGTCTAAAAATAGGAAGTGTACCTGCAGCATTGTGGCGTGGTGCATACATGTGTGAGCCTTGACAGCACGCTTCATCACGATTGATCCGTGAGAATACAATGGACACGCATATACGCCCAGCATTCTTCTCTTTCTGTCATTTAAGCATGTGTCAACAACATGGTCAGGATCCAAACATTTGCTATTTGTTGACACATTCTTAAATGATCAGGGACCATTGTTGCAATTGTCAGTTGTGTTGATTGTTGATTATCTTTTGGTCCTTTTTCTAAATATTTGTAGGGATAGATTTTATTAATTTTTTTTTCCAATTCCGTGTTAATTGTAGGTAATTAAGTGACCAAAATGACCAATATCTGAGGAAGAAAATACAATACATTATCTGTGAAACAAAACATGAACATAAATAGAATATCATTGCATTGCGAGTCCAGATCTTGGCAAACTTTAACAAACTAAAATTCAAAAATCCCGTTCAAATCCCAAAGCAGAGTATTTAGATAATATTACATAATCTTGACTGAGAACAAGTGTCATAGCAGTCCATAAAGCAACCGCTAAATGAAAAACTTGCAATATTGTCAGTTCCATCCATGTGCAACACTGTGTAAACAATTGAGGTATCTGGCAAAGGATTTTCATGACATTTTCAGTAAGCTTGCAACAAATTACACTGAAGCTTTAGCTGGGCAACTCATCAAAAATAATCAAGAGTGACATTTACAGTTTCTGTTCGACATAATCGAGGCAATAGGCATAAAGACAAAATGACCACTGTAATCATCGTAGACTAGAACAGTATTAGGACAACAGCACAAAGTATTTCATGGCAACTCCTTCATACATCTAAATGAACTTGGGTGGCGAAAGACTCATTAAAGTCACTTCAGAACTGTTAAGAACTGGTAAGTTGATGTAATCCTGTAAATGTAATTTAACACACAAACTGGTTTAATATGCTCAATGTGTGTGTATTAAGTAATAAAGTCATCAAAAGTATCAAGAAGCAGATACTAATCGATACTAAAAGTAGTACTCGACCTTTGAGCAGTTTCAGAATGATCATTATCAGAACTAGTATAAGACCACATGGTGACATAAAGAAAGTGAAGGTGAAAATGAGTTTGTTGTCTAAAAAGCATGTATCATTGTGATATTGAAATCAGTCGAGTCTATACCTCAGAATCAGGTTTGACACGTTAGTATTGTGACAACACTATTAAGCAATAGACAAAGTTACATTGTCAGGGAAAAACTTTGAACGATAATCCATTGACACTTGAGGATCATAAATGGTAACCACTGTCATAGCCTTGTAATGTCATCTCATCCCAGCTGCTAGTGATCCGTGCTCCTCCCCCTCCCCCTCCTCTCCTCTCCTCTCTCTCTCTTCCCTCTTTTCTTTTCTCCTCTCCATGCACTCCACAGCCCCGGTCCCTCTGTCTTTTCTCTCCCCCCTCTCGCCGCCCCCCACGCGCTGCCAGGGAAATGGATCCCTCCACCTGACAGTGGCCATTTTGAGCCTTCTTCTTGCTCCTCTCCAGCTTCCTGGTAAACAATGGCAGTGAGATAATTGATCAAACAGCCAGGGAAGCCTTGGAGCAGGGGAAGGTCACCGCCCGCCAGCCCGCCTTCACTAAAGAGGGAGAGGAGGGGGCGGGAAGATATATGTGTGTCAATATGTGGATTTGTCTCTGGGTGTGTGTACATGCATGTAATAGGACACGCCGCTGTTTGTTAGACCGGGATGGGATCAACTGTGGCTTTGGAGGAAGAGGTCAAAAGAGAAAGTTTCCCTTTTAAATGTATATCAATATTTATGTACTCAGTGAAAGGATCTCATATAATTTCAAATGATGTTTAAAGATATCCTTAAGAGCAGTTACAATAGCCATAAAGACTAGTTTGAATTTCCATAATAGTCGTCAACTAAGAGAATCTAACTTGAACAGTATTATGACATAATCTACAGTAAAAGTAGGATACACGTAAAGCAACCTGTGGAAGTCAAATACCTTACGTTCAATACATTTACCAGTGAAATGTGGCTATTATACACAGTAAAAGCATTCAAACTAACAATCCACCTTTTATTCTACTAAACCGTGACAAGATTTCAATCTACACAATTGTAATTACTATAGGATTTTTGCATTCAGCAGCGATGATCGGGCCAACGGGGTAAGGGGTCGGGGGAATGCACTGTGTCAATGAGTGTCCTCTCCCAGACAATGGAGTATGTCTTTGTATATGGCCGATGTGTCATGTGAATTAAAAAAGGTAGAGTGAGACAGAAAGTGGTGTGTGTGCGTGTGCGAGAGGCGGGAGGAAAAGAGGAGGAGAGGAGGGGGGTCTCTGATGCTCTTGAGCTGCCATTTTTCTTCCCTGACAAAGACTCCATCTGCCACAGAGCCATTTGCTGCCTCCCGAGTCGGCAGAGCATTCGGCACGCCGCGTTCACCTTGATGTCACCTCTACACAGCTCATGGCCTGCTGACGCTGTACACACACACACACACACACACACGCAGACACACAGAGAGGCCCGGAAATGGCAGCACTGCTTTTCCCAGACAGACCTGTGCAAGCTCGTCCTGTCAGCCTCTCAGACAGTGTTGGGACTTTCCTTGTTCTAACTCAGCGATAGGGAGTGTATCAGAACAAACATCGATAACACAAAAACCACACAAACAAACGAACAAACAACAAACGAAAATAAGGCTGCGAAAGATCAGTGGCTCAAGAAAGTTCAAGTGAAAGTGAGGCGTTCGATGTCTCACTGAGTTGTTGGAGAGAAAGGCCAGTTGTCCAGGGGACGATTGACAAAAGCGAAATCTCATTCATCTGTTTGTAACTTGGTAGCAATCTTGTTAATGTTTGTTTACATTACTAAATATGCAACTCTTTTTACTCACTTTAGCATTGTTGTTAGCCAGATGCAATGCGAGGACATTCCTATAGCCGTTGGTTACCATATACTTACAAGTTTGACTAGCTAGACAAAAATAATCAGTATTGCCCTACATAAAATAAATACATATTCAATCCTCACATCTGCGTACATGGGCACAATGTTGTCTTGTTTGCTAATTGACAGATAACAGCCAATTAGCATGTTGTTGATTTAGCCATTTCCATGGTAAATAACTGCAACCACAATATTTGCACAGCACATATCCAGAAATGCCAAACTTTAGCAGCGATGTGTAACTGGGGACTAGGCATTCACCACCCGCCCTGTGCTAGTTTATGAGTGACATCACAGTTTATGGGTCCACTATCCTTGCACTGTGTTTGGTATCCAGGCAGTGGCCCCTCCCTCCCCTGCTTCGAGCCTGATATCACCGCGCAACCATCAACGCTGTGCTTTGTGGGAGTGTCTGTTGGGCCAGAACGACGCGACAGGGGCTGGGGGATTCACACGGCTCTGAAAGACAGCCAGAGGGAGCAAGGGAGAGAACGAGAGAGAGGGAAAGATACGGAGGGGGTCGGTAACTGGAAATGAGAGATGGCATTTTAAAGAGGAAGCTGAATTTCACCTGCAATTACCGTAGCTCCGGGGCACATGGCTCGGTTAAGAGACATTTCATTCCAAAGCCACTGCGTCTCGCTGCCGCACCGAGCCCTGAGAGGCGCATAAAGAAGAGGGGAGCAAGCAGAAAGAGTGGTGGAAAGTCTCCTCTGCCCAAGATGGCCCTCAGCAGATGCAGTGATGAAAGAGAGGAGGCAGCCAGGGATGTTGCTGGTAAATGAAACCCGGCAGAGAGAGCTATAGAGTCGAGAAGGAGGACAGATAAAAGACACACAGGAGGGGAAAGGGTATCTCATTCAGCAGGCCCCATCTCAGCCATCTGCACACCAGACCAGACAGCTGAAGCAGGCCTCCGAGAGCCACATGCATGACCAACAAAGGCCAAATCTGATCAACACGGCCACTCGCACACACTGTTTAATCATTAATAAAATTCTTTGTATTCCTCTCTCGATGAACTCCATTTGGAGCTGTAATGGTTTCCCCGAGGCAGCGTGTCCTGGTTACTTTCAGCAGGCAGACTGCTGTGTTTCATAGAGAAGTGTGACTGCACAAATACAGTAATGAGCTCTCATTGGGAGCGGGGGGCCTCCTGGCACCACTAATGGCTGCTCTGGACTGCAGCTGTATCCAGGTTACAGCCGGCCTGGCCCACAGGCCACGGGACACTGGGACAGAGGGGACCATGAGGGGACCATGAGGGACAGAGTAGTCACAGAAACTGACCCGAGTTAAGTAGTCAGACTGGGAGCTCAAAGAAAAAAGTGTCAAACTGTTACAGATACAGATACTGTAGCTGTGCCTTCCACAAGAAGGAAAGGCTGCAAACTGTGTAGCTAAATCTGAAAGGTCCATCTCCCTTCAAAAGTAGACTTACATTTATCCATTATTCACGCAGAATAACTCAGACAGTCAACTTGTTTGTTATTGCCCAACCTGCTGACCTTAAACCTGGCAGAGTAAGAACACTACAAACAAAAGTTCACACAACATAACTGTCAGATTGTGATCAGCAGTTATTCATTTATATTGTACTGGCAAACTGGCAAAGGATCACTAAGCTACACACGTTTTCAGCTCAACAGGTCTAGCAGCTCACAAAGACAAATAACGCAGTGTTTGAACCTATCTCATTTTCCAAAAGTCATTGATATCTTACTGAACATACAAAGAAACTAGAAGTGTGTCAGTTACAGTGAAATATACAGCGTTAAAAAATCTAATACCCCAGTCACAATGTAAGCCCGACAAAGATGAGAGGCTCAGTGTGGTTTGGAATAACCTGCATATAACCATACCTTGATACACAGATACATGTGATATGAGGATGGATGAGTGGGTGCAGATTTGTTGTACACTTGCAGACATTACTCAGAGGCAGACAGTGAGCTGCAGATAATTTTTACATGTCTCTAGTGACAGTGGAAGGGGAAATTACACCTTATAGCCGGAGGCGAAAGAATTTGTGCGTCTTGCCGCTTGTCACAAAACCTGAATAGGGTTTCATCAATCCCAGCAACTACTATCATTTTTCAGCTGGTATTCATGAGGCCGCTTTGTTTCTCACAGTGTCTTTTTCCCAGTGCCCTTTAAACTGGTTCTCTGTTCGACTGAGGAAGTGTTAGAGATAACGCCTAAACATTTAGTACTTTGTACTACCTGCCTTCGAGCTATGATTGTTAAAAAGCACATATTGGCCTGAGGATAGATTTAGACATGCTCACGCGTAACTGTGGGCTTACTCAGCTGTCTGTACAGTTTAGTTTGAACAATTTTCTGGTTATGGGAATACAAGAAAGGATTTAGGTAACCAAATATTATTAAAATGAACAAAGAAGTAATGCAGGGTTTAATTATATATATTAATTGCACGCATATTTGGATTGTGCGACACCAAAATTGGGTTAATTTGGGTTTGTTTATTACTGTATCCCATAAACAATAACAACAGTAACATTGAAAGGTGAGGCCTGGATGGGAGAACTTTGTAAATACTGATACTGAAACTATTTTGAAAAGTATTATCTTTCAAACTACAAACTCACTAAAGGTAGCTTCCTTTTTTGAATAAATAAAACTGGCCAACTAAGAAGGAAGAGTAGTTAAAACATCTCAAACTGAAACTCTCTCCCCGCCCCCTCTGTCTGCAACAGTCCTTTTCTGGGCCGCGTGGTCTTAACTGCCATCCAGACTTTGCCTTCACCCCCACTGTCCCTGCGAAAACGCTGCTCTTTTACAGACCCTTGTCCCATGAATCACTGCTCGCACCCGGGGAGCCTGCGTCCTCTCGGGGGGCTGCTGGCCGTGCCATAATGCTACTGGTCACGAGGGGTCATTCTGAATAGAGCCTAGACAAAACAGCAGCAAAGGACCCAAGCTGTGGGCGCTCCCAAAGAGAGCAGAGTGGTTCCTCTGTGTGTTTGTTGTAAGTGCAGCCAATGTTGGAACACAGTGCACAGTTTTGGGTGTCATAATGTAACGTAATTGCATGTCAGTGATTTATGAAACATTAGGAGGAGACCTTTAAACCCCATACATCACAAACCTTTTAGCCCCGCACAAACCCGATTGAAACGTGAGCTCTTGGGACTTAGCCCTAACACCTAGTCCACGGCCCGCTTTGAACAAGATCCAATCATCAGTAGACACTCCTGTCGGCGCCTAACAAATATCTACAGTATGTCAAACAGGACAAGGCAAAGTCCTAGTTTAGAAATGTGTTATTCTGTTAGTCATTCTGTCTAAAGGTGCAGAAACAAAGGTATAAATACATCTCACTCTACAGCTCAAGTTGCAACACGTTTCAAAGGAAGAAAGGTGATTCTCTCTTTCATTGTGTATTTCCTAGTATCACTTCATAATTGCAAGAAAGCGAAAGAAGCGAAAGAATCTGAAAATACAAACTTTGATATTTGAAAAATCTACATGGACATTTATTTTCCTTAATTTAAGCTTAAAATTAGCACACTAACTGCTTACAGCTTCTATAAAGTAAACCAACCAACAAGATTTATGGGATTTAATATGGATATGAGTTCTATTGTCAGTTTACAGCTGTTTATAACCAAATCTGGCCCAATAAAGGGCATTATGGCTAATTCATGTTGTTTTAATTATAATTTTAATAGTTGTGTGGATGTGGCACTGGCCCAATACATTTGTTTGGTGGTTCTTTAGTGGCCCACACACACACATTGCCTCTGTATGATGCCAGCTGTTGCCCTGCAGAGCTCGGGGTTTATAGGGTCTATCTGCTGCGTTTATGACCAAACCACATCTCCAACTGTCTTCACTCGCTCCTCTGTGCTGCTGCCATAGATTTCTCTTTGTCTCCGGCACAACTTCCGGTCCTGTGGAACCTCCCTTGGCTCCTCGTGGCCCTCCTATGAAAAACACTCCCTCCTCCTGCTTTGACTTTTGGAGACAGGCAGAGCAATATGTGACTAATGCGCAACTGAGAGCACAGTAATGGCAACAGTGTGCGCGGTACAAGAAGGAAGGAGAGGAAGTGAACAACATGACTGTACATTCTACCTTGCATCAAAAAGCGCGGACCTTGATTTTTGTACCGTCTTAAAAACTTGAAAAACAGAACTTTAGATGTCGACAGCACACAACAATCTCATTTGACCCTAAAAGCTGCCGTTATAGTATTGACACACTTTACTTTACTTACAAAAACAGTTCCTTTACGTGAATTCAATTATAATGTCACACAAACTACACTTATGTAAGAATTAATGAATAAATTCATTTATGGAAAGGGGATCGGATGTGAAGAGAACTGTATCAAAATAAGTTAAACGACACATAAATTATTGAATGAAATTAATCTAATGTATGAATGAATGAAATAACTTATTTAATAGGGAGAGGGCCGAGCAGTTTACAACCAAATAACTGAATTCATATTTGTTTACCTATTAATGAGCAAATGAAGTATCAAACAACAAGGTAGGTTTATTTTAACTCAACTTGATATGAAAAAAATAATCAAAATGGGACAGAGAGAGGGCATCATTAAATCTCCTGATGACATGAAAAATCTCGTGCTCTAAACCTTTGGTCAAAGCGGACTGGAGGAAGTAGGCAGAGAGGAGATGAAAGCCAGACAAAGTGTCCGTCTTGCTAATGTGAATGTATGTGATGCGGATGGAAATGCCTCCCCACAGGAGCGGCACGTACAGCCACATAAAAAGCAGGAGCACCGCTGTGGGGCTGACGCAACACTATCTCTGTCTCACGTGTTTCTCCCTGCGGCCGCCTGCTGCTGCTGACCTTCGAGATGTTTTCCTCTCTCCTTCCTCGCTCCCTTTATTCCTGTCTCTTTCTCGCACGCGCACACACACTGCAAGTCAGTATTTTGTCATTAAAAGGCATTGCATTTCAAGTTTGGATCAAGCAGATGGGGCTGCGTAAGCACAACTGCCGCTTCACACAGCAGCAGCACAGCACCTTGGCTTAAGTACAAATAGTCCACATGCCTTTGACTAAATACAAGCACACAAACACGGCGGGCCATACTAAGTGTTCAGAATGTGGGAATTTTAAGTCGCCCATGCACTTCGAAACCCATCCAAGTTTTTCCTTTCAATGGGGGTTGTCAAAAAATCTATATAAAAACTAGTATTTAACATGGACCCCACTCTAATAAGCAAGTATAATACTATATGTACTGTTTTGATTTTGAAACATAAAGAATGACCATAAGGTGAAATGAAAAAAACTCATTATTCTGGAATGAAAGGGATTGTATTGTTGTTTATGGTTATAATTTGGAGTTCGAAGGTAAACTGTATAGGACAACTAAATCGATGTATCTCATGTTGATTAGAAAAGATCCAGATGACCACAAATTAATCTTTTTCTACAGTTAATTAGAAAAAAGTGTGGATTTTGTGTTATTGAAATGGATAAAGCTTTTTCCTTGGTATCATATTCCAGATCACACTTTTAATATTGTGACTTTCAATTAAATAAGCACGCTGGATTCACATTTTGCACTGATAGCAGGCGCGTCATCGATACCGTGCAGTGAGAGGTAGAAAAGACTTGTAAGTGCTACTGTTAATTACTGCTACTGTAATTAGTAGTTAAATGGTCATGCCTTATCAACAAGCTTAAACAGCAGAAATAGTGGACCATGGGATCTTCAGCAGGCTTCATTGACTGCCATTGACTAATTTGTAATTTGTTTTCTGCAAGTAAAACATTTGATTAGACTTCCAATTCTCAAGACGACTAACAGGCCAATAAATGAGGACTGGATTGGTAACACACTTTTCCCCCAGAAGTAAAGACGCATATAGCTATACTTTTCCCCAGTTGGTTTAAGGTGTGTTGTTTATAGGGCTGTCGCAATGTCAAATGTTACTGTTACGACTATAAAACATAAAGATTTAATGTTTATTTACAATTGATGGCATATTTGTACAGTGAAATCTCTCATTTTCTTTAATTTACTTTGTCTAATACATCACAATTCCTCTAGTGTGTGACCAGCTTTATTAAATATCTTTTTCAGATTGATGCCGTTAAATTGATGTGATCTAAAGTGTTGGATGAAAAGTGCATTCGATTGAATTGTTTTCAGGTATTTGATTTGAAATGAGTTATTTTTGTAAACAATTCGCAATCAAAAGAATAATCCTGACATCCCTAGTTGTTTACATGTTAGCCTGATACTGTAGACCAGGTCACAATGAGTATCACTTGCTTACATGTTTGCCTGTAGTCGTACAGAGCGCAGGCTGTAACCTGAGCGTGGCAGGATTTGTGGATGACTGCTTCATGTGGGCACTGTTGTGTGTCGTGAAGGTTACCCAACGCTGAAAGACAAGGCTGAAAAGAACCACCATCCACTGTCTCTGCTCTTCTCCTAATCGTCCTCTCTGACCAGCGACTCATAACATTTAGGGCCAAAATAATAATCAGCGATAACATCTCGAAGAGTTCAGTGAGTTCATAAAAATGGTGAGCGTAATTCTGTCTCGGTGCCATTAAGCATGTCTTTCATTTTCTCTTACACTCAACATTTGCATATTCCTTTGGGTGTTTCGCAGCTCTCTCCTCTATTTTTCTCCTTCTTCTCTTGTCTTCCAAGCAACAAATGTCAGCTAATTACACCATAGCTGTTTGGATGAGCTCCACCGTTTCCCCGTGCTCTGCTGGGTTTGTTCTCTGTGGGCTACACAGGAGAGTCAGGCAGTTAGTGCGAGGTGCGGGGGCTGCGCTACAAGGCTTAAATGTACGCCCTCAGGAATTGATTCCCTGAGGGAGGACTCATCAATACTTATCACAAATGATGCGAACAGGGCTCAAGATGGCCACCTTGGCAACAGCAAACTATCACATGACGACCATTTCATACACCTACTTTATCAATAATCAGAATCAGAATCAGAGGGGTTTATTGCCAGTGTCAGTTAACAGAATTCACAAACTAGGAACTTGCTCTGGCATTAAGGTACAACATACGACAATGAATAATGAATAATCTTACATAAACCATTTTAATGTAAACAAAACTGTGTTCCAAATTACGGTAGTGGAAGATAAACAGACCATAACACATTTTCAAATAAAAGAAAGTGTGTTTGTCATCAAATATTTACAGTAGAGTTTTGGCTACTGACAACTACCAAAACAATCAACCTAATCAGAGTTCAAAATTCCAAAAGTTTTTTACAAAAGCATTTTACATAACAAAAAGCTTCAATTAACTAATTGAATAATTAAACTAATTGTGTATCTTGAGTGTTAAACAGGATTAGGGATTAACCTGTTCATTACAAATCAGGTGGACCACAATCAATAAAAAGTATTAAGTTAGCTTTAGCAACTGAAACAACCATTAATTGACTCCAATATCAGATCAGAACAAAAATAGGCTTATATGTTATAGATACAATAAATAAATTGGTACCAAGCTGCATATAAGTTATGTTTTTAACATGCAGAAGTCTTTGGGGTTTTAAATAAAGTATGTGGATGATACAAATCTGTAGGTGAACTATTAAGAAAAACAGTTTGTCCACTCCAACTTCCAACATTTATTTTTATAGGAGGAAACACTGATAAGAACTGCATCAACCCGGGCTAAAACCTCCTTATCCAGTGAAAAACATTCTAACAAAAGGATGCTATTTGAGCTCAGTAGCAGCACAAGGGCAGCGTGTCAGATGAGAACAGAAAAGTGCAAGTCATGCCGTGCACAACAACAAACTGCCACCTCGCCATGCTTGAAGCGAAGCCTTGAAGACGAAGATCGCTCTCACAGTGAGACTGAGCCAGAGCAGGAAAACACAGGGAGGCGCAAGAGAAGGGGAAGATTAAAGCGCCACATAACACGCACAAGACAGCGTCCCAGGCCCTGAACAGGAAGCACCGCAGGCCACACTTTACGGACATTTGGCAAAGTAGCCCAGAGCTAAAGGCTGTGAGTTAGGTGTACACGCTCCACACAAATATTCTGATTAAAATTGGGAGAAATGTAATTAATTGCCTGATTCAATGAATGAACCACGAATTTGTAATGTAATCATAACAACTGCTTTTCAAGGGGCTCTTGTTAAATTTAATTGGGGGAAGTGAAAAAAAACACACACACATACACACATGCTCCATCACTGAACGAATGAAAATCAAATTAGGCCTGAAACGGGAGGATTCTGTGAGTTTGGTCTTCATTGCACTGTCATCGGTGCTAAATGTTCCCCATTTCTTCCAGGGACAACTTGTTTCACAGCCCTAAACTTAACCAAATTAGCAGTTCCTTATCCAAACCTTTGCCTGATTGTGGTACATTTGCAAGCATACCCACCAATGCAAAAAATAATAATAGTCCCATCAGTGGTGGTGTCATGGTAACACTGTATACTCATGGGATTTGAATGTTGAATGTACTTACTGTTCGAGATGTCTTCAGCTCTTTGACATCACTGCAGTAACACCTGGGGAGAACACAGAAGAGGAGATCAAGTTAAAAATACAACTACATACATTTGGCTTTGATTTAAAGGATTCATTTTATGTGATTGAGAAGGCTGAGGATGTTTTCCCCCCTTTTTCTTCAGATGTAACTTTAAAAGATAGTGCTGGGCTTAGGCATTTGTGGTCCAGACACATCAAACAGCAGAGTACAGTGACGTCTGAGGCGCAGCTGTGGCTACACTCACTCACACAAGCCGCTTGTTGCAAAACCTGTTTGTGAGAAATGGATCTAGACACTGGAGCTTTGAGTGTGAGGAGATTTTCCCCAAACACAAGACAGTTCTTGTAGAGAACCCAGCCTCGATGCTGTTCTCACGCCCAGCTCTTAGGCATTGTCTCGCAGGCCCTCATCAAACCCAAAGCACAAACTGCCACTCGCTTGTTTATTACGCTGCTAAAGCAAACATGCATTACCCCTGTTACAAATTCTAATTACCAAAGATACGTAATGAATAAGTTGTATACATGTTGTAGACGGCAACAACCAGTGGCAGCGTGTTCAGATGAATGTGCTTGCTCAAATTTTCACTCAACTCTACAGGACAATACTGAAATAACTGTTTTGAAGATGTACTTCATTATCTAATCAATTGTCTATGATAAAAAACTGCACACACACACAAAAATAAATGGAAAAAAAGAAAAGGAACTAGCCGTGTTGTCTCACAAACAAGGATATAATTGACATTAATGCACTTTTGTGGTTCATTATACAGTCCCTTCACATGTGTGCAGTACTTGAACCTCGACCAATGGACTAATTCCAGATCATTTCTGATGGGTTGGAAACATATCATCTGATTATCATCCAAAATATCAATGTATCACATTTTGTCAATATCGCCCACCCCTCCTTCCCTCTCTCAGACTTACAGCAGAGGCAGGGGCTGTTCCAGACTCACAAACAGTGCCACACCGCATGTGGGTGGCTATCTAACAAGGTTCTGTTGACAGTAAACACATCCATCTGGTCAACGGCAACAGAATCAAGTCTGGTGGATGCTCCATAAGCACGGAGCGCCGATGTTTCCAGCTCTTGACAGTCGCACTGAGGAGCTGGACGTTACACAAGGCACTTTTACTCAACCCCACCCGATGTGCTCCAAACCACGAGCAGCTTTATTGTCTCTTTAAACTTTGAACAAACTGCACTTAGTGCTCATAAACATCTTGAGCATTTGCTACTTTGTCACAGTCCTACAATTGTTTTGCTAGTAGTGGATTTCAATTTAACAGGGTCTATGGTTCACAAATAGAGGCGATGAATTTAATTAACGTAAATGGTTTGAAGAAGTGTCTAAATGACAACTGAGCTTCCTGAGTCCCAAACAAATGTTAAAAATCTATACAAATAAAAATGAATAAATATTGAAATAATGAAGTAATGTAATATCATATCAAAGTTTCATTATCTTACTGGCACACAGATAACACATGTCAATAATAAAGTAGGATATTAAAAACATTTATGGTCGGCATTTTCAGGACGTGAAACAAGAACAGATAACACCACTTGAGCAGTCATTAGCAACACACAATAGTTCACATAAAAAGATGCTTATGGGGAGCGCCTGTGGCCAAGTAACTCAAATTTCACCTCTGTCCTTGTGTCCATTTTATATATGGTCCATGATCTGAAAAGTGATAAGAAGCCAAAACAACGGCTTGCTCTGCGATTTCCTTTTGAGAGCTCAATTCTAGATTTACTGCTCAATTTTCCGTTGTCGTAGCGGTTTGTAAATCCTTATTGTGGCTCCCTGACGGCTATGGTCAACTATGACTTCAATATTTCTGTTTTCAGTTTAGCGGCCCATCTTGCCCTGGGCTCTATGTTTGAGTCAGATGCATTTATAATTCATTTTGCGGCCTGTGCTTAAGCATCATTAAATGTCGCTAGTTGAAATCGTGAAAGCAAGAGCCGATGGTTTATCGCTTCTCATGTCTGGGTACCCTGCAGTCATGTTTGAATCTACAGCACATCGCATCTGTCATTACGGCCTGATCTATCACTGAGCAGGAATCAGCCGAACCGCACTGTTGTCAATAATTATGAGAGCCCTGATCGAAGTGTAATGGTGGAGACACACAGACACAAACACTTTGATAACTCCTATGAGCGGTAATGATAACACAGAGCCAGGTTAGACTGGATTCATCTGCAGCTTTTTCATAAAGGCCTATTAGAACATGATTAAAGGATCTGTGCTCGTAGTGCCTCAGCACAGAAATGATTTGCCAGCCACGAGGCAGGTGAATTATACCGGATAAGAAAGCCACGGCTGTCTGCCATCATTTTCTTCAGCACAATCAGCCTTTTAGTCTATTAACCCTGTATTACTTAAAGATCTTCATCATGGGCAGGCAGTTTAAATACTCATGTTTACTCCAAACTTACGCAGTGTGTAATGGACCAGCATACTGTAGATAATAACACTATTTAACGCATTCATTGCATTATTACTTATTGCTTACTGTGACCCTAAACTACATTTGTTTTATAGAAACCCATAGCAACAGTAACATGAAGTCTTGTGTTTTAAAAGCTGTAAACTCAAGCGTACGACATTATATCCATCAGTACCTGCTTCATTATTCTCTCCTGAAGCTGCGCCACAAACAGGAGCAGAAAAAGTGTCTGGGTTATAATTAGCCTACCTGCATTAGCCCGCGGCATGCTCACACATGGACAGACTGGACCTGAAGAGCCTTGTTCAATCTCCCTGCACTTCCTCCAGACAAACCTTTTCAGAGCCTAAAGTGTTATCATTAATCTGCGTAACAAACATACTTTAGGTTTCCGGGTATTTTTCTATGACCACCGCGTTTCAAAGTAAATTAAGGTTAAATGGTTAATTAAGGCCAAACAAAATTCTAACTAGGAATGCTACAGTTAAACTACAGTTAATGTAAGATATGTAAGACTTAAATTTGAACTCAAGTAAGAGCAATGTCCCTCAAAATACTCTTGCTCACCATGTGGTAAAAGTGCAGCGAGTTGTGATAAAACTAAAAGTACCAATGATGTAAAAGGTTGAGCAACAGATAATGACGATGGGTGATTCAGACAAACAATTTCAAGCCACCATGAGACGAGCCCTTGATACAGTAAGCCAGATTATAGTCAACAAGTTTAAAATATCCACGCTACCTTTCTTGTAAGCTCAAACATACTTGCCTGACTATTTGCACTTGTACAACAGTGGTCCTCCTAGTGCACACCTATTGAGATTGTCAAAACGTGTGAACATTGGATTGCTTGTTAGCAGAGGTTGAGTCGCGTCTGCCTGTGTTGTCATGTAGCTCTAAAGTTGGGCGCTGTGGGAGTGGAGTCGGAGTTAGTCTTGGCCGCAGACATTTTCCTGAAGCCCCTGAACAAAACAGGCAAGTCTTGACAGTCTGTCCGCCACACAGTCGTCGCACAATCAGTTGCAGGAAACCAATCCCTAAATAGCAGTGATTCATCTCTTCATCACACACACAATGCCAGCGCAAACTGCACAAAGACTCTCTCTCTCTCTCTCTCTCTCTCTCTCTCTCTGTCCCAGCCCATATTGGCCTCAACCCCTTCCCCCCCGTGTGGTCTCTCAAGCGGCTTAAAATAAGTGCTTCTTCCAGCTTTCTTTTGCCCCGTGATTTACTGGCAGTGTTTAACTCCGGGGCAGCATCCTTTATCGTTACATGATCTGGGTCTAAAAGCTGACAAAATGGATTCCTGTTGCCCAGGTAGATTTGTACTTAAAGATGCATTATGTAACTTTTCTGGTGGAGGAGTCCCTTCCTGCCGGTCTCCGTGAAGAGGCTATTTGTGGGCCAGGATGTTCCTCATTTTGACATTAAACTGCTCCATCTTGCGTTTACTAAATTACAGGTGTTTTTATTGCTAAATATAACGTGAAAAAACATGAATTCTCACAGTGAGCAGGGTTCCCTCTCCACAGATCTGACCTGTAACTTGGTCTACTGGTGTCACCTGATTGGCACATCTAAATCTATGTAATGAGTATGAAGAGACCCCAGGATGAATAGCAACTGGTTGGTCAGGAACTAATGAACTTAGATAAACTAATAAACTAAAATTAGTGCTGCAATGATTAATCAACTAATCATGACTAATCATAATTGTCATCTGGAGTCTAAACACAAACAGGAATGCATTATTATAACAATGACAGTGGCAATATTAAATCAAAATGGTTAAAAAAAAAGATAACATTTTGCATTTTGATGAATAATACACTTTTTTGAAAATATTTTCTATCTAGAAGCCTTCAGTCAGCATATCTCAACTTTTATTTGGTTAAAAATGTACTTAAAAAGTCTCGATGAACAATAAAAATGATGGTTTGACTAGTCAGATCAGAAAAACATAATCGCTGAGCAGTGGACAGCTAAAAGAATCATTAATTACTTGCGGCCCTGATGGAGCTAGACATGTTTAATGCCATACTGTGCACCTTTAAGTGGAAGACAATGAAAGGCAGCAGGACTAAGAGCAATCTGCAACGTCCCAGCTCGCCAGTGCTACGTCCGTGTTTGTCATTGCACTAAATGGTTTCTTCCTTTGCCTTGATGGAGCAAGTGGCATCTCCAGGGACTCCACCACACAGAGGAAAATGCTTTGAGACTGGCGTAGAGCGCGAAACATTAATGCCTTCCATTTACGAGATGTGGAATATACAGTACAGTTTTTATATATGTGTGCAAAGAGCGTGATTGTGCGCATCTCTCGTTTTGTGTGACCATGAAAACTTCTGCACTTAATGGCACGCATTAGCCATTCCACTTTCTTTTTTGCTGTCCTCTGCAGGATAAACCTCATTCATTTGGAGCTCGAATATGCAGCCAACCTGGACTGGTCTGGTCCGGTCCGGATACAACAGAAAGAGAGCTGTCACAGAGAGGCTGCTTTTTAACTTGCTTTTAAACTAAAGGTGGAAACATATTTTTTGCAGGTTTAGCAAGCTGGTGCAATGTGTCTCTCATCACTCACAGATCAGAGTATTAGAATGAAAGGTATATTGGCTATTCACAACTTTTCATTTATTTTCAACAAGAAATTTAGTTTAACGGTTCTCAAAAAATGCCAAGATGCTGATATGTATGTAAGGCAAATAAACACTACAATATTTTTAATAACATAGCACTCAAAATCAGTGACACTGACAAACAGATGCAACAGTTGAAGCATTCTATTGTTATTCTATCATTATACGGAAGAAATTACTAATTGACTATGTAGTAAAACATTTTATAAACGGAATCAATTTATTCAGTGTTTTCCCATCCTCACATACACACTTTAATACACCAGTACGCAGACACGAGAAGCAAGGGCGGTTAAGTGTCTTGCCCAAGGACACAACCGCGTGCACTGATGAGAGCTACGTTTCTAACCTTTGTTCACTTATTGTAAACAACTGGATTAGAAGCCAACCTGATTTTTAACAGCTGTTTTGACATCTCAGAATCAGAAAAGGCTTTACATTCGTACATATATCTGTACATATATCCGTACATAGTTCTAACTATGTGAACAAAAATCAGGTACATCCACTTGAAGCAACAACCAAGTCCATCATTAGTCCACTGTGAGTAAAGGAACCAGTTAAGGGCAAACTGATCTACTATTCGGACATCACATCACAGTTTTTGGCTCGATACTTGCCTCAGTTCAAATAAATGGCAGGTGCCAGACGACTGTCACTATTTCAGATTCATTGTTGTTGCTGATGTCATTATTTACTTACCACCATTTTTCAGTGTCTGATTTATGTTAAATGTTACGGCGTCATTCTTTATGTTAACTTTTACCATCAACCTGTCTCACCTGCAGCCCATGTCCTTCAGCTCCATGGTTGCTCCTAAATCTCTAATCTGAGAGCCTTGTTTCAGATTGCAGAAACAATGCTGGTGTCAAACAGACAATGATATGAGCACAGGATGTGAGGCCATCTTGGGCGCAGGATAATCAGAGGCGCAGCGGGCCTGGACAGGAGCTGAAGTGGATTGCGGCAGCCTTGATGATCCATAAAGACGACGTGTGAAGGTCAGAGGAGCCGTGACAAACACAGCTGTCACGTCTCCTCCCTGCGCCGCACGGCTAACGGCCTCCAAAACACGCACACAAAACACCAACAACTGGGGCCACGGGGGCCAAGGCTGAGCACTGGAACTGGACTGGGAGCTCTGCACCACAAAACAGGCTGAGAAGAAGGTCTTGGGACAGTCCGCAAACAGGAAAACTATAGCTATTGTATGCTTCTTAGAAACAAATTTCTTTTTTGTCAACTAGCATTGCAATACAATGCTAGTTGACATCATAACAAATTAGCTGAAAAATAAACCAATCGAGGTTTTAGGATGCTAACTGCTTGAGGTTAAGTTCACTCAAAATGATTTTGCCACCATGTGTAATAGTGACCCAGCAGCTAACGTGGTAAATATAGTGCGTTTTGTTTACTTTTAAGTGGTTTGGGTAGTGATTTCCAATAGACATTAACAACAAACATAGCGGATTACCCTCAATATGTTATATTTATGATGTATGAAGCAGATCTCTATCATATTACTGATGTATTCATGTAGAAAGCCAAAAGCATGAAAAAAAAAAAAAAGAAAAGAAAGAAAGAACAGCCAAAAGCAAACTCCAGGTTTAGCCACTTCCCAAAAACATTTCACCAGTGAGCTTCAAATTTGTTTCATTATGAAAGAAACCACATAAGCCTAGTGCCTTTGTAGAGCTCAGTGGATGAACGTCCAAACTCTATGTGTCCATTTGAATGAGGGAATGAAACGCCGCAGTGTGCAGCCCAGATGTGAATCCACTTTGATTTCTTTCTGTGTGTGGAGCTTCTATTAAATGGATCTGCTGTCTCCTTGATCAAGGGAGTCAATAAAGGGCCAGTCCTGTCAGAGCCCGGGGGCTAAGTGTGCACGCCGTGGCTGAGGCTGTGCTTGTGTGTTACGGTCACAATGTGAAGTGCTCTGACAGGTGAGTGATTGAGTGCTTTCATTTCCCTCCAGCGACAACAAGGCACACAAACAAATACAGTGTGCACTTTGCAGCACACTAAAGGCCAGGCCAGAGCCGAGAGGAGCAGAGCAGTGGAGTTTCCTAAAGGATGCTGCTCCTGGCTGCGAGCTTAAATTAGCTCTAAATGTTTGGATTACACTTGGGAGTCCTCGCTGAGGATTTAGCAGCCATCGCCTGAGTTCAGGGATATGCGTTTCCATCGACACACACTATAGCAACACACCACACTGTTCCCTCAAACATATCACACTGCTTTGTGACTTCATATAAACCAATGCAATATGACTGTTGTAGCTCACCATAGGTGACAGTCATAACAGAGGCCCTATAGCTAATGGTGATTACACGGCTGACATAAATGTTTGTGCAAGAGCCGTGTGTAACTCAATGGTAGCTGTAAATAGCAATTCACATTACGAAACCATGATTGATGAGAAAATGCATTGATCAATCAAGTAATTGATTCCTAATGCACGCCTCAATAGGACAGAGCACATGTTCTTTGCCTTTCAGAGAGATAATTACACAGCAACAGGGTGAGCGAGATACTTTTCCTGGAAGTCGCTGTCATTGCTGGCTCAAGTCATATCATTGAACCTCTATCACACCTCTCTTAAAGTCCAGCTCAGACTGTCCCTCTGTCTGTCTAACTGGACAAAAAGGCTGTAGTCTAAACGTGTCCTGTTTCTACTATGGCCACAAGCAGCTGTAAACGCTGTAAACATAGACAACACGCACGGTTTCATTCAGCAGGTTTGTGTTACAGGGACCGCACATTTTAAAAGAGGCCCGGCTGCCCGCGTGTGTGTGCTGCAGAGGGGGAGGATGCTCTGAGTGCCCGGGACAGACGCGGCAGAGACAGAGAAGGGGAATGGGAGAGGTCAGCGGCCCCCAGTCTCAGATAAAGGGCCCTCTCCCCCGCTGCCAGCATCGAGAGGCGTCTCACGTTACAGCTGTCTCTCAGTGTCATCGTTCAGAAGGCGAGAGAGACAGACAACGAGAGAAGAGAGGCGAGAGGGGGAGACGGGACAAAGCCTTAGCCCTCAGCACTCTCTGCGGGATGGGCTTTTGGGTACAACAACAGCGGCAGTAGTAACAGTGGATAAATGAACAAGACGAGATTTTAAAAGAATGAGTAATGTGAAGAAGACAATATGCTGAAATGACCTTTTCAGACAAATCTTTGGGAATGTGGTGTGACCCGCACTCGTCAGATCATTATCCACTGTTAAAGCTGGAGAAGCCATGTATTGGGCTCAATAACGCACATTATAGTTAGATTTATGAAAATGACCAACAACTCCTCTATAGGTTTGCAGTATGTCGAGAAACTAAATGCTGTACGTGATTTTAATGATCTTTTTCAAGCTTAAGTTGAGTCCATTACTGACGGATCTTAAAAAATGCCTTCACTCAAAACACTGAAATGCTTTTTGTTGTTGTGCTTTTGATCAACATAGAATGGAAAAAACATGACATATACATTTAGTTGAAGTCATATTGTTTCAGTGCAGTTGTGTCATCCCTACTGCCTTAATATCTTGGTTCAATCACTGGGACAAGAAGCACTTAGCAGCTCATACTTTCACTGTGTTCCTTCCTACATTCACTTAATTTGTTGAAAAGGGCTATGGAGTTTCAAATGTCTCTGGCTGAGTGATAAGTAGCCATCTGTGAAACCATCTCCAAACCCTAAATGCTAAAAACAGCATCTTGTCCTGCGTCCAACAATGACTAATCCAATGACTGCTAGCATTTCAGTCTTTTCCGCTAACAAGGCATAACCATGTGGGTCACTTCTGCACATTGAACTCACAATATCTTCCTCTGTTTGACTTTTAGGAGGTTTATGATCACATTGAATCGCAGATAAAAACGTCCAAGGATAGGAGAGCTGTGTTTGCAGATTTGAATGCAAAGTTGAGCTCCCACAAGCAGAGAGTAGTGATCTTACCAGGGTGGTTTACATAAAACCCATCCTGGGCAAATACATGCATCTTTGCTCAGCTCTGAAGTGCTTCCCTGTTTATTTCGCTCTGTCCTTGTCATATCTGGTGGAGTTCTGTAGGAGTTAAATATTTAAAATTCTGGCATAGCTCAGAGCAAGCTTTGCCAGCGCAGCTAAAATAAAAAGCCTTTGTGGCAGCAGTGACCAGATTTTAAATGCTGCAGAAGATCAATAAATGGGGGCTGTCGAGGCGCAATCTCATGCATTTTGTGTGTGTGAGAGAGTGTGTGCGTGTGTCCCTTATAGACAGGAGGCTTGTGTGCGTACATATGTGATTGTATGTGTCTGAAAGCTTCACAGGCCTTGCTATAAGCCATTCTATAGTATCATCAAGAATACCACTGACCCAAGAGGCACGCCAATAGAGAAACCAATAACAGCCCGGTTCCCACACACCAAACCTCTTTCCTATTTTGCTTCCATGGCCAGTATCCGTCCTCATCAGAGCGCAGTCAGCACCAGTGAATTCTACTGAGAAGTGTAAATACAGGCCTAGCCACAGATTGGAAATGTCAAGGTGTGGTAAACATTGGACTAAAAAGCAGGTTTCCCGGACCCTGTTGTGTCTGTGTAATCAAATAGCAGGTGAAAAAAGGAAAATGATAGGCGTGTGGCATCAGAGGGGACACAAGCATAACAGAAACTGCTCATACTTTTATGCACAACAGGACTTGATGTTAGCAGGGCTGGAATGTAAATAGTCTGTTACTTTTTAAGGGTATTCAAACTGGACTAGTAAACTTGGGCAGTGTAAAGAATAAGTTTCACTGTAAAACCTACACAAATTCAACATTTGATAACTGAAAAGTACATCATCTTGTATTCAAATCGGCACAATGTTTCAGTATGTTATACAATTCTTAATAACTCCTCATGTGTGGAAATGTTTACATAGGTATAACATTGGCAATATTAGCTAACCTGATTCTCTTTTTCGACCGGAAAGACCATAGATTATTACTGTATCAATTCACAAAACTGTTGATGTTGTTCAAATTAGTTTTTAAGAGAAACTCATCCAGATAAAGTGTTTTGCCTTCACGAACGCAGGCGTTGGGCTCACAAAATCTGACAATGTTGTTTACTCTGACTTTGTGACACCAGATTGAGCTGGGGAGTTAATCAATGCACTTGCAGAGGGCTATTTAGTTGGCTGCACAAAATGGTACATCTGTATTTTCAGCTACTTCTAATGTACAAAACACAAACAGCCCTGAAGTGGAAAAATCATCAAGACCTATTGAGACTTCATTAAAAGAAACAGGCCTGGACTTTCCAAACAAGGCTTCTCTTTGGAGGGGGAAATCAACCTTTTCACCTTGTTGCTGCTGCTTGTGGAAAAAACAGGCATCCCATCTGAGACAGAGCATGCAAAAACAACCTTGACTTTCATCAAGGAAATTCTCACATTGAATGATAAATATGGGCCCAGGGGACGAAGAGCAGAGCAGCAGCTTATCGCCATTCCCTCCCAAATTTGGCCGCTCTTGTGTCTCCTCAAAGTCAACATGGGGTGACCCACTTGCACTTTACAGTAGTTATTGTTTGGTAATTAATCCGCCATAAGTAATCCATGCAAGCAAACAAAATGGTGTCTATTTATTTGGGTTTAATTAACGGCAGAGTCTGTTCACTTGTTCCTACAACACAAGACATATGCCCTTGCTCGTTAGCTTCGGTCAGCTTTTAAAAATATACATCATTTTGCATTATGAAGACACAAATAAGATTCATTTGTAAAAGCACATTTCTGTGAAACTATGGACTGTAGACAATTATTTGCTTACCCTGCCGATTATCTGGATGTCCGTGAGCATGCAGTGGTACCAAAATAGCAAGGTAACATAAGGTTAGGAAGATAATTGCCTAAAACTTTCCAGGTGAGAGGACGTTAACCTGATGGCCTTGTGAACCTGCATCAATAAGTGAGCAACCTGTGACATGATATAATGACAAACAGCAATATTTAATCTGTAACCACACAAGGGACATCTAATCTAATGTCTCAAAGGTTTTAGGGCTTTCAAACAGCTGCATCTGTCTCTTAAAGGGGAAGTGACTAGTGGTCATTTTTTTTTAAAAGCTATCTTTGCATGCATGCTATGCAGAAGAAAGCGTGTGGATTATTGACTCAATAAAAATAATCTGCGCTAACAAATGTCTGTTGCTTCTAGGACTGGGAATTGCCTAGTAATACCCAGCATTACCTAGGAATACTCAGCGATACACTATATATCGCACTATGGGGTCCACGTTACATGGATATCCTTTAAAACCGGTTTTAAAGGTTTTATAAACTGAGGTTTTGGTTATGTTGAATAACAAAATGCATTGGACATTCATGTTCACAATGTTCTTAATATCAGAATACATTTGTCCCAATTGTCAAGCAGATTCAGCATTAATGCAACAGTCAGCAGGTTAATAATTGTTTAACTTGGCAATTTATCATGACTTTATGTTGTTTGAAAGTATCACGATGGATCTCTGCATTGCTGCATGTGTACTGCCTAGAAGTCTGTCACAACATATCATGATATCAACATTAAGAGTACAGTCTTAGTCACTACACTTGTTGCCTGCTTGATCAATTTGATTATTTCAAAAGTGTTGCAAATTGATGGGTATTTGTCAATTAATGAAGCTAATGTAAACTGATAATTTGACTCATACGCATGTGCACAAAAATCCAAAGTATCGAAGAAGAAGAAGAAGAAGAAGAAGAAGAAGAAGAAGAAGAAGAAGAAGAAGAAGAAGAAGAAGAAGAAGAAGAAGAAGAAGAAGAAGAAGAAGAAGAAGAAGAAGAAGAAGAAGAAGGGAAGAAGAAGAAGAAGAAGAAGAAGAAGAAGAAGAAGAAGAAGAAGAAGAAGAAGAAGAAGAAGAAGAAGAAGAAGAAGAAGAAGAAGAAGAAGAAGAAGAAGAAAGTACTAAAATAGTAGATCAGTAATTTTTAGAGGAGTCTCACTTATCACTGCTTAAACAAAAGTGTCTAAAAATGCACGTTTCTTTTCTGCTCATTAAAAAACTATTACTATAGGATGGTATGTGCTGATGAAATTAGACAATAGCTGATGTATTTGAAGAAATACAATGAGGATTTATAACATTGCTTCTTGAAACATTATGATAACAGAGACCAGGCTGCTACTTCATCTCTAAATTTACCATCTCCATGTCAGCGGTAACATGGAGAGATTTGACAGGGCTCCCAGATGGCCATTATTATTATCAATAGAATATTTGTACGACTAATTAATCACTGAACATAAAAAATAAAAACATGGAAATCAACCTCACTAAGTACTAAGCACTTTAAAGTTCTCTAAAAAAAAAGTTATTCTTATTCCCTATACACTGACTGACAGTTGCTTACAGTAAACTATATCTTACAGCAGAGTTAGTTAAAGTCATGCATATTTAATCATCTTAATCAGCAACAAATTGCCTGTTAGCACTGCACAATATTGAAGCATGCACTGAAATCTGATAAGTGCGGTTCATTGGTTATTTTTCAAGTACTGACATCCAGCATCAATATAATGTTTTGTAAGCCTCTTCCTGCTCCAGCAACACTGTGTGTATGGTAAACAGCCTGGTGAGTCATGTTAATGTCAGAAATGGACTTAAGTTTATAGCAGAACAAATAGGCAGTTACAAATGTTTTGTACATTGATCTAAAGAACAAATGAATCTATCAACAGCCTGATGAAAATCAATACATTAGGGACAGGATGTCTCATATGTCTCACCTTGCTTCAAACAAACCATGGATCCCCCAGTAGCCAAAGACAGGACATTTTCAATCGTAAGGGATTATGGAGTAGAGCGTTGTGTGCATACCGGATTGTCTTCTCAAAAGCTGTCCAAGTTCTGTCAGATTCAGCACCCCTAGACCCACAGCTCGTGAACCTAATTTCACCTAATCAGCTTAGTCAATACCAACCATTGGCTGTGACTTTGGTAGACATGCAAATAGGGCTTAACTATGTCTTTCCTTAATTCCTCAATGTTCAAGTCAAACTGAAGTCAGTCTTTATCTTTTAAAAAAAACTTTTAGTTTGAACAAAAGGAGAGGGAGGACAAAACTCAGCATAAGTCGTTTTTATTGTCCCTCTCTTTCAGCCTGGCACGAGGAGAGCAGGAGGCATCTCTGATTTGAGTGTGCTTGAGGTAGCACAGTGTGCTTTCATTTTAGACCAACATGGCAAACAAACTCTGACAGATCCGTTCTCCTTTTTCACTTTACTCTGTTGCTCATTCGCGCTCAAATTATGGCAAAACACACTGCACAAGTCTATTAGTACTTCTAGTTGGTTTGTATGTTCAGCAGAACTCTTTGCACACTCTGAACAAATCTGCACAAAATGACTACAACAATACTTATAGTAGAAATTGTGGCAGAAAACTGTGAAGACGCCGTTCCGTTTCAATTCACTGATAGCACTAATGGCTTCTTAGCAGCTCCATGAAATCAAGCAGCTGTCATGTCGATGCATCAGCAGTGAGAGGAGGGAGAGCCATCCCCATAAGGACACAGGCACCGCGCCTTCATGTTTGGCTAAACATCTGCTCCTCTGCACTCTGCTTTGCAGCAATAAACGGCCAAACAAAAGAGGTGGGAGGTGAAATCATCAGATTTTCCATTTCAAAGCATTTGTTCAGTTTGTTTTCTTTCCCCTCCTCTTTCTTATGTGCTAGTTTTCTGGACATGAAGCACACCGGGGATCAAGTTTATGAGCTCAAGGACATCACAAGATAAAATAACACCTTAGTGAGGCAATGGCACAAATGAAAATAAGATCACGTTTTCCAGTCAGTGGATGTAGTTTTAGAGGGACCTCAGTTCCAAACTGATGCAAACCTGTAATACAGCTTAAACAGGGCTGATAAGATCTTTGGCTGTTTGTTTGAGTGTGAATATCTTAAACAAGTCACTAATTTAATTATTGTGTGAATAAAATCAAACATGCAGACATCTGACTATCCTGTGACACGAGATTAAACTATAAGAGTTCTTAAAAGAGAGTAAATACGCTATAGAACATGTAATTAGACAAGTGCATACCTTTTCCAAACACACCAAACAGTTAAATGGCAAAGCCAATCTTTACATAGGCTGCTACTAACCTCTTTGACAAACTCATTCATTCTGATTTAACGTGTAAAATAAACATATCACAGCTATAATAACGAGTGGTAATAACACAGTCGCAGCGCTGAAGCGCAGACATATGTAACAGCACCTGCCCCTCAAAGCTCTGATATAACCACATTATCTGTGCTTTTAGAAAAGCTACAACAAGCACTTCAGTGGGTGAGCAAAACCTCGACCAGCCAGCAACTCAAAGCCTTGCTCTTAAAACAGCACTAAAAACTACTTGTGTGTCAAAAACAAACTTTGTAAAAAAAACTTGAGTGGAAAAAAGAAAAAACAACGTGGCTGTATTTCCTTTTAAAGTGGTGGTGTGGGAGAGAGCAAGGGCTAAAAGGTTGGGGTCGTGCTGCTAAGGGGACGAATTATAACAACCAAGATGGCGAGTGGCTTGTTGTTTTGGAAGGGGCAGAAAAAAATGGAGGATATTGTAATATACACAAAGGGATAAATTTCAACAACTCGGCCAAGCAAGCGGCTCGCGGATTGAGGAAGCGACCGCGATAGCAGCGGCGGCAGAAGCTCGCCAACTGAACCTTTACAGTGCAACAACACGAAAAAGCTCGTAACTTCTACCCGCTTTCAGCCACATACAAACGCAATACAGCCTCAAAGTTGACCACAAACGAAAAGACACTTTATATTTGTCGCTAATTGTTTTATTTTCGCGTCAGGGGAATGTGTTTTAATGGACACACGGCGAGGACCAAAGGCAGTCCACTCGCCTTTTACGCACGTTGACAATTACAACATCCTCCTCGCTCGAAACGAGAAGCTACGCCGTTTAACGACGATTAAAGCGAACCAGACGGCGTCAAACATTGTTAAAAGTTGTATTTCTTAAGGATATGACAAGTTGTTCGCTAATAAAGCAGCCTGAGTGAACGGCGCAAGCCAAAAGGAGAGGGACACAAAGACGATTCCCACTATCAGGTCACCGCGCACACAGAGGGGGGAAAAAAACAACTAACAAGCGGAGAAACTTTACGGATTTAAACCGAATGTACGCGTCCAAACTGCGGGGTGAACCGGGCGACCGGCACACGGCGACACACTCGGACAAGTTACCGTCAAAAAGCAGTTCAAACAGACGAGGAAAGCCAAAGAAACTAGAAAGGAAAGCCAGGGCAGTGCGCAGCCAGCAGCGGCGCATCGCTTGTTCTGTGATGGGGGAAAACAGCGTCATTGGAAATAAAACACTTACCTTGTTTTAGTCACTTTACTTATGTCCAACGTGGGTTTTTTGACTTCTGAATACTTCTGGCTCGCTTTGGTCGTCTCTTTCCCCCCTTTGCTGGTCGGTTTCGGCTATGGAAGAGGTCGTGGACGAGTGATATAGAAGAGAATTGGGCAGTAGTAATTGAGTGTCGGTGTGTGAGGTTGTGTGTTAGTTACTCACGGCAGATTGAAGGAGACTCTTCTCAAGGTTTATTCAGCCCCACTTCAAGGAACCGACCTGACGTCAGCTCACTACTGCCACACAAAGAAAACTTACTATTTGTGCAGCGGACACAGCGGTCAAGGAAAAAGAAGCCGAATTGTTTGGTCACATGCGACATTTGTTACTGTAGGTGATGATGTCGCGCTAACTTTATTGTGATCTTAGCCATTCGAACCTCGGGCTATTGTCACTCAGCGGTGTAAACAAATATTACACCGCGACGTGCAACGGTCATTTTGGACTTGGAGGAGGGGGATTTTAATGCGCTATGGATAAATGTCACTTTTAAACTTTTAATAGTTCAATTGCGTTGATTATTATGCAAATTTTGGTCATTAGTGTGTGATGACTGTGGCGTCGTTTTTGTTTGTTTTTGAGGGTGTTTGTTTGTAAATTGAGATTTAAGTGTTATTCAGGATTTGGTGACATGCGTGACAACTTTTTTTCTTTTTTATTTCTTTTGGAGACTTCTGTGTTTGCATATAGATTGGGATACGTTAGACTTTTGCACTGGCTGTAGGCTATTGTTTGCGTAGCAGTAGTAGACTCATTTCATTAGGCACGTCTTGCTTAAAATAAATAAATAGGTTAATAAAAAACGTTTTTTTTTTAAACAAAAAAAAGAACTATATTTCGATTCAAGATTACTTTATTTTGCCCAAGGAAAATTTCTCATTTAAATAAATATGTGTGATGTTATGATATATACACGCACACACGCACACACACACACAATATAGAAATCATGACATTAGACCACTATTAATAACATGTAAAACACTACCTCCAAACAATCACATGCCCTTACTTTAGTAGGTACCCCTGGCGTAATAAATACAAAGGCTAACAAATTAATAGACCAGTAATTTATCTAATATATACCATCTTGTATATGTTCATTTAACCTATAGTTACACAACTTCATAAAGTTAAATGCACTTCAACGAGAGAAAAATGAAAGTTCAGTCAGTGAAATCCAGATCAACTTGTCCATGGAAGTGTCATAATCAATGTGATGATATTACATAATTATTTTCATGCGTTCATCTTTTTCCTCTTCGTGGGTTTGAATACAGTAGCTACATTATCCGCACTGTCTCCAGAAGTCACAGTCCAGCATGCATTGTTGCGATTATAACCACATTAAAAAGCCTCTGAAGACGATACAAAAGCTACAACTATCATTCCGATGCAGATCCAAGTTAGAGAGTAGGCTATTGGCAAACAAAACAGAAATGGGACATATCTAGCTCGAGATGGGATCAATACATTGCCTGGCAAAGACAGCCATCTTGTGCCTAATTGTATGCTTTACCTCCTCTTCTGAACACACAATAAGCAACAGGCTGAGCACAGCCCTCTGACCCAGACTGTGCTTCCAGACGGGGGAAGATTATTTCATTCAACTGGAAAACAACAAGGGGGTGGGGGCAGGCAACTGTTCTTATAACTACGCCCCTCCCTCAAAAAGGATGGCCAACTGGTGCGTCTCTGCATGTCACATCATCTCTGCTTGTATCCATTTTAACAGGTATTACAGGGGATTAACAAACTGTTCAGTGTTACTTTATAGACATCCCATAAATCACACACTGACAATGAACTCATTGTTAGCTGCATGATGGAGAGCTGGTTTACAGGCACGTACTTATTAATGCTTCATAAACATTAAAAATGACCATGACCGCCGTGTTTCATGTTCATTTAGCAGGGCTCACGGCATATAAACGTTCCAGCTTCATTATTTGGTTTGGTTTGACACAGACGGAAGAGATACAAAAGTAGTGTGATAAAAGTTTCACAACTGCTGCGGGTGAGAGCTTGGGCAAGAAGAGCTAAGATTCAGGTTGTGATGTGTAGTTAAAGCTATTTTATAAGCTTGCTCTCCATGTTGCTGTGCTCATTGATTTTTTTTTCTCTCTGCCCCTTCCCATTACCTGTTGAGATGGGGGGTTTGCTCATCTTCCACACAATCCCCTCCATCTCTCTTCAGCCACTGGCACCCTGGTGTATTCCTCCATCTCGCCCGCCTCCTCTAGTGGGAATGACAGGCCGTGAGCAATGACATCGGCTCTGTTTGTCATACAGTAGCAGCGAGAAGCAGGGATTTTAATTGCATTGGAGAATCTTCATTAAAGAGAGCGCGCGTGGGGGCGGCGCAGGGGAGAGGGCTACATGGGGCGGCGTGAGGGGGCACTCTGAGCATCGTCATTAGAGAAGGCACTAGCAGCAAAAGAAGGGTGGGCCCTCTTTGCATGCACACTGAGAATGCCTGCCGTACCTCGGTCATTTGTAACATAATAAGTGCCAGCACAATGACTGCAATGCGAGGAAGCACACCACAGGGAGGAGAAGGGGGAAGGGAGACAGCATGTCTGTCTAAAAGAGGGACTTTTTTGTCTTGATTAGAAAGTATAATGAGTCACTAAAGAAACAAGGAAAAGATCTCTCCTGAGACTGATGGAAAACAAATTAATCTGGTGATTTAGATTTAATTATTATTTTTCTATTAGTCCAGTGCTCAAAGACAGGGACAGCCGTCAGAGGAGAGGAGCTGTGCTTGCATTTATTGATTTTAGCCTGGACACATTCAGGGAATACAGATTCATCTGCAAGCCGCGCCACACACTCCACTGTGTGCGATTCCATTAACACAAGAAGCTTCAAGCAACTTGCTCAAATGCGACTTGTTTCATTTGAGCAACATGAATTGAGCTTAAAATACTGTTCTCACACAAAAAGTGGCCTAAGGATGTTTTCAATGCAACTGAATTAAGAATCACTTACTGTTGTGTCCAACATAATAAGTATTAAATAAACACCCAATAAATTAAATTAATCCGTAGTGTAAAGCAAACGTTAATGTTCTTCACCCCCTCCGACGTGGTGCAGCGCTTAATAGTTATGTTTAATTTAATCTTTTGTTTTGCATTATTGTACAAAGCTATGCATCAAGGCAGTAATTATTCTTCCTGTCCATGTAGTGTTTTCCTTTGTAGGCGCCTTTCAATACAGTCAGTAGTCGTGAACACAATGCTTGCTGAGATGTAATGATTTGCTAAGTCAATGATTTCAACTGTCGGTGTGATTAAAGCACAAGGGACCAATTTGCCCCGGCTATATGCAGAATATTGGTGTGCCTCAAGTAACACTCATATTCTCCCTGCGACATCAAATTCAGCAATTATGGCAGATGGATGGGGTTATTGATCAGTGTCCTCTATGCCTCACTCACAGAGATTTGCAATAAATATAATGGCTGCGAGAGAGCAGAGCTAATCAGAGATATTTTCAAAGTCTTAATGTGTCCAGCGGTGCACAGGGATCCATGTGACAGTGAAAAATGCAATAATCCCTCACCTTTGACCCCCAAGACAACTACAGGAAAACAAGTCGAGGGAAGGCAGTATTTTTGTGACCAAGCTTTCAAAGGAATACAAATATGGTCATCTTTTTTTCTTTTTTTTTTGAGTGTGTGACAGGTTAGGCATCGTTCCACCATTTGGAATAAAAAGTATTTACCAAAGTTAACTATTAAATGTAAAGATCACCTTTTAATTTAACTATCACTACTTATACTACAACAGCAACTACGACTACAGCATTTGATACTACTACCACTACTGTTGTATTTCTACTACTACTATTGCCATTCTCCCCCACCCAAATGAGTATGCCTGTATAGTAAAATACTTTTACTGCTTGATATGTTATTAAAATGAAATAAGGAAGTACAGTCAAAGTTCCTCTAGTAAAAGTGGGTAAGTAATTGAAGTTTTCCCATTTCAAAAAGTAAGTATCTTATCCCTTTAACTCTCTAAAGATGATAAAAAATAAAGAAAGAGTAGAATTTAGTTTTAACACATGCTGTCCTGGATGTATTTGAAGAGCAATAGTAGAAGACAATTTAATATCCAGTTCTTAGATAGATCCATGTATTACAAATATTTGCAAGCTTCACTCTAATAGACTGTTTTTCGTTCAGTGCGCACAAATGATCTTGATAATAAAAGATTTTGAGAGATCGAGTAAGTGTTTTCCATGCTAGGTTGACTAACAAAGCCGTGCTCGCTTGACGCAAATGAGTATGCTGCGAGAGTGTTTATTGTGGCGAATGTAACTGAGCAGAACCCTCTGTTGCATGATGTAATACACAGAAGGGAGAAATCATCATAATGGCAGCGTATAGTAGAGTGACTCACAGTCGATGAGGTACATTCACGCTGTCATTCACCGACGAGCTGCAGTCTGCGTGCACATGTTGCCGGAGTGTGACCGACAAAGGGCGAGAGACACTTGGACAGACAGATAAGAATTGAGAGAGAGAGAAAACACATAGCATTACTACTGAGCCTTTTCTGGGAACGAGGTAGTCATTTGTGCCAGGAAAAGTGAAAAAAAAAAAAAAACACGTCCTCACTGTGATACATCTCTCTGTGAAGAATGAGATCACAAGCAAATGTCACCCCGGCCCGACAACGCCAAATGACCTTGAATCAAATAAAAACACGTCTTCATCCAAATGTCAGCAGGTTTACCATGGGTTGAATCGGGTTTTGAGAGTGCAGGGGTGTTTGGGTAAAGTAATCGAGTTTGTATTTTCCGTTAGGTTCACTTGACTATCACTCTGAGGAGGCCTTAGTGCCTAACAGCCACTCTTAAAGGAGCTGCTAGTTTCCCCATTTAATCGAGCTAGAGTAGTTTGAGGTTCACCTTTTAACCCACAAAACACCAACTCAACACCAACTATGTCATCTAGTCCAGCGCTTCAACAGTTCTAAAGTGGCACGTGGATAGGCTGCAGTTTTAGTCTTATTTATGGTTTTGCGCTCTGTTGGTTTAGACCTGGTTTACAACTTTATAAGTCATGGTTACGAGCAAATTTATACCTAATATGGACCGATTTAACTATAAAGCTAAAGCCTCTTTTTAATTAATATGAGATGCATTGATGTAAGTTAATACGGGCTACAGGAATCTTAACAGAGCCAAGCAAAAAGATATGGAGATGGGTCCCCAGGCGCTGCACTGCAGTGATCACCGCTCCTGAGACGTCACCGCTGCATTGAAGGCTGGGTCAAATGCAGAGGACAAATTTCCCTACGGGGACAATAAAGCGTCACCTTAACCTTAACCTTACGATGTAATCAAGTCTCCATTTGAGTATTTTAATCACAATTATATACAATAAAATGTAATTATTCGAAGATACAAATGATGGTTCCTTTATTTTACCATATGGTCAATTAATTCTGAAAAAGTTCAAAAATATTGAAAGTATGGATACATGGTCAAAGGTGTATCTAGTTTTGATTCCAGTTTTAGAATCAATTACGACTGTCGACCCAACATTTTGATTGGTGTACAAATTATTTTATTGCGATTGTTTGAATTTGGGAGTGAATGTGAGTTAAATACCTACTTTATACGTTCCTTTCTGTATGGATGTTTATTTTTGAATGAAACACTGCAAGCTTGTGAGTAACAGTTTGTAGTCGACCGAGACTAGTTTTAGTCAACTGCAGCCATGGTCTCGTAGTATGTTGGTATTTATTTAGCAAGTCCTTGTGTACTCCTGGTCTAGTCCAAGTGTGAACGCACCTCAAGAATTGTCCATCTTCCAGGGGCTCTAAAGGAAGATGGGGTAAATCTCCCAAAACTATTGGGCTTTTGAGTGGAGGAGTTTATTTTTTTGTTACTCTTGGTGACATGGGGTTACAGATAAAACTGAGCTTTATAATAAACATTAGGATATCACTAAGAATGTTCATTAACATGTACAGTTCCTCTTAAAATAAACTCAAAGGTAAATGCCTTTCAATTGGGAGGCAGAATCACTAAAACGTAGACTGTACAAATGAACTTGCAGAGAGTATATAGTTTGTACATAAGTCTATCACAATAACACATTTTGAAGCACAATGTGTTGTTTAATTAACTTTTATGATAAAACACAGATATTTTAAAACTAAAGCCCAAAAATCCTACTTTTAAACAAATCCATTAAACTACAAAGGAATGCAATGAACAATGTGGAAAAAGAGTGTTGATATTTATGGATTATATGGTAATTAGTCTACTACAGCTCAAATGTGTATTATAAAAAAAACGACTACAAAAAGACTAAGAAAAAGTTTGCTACTACAACTTACTGTAAAGTAAATATGATAAACATTGACCCCTTAAAATGTTCATTCTGTCATTTATAGTAATTATCATGGCCTGCCTCTGCATAATGATTTATGATTGTAACAAGTTTGTCAATCAACAGATAAAACATTTAAATGGCCAGCTTTTAGGGTTTGGGAGCTGAAAATATCAGCGCGATTATGCATATTACCATGTTAGGTAATATAATATATGAGTTACTTTGAGAAAGCTTGTTTTTTTTCTCCATAAACATAAATAGATATGTAAATTATGCCATATCACAAGCTTGAAATAAGCAAATGCCATAGGATGTGTTAAACTCTTACTGAACCTTTGGAGTCACAGCTGAAGACTGGTTCACTCTGCACTTCTGGTCAAGTTCATCCCTGGGACCACCTTTAGAGACACAACATGGTAACAAACCAATGCACCGAGTGAGTGAATATTTGAAAACGATGAGGGGATTTTTAAGGGGAATTACTCGCACAGTTGAAAGACTTTCAAGCTTCAGCGCCTTTTACTTTATCAGAGTTTACATAAAACCAGTTTGATTCCCACTTGCTGAAGCTGGCAGCTGATTTTGCTGACAATAGAAAATAGTTTAATAATAATAGACTTTGTTTGTTATTAGTGAAGTTTTGCACTCTCTGCCTCACTTTGCTGCACAACATAAAGCTACCGTTGTTAGGCTGCAGCTTAAACAGAAGCCAGTTTGTTTCATTTTCCCATTTCCATACAACAAACGAAACAACAAAGTTTACGCAGTCTATCAGAACAACTCGGGCTAACATTAGCTGAATAATTCATAGTCATTACCTGAAAATAAGAAACATTATTGTAATTCCAAGGAGACCCAAAGCCTCTTCTATTAAGTTGTCCGCTCCTGATTTGTAATGCAAAGGTAAGCTATCTTTCATGGGATTCCACTCAAATGCTAATCTGCAGAAGACTTTCAGCGTGTATTGACAGACCGCATTGTCGGCCAAATCACTCATCAGAGATTTAAGAGCATTCATTTTCTGCAGACAAAGCCTTTTCTATTTCTTTTAAAGCAGAGAAACTTGACAAGCGTGATTGGGAAAAAGACGCTTCCTGGAGTTTTTTCTTTCAAAATCAATATCTTTTTTTAAAAAATAAATAAAAAAATGTTTGTTGTTTTTTTGAGAAACTAGACACTGATCGGCATTGGTGTAGTCAGCCAGAGAACACCACCATCAACAATACGGCGTAGAAGAAAACAAGAAAGAGGTACTCCAATTAGAGAACTACAATTGTTTTGAACTTAAATGAGCTCAACATGATTATAGTTACTTCAACCAAATACAACAAAGAGTGCAATAATCCCTCTTACTTAACTGCTAACCAATTTTGTAATTCCTGCTCCTCTAACTACAAGTATACAAATCTGGTTGGATAAAAAGGCACCTAAGGTAAATCAATGTGCGCAAAGAAGTGTAAAAAATGCACTATTCCCTATCACTTCAGACCAAAGCCCTGTTTGTGTGTTATGTACGTTGTATGTTATAGCATGTTATAGCTCTACATAATGAACTGTAGCATTCCCACTCTTTGCAAGGATACTTATATAGTGTGTCAACAGTGAGGCTTAAGGGTCTGTCAACAGCATCAGTAAAATCACTAATTATTGATTTAAGTACATGCATTCAAACAGATATGCTCATAAATTACGTTATCTTTAGGAGGTAAACAAACCGTGGCTACTTATCCCATCTGCAAAAGTACTTTTCAGGCTTTAGAATGTTTAACTGAACAACAACAGAGCCAAAAAAAAAACTGAACGCATACATTATGCAAATGTTGAAGGCTGAAATGCTACCTTTCAATAAGTGTAATTACAGGTTTTAAAATCTCATTTATATGCAAAAAAAAAAAATGCTGCTATACCATGTAAGCTATTTTCAGACAGTGCATGTCAAGCTTCATACATCCATTTAATATTACCAGTGTTGACATTCCTGCTGCAGGTGTAATCAACATGCGTAAGAACCACACAGCTGATGTAGGGAGATAAAGGCCCTACAGCTAAATTCAGCAATAGATGTACAAGTATGTGATATTGGCAGCATCTATATGAATAAAACAATGCATAATACAATATTGTGAGTAGCTTGTCTCACAGATTTAGTCATACTTTGGCTCAGAACAGCCACAACCTAAAGCCTAACAAGGTAAAGAAATGAAATGGAAAAGGGTTAATCTATGCAAGACTGAACTGTCTGATTGTGAGTTTGTGGGGAGAAATGAATACAAGAGAGTGGTCCAAATGTAAAGGAAAAAAATCTCAATAAATGTGTTTTTTTACATGCCTGTTTTATTCTTTTTTTTTTTTTTTATTACAAAATGCCTGTTTTATTCTTTTTTTTTTTTTTTACACTTTGTTTAGGATAGAACAAATGCATGTAGACTGGAGGAGTGGAAAAGTGGCTGAGGCGACAGTAGAGGTTTCACCCACAAACCCAAAAGTTGGTGGTTTGGTCCGAGTCCGGCTACGAACACTGTTGTGTCCTCGGGCAAGACACTTCACCCATCTTGCCTTCGTATAAATGTGTTTGTGTGATTGACCAACTGATTGATGGTGGTCAGAGGGGCCATAGGCCCCAGATGTTGCTTACCACTACAAACTCTTAATGAGTTAATGAATAATGCATGACATTTTAATGTCTTGTCTTTGTGTGTCTAGAAAAGTACTTTTTGAGACTAATGCATTAATATTATTATTGTAAGTTCTGACATATTTCAAGCAAAACTAAAGAAGGAAATGTAACAAAAAGCAGTGTTCTTGGCTTTTAATTTTGTGTGTTGGCACTTGGAAGCTTGGTGCATTACAGCAAGCAACTGTGCTGAAAGACACTTTAAATTTTTTGGCAATTTGTCTCCAAGACTATCTCTCATCCCTCCGAGTACAAGCAGCTCGGTTTATCTGCATTGCAAGATGACATTTGCCTCCCAGCCTGATTGCTGAGTGTTTTTGAGAGCTTAATCAAAATACTAGAAACTTTACCTTTAGAGAAACATGGACTGCCAAATGCAAATCCCGCTGGTTTATTTCTAGATTTTTAAAGATTAAAACATAGGGCATTCAAAATAAGCACAGTGGATTTTTCTTATATTTGGGCCCAATGACGAGGGGAAAAAACAACACACGGAATCAGTGCTAACTTATTTCAATTTAGAGACCATTTAACATAATAAAGAGTAGAGCTGCAACTACGACTATTTTATTAGTCGACTATTCAAACCATTATTTCATAGATAGTTGAAATATGGAGACTTAAGGTTTTAAGACAGATCATATCTAAATATGTATTACAGAATGCAAATCATCTAATTTTTTTTTCTTCTTTTGATCAAATAATACAGACTGCTGGCTTTGGTAACGTGCAAAGAAAAACAAGAAAAGATACGTACTATTTATTTACTCAAACTTGGAACGTATTTATTGCAAGACAAAACTTAGTGTGCACTTTGGTAAATAAGTAATAGCTTCACTAAATCAGAGACTTTTTTATACAAAAGACATGTATGAAGTACGTAAGTGTCTAATATTTTGTGTTGGAGACAGTCAAACTCACAGGAAGGTTTCCTCTGAGCCTCCGTGTCAGATCTACAACACAAAAGACGGTTAGCGTAGCGTCAATCACACCTGGATGTGTGACTTTTTCAATAATTGCTGGTAAATGAAACCATTATTATTCTGGTGTCAATGGAGAAACACATTCTTTTATTAATGAGTCCAATTGTGATTGCACAATGATTCATTTAACAGTCTCACATCTATATGGGCGAGCATTCAAACAATTCAATTAAATACACGCTCGATACCTGCGGCACAGTGAGTTATTAAAAAGATGCTACTAACTATGTCAATGTGATGGAGCTCACTTTAGGTCCGTCAGTAATACATTCAACAATATTATAACATTTGACTGTTATTTTCTCAGAGAAAATGTAATTCTTCCAAGCAAGCAGCTGCCAATATTTATTTATTCAAACCTCTCCATTAATTCAGATACACGGCATTGGCACAAAAATACTACTTTATGACTCTTTCAGGCTTGATTTTTAATTGTTAGAAATAGATTGTAGTGACATTACATTCTACTATTCAAGTACCTGGTCAATAAATAAAGATAAAGTAATATTGTGACTCTCCAAAAAGGTAAATATGTGTGTATTTGAGCTGTTAGACAATGTTGTTGATGGAAGCCCTCCTAGTTTGAACAAGGTTTTAGGTTGGTAGCTAAACTATATCACCCAAAGGAAACCCATTCACCCCTGGGAGAATATGTAAACTCTAAACAGAAAGGCCTGCAAAAAAAATCCACAAATATTTATTATGGCAAATGATGTAATGTAAGAGTCTTGTGGAAAGCTGTGGAAAACCTTAACCTTGAAATGTTTGGATATTTTGCTAATGTGGTTTGTGTTGATGTAAAAGACTTGTTGAAATCACGCTGTAAGCTCTCAACACACAGCGAGAGCTCTTCAGATGCATTAAGGAATACGAAATACGTCGCCACAAAAAAGAAACAAAACATGGTTAACGACTCGTCGCCAAACACATAGATTTTCATTGCTCCAGCGCTCTTTCAGTCGTGCCATTTCTGAAGTGTATGTAGAGTCTGACTAGGAGCCTGCGGGGGTGGTCTTAAGACGGTTTTGTGCCCGATGAAAACAAGCTCTGTGTTAATTAATACTGGCAGGCCGCTGTTCCTCCTGGCAGTGTGCGGGCAGACACTGAGGGTGACGCCTGGTCAAAAATAGGGCACGGCACATCGGCAGCACAGTAATGATCACAATGGTGACATCATCCCGGCCCTTTCAGGAACAAAGAGCAGCAGGCATGCACAAAGGGAGGGAGGCAGATGTCATGTGTGTCTGGGGAACATTCAGACCAACAAAATCCTCTTCGAGTCCACAGAAAGGGCTCCTAATGGCTGCGTGGGGGCCAGAGTCGCTCATCCAAATATACACTTAAGTCTAACTATTCATTTGTTTCATGATACAGGGCATTGAAATAATCAGGCAAACTGATACGATTATAGAGCTGATTATAAATATAAAAGGACAAACAGTTCCAAACACAAGTGCAAGTATATCACTTTTGTTGGTTGAGGGCAAGTTTTTGACTTATACACCGACACCTTTAACTAACTGGAGCCATTTGTATGTTTTATGGAAAGAAATGCATTTTTGGGCATATATTTATCAATCTACTATTGTAGCCACAGCTGGAGTAGACTGACGGAAGGTGAGGCTGCAACTCTGCGCCATCAGTCCCTCCAACCACCACCAACCACTCATGTACCCCTGTCATTTCAGGCAAAGTGGGTGAAGTGTCTGGCCTAAGGACACAACGACAGACTGCATTAGAGCCACTGCTGCCCACAGTGGCACATGGTCGATTTGATTTTGATTTGTTTATTTTCACTTGGTAAAAGAAATCAATCATATAAAACATTATACAATAGAATGTGATGGATGGTCACCAAAAACCCTCAAGGGGCTTAACATAAACATAACATAAAACACATATAATGCTCTAGTAAAACAGAACCAAATAGTTATGCGTGTGTGAGATACATCAATTAAATCAATCAAAGACACATGTTAAGCTGAAAAGGACATACCATATGGAGAAGTACAGTTGGGGTTCATAAACTGATGTTGTGAACGCTCTGTAAGAGGAGGGCAGGCTGTTCCAGAGTTTAGATCCTCTGAACACTAAACTGGGACTGAGTTGAGCGAGAATAGGGTGCTCTAATGAGACGTCCACTACGAGTTGGACATGCATTAAAGACAAAACATATTGTTGACATGTTGAGGGAGGAGTTTTTCAATGGTTTTCCCAGTGTTCTCCCATCCAAGAACTAACCATGCCCAACCCTGCGTAGCCTCCAAGATCCAAGGTCAAGGATAACGGCAGACACTCAAAACCAAAGTATCACTAATGGTAAAAGACCTAAAAATGCTGCATACGTGCACCTCTACACAAGTCAAAATCATCTGACTGAATTTCCTTGGCAGCTAAAAACTAACACGTTAGCTCTGTTAGGACAAGTACTATGGGGAGTGGTCCATAATAGTGAAATAAATCCTTTGTTGCCATTTTGCATGGATCATTTTCAAGATAGTCAATGATATTTATAACTCATAAACAGAAAATTGGGCATGGTGTAAATACATTAACAATACATATTCAGTTTTCACTACAGAGGCTACAAATAAAGTCAAACGAAATACCATCTTATGTTGAGTGGCTTATTGGTTTCACTCCAAAGAAGAGCACAAATATTATAACATGTGTCTTTGTGTTTGGTGAAGAGCAGCAGAGCAAAGCAGAAGAATGTCCGCAAATAGCTCACAAGTATTTTCAATGGTGCCCCTCAAACATGTGACCTAAAGTGCTAACACATGTGGCCTTGCCCTCACACCATTGTTGCGGCATCTGCGCTGTACAAGTGTCTCTCTGCAATTCAGGGCCAAAACCAGGAATGGGAAGACACCGTGTGCTGCCATTGTGCAAAGCATTTCCTCTCTTTACTGGATATTGTTGCTCTAATTCAGTGGCTTCATACTTTTTTCACATTAAATCGCGGCTAAACAAACAAGTGCAAACAAAACGAGGACAAGGACCCTAGAATTTAGCAGGTCTACAGTTGAGATATAAAAGATGTCTTATATAATAAATACAGAAACCTCACAAGACCACAGAGAAACACAATTCATCTCTCCACAGTGGCATACATCTAATTAATGGTGCATTGGAAAAGGACTATTGTCTGTAATGCATTTTTAGTAAACAAACAAACAAATCAATCAGAATTTTACTTTTGCAGGGACTCTTTACTCATCTGTGTTGGCCATGAACAGAACCGTACAGTCTATAATATGAGCTGTGAATTGTTTAACACAAACACGTAGCTTCAAAGTAAAAGAATAAAAGACACTCGACGCTCTGTGTGTGTGATCAGATACTCCATGTGTAACTTTGAGTGACAGAGCATGTAAGGACTTAGAGAGAACATATGTTTCCACACACACACACACACACACACACTTATCTAAACAAGTCTGGTGTAGGTTAGAACTGGTGAAAATACACATACAGTATTCAGAAACGCACCAGTAATTTCAATGGTTAACAAAAATGTCAACACAGTATAAAGCAATGGTTCGGTCTAAATATTATTTCTGTTAAAGCCTTAAACTAAACAAAGTAATAAACTGTTCAATTGAAAAGTAAGTTTGTAGATGAATCGAGCGATAGTTCAGATACAATATTGCTCTGTGATATTGAGCTAATATTGAAAATGTTGCCAATGCTTGTCACCGAGAGAGAGTTATAAACCTTATTCCACAATTCAGGGTAAAAAATTATTCATTTCATGGAAGTCTAATTAAGGTTTCATCAGTCCTTGTAATAGAAGTAAGTAAGAAAACCTCTCAAATAGAAGACTTATTAAGTATCTATTAAAAAAAAACATGTATATCCCTCCATGTGGTACGCAGGGTATAAAAGCAGGTTGACACCGTAACCTACACTTGCTCCTTTCCATTTCTCAAACGGCTTGCCCTCTCGCTTCTGGTGCTTTTGAGGATCTTGTTCTTTAATTCGTACAAACTAGGGGCTCTTTGTAGTGTCTCCGCAAACAGAGCGGACAGAGGGAGGAAGGGAGGCCGAGGGAGAGTCTGCAGCTAAAAAGGAAACGTCTCTGGACCGGGACGAGTCGTGGGAAAAGAGAGGGGTCTTGTGGAGGAAAAGCAGAAAAGTTTCGGGACATTCCTCAGTGATTACACGGCACTCCGCAAATCCAGACATTCTTTGACCAGTTATTCGCTTCGTCTTATAAGAAGCCAAAACAGTCACACTGTCAATTTCATGAACAAAGAGAGGACATCAACAGTGCTATAACTTGCATAAACATTGTTATGGTCGTGTTTGTTGAGCAGTTTGTTCCTCTGATAAGCAGCAATAACAGAGTCGAGCGGAAACCAAAATACGAGTTGAAGCCACAGACGAATTCAAGGTCTGTGAGTCAATTTGCCATCGTATTAAATTCCTAAGATGATAAGTCGTTATTTGTCCATTAGGAACAATGAAAAACAGTGAAGCACATTATTGAGATAAGCAGACGTAAACACATGTGACATATCTATTGTGTACAAAATACAAACGGTAACGAGATACAAAACATATTAGGCAGTAAAGGAATCTGGTACACAACAAAATGTATCAAAACTAAAACTAAAAAGCAAAAGGCCAGATAACTAATTCAAGGGGGGAAAAAAGCTATTGCAGTTGTGGGCAGTCTCCATCCATCCAACCATCCATAAATAAATTAATAAAGCATGAAGTTGCTGATAGTAACAGATAAAGATTGCCTAATTTACAGTACAAGTTTCAATGTTTTGAGTGAGTAAAAGTCATAATTTAATTTGTCTATACCAAACATGTACTTCTCTTTTTACCAGATTTTTTACCAATGAAAATCTCTGCGTATCAAAATTATGAGATCATTTCGTTAGTTATAATACACCTATTTCACGTCTTTCTTCTGTTCCTGAGCGCGGTGTCTACTGTGACAGAACTGTTTCCTGTGTGGATCGATACAGTCCATCTAAAGTCTTGAGCCAATGACTGCCGCCCCAACAAGCAACAAACCCAGAAGTCCAGCTCAAAGGGACAGACAGTGTTATCATCTCATATCCTCCTCCAACTAAAAAAAGGATCCAAGTAAAAAGGTTGGCATTGTGTACAGATCTCACGTTACATGCCCATGGGGTGAGAGAGTTTTAGCCTTCCCCCCAGTGGAAAAAAAGAAGAGGCCTGGATTGGTCCTTCCTTGTCACAGCTAGCATGAATGAGAAACAGCTCAGAGGAATGCTCCATTATGGCCCTATCAGCGGCGGCGCGGGGGGAGGAGCGCTTGTAGTCTCTTCACACTGAACAGAATCATGTGTCTTAAGCAGCGCACGAGGCCACGCCATTGGCTGTTGTGTTCATGTGATGTCATAACATTCTAGAGGGCAGGCCAAAGATTCAGTGCAATGTCAATATGCAGATGCTTCAAAGGTTTGGCTTTTTTCGCCATACGTTTAGGCCTTTTTTTTTCTTTTTTTTGGCAGTGCAGATCTCACAGGGGATTAAAATAGTAGACGTTGGTAGTTTGCAGGGTTTAATCTAGGGCTGCAACTAACGATTATTTTAGTTGCGAACTAGTCAGCAATGATTTTTAGATTAGTCGACAGGTCAAACTATTCTTTTTCTACTATACATCGAGATGATTTAAATGCATTTTTAACTAATTAAATGCTGAAATAATTGTGATTTAAGGCTTCTAAATAGAGAATATTTCCCAAAATGTTTAGGGGAAATAAGAAAATGATTATCCTATTTTGCCATTTTTATTTAATAATGCGACTATTTTTGTTATAAAAAGGACGTTTGACATGTTTTAGAGTCTGTAGTCTAACAATTAACAATTAGTTAACAATTATGATTATGATTATTTTAATAGTTGACTAGTCACAATTATTACAATTAATAGTTCTTAAACTCCAAGCAAAATGAAGAGATCACACTAGTTAAATTTGACAATAAAACAAATAGAAATAGATCAAATATAGATGAAATAAGTAAAACAGGTATTAATGTATATCATTTGGATATGCACACATGGATTGTGTTTATCATAGAGGATTGCCCATGCCCTTGAGTCGGACTAATCGTTTACTTGGGGTCTGACAAATGTACAAATGTTGAACGTGGAATGTTTTAACATCACATGAATGCAAGCAATTGGGCCACAGACATTGAGTTAAAGCCTTAAAAGCTCCCTTACACCATTTGTCTGGGTCATGCGTCCTTTTTGTCAGCAATTAATCTGAAGCGCAGCCCCCCCTGTATTTATCCCTTTTCTCTGCCTGTTTGTCCTTCACCTCGTATTCTGTTAACCCTGGCTAAATCTACTCCCGTTTGATCACTGCTCGGTTGTCTACATGCAACTAATAATGGATCGCGTGGCTTTTAGTGCAACACCTTACCAAGCGTGATGAGCACTGCGCGACCTTCACATTACTATGCATCTGTTGTGCTTCCAAAAGCATCCCCCTGTGTACTTCAGGTTGACCCATCAGGACCCTGGCACTTTACACAGACTTGAAGCATGTTACTGATGTTAAAAATGTAATCACGCTTATGAAGCGAGTGTAAATATTGAGAACAAAAGCAACAATTCAACAATATAGATTTACCCAATTCATGTTCAATGTATGCTAATTAAATGAATTCTGTTAATCCTGGATTTACTGTGATGGTGGGCTTTACAATGCCTTTCAAAACAATTATTCAAATCAATCTAATTAAACCTGTTGAAATGGGCTGTAATTGCTTCCCTGACTAAACAAACATCCAAGTTCTGGCATTCAGATAATAGCACTGCTCATCAATAGGGTTTTCTAAGAAATGTGAATGGGGTGAAAGTGTGTAGCGCGGCGCCCTCTTGTGGTTGTGTGTGGTAGTTTAACAATGACGTAAGCCCTGGAAAGTAATTGTGTGTGCTCAGATATGAAGCCAGATAATAAATGAATTGCCAAGTGGATGGGAAGACAAGCAGCTTGGACAAAGAGGATATTGAAAGTGGATATTGAAAGGGTTAAGTTGGACTTCTTGAGACATGTGGTAATTTATGTAAGCCAAAGGAAACATGGGGTAATGTAATGTGTGTGTGTGTGTGTGTTTTAAGTGCATCTGCCAAGGATTTGTAATCACTGTCTCCGTCTGTCAGACATCTGTACTATTTAATTGTCAATATTTAACAAATGTTTATGTGCTCAAAGATCAAGGGTTTTCACATGATTTGGCGTCTCAAGCGTGGCACATTTTGCAGAGGAACGCCACTAAAACCAAGTTTCACTTCATATCTGGTTGTGTTTAGTGAATTGTTGCCTTTTCTTTTCCTATGTTTATACATTTGTAATTGTAAATGTATGTTAATTACTATCTCTTAATATTACCATGACAATATTCAAGAATATACTTCAGAAAATGTGGTGGAAACCCTAGTAACATTTTGCATTGCATATTGTTATTTTACACTCAAAGAATAACATTATATTGCCAGTGGTTACATGAAGCAACAGCACAGTGGCATAGTGGTCCATAGTGGTTACAGGTTTGAATCCTTCTATTCAACTTAAACCTCAGCATTTTAATAAACAAAATAATCTAGAACTAGAGGTGGGAGCTATATTACAACATTCATAGTGTTGCAATTGTTGTTTTGGGGAAATGCTAAATTAGAAGGTGGAGTGAATCGTCTATAAATTAAACTGTTAAAAATGACTTCAAAAAGAGACAGAAACGTCTAGTGTCATCTCCCAAAAAAGGGTATAATGTGATACTGTATTACTGCCTGTTTGTGGTTCATTTTATGGTCCATTCACCATTTTGTGCTAGTCTAAAACATCAACCAAGACATTCCTGATGCATTATCAAAATATTATCTCAATGACAGTATTCAGACAATGCCAAAAAATATCAAGCTATTCATTTCTGTCAATATCATCCATTCCAATCAAGGACTTTTTTACTGATACCTTTCGCTCTTTCTATCATCTTTTGATATGGTTAAAATTATTTTGTGCAGAATCTATTTACAGCACAGTTAAGCACCAGTGTCAGCGCTTCAGTGTGCTTGACCGTGACAGAGGTCATCTACTGTTAATGAGATAGCACTGATAACAGGTCCTCTTAAAATGAGCTGTCTTTCAAAACGCTATTTAGTCTTCCTTTCTTCCAAATGAGTTAAGGTTAAATTGGAAAAAGGGTTTGGATTTTAAGTCAGGTATCTCCACATAAATCTGCAATGGTGTGTATTTTTAAGTGTTGGTGACTACTGCTCCCTTTGTGAAGATAATGTTTGATAATGTTTTTTAATGTTTTTTAATGTTTTGGGTTTTTTTTTGTAATTTTGTCATCAGTTGTCAATTCGCTGATCTGGCTGGCAACAAGGCAGCGGCAACTACACGCTCAATGAATGGATCTTGCATTATTAATTACTAGAATCAAATCATGACATGAATGATAAATGAAAACTTGAATATGGCACCCAAATGATAAATTAAATTAGATGTGGGTTTTTTTTTTTAAACTAGTGAGGAAGATGAGACACAAATCCCAGGTTGGGTTCACCATCCATGAGAACTGGTTTTGAAATAATCAATAATAGAAATAGGCAGATTATCAGAATATTATATTATGAATGTTGTTATATTCATTAATAATTAATAAGGATTAACTAATTAATCCTGCAAAAAGAGCTAATTAATTTCTAACAAAAGGTATAAAGTGATATTAATTCACTTGTGTAGGTGATTTAGTTTACAGTCATTTCACATATGTCTGATATTTAATCCTCTAGACATATTTTAACACATTTCTGTTGGAATGGCAGACTATAGTGAGACTATCGTTGTCAGGAAACTCTCAAAAATCATTGCAATATCGATTTTTGCCAGATAGATGAATTGATCATATTTAATACACATTTTATATAATGTCGGTGTAATCCCTCATTCTTCATTTTATATAATAAAGTATATTCTTGTGGATTTTTTTTATTACAGTATCAACCTATTTTTGTCTTTTTGGAATCTTGTGACATTTTAATATGTGAAATCTTGTAGCATAGTTTTAACATAGGTTTAACATATCAAATATCCGCCCTCTCACTGAGTGCTTACCTGCACAAGGACTCCTTCAAGGATGCTGCTCTCTCTATATCTTTCAATTGCATCATTTCACTTGGTTTGTTCACAACAAATGGCATCATGTAAAGAAGAAAAAGGTATTTTTTGAAATGTACAATATTGTTAAATAAACCTAAACTGCGACACTTAAAAAGACAAATGGCTGTTAGTTTTAGAGTTGTTGTCATAGATGTTACTACTGATCTTTACCACTCAAATTTAGTAAAATAACTTACCAAAAAACAAGCCTTACTAGTGCAAAAACATTCATACACAATAGATATTGAGCTCCAAAACACATGGTTCCAACGATTGTAATCTTCAGGCCTATTTCATGTTAATAACTGATCTTAACCCATGTAATTCAGCACTCCCTTGTCGCAGCCAAGATCCAGCAAAAAGAAGGCCTATGTGGAGGCTTCATTTTAGTTTAGAGAGTAGTTTTTAAAGCCTGAGTGGTACAATGAACCCAAAACAAGCCGAACGCAAGGTCTGGAGCTGGATAAAGGGTGGGTCAAATGCAGTGGACAAATTTCCCTACGGGGCCCATAAAGGCTAATCTAATCCAATGCCTAAAGTAGTGATCAATACATTTTTTATTAAACACATTTATTACTATTACTATTACTGTTGAATTGGTAGGAGACTATAGCTGTTATTTTATTTAGTTATTTATTTTATCCAAATGACCACCGTTAAGACTTTTCTACTGTGGACCTGGACAAATGAGGAATTACAGCAACATATTGCAACATCATTACGTAACGCTAGTAGTTAAATAATTAAACGCTATCTCTGTCAAATCAAATATTTCTTACACAGTACACCACAGTGGCCACTGGGTGATGCCTGTGGTCTAATAACGAGTCATGAAATAATATTAAACCCTTATTTGACCACGCGTGACGTTGCTGTGCTGTTGTTGACTTACCTTTAAGGAGCTAGCTAAAAATAAAAAGCGGTTAGAAAGCGCACGTGTCGCTCCCACCTGCAGCCAATCTCCAAACCACGCCCACTCGTGTCTTTGTAAATCACGTGACCCGCCCTGTCAACAGCAGCACTCAAGTAGAAGACATACTTATCTCTGTTCGGCCAAAAAAAACAGGAAGATCTGATCTAAAGGTGAGAAACGCGCAAGTTTTTCCTGCTTTGCACGTATAATTGATTAAATGTATTTCAAGAAGAGACCGAGTCAAAATAGTTGTTTGTGCGTGTCTTCCGCGACCTTTAAACCCGACTTGAACTGAACTGCTGCTGCTGCTGCCATGCTAACCTTCACAAATCACCACGAAAAACCATTGCATTTTGACGTATCGCAGCATGATTTGACCCCAGCACAACGCAGCAATCATTCTCAGTCTTTATCCTTTAAAATGCATTGAAATGACTCGTTAAGGCGAGCACAGATGGAGTTAAAACCGCGTCTATTGTGCTCGCGTTAGCTCTCCTCCTCAGCAGAACGTCGTGCACAACAACAGCGTTTTGTTTGAGGAAGTCGCGTTTAGCTCAAGGGAAATGTAATCATTTCAGGCTGTAAACTTGCCAAATGCACGTACTGTCGGTCTGTGGTGGGGATATTGCCTGACACCGGGGCGTTATCGTGATAAAGCACAGTTGTTTGTTGGCGACGACACCTCAGTAACATGAGAACTAGTAAAGATAGCTCGAGTGGAAAATACTGCACCTTCTTCGCTTGCATTTTAAAATCAGGCTAATGACACCGACTGGAAGCGTATTATTTAACGAAGCTGAATTATTGACACGTCACAAGCCCAGAGGTGGTCAAAACATTGTACTCAAGAATCTGTACTGTAAGAATCAAGTTACTTCTAAGTATTACTCATGTAGAAGTATGAAGTAGTGACTCAAGACGGAGTAAAAAAAAAGCACTAACAGCAACTTAAGTGAGAGTATCTGTCTGGAAATGGCATATGGTTTCATAATTTGAGGACAAAACGTAATTTTAAAGGGTATATTACAAAAAGTTGAAACTAAATCATATCTGAAGGAGTGAAGCAAGAAACAAAATATTCAGATCATGTTAAGGTGCACTATGTAACTTTTTTTGGTGCTTGTCTCTATAGAGAGGTTTCTTTCTTTGCCTAGAAGGTTCCACAGTATGGCATATTACATCTATCATTAACATCAGGTGACTCCACCAGGCCAAGTTGCAGTTCAGATACTGTATGTGGAGAGATGACTCCACTCACAACAAGAATACATGTTTTTCAAGGAAATACTTAGTGATTAATCTTAGTGTTCTACTGTAGAACATTCAAGGCACCGGTATGACGCCCGCCACCAGAATACTTGCATAGTGCACCTTTTTAATATTAACACAAAACATTTGTCTCTTAATTTACTCGCAGTGGGAAGAGTAACTTAAATCTCTTTCTCAAGTAAGACAACGCTTACTAATTTGAGTGAAGTCTTTGACAGTGCAAAAAGTATGTTTAGAAAACTCAGAAGTACAATTTGATGAAAACGTAACATGGTCTATTAACAATTATAACATGTGTTCTCCTGGTGGATTCATAAACTATATTTATCTGTGCATGTTTTTTATCAAGAGGAAATGTCTCTATGGGGCAAAGAGTTCAAAGAGTAACCCCAAACCACTCCAGAAGCAGATCCATAACCGTTTCTGTACATTTGCACAACCATGTGGGTAAATCTAAAGTCAAAACTGCTTTTTAGTTTTCGTATTTTTTGTTCCTGATGTTGTTCAAGCTGCTGTTATTTAAAATGGCTGTGGGGCTTCAATAATAGATTACTTTGCAGCCTCATACTGACCCTAGTAATCTCTATTCGTCCAAACTATGATGTTGGTTAAGCAGAAAGATTGTAAAGATATGACACATTAACACATTCTGTTATTTGTAAACCTCTCTCCTACTAAGAAAAAGACACAGTATTTTGATTAATATAAACACACTCCCACATTACAATGTATTTTCACATAAAATAATAGTTAATGTTATTAGTATTCTCATACTCATTCTGATGTAGATTCGAAAACTATTCAGGAAAGTTCAAATTGTGTTTTATTTATGCAGTGTTCTTATTTTTCAGTATCGATACTTATTCAACTTTTTAATTTAATTTCGTATTTAATTTCGATACTTGTTTCTCTTAGTGAATTATTAACAATTAGGCTTTGGTAACACTTTTTTTGTATAACCCTGCAATATTACTCGCAATGTAAATTATTATCAGTCAATCTCTACCCTTTATTTTTTTTTAATTTTTTTTTTTTTTAAGTTTCTTTATAGTATGCCTTGTATGTTTTCTCATTTTGTATTCTTGTAAATACATTTGGGCCATAGACTAGAGTGCCCACTGAACAGGTTCGCCATCTGCTTCTTTAACCTAAGTCTTCTGTAAACAAAGAGTTCAACCGTGTTTTTATGTAGAAGCCAGGCGTAGTTTGCGTCCTTTGTTACTGTAAAGCATTGTCGAAAACCTCCCCTGTGGACAAATCGGCGTTGAAAATGAATTCCCACTCCCTCACTTTAAATGATTACCACTTGTGCGACGGTCCAGAGTGCTGAAGTAAGACTTGGAGGAGCAGAACAGCGGTGTTAGGTTTGACTGTTTACTGACACAGTCTCAAGGTGTGTCGTCGGCTTATTACAGCACTGTACTTTCCCACACCTTTCTATTCATATATCTGAAAGGTTGCTAGTCTGGGCATTAGCAAACTGTATTTCTCCTGTTCATCCAGCTTTGGTTACAATAACGCAAAATATTCAACAAAGTCTCAAAGGCCTTGCAGGGAGTCTCCAAAGTTTAGTTATAAAGGTTCCACGCACTCGACTGGAAAGGAGTATGCAAACACAACAATAGAGCTGTAATTAAGTCGATTAATTATAAAGTCAAATATTATTTTATTTGGATTATAAAGATTTGATATGAACACTTGTAGAGGGAATTTTCTGACCTAAAATGTGAGTTTAATCACATATGAAAGCACTATTGACTAGTATCTGTATTCATAATTGAAAGTAGAGTCACAAACTTTTTTTAATCGTCTAATAATGGAGGCACAGAGCATGTTAAACCTACAACAACTGTAATTTTAAGAAGGGGGAGGAACTACTGATCTGTATGAATAGAAGAATAAATAGACTGATGCAGGAGGATGCGTGTTGTGACTTGTGGGAAGTGCCAAACGGTAAAAAGGAGAAAATGTTCTGTGTGCTTCTGCTGTTAGACCAGTATTTTCTAGTGCGTTTCCAAACACGCGGTGTCGTTGAGATAATCCTTGACACGGTCTTTTCCTTCTTGAATAACATTTTAGCCACACTGAAGCTTCCATGGAATTTCATTCTGTGTGTATAGTGTGTTTTGTGTTCTTTGTTATTTTATTAAATTTATCCTAATAATGCATAGGATGTTTTTTTATTTTTGTGTAATTGCAGGTTTTGATTGTGCTCTCTTTTTAGAAATTCGTATATACTTCATATTGTTGATTTGTATATGTAAGTGTTGATGCTGTAGTTTTTTCTTAGACCTGCTCAGTGATTTTATTATCTTTCCATGGGGAAATTTGATAAGACATTCTTAGTGTCACAAGTATTCGTAGCATTAAATCCGTTATACTTCGTGAAGTTCCTCTAGTTATTTAATATGATTCAACTCTGAAAACATCATTATTTGTTAGACTGTTTTTAGAGCCAGAATATGCCTATGTTAGGTAGATTGTTCAGTGAAAAATGATGCACTAGACTCAGTCCGAATAGAGATGTGTGGAATACTGTGTTGTTGTTCTGTCACTATTTTACCTGTTTTTAAGTACAATTCCTCCATGAAAACGCTTTGATTTTTCATCAAAAGCTTGGTTTCTACAAAATCTGAGGTATATAGATAAGTCATATTTGCTAATACAGGCGGGTATTAAAGATAGAGTGTGAAAGAGAGTTCTTAGTGTGCTTTAGGTCGATGTTGTGTCAGTGATTCGGAGTTAATTTCTATACGGAGTCCCTAACGTGTAAAGGAGTATTTTTTTTTTTTTCATTTGTTTAACTTAACAATTAGCCAATCAATGGCAATCTTTTTTTGAATAAACAACAATTATAAACGGCATTTTGGTTGGGCGAACATCTACCAAGCTTGTATTTATTATTTCTTGTTCTTAAATGTGACAACCTCACATGTTCGCTCTTCCTGTCCACCATAGCAAACCCGATAGCCAATGAAGAGTGGACATGAAAATCACCTTACTTGCTATACGGAAATAACTCGTCTCGACTAGCAACATTGTTTCTATGCTAGACACACACATTACGGAACACGCGTCAAGGACGCTAGCGCTGTTATGGGTAGGCTCCTCCATACATGTCTTCGCCGTGAGATATGTCATGCTTCATTAAGACCTCAGAGAAACATATTAATTTAGTCCTCCCCTACATCACCCCGCGATCGGACAATCGCTTGACTTGTGAAGGGGGATGTCTGGGCTGTTCAGCCCCCATTTCCAACCTCCCCTGCGGATCCACTATGAGCCAACGAAGCCTCTCGTAAGTTGCTCGCAGTCTCTCGCTTATCAGGTTACGGCTGGGGTGTAGAGCACTAAGGCCTGATGTACACAAGATCGGCCGTGTCAAATCTCGCTTCGGGAGGGAGGTGAATAAAATTGTGTGACCTTAGAGTTGAGCTAAGGCGCCCGTTGCGATGTCCGGTCCTAATACGTGAGTCCCACTCCATAGTGAAGAATCCATACGGGACCAATGGGTATTCATCAAGCCGCGACACGGATATGCGTGCCATCCAACCCTTCGTATATTAGCGACTACAGTCTAATACTGCCCCCTTATACCACATCACCCAGCCGCCCAACTCTTACACTCTCAGGATACCGCCCATGATGGATTAAGCACCCCGACTTATCTACTTGTCGTGCCCATCCCTTGGCTATTTAGCCCCCCTTGTAGAAATGGTATAACATTGTTTCTCTTGGACCCAGGAAGTGTATCACGTAGTATGATGATTTCTCCTAATTGAGACCACCACTGACCCTCGTGGACTCTGGTTTTCAGCATAGGTTAGAACGGAGGACATGATTTGAATTAGATAGACACAGCTCTCGAAGGAAATGCGATTAATTATGTAAAGCGGTGTCAACCACCAATCCTCCAGCTGATGTTCACTCGCACAATGACGAGGAGGGGTAATGGTAAGTCCTTATAACCCGTTACCAAGGTAGATTTGAGCGTTTGCGTGTAGCTCGATGTGTGGTGCTTGCATTTTGCATGAAATGAAAAAACATTAAAAATAAAGCTTTAAGGAGACGTATGGTTTGGTTTTCTACAAGTATTTAGTATTGAACTATAAATAGTTAGATCATATTTTTACGATTTTTGGCTCCATCTATGCTGTGCCCCAGCTTATTATTGTAGAATGATTTGACTCTAAATTGGCTACAATATACCACATCGCAAAGGTTAACTTTCGTGTTAAAACTGTGGAAATGTAATCCCCGCTTTCTTCCAATGGTGATGTTTTCAACCCCGATAAACATAGCAGCGGGCAGATAAGGTAGACATATTTATCATGTTCTTCTCTTATTGAAAAAAGAAGCTCGGTTCAAATTTCGAAAGTGTAAAGGACTGTGAGGGTCTGGTGACCATAGAGGGGCTATGTTCTAAACTGTGACAAACTAGGATTGATCTCTGCAGCACGGGGTCCCGAGCCAAATCCAGGTACCACGACACAAAAAACGCGAGAATCTTGTGAATCTCCACAAGCTCACCTCCGGCGTACGCATGAACTCGCTCAATCACAATACAACATTGAGGAAGCTAATGCAGGAAACCACCGTCGTCGCTCAGGCTTAACTAACCCTTGCCTAATATAATTGCTTGAAATTAACTCACGAAAAATTTATGCATAAATAAAATGTGTTGTGTGTAGGTGTTCATTTTGATGTATAGATTTTAACTGTGTATTATCTCTGAGGCTCTATACTACGGCAATTGTATATATAGAGAAAGCGTTTAAAACCTGCTCACAAGAGTTATAAAACTTAAGTTTCTCCTCATATTAGAGTTCTATGTAACAGATTCCTCAGTGATAAAGATGTCATAAAACTCTCTAGATAACTCTCTTTGTATCTTTCTGGTTCATTTCTAATCCTGTGAGATTCATGAGAAGAACAGAATGTTGAGGTAAGATACCCTAAGTGGTTTGACTATACGCCTGGCAGTCTTGGGGCTTGGCAAGTGACGTTATTGCATGTGATTTGCCCCAGATTGTAGACTCCTCCTTTGGTGGATTGTAATCCATGATCATCTGTGGCTTCATGTCTTCTCTTGTGCTCAGAGATACATCAGTGTGCATTGTGCTCCATCTACCGCACCCTATGGAACATTCTTTGTTTGTCGTTAGCGCGCTAGTATGATACACACTGGTTGCTCACCGACGCTAGGCTAGCCTCTGAGCCAATGACCGGTCTGCCCTGCCACCCTTCAGGGGGAATGTTCTTTCAAAGTTCCTGGCCTTGTTTCGTCTGGCACTGCTTTTCCCGAAAAACGATAGTACTATGATTTCTGGTCTCCCTGAGTTCCTTTTCATAGGGGGACGAGTAGAGGGGATATTAAAAAGATTTGTGGACTACATATCCGATGGTTAGTGACCTTGGCAGCCCCTTACATAACCTATATCTCCACGTGCACCTCGGCCCCGAATTCTCCCCCACTTCCTCTCATTCTTTCTCTGTTTGACTTCCGACCCTCCAAGGTTCTTCCGATGTGACTGGTTGGTCGTTGTGGATGTACTAGTTGCGTATTGCAATCCTCATAACCCTAGCCATGTCATAACTTAGTCGTTCCCAGTCGACTTTAGGGCCTTTAGGCCGGGTCAGTAGTCTGCGGGTACATACCTGGACAGGCGGCCAGCTTGGCTGCAACCTTCGTTAAACACTTACACACAGACAAGGATTCATTCTCACAGTTCATTTCACATAGCGGCCCAATTTTGCTCCCCTGAAATACGATGCAAGGGTCATACTTGGACGGAGTGGAGATAGAGACCGGAGTAGACCTTCGACCAGTAACGACGTGATGAGGACATGACAGACCCCCCACCAGAGGATCATGTGATGTTTGTCTGGACCTGAAGAATATCGAACCCACGATCTCCTTGTGCTTGGGGAGGCGATGAAGAAGGCAGCGCCCTTGAATGGGAACAAGTCGCGCTTCTATCAACTCTCACGTAACACTTGTGATGTACGAAATCAAAGGCCGAATTTTGGACCAACCCAATTTATTTCCATACATCTCTGTAGTGGCTTTTTTAATCACGTCGAGATCCAGCTATTGGTTAAGCCAAAATCGGAATCAAACGAAGTGAGACTATTTGGAATACTTTGATAGGGAAAAGGTGCCTCCTTGAGACATTGTGGCTCTGGTAAAAACTTTAATATGTGTCTTCTCTCTATATTTTGTTGTTCCAGACTTTCTGTATCTTTATACACTCAGCTGATGTGACCTGGTTGTCGACTCCAAGCTGATCCATTCTAATCCAAGAGATGTTCGAAGAATCGGTAAGCATGCACGTGGCAGCCATAGATGTCTCGCAGTGGCTTTTAATGTGTTTCATCTTGTCCAGTCTAACACCATTATGGACAGTTCATGTAGGTAATAGAATTCCTTCTCTACTTTGGTGGGATACGAGAGAGCTGAAAATGACTGAGTTGAATCATGAACCTCTGCGTGACAGAAACGGTGCTGTGTGGATCGGGAGTCATTGTGACATTGACACGATGACAGTCCACCTCGACTTTGGGGTGGTGATGTTGGCCATTGATAATAGATGCTATACCAAATCCTTTAGATGTCGCGCAATGTTATTTCTCCTAATCGAGATGCTGCTGAACTCTCGGATATTTTTATATCTTGGAGTTTTGCAGCTTTGGAGAAGATGGACAGCTAGAAACTTCATCCTGCTGATCATATATCCTCGATCGGTTATGGACAGATTATTGTGTATCAACTATCTGAGATAGTGTGCAATAAACAAATATGCCTTAGGCTCTCTAGAAGATCCTCTGTCTTGAGTCTCCTCCTATATCACTATCCAGTAGGTCTCAATAATATGTTCGTCCCAAAAGTATTCTGTCCAACTGTAACCCTTCTGGCACGCTCATTTTTGGTTGTTCATTTTATATACTGCACATAAACTATACTTTACTCCACATTAAAGCGCTCTCGCTCAAAATGACCTGTCCTCCAGACATATTCCCTTGTTGTAGTCATACATATGATCTGCACAGACATTGTACCTCACACACTCAAAACAGTCCAGGAATTTACAGGACAAGTTCATCGACCAATAATGGAAAAAGTCTACAAAAATTTTGCTCAAGAAGAAAAAATAAAAGATGCTATGAGAGCCAGGTACTTCTGGTCTAACACAAAAACTGGAAAGGTCTCACAATATGACCGCAGCACGACACAACATTTAAGAGGTGTTAAATCTCGCATATGCTTGTTTTTGGCAAACTTGCTCTTTGTCCCTAGACAGTGAAGGAACGTGATTTTACACCTGAGAATAAAAAATTAATACAGCCTTCACTCTAAACTTTTTGTGTTTTAAACTTTAAGACTAATCATATTGACGAGATGCATCCAATGTATGAGAACCATCCTACTGTTTGACATATGACAAAGATATTATAGAGTAATTCTTTATCCACTGAGCCTATAATATTGCAGAACCAAATAAGTATTGCCGCCTTCGTAGCGTAATAGATCTATGTCAGCATCTGATCTACTTCAACTCCTTTATACTTTTGTTACAAATACTGCACGTGTCAGGGGAATGAACAAATTGTTTACTGTTTTGATAATCCTCACACTATTTTATTAGCCTTATACAAGCCTGTAAATTTATGATAATCCTATAAAGACGTTTGAATTTCATCTATATTTGATCATCTCAGAATAGTTGTTCATCGCTATGATGGCATATCAGCTTAGAACTGTCTGTACCACCTGTTGAATCTGTAACGCCGTAATATCTCTTAGCCAAACCAGCGCTGAGAATCAGTCTTATACACGAAAATACATCATTATGATTTCAGATCTTTGTGGTGTAAGTGTGGTTTAATAAGAGATCTGCACTGAAAGTCTTGTGCATCCATTCGTACTCATATGAATTTTGTTCTCTCTTGTTACTCTCCTGTACTTCCAGCTACCGAACTTCGCGCTCGATCCATATTCCATTCTCTTCCATAGCACCAGTTGCATGTAAAGCATGCATAATGATCCTTCTTCCTCTGCCCGATCCTCTTTTCCTACTAGTAGCACTGTCTTATACTTCGATACCCACGTTGATATGCGCTCGACGCTTGCGCTTGTCCCCTTTTCCTTTTTGGCTGCGAACCACATACCAGACTACGCGAGCCTACATCCGCTCGGCCACCCTGTCCCGGGTCATACACATACCGATGAGATCTCTCTCGGAGTTGTACTAAAACTAGTCATGAGCCTACGCTATTGGATTGACTGAGTCTGTATATCACCCTCGATATTTGATTACAAATGCTCCGCATGTATGGGTATTAAATTCAGCTGGCTTATCATAAGCACCCTGCGGAGGAAAGCGCCACAACTTCAAACTCAAGAATGATAGTGAAATATTGCAAAAAGCGTGTTCTGTGTTATATACCATGCCCCCGCACGACTGTTTCTCGCGGGCTTGGACGTCCAAAGCCAAATCCTCTTAACCACCAGTTGCACTGGAGTGACTATGCCATCCACCAAACTAACAAATTCTCTGACTATGCTGGACAGGAGCTCCTTACTTTCTTCATGGTGCCAGTATTTTGTCTTTTGCCGGCCTGATTTGACATACGCTGGCACATGATGATAGTGTCGTATCAAATCAAATAATAGCAGTAGGGATCAGTTCGAGTAATACTTGACCTCCTTTCTGCTATTTTACGGAAATGCTATAGGTGCGATAATTTTTTTTGAGACTCCTATATTTTTGGGATGAAAAGTCGAGTGATATAAGTAGTATCATAGTTCTCTCTAACATGACTGGTGTTTTGATGGGCTATTAGAGGTTGGGAAATTCAAAAGGGAATATAATAGAACTTGTTTTGGTGATATTGCTCCTACTGTTATATAGTTTATTTGTACGTGAGTTTTGATTTTTTGTTTGAATAAGAGGACCAGTTAAAGTATGTTTAAAGGTAGGTCAATATCACGATAAAAAAAATGAAAGGGATTTGATCCTGTGACTGTTATTTCTATGAGATCGTTCTGATTCACCGATTTTCTGTTTAGAGCTTCTCTATGTCAAACCCTTCCCCTCTCCCTCCTGCTTTGGTCGGCTTCCTTCATGTTCTGTGAGCGACCAGTGGATTAAATCAATCAAAGTTAAGTGTGAACTTTCAGAAAAAAAGCACATAGCACCTCTCGAAAAAAAAAAGAATAAATTGTGAAAAGTGGAATTGTTATCTATTTTATATTACTGTATTACAACTTTCAACCATGTTATAATTATTTTCCCTTCTCATTTACCCCCTCAAAGTTATTCATGCATGTTGAGTAATATTTATTGTCCTGCATTCAAGGCGTCGTTCTCGTTTTTCCCTGCCCTTATTATGAAATGGTGATATACGTAGGGTTCAGCAGTGTTTGTGAATCCATTTTGATACAGATGAAACCACTGGTCACTACTGTCAAATGCTATTCATAGGCCGGTCATTTGACACAAACACGTCTCTGTGTGATATTCATCGAAACGGACCGTAGTGGAGCGGAGTTGGTGTTACAGGGAATTTGCATGTGACCCCGGTCCTGAACCGCACCAGCACTCGAGTCAGTTTACATATGACGTAACTAGGTTGCACGATATATCGGCCAGTATCGGTGCTGCATTGGCCGATAATTTATCATTGAGGAATATCGGTTTCAGCCAAAACCACAGAATCAGAACAACAGCTCCGTGGAGAGGCTTTCTGCACTGTTCTTCACAGAACTGACTGTAACTTTACTCAGAGACCCAGAAATGACAACGTTGACACTTTTTTTTCTAAACAATTTTGTTTAGACATGTTTACTCCAAATGACTTTAGTGTGAGATTTAAAGAGGAGAGAGAGTTCTGTGTGATCAGTCACAGTCTGAGGAGGAGATTCTGCTGCTGTTACAGGAGGAGGCGAGGAGTGATGAGCACGGACTAGTCTGAGGAATCTATGGAATCTAAGGACACTCATGCCCTATGAACCAAACAAGGGTTTATGTGTTGTAACTCAACATTATCAAATATATATGCTCCTTATTTTAGAATGAAAAATGTGTTTTGATAGTTATAGCTATATTTTCTTTGATAAAAACATTCCCCCAAAATCAACAAATACAAGTGCTTAAAATAACAAATGATGTATAAAAATTTGGCTTTATCGTTTATAGGCCCCACCTTCCCCATAACATCGTATCAGTATCAGCCTAAACTTTCCAAATCGGTGCACCACGAGGTGGTAAACTCGTGTCCATGAACAGCCACTTTTTCACTTTAGTGTGTATATTTCTGCACTATAAGGCGCTCTGGATTGTAAGGCGCACTGTCAATGAATGGTCTATTTTTGAACTTTGTCCATATATAAGGCGCACCGGACGATAAGGCGCATTAAGCTAACAAACAGTCCCAACCTTGTTCAATGGAAACACGTTCTGACACAGTCTGATACGCTAAATCAAACGTTAGCATATTCACAGTATCAAAATGGCTCAAGGTATAACACGTAAAAAACATAGTACCGGTGTTCAATTGCAACTGCACTGGATTTACTCGGTATGCAGAGCGCTTAGTCGTTATTGAGCTATTACGGTCAACATCAAATGGCTCAGGATAACACAAAAAAACACAGTCAGATACCGCTAAATCAAACGTTAGCGTTTCAAGTAACTCAAAACTGGCTCAGGTCGCGTTATGACACGTAACAAAAAACAGTCAGATACTGAAATCAAACGTTAGCGTATTCACAGTAACTCAAAATGGCTCCCTATACACGTAAAAAACACAGTCAGATACGCTAAATCAAACGTAGCGTATTCGACATGTTAACTTACAAGTGGTCTTAGGAATATAAAACGGTATAAACGGAAAAAAACACAGTCAGATACCGGTGAATCACGTTTCGTATTCACAGTACGGCAACTCAAAACTGGCTCAGGTATAACTCGTAAAAAAACACAGGTCAGATCTGCTAAATCAAACGTTAGCGTATTCACCAGTAACTCAATAATGGCTCAGGTAACTCAACACGAGAAAAAAACAGTCAGATACCGCTAAAAAAACGTTAGCGTATTCACAGTACTCAACTCAAATGGCTCAGGTAAATCAACACGTAAAGTAACATCAAGTCAGATACCGCTCAAATCAAACGTTAGCGTATTCAAGTAGCTCAAAAGGGCTCAGGTATAACACGAAAAAAATACACAGTCGTATAACACGTAAAAAAACACAGTCAGATACCGCTAAATCAAACGTTAGCGTATTCACAGTACAGTAACTCAAAATGGCTCAGGTATAACACGTAAAAAAAAACAGTCAGATACCGCTAAATTTAAACGTTGGCGTATTCACAATAAACTCAAAATTGTTCAGTTAACACTATATCACGTAAAATAAAACATAATACACTCACTTTTTCAGTTTATTCCTCGTCCACAAATCCTTCAAATTCCTTATACACACACTGTAATGTTATGGTGAAGCACAGTATTACTCCGCGACGCTCCTCGCTACGGTAACCGTAATGCTGGAAGTGGTGCGGCTTTGTAGTTTACCAAAGTTGTGATAAAACATTTTGACGGATTTTTGAGCACAGTGTACCACATAAAATCGGTTCGAGATCAGTAAGCACAACCAGAATTAATCCATATATAAAGGCGCTCTGGGTTATAAGGCGCACTGTCATTTTTTGAGAAAAATAAATGTTTTTAAGTGCGCCTTATAGTGCGGAAAATACGGTAGTTGTGATTGAAAGGGCATCTGACATAAGCATCTGTCACCTGAGAAATTAGAAACAGCTTCAAGAAGACTATAAAATAAAGTCTCTTTCACATTTTTTTGTATCTGACTTTCACCCATATGACAAATTCTAAACGGTGATGGCCTTTTCTGTGGCTGTTTACTTCTGTGTGATAAAAACTCAGTCTGTCCCTGCACTCAATAACAAGACTGACAAAGCTCCATCACATTCACACACCAATTACTCCACTTCGCTCTCCCAGTCTCCACCTGTCACACACACATCAAATCCTTGGTCCCACCCATCTGACACGCGCGGCGGGTGAGTTTTAGTGCCAGCTGGAGTGCGTAGGGTTGAAGGAGGAGGAGAAGGGGGGCAGTTTCCAAGACAGAGAATAAATTATCGCCTACAACAGATTATTACCGGAGAAGGTGTTTGGAAGTGTGGCTGTGTGCGCTCAGAAACATGTGTGGGCATGAACGCATGTCGTCTCTGAGCTGTTTTTCATCACTATTCTTAATGGTGTCTATGGTGCGTTTGGTGTATATCAAATAAGTTAGAAATTGGAACAGATGCTCATGTTTGTTAATATGTTGGTTTGTGGAGTCTTAGAACATTTCAAAAACATTTTTCATCAATCTATTTCCTAAATTGCACAACCATTTCCCCATGATACTAAAACTTCTTTCAATATTAAGCCAATTTAAAGCCTATTCATGCCAGCCCTATAACCTCTGACCTATGAGCCACCTGCGGCCATGTTGGATCTAGTCACGAATGTAAACTAAACTTCAAAGGAAATATGCATAAACTGCTCAAATATCGGAAAGGCCTAAACAGACATTTACATTTACCATATATACAACAACAAATTTACATCATAAAAAAAAGCACAGCTGCAGTTTTAGAACACAAAAATGTATACAATGCATTTGTAATTGTGTTAAACGTTATTGTTTTAGAGCTGCCCTTAAGCTTTTTAGCTTTTTGTGCTTGCATTGATAACCACCCCTACCCATTATAAGTCAACGAATTACTGTATTTATTTGGAACAATAATGCAGTATGCACATCTCACTTTGTGTCTTTTTGTTTTTGCTTGTAGACAAATCATTTACCTTGATGCTATAGGCTACGTGAACTGTTATATACCTAAATTATTTCAAACTGTATAATCACTACTAGTCCCAACAACTTATATTATTTTTTTCTATTATTCTGTACAAAAATACGGTCATAAATGCCGATGAAATATGCTCTTTCACATTACTTGAAGCACAGGTCTAAATTGATGGTTGTGTCAGCCATCATCAGTAAATGTTTGATTTTGATGCTCCACTGTAGTGGATATATTGGTAGCTGCAGTCACTTGTTACTTGGAAACATGTAGTTTGTCGGTAATAACCGTAAATCACAGCAACGGCATGCTAAATTATAAATATAACATACAATAGGTATGTATATTTGCAATGTGTTTCCGTCTAGCTGGTGAGAAGTAGCACTAATGGTTTTGGGGTATGGAATAGAATCTAATATTCAAGTAGGATATGCACAAATGTATAGACAATATGTCCATGTGCTTTATCTTAGCTGGATAATTAAGTGTTATATTTATGCTGTTGGAAAGGAAGTTACTATAACACATGCTCTAAAACATTCTGGCTAATCTTGTTTTTATCA